>JAJKFI010000002.1:8268749-8299502 GCA_029204185.1 Lerista edwardsae | reverse complement strand
GTCATCTGAATTAAATTCTCCCATTCCTGTCCATTTTAGTTCACTAAAATGGAGTTTATGGAGTTGTAAGGGGATGTAAATCTCCCTTCTGAAGCTCCCCATCCCTTCCCTGCTGGATTTTTTGGTGTGTGGGGTGCGGGGGATAGATAAGATTGGACTCTGAATCGAAAATGAAATGGGATAGGCAAGAAGAGGCACCATGGTGGCCTAAGATGTTCAGAAAATGGATGGTTTGGTTCTCTGGACTCAGGAACTCAAGGATCAGGTGCCAAAAAGTTAATTAAGAGAGGATTTAATATTTGGTTCATATAGAAAAATCCATAAAGCTAGCTGCAATGTGAGCATAGTTTTCAGGATACTGGAGTCAGAATTATCTATGATATGTTCCTATCAATTGTTGACAATGATTAGATGCTCACTGGGCATTCTGACGTAACATACCAAATGGGGAGAGATGGGGGTAAAGTACTGTGAAGCAACTGAATCTTAAAATGTGTGTTTGTTCGAATGTTTAAAACACTGACAACAATGTACCAATACACTAACAGTTTTGGGGAACTGTGTATAAATGTAGAATATTTCTAACACGTACGTAAATACAGAACATAAAAAAACAATACAGGCATACCCCAGTATCTGCCGGGGTTCCGATCCGAACTCCACCGTAGACACCTGAAACCATGGATACTGGGGATGCCTTTTTAAAGATAGGGAAACATCAGTGGGTTTGCTGCAACAAGATAAAAAAGAGATTTGTTTAATGTTCCCCTATCTTTTTAATAGGTGTCCCAGTATCCATGGTATCCATGGTATCCATGGATAACTGAAACTGTGGATACCTATTCCGCACATGCCTATATGTATTTCTGTTGATGTTGGTTTTTTATTGTTTCTTGTTTGGTCTGGAGTTTATGAAAAGGCATTTAAGTGACGCAATCACCCTCTAAAACTGTTTTAATCTACAGCACTTAAAAACAGACATATGCAATTAACAGTGCTGGGTTTGATGACATTTCAACATTCAAAACAGCACTTCTGAGAGCCCAGGAAGGATTTGCAGCTTACCTTTTTGGACTGGATCTTTCCAATGGATATCGCTTTCATTCAGCACTGTTTTTGAGAAAGCTTTTATATGGCACCCGGAATCAATAACAAATATTTTTGGATTTGGATAACTTTGGACCTGAATCTCTTTGGACTTTGAAGTGCCTTTGGATAGATATTTGTCTTTCAAAGCGTTCCTACTTTCCACCATGAATTCCTTCTTGGATGACTGCTCCAGAAAAGAAATGGGTTCAGTTTCATGGAATATGTCTCTTGTGCATGGTTGTCTGTTGCTTCCTGAGAATGCTTGAGTGCCTATTGGAAATTAAGAGGGAAAACATCAAGGGCAAGACATAAGTAGTGATGCTTAAAACGCCACTTCACAGTAAAGGCTCCTCCTGCAAAGTTCTTTTTAACATTATTTGCGACATGATACATACCACTGGTATTAAAGGGCCTAATATATTCTCATGCCTCTGAAGCATCAGTGCTGTGTCACTGCCATCAGAAAACAGCATGAGATCATTACCCTCTTCACTTTCCTGTTCCCTAAACCGCTTTTAATCATGTTATCCTCTTTCCTAACAAGACTACCTGTGATTACAAATGAATAGCTTCCTAACCAGCACATATACCAACGTCCCGCAGCATAACATTGTCCACTATGCAACTTGAAGAAACCCACTGAGAAACGTAATTGTCAAGAAGCCAAGAGACACTTCAGAAAAGATTCACTATTATTACAAAGGCACATTTGTTTTGCAATCGTAGTTAAATGGCTCATTGTAAGTTTGATACAGACAGGCTGTGGCTTAGCTTTCTTTACCATCTTTCTGGCTAAAGTTTATTTCACCCAATTGAAAAAAAAAAAAACTTAACATGTGAGGGCAGAGGTGTTCAAATATATGGCCCATGAGCTGGATATGACCTGTAGAAGCTCTTTATCTGGCCCATGTGATAAGTGGGCTCTCCCATCGCTGCCCTTTCAACAGTGCCACTTCTGCAGAGAGTCAGGGAGGAAGAAACAGAAGGAGGCCTCTGAAGGCAAGGAATGTTAGGGTTTGTCAGGCTGAGATTGTGCGCTTGCTTCTAGGACTGGGGTCTGGGCTTCACAGGTGACTTTGTGGTCTGGCGGCAGTGTTTAAGGGCTGGGCTGCCTACACTGTTGGGATGTGGCTTGGGTTCCATGATCTCTCCTCCTCTCCCATCTTTGCTCGTCAGATTTAGATATGATGGACATTGCACTGGCATCCAAATAGGATTGGCCCTTAAGACACCTAGAGTGCAATCTTAACCAACTTTCCAGCACTGGGGTAAGGAAAATGCAGCTCTAAGGTAAGGGAACAAATATTATTTTATCTTGAAGAGGCCTCTGTGACTACTACTACACCGCAGGATGCAGCACATGCCCCACTATCACAGCTATGTCAGTGCTGGAAAGTTGGTTAGCATTTGGGCCCTAAAGCATATAGTCCGACTACAGGACTGAAAGTCAAACTATTTAATCCTCACATGTTTGGCTATGCTATAAGCGAGACTGGAATTTCAGTCTCACACAATCTTCAAATCGGACTTCTGGAAGCTGAATGAAATGAACTAAAGTCTGCACTTGTCTTATTATATTGTACATGAAATAATAATAATAATAATAATAATAATAATAATAATAATAATAATAATAATAATAATAATAATAATAATAATAGTTATTGTTTAAAAGAAGAAAGTCAATTCCAGCATATATAAAATCAGAAAAGTGGTAACAGCTTATATATCTTAGTACACAACAAATAATAATAAACAATATCAAAAGCCATAAAAAGAACATAGAATGATCTATTAACTCACAGAAGCTGAACTAAAAATCCTAATGATATCTGCCAGCATCCTGAGATTTTAATATAATGGACTCAAGATTATATTAAGCTTAATTTCTCAGCCATATTTCCTTCCAAAATCACTTTTCATATATTATTATATTATACATTAGCATCATATATCTGACCATGGTGACCCATGCCATAGTGACATCCAGATTAGATTACTGCAATGCGCTCTACGTGGGGCTGCCTCTGAAGACGGTCCGGAAATTGCAACTAGTGCAGAATGCGGCTGCTTGTGTGGTTGCTGGGGCTCGTCAGTTTGACTCTGTCGGGCCATTGCTTCAGCGGCTACATTGGCTGCCGGTTCCTTTCTGGGCCCGATTCAAAGTGCTAGTTTTGACTTTTAAAGCCCTTTACGGCTCGGGTCCGGGGTATTTGAGGGACTGCCTCCTTCCATATAATCCTACCCGTACTCTTAGGTCATCTGGGGGGGGGCCCTTCTGACGGTGCCGCCACCAGGAGAGATGAGGGGGATGGCGGCCAGGAATAGGGCCTTCTCAGTGTTGGCCCCACAAATTTGGAATACCCTCCCCTTAGAATTAAGAACTGCTCTCTCTTTGGCAATATTTCGGTGGGGGTTGAAGACTTTTTTATTTAAACAAGCCTTCAATTGTTGACAGGCTGGCTGACATTTTTCAGCTTACATTTTAAAGGATCCACGGGGCTTGCTTGTTTTAAATTTTTAACATTGTTTTGTTATATTTGTGGTTTTTAATGTTGGTTTTTAATGTTGTAAGCCACCTTGGGTGCCCATGGGGCAGAAAGGCGGGATAAAAAATAAACAAATAAATAAATAATATCAGCATCTCCTAAGTCATAGACGTAGGTAAAGAGATTTGCTTCTAAAATTTAGTAATCACAATTTTAGCTGTTGCAATTAAATTAGCCACTAAGGGCTCATGCAGAATTCTAACAGAGTCAAAACAATTAAGCAAGAATTATCAATGATGAATGTGGAATTTCATAATTAATTATATTATGAACAAATATAGTTGTGTCTTTCCAAAATTTCTATACAATAAAACTATCCCAGCATATATGCTGGAGAGGTACAAGAGCCTGTATGTGTGATCTAGAGCAGTGGTTCTCAAACGTTTTAGACCAGGACCACTTTTTAGAATGGCACTCATGTCAGGACCCACCAGAAATAATGTTATTAACCTGGAAGGGATGTCATAGCTAGAGGTGACATCATTAAGCAGGAAGTGCCATCATTGTAACATAATAAAAATGACACTCCTGGAATGTAAACTGGCATTCTTTGACTGCAGCAATTGCACAACCATGCTACATCCCTGACAGAGAGCAAGATTAGGATAAATATTATCTAAAAGAACTGAACTAAAAACAAAACGTTTAAAACTGCTCAATTGAAAATTCAAGCTGTTAACGATAACAGTAGCTACCACTGATATGGAGTATGTGCTCTACCAACAAACTACACTTCAAACCACACCAAGGACTGTCTTCATGTGAACAGCTACAAAACTGCGCTAGCTTTCTCTTTTTTCCCTTCACTGCTGTTCAATTTATTGTCTCTGTCATGAGAATTATCCCAACAGGAGCCACAAGGAGCCAGTAGCTGGTCCAACAAGCATCTTCCTAAAGGAATTAGAGTAAGTTGCACCTTAATTACCACAGCTAAGCTAAAATGAAACTTTAAAAAAAAATCTGTGAAGACGCTCATTCTGCTAAGCAATAGGAGTTCTTTCCAGCTGTGATTTCTATTACATTGTGATGACTCCACCGCAAACTCTTTCTACAAGCCGGGCTGGATCAAGTTCTCTGGAGTCACCCTGCTGGAGCCCCATTCCATGTAATCATTCACTTCTCTGTCTCCTACATAAGACAGAGTCTATAATTAAGGCCGCACAATCCACATCTCTTTCAGACCAATAGAAGATAATGGAGTTTAGGTTCAGAGGTATAGATGAGTGAGGCTCACTGAGAAAACAAGGCCTGCAGAAATGTCCTTGAAATGACCAGAAATGATTGGGCAAATTACAAAAGCATAAGAGAAAATGCATGACCAACAAAAATGGCATGGCACCTTAAGAAATCTCCCCCTTGAGATTGTCTTCCTCTCTTCATTTCCCCTTCTCTTCTTGCCTCTCCTCTCTGCCTCCTCTTGTTTCCCTCCAGCTCTCATCCCCAATTGCTTCCCCTGCTCATGCCAGTTTGTGCTCTCACCTCTGTCCTTTCTCCTCCTTTTCCCCAGCAGGGAAAAGTAGGGATTTTTAGTAGGGTGACCAGATATAAACTGGGACCTTAAACCATTTAAAACACCTTTAACCATTGTAAAGAAGGAACCTGGGCAGGTGCAACTCAATGTGGAAGGGTTTCAAAAGCTGCACCTGCCCAAATTCCCTCTTCTTTACAATGGTTAAAGGTATAGGCACTCTGTCCCAGTTTGCATCTGGTCATCCTACTCTTAAGGACCAATACCAAGGCCCAGGTGCCACCAATGCGTCCAGCAAGCTGCTGCTCATCGCTATCTAGGAGGCATGTGAAGGTGGCATCATCAGCGGGTGTCTCCAGGTGCTCTCCCAAGCCTCAGGGATCTGTAGCATGTCACAGTGTGAGAGAAGGAGAAATGCCGCTTCAAAGTCACCACCTACCATATAAAGGGCTTTAAAGAAATTGTATGAACAATAAGACTTTTGAAAGTCTGCTTTCTGATTAATTTACATCACTTAATCTCCCCAATTAATGGAATAGATGTTGTAGATTTATCAGTAGACTCTTCTGAAATGTTAGCATGGATACGAATGCAAGAATCTGTTGGGTTGGAAACATATTTTGGAGCTCACATTTCAGTGAAGCAAGGTTTACATTTCGGGTTGTTGGTATGCAGCCAGCAGAAGCTTTACCTGTATCTCACCCTGCTGGCAAGCTGTTAAATGCAGGAATACAATATCACAGATCCCCAAGGAAGAGACCTCTACAAGCTCAATGGTAAGAACATAATTTACAGATAGTTACAAAATAAGGGAGCATCCCTACCCTGCAACTTAGCCAAAGACCAGATCTACGGCAGGAGGGGCCAGTAGCTGCACCGTCACACCTGGTGAACTGCTTCAGCCCCCCCCCCCCCGAGCTTTTTGGGAAAACAGACTTTTTAATTGTGACTTGACAGCTTCCATTTAATGGAGGAGACATTGTCTTGGCTACAACTGTAGGTAAAACAAAATCTATGACAGCTGGTGCTCTGCCTGCAAAGAGCAGTGGGGAAATGCTGTACAGCAGCAGTTCTCAACATGTATCCACCGCCCCGCCATACCACTTTGCATGGTCCACCAACTGGAAGTACCGACAGAAGTAAATGGCAATGATGTTATCACCAGTTACTTTAGGACTGGAAGGCCAGACGCAACGCAATAAACAGCAGTGAGTGGCTCAGGGCAGGCAGGAGCTTTTTCAGGGCAGCTTTTTCTACAGCTGCCCACCGAGCCAAGCCTCTTATAGCTGGTCTTGCTGCCAGGCAGCAGGGGCCTGGCGGGTACCACAGGTACAGCCAGACACCACCTCAAGCACCACCTGTGGTACAAGTTGAGAAATGCTGCTGGTACTCCTCCTCAACTGTTTCCCCCTTCATTTCCTCTGTCACTCCCTCCACTTCTCAAATCCAGCATAGAAAGGGAAGGAGTAACTTGTTTCAAGGCACATCTGTGGGAAGTGCCTAGCATGAGAGTGGCCAGTCAGCTAGTCCTATGGCAGAAGTGGTAGATGAGTGGTCAATCTTGTTCCATGGTGCCCACATGCCCATCATTACTACCCTCAGTGCATGAAACCACTGCTTCAGTATGCCTGATGTGTGGCTTTGCCCTGGAAATCACCGATTTCCCACTCATGTATTTGAGTCTCACCTAGAACTACGGCACTTCATTTAGCAAAGGTCCGGTGGAGTCCTGGTTTACCTTGAAACAATTTAGATTAAGGCAGGGATAGCCTGAACTGTAGCTATAGCAATATGTTGTGTTAGTTGCAAACACAAGTCTAAAAGCAAGCCACGCACAGTCTGTGCCATTTATCTGGCAAACATGTGAAAGCTTTGAGTCACATTTGGAGCAGCGTCTGGTAAATATTTTCTCTTGCCAATTAAATCTTTCAGTATTGGGCCCGTATCTGGTTCTGCCTTTCGTATAACAAGTTAGAGACACAGAAGAAATAAAACATAAACAGCTGTCAATTATTTACAATAAAATACGCAGATATATATAATGTGCAAGCAACAAAAGGGAGAATGAGGTGCTTAAACAGCTGAGATCATGCAGCCCACTTTTCATATTCTGGGAACATTCTCAGTGTATTGTTTGGGGAATAAGGCATCTCTCATTAAGACTACCTAGAGTGGTTTTGCTAGCTCTCCAAGCAACAAACTGGAAATATATGCAACCCGCAGAGAACAACTAGAATTGCAATTGGCTGGAGACAGGGTTTTTACTATTATCCCCGTTGAAGAAATACTATAAAGCTAATGAAAAAAGACATGAAAGTCTAATGCAGAGGGAAACATAAGAGAACAAAATAGCTAAGAGAGAAAGCCGGATGATCCCATTAATAACATGTTGATGTTATATATGAAAGAGAGAATGTATAAACTCCATGACCTACACAATTTTGTTGGTGCAGTGTAAGATGGAGGAAGGCATTTAGAGAAGTCTAGAAGTATAATTTGAATTCTTGATGCGTTACAAAGCCTACACACAAAACAATATATCCCCCCTCATAAACACTTCAAAGTGTTATGTATCCCGAGTAAGAGCAAACTTCATTTCATTTCAAAAACACAATATAACTGACAGCCAGATCCTAATAGTTTTATCTGCTGGCAGAAATAATATTCTACCAGTGGAGGCTGACTTACGGCAGTGGTGAAAGTGTCTCCAGCAGCAAGCAAAGCCACGTGTTGCCAGAGTACTGGCAAGACACAAGAACCAGAGTAAAACTGCATCCCTTCAACTATCTGGAATATCAGCTCTCCAGTTTCTCCCAATTAGTTTTAAAACTTTTTTTTTTTTTTTGCCAAAGATAACTAACCATACCTCGAACCATCTTTCTTGCCTTCCCCAAATTGGCACTTTGATCATGCTGTAGAAAAGCAACCTCTTTTACAAAGAAAATCTTTTCAGGCAGCTGGTCCTTAGGTTGTGCAGGTTCCTGCTGAATTTTTTGAAGGAAAATAATGGTTAAAGAAAAGACTGTTGCTGACTGCTCATTTAGGGGTCTTCATAAAAGAACACAGTATGAGATTAGGAGCACAATCCTAAACTGAGTTAGGCCGGCATAAACTAAGCTAGCAAAGTTGGCCAGCAGAAGGGCCACCATAAAGCGTGTTTGGACCACTCTTGGAGTCAGGGAGGATAGCTCACATCTGTGTGCTGGCCTCTCTGACTCCGAGAGTGGTCCAAACATATTTTACGGTGTCCCTTGTGCTGGCCAAACTTTGCTGGCTTATTTTATGCCCGCCTAACTCAGTTTAGGATTGCATCCTAAATTATCATAAATTAGGATTGCATGCCCTGGTATCCACAGAAATTCCATGACAGACCCAACTGCAGATACCAGGGATCCGTGAATATTGGGTGCACTCTTTCAATAGGTAGAAAACATGAAAGGGAACACTAAAAATAGCAAGGTGAAACTAATGTGTTCTCAGGGCTGCAGACAGTCCTCCAAGCTGCCTGCAGCCTCTTCTTGGGCTGAGGTTCCTCCCTTCCCCCAGTGTTGCCCCCAAATGTATTGTAACCAGGAAAAGAATGCATTGAGATGCATTTTGAGGTGACAGTAAGTGATAGGAGGAATGCTAGTTTCCTTCAGATCTGAGTATAATTGAAACCACTGATACTGAGAACTGCCTGTAGTCCTTTTCAGGTACAGGCATACCTCGACTTTCATCCACTTGACTTTCATCACTTTGCTCTTTCAACTGCTTTACATTATAAATACATTTCAAATTTCATCCACACGCTTTCCTCTTTTGTCCAATTTCATCCAACCTTCCATAACATTCGTCAATGTTCTTATGTTTACATTTATTTCTATTTATTTAGGTATTTGTATGTGTTGTATAGCTAGTTATTTATGTTCTTTCACTGGCCAAAATAAATTTGCAAGCTAAATAAGCCTATGATTTGACATTCATCCACTTTTGACTTTCATCCATGCTCTGGTCCTTAACCAGATGATAATGCAAGGTATATCTGTTTTATACACGCATGCTACAATCTCAAAGGGAGTAGATCATCACAGACCTCATGCATGGTTCACATAGACCCTTTAACACAGGCCTACAAAATTAAGGATCAATTTTTTTAAAAAAAAAATTGTAGTGTTATGTGAGTTTGGGGTGCTGATTCCAAAAATAGCATCAGTTTTGCCCTGGCATATCCAGTTGGGCTTCCCTGTCTAACTACTATGAAAGATTTCTAACAGAGTAGTATTTAAATACACATGAAATACACATGAAGTATTTATTACCAAAGGAAGTACTAAGAAAGGGAACAGTAGAACTAGAAAGAATGTAAGATATAGTATGAGTAGCAACAATCTTTATCTGCTTGAACCAAAGAGCTAAGGATGATAGTAGAGGTTTTATACAAACTATGAATTGTACAGGCAATGAAAATGTTAGGATTCTGTTAGTCATAAGCAGCTGTTAGCTTTTTTTTCTTTTTTGCACACCTAATTTTGATTTGTGCCAGAAGTGTGACTCAGCTGTTTACTGTGGGACAATTGGCAGGAAAAAGGATAAACCATTGTCGTTCTTGGTGCTTCCATGTGTGTGTTCTGGATAACTAAGGTTTTATTGTTTAATCGGGTGAAATGAAGCCACACACATTGACTCAACACTGGAACAAACTACACCAAAAAGAGCCCATCAATGCCAAATATCTGAACACAACAAAGAGGACTTTAGGCATGTGACTTAACTTTTAAAACAACTCAGATCTTGTTGAAAGCACCATGCCCCCAAAATTTGAGCCAAACAAGCTAGATTCACATCAACACTGCTCCAGTAAATTGAATTCCTCTATATACTGATTTCTTCTTCTTAAGACTCTGATCCCTCATCACAACTCAATAGCTGAGTTGAAACTTCCATGTTAGGGTATTAGGGTGAGGGAGTAAAATTAGGGGCCTAGCCCTAGAAAAGAGGAATGTCATGGGAAAGGACAAAATTTATCAAAATATTTTGAAGGAGAGGATCTGACCAATGCAAGAGCAGGGTTTTATTTTTGTTTTGTTAAATTTTATTCAGCAGTGGATTTTCTTTCAACAGTCCTCCCAGTGGCCATTTCCCCCCACGCCCCTTATAAATGTCTATTACACTATTCTGTTTCACTTGGTATCTATTTCTGTAACTTGTGCTGTCTACTTGTGCTGCCACCATTCTGGGAACTGACATGAATGTATGGGCCTGAGTATGTGCATGCATAATGCCATCTACAAACAGCAACAGTACAGAGCAGAAACAGAGCCACAAAATAGGTTCTTCTGCATGACTGCTGAAGCAGCCCCTGAGATTTCATGATCACCCTTAGTATGCATACAGAAAACTGTTTCCAAGCATCATAACAACACCATGAATTAAACTTTCACCACCATGCAACTGCCATCTTATGATTTCACTAAAGATACATGAAATTGTATCTGAGGCAGCCCCAGAGCAGGCTAATCCAATACGGATGTCTATGACACACCTCACAGTCTTCTCTTTCAAATCTTCTATTGTAGTGCTTTCCAAACTGTGGGTCAGGACCCAGCAGTGGATCGTGAGATGATTTTTGGTAGGTTGCAAAACTTTTGAAAGAAATTTTTTTTGCAAGCATCCTTGCCCAGCTTGCATAAGAGAAAATCAATAGCTGGATTGCTAACTCTTAGTATGAGGTAATCTTAATATTCTCAAATCAAATGTCACATTTTCCTGTTTCCTCTAGCATGGCGTGCCTAGAGCAAGTGTGAACCCAGTTTCAGCCTTTTTGTCTGGCCTGCAAGTCCCTAACTGCACAGCTTGCAAGGATACATCTTGCCTCACAAACCTTTTAGAATTCTTTAAAAAGGTCAACAGGCACGTGGATGTGGGTGAACCTGTGGATATCATATATCTGGATTTTCAGAAGACATTTGACACAGTTCCCCACCAAAGGCTGCTGAGGAAACTTCACAGTCAGGGAATAAGAGGGCAGGTCCTCTTATGGATGCAGAATTGGTTGAGGGCCAGGAAACAGAGAGTGGGGGTCAATGGGCAATTTTCACAATGGAGAGAGGTGAAAAGTGGAGTGCCCCAAGGATCTGTCTTGGGGCCGGTGCTTTTCAACTTGTTCGTAAATGACCTGGAGACAGGGATAAGCAGCGAGGTGGCCAAGTTTGCGGATGACACAAAACTTTTCCAGGTGATGAAAACCAGAAGGGATTGTGAAGCGCTCCAGAAGGACCTCTCCAAGTTGGGGGAATGGGCAGCAAAATGGCAGATGCATTTCAATGTAGACAAATGTAAAGTGATTCACATTGGGGCAAAAAATCAAAACTTCACCTATAGGCTAATGGGTTCTGAGCTGTCTGTAACAGCTCAAGAGAGAGATCTTGGGGTGCTGGTGGACAACTTGATGAAGGTGTTGACCCAGTGTGCGGCAGCAATTAAGAAGGCCAATTCCATGCTTGGGGTAATTAAAAAGGGCTTGAGAATAAAACAGCCAACATTATCATGCCATTGTACAAATCGATGGTAAGGCCACATCTAGAGTACTGCGTACAGTTTTGGTCACATCATCTCAAAAAGGACATAGTGGAGCTGGAAAAGGTGCAGAAGAGAGCAACAAAAATGATTACGGGGCTGGGGCCCTTCTCTAATGAAGAAAGACTGCAATGTTTGGGGCTCTTCAGTCTGGAAAAAAGGCGCCTGAGGGGGGACATGATTGAGACATACAAAATCATGCACAGGAGGGATAGAGTTGATAGAGGGATGTTCTTTTCCCTCTCTCACAATACCAGAACCAGGGGACATCCACTGAAATTGAGTGTTGGGAGAGTTAAAACAGATAAAAGGAAATACTTTTTTACCAGCGGGTAATTAAGTTAAGAAACTCCTTGCCACAGGAGGTGGTGATGGCATCTGGCCTAGATGCCTGTAAAAGGAGACTGGATGCATTTCTGGAGGCGAAGTCCATCATGGGCTATAGGCCATGATGGGTTGGGCAACCTCCTTACATTAATAGTAGGCTACTTCAGAGTGCTAGGTGCAAGGGAGTAGCAACAGGATGCAAGCATCTTGTTGTCTCGTGTGCTCCCTGGGGCACCGGGTGGCACCTGTCTACTGAGCTCCCTTAGGTACCTGGTGGGCCACTATGAGATACAGGAAGCTGGACTAGATGGGCCTTTGGCCTGATCCAGTGGAGCTCTTCTTATGTTCTTATGTTTGCTCTGCAGTTCAGTTTTCTGGGTACCCTGGAATGACTGTAAAGGTTTACGGCAGCAGTCATAAGAACATAAGAAGAGCCCTGCCAAAGGCCCATCTAGTCCAGCTTCCTGTATCTCACAGTAGCCCACCAGATGCCTCAGGAATAAAACAAGACAACAAGATGCCTCTTGCCACTCCCTTGCACCTGGCATTCTGAAGTAGCCTACTGTTAACATAAGGAGATTGCACCACCCATCATGGTCTATAGCCTTTTCCTCCAGAAATCTGTCCAATCCCCTTTGAAAGGCACCTAGGCCAGATGCCATCACCACCTCCTGTGGCAAAGAGTTCCACAGATTAATTACCCACTGGGTAAAAAATTTTTCCTTATATCTGTTCTAACTCCCCCAACACTCAATTTTAGTGGCTGTCCCCCAGTTCTGGTGTTGTGAGAGATGGAGAAGAACATCCCTCTATCGACACTATCCATCCCATGCATAATTTTGTATGTTTCAATCATGTCCCCCCTCCAGCGCCTTTTCTCTAGACTGAAACTGGATCTCAGTTTTCTAGGTCTCCAAACTGGAGACCACTGCTGCTGGCAAAAGCTTCCTCTGCACGAATGGCACTTACTGTTCCATGGGGAGTGGTAGGAAAGACCCTAATAGTCACCCCTAATAGTTATGCCAGCCAGTTGTGTCTGCATGGAAATCCCAGAACAAAGTCTGCTGGGGCGGCAGAACTCAAAAGCAGATGGCCAGCGCGACTATTGGTGGCAATCAGAGGAGCTTTTATGCAGCTCTCCAGTGAAAAGGTAAGGGCTGTTCACCTGGGGAAAGGAAATGACAGGCGCCAGATCCAGGCAGCCCTAGAATCTAATTCTAGGGAGAGTCTAGCAAATATCTACACACACATATGGCTCTAGCAGGAATATAGGATCCCAATTATTATTAATAAATTATTAATTATTAAAATAAATAAAATATTTCTTCCTAGATTTTCTTTTTGCGGATTGCATTAGAATTTCATTTTAAAAAGTGGGTCCTGGTGCTAAAACGTTTGGGAAGCAGCGTTTTACTGCATTTCTTCACAGTTATTATGAGGACCTGAATTTTCATTAGCTATATTTATTCATAAATCCAAATAGCAATTAAACTGGTTTCTATTCTTTTACAGCTGACATGATTTTTTGTTTTGCACTGCTTTCTCTCCCTCTGCTCCTCAAATTTTTAAATTCAAGGGCTCTGTATTACTCTGTATTACAGATTCCTGAAAGGTAGGAGATAAAGGTAAAGCTAACAAGTCTTGCCATTTTCTTCATCACAGCCTTTCAAGCCCTAGTAGACTTGCCAGGTTTTCAAAATGACAATAAGGGATACTGCTTACCAGAAATAACATAAAAATTATGCAGTTAGCCAAGGCAAGGCAGCAGCAAGCCGCAACAGCAGCAGAATTTTAGAATGGAATTTTTTTAAGTCCCGTTCAACATTGATACGGGACACGATTTTTAAATAAGGGACACCTGCCAAGCCCTAGCTGGAAAACAATACTTGTGCTATTCCCCAATTTTATTTAGGGAAAAGCAAGTATAATAAGTCTATATCACAATAGCAAATTCTTTTGTGAGTACAACACCAGTACAAAACAAATTTTTATCAGTATTTAAACTAATGTGCAGTGTTAATTGCTTATTTCCACATTTTCTGCATTGCAATTAAACTCTGTTTATTAGTTTATCATATCCAGCAATAATTTTTGAATAATTATACATTTCTGAAAGTACAACTCACAAAAAGGGAAATCCTTTATTTTCTGGAACATAACTATATCTGCTGGAAATCTGGACTCTAAGTCCAAATTGGTGGCAAAGTCCACCCCTCCCCTGATGTGTTTATATCACTGGCTCTACAATCTCAAAAAAGATGAAAGTAAGGAGCCATCAGAAACACCAAATTAAACTTTCTTACTATTCAGTTTTCAGCTAATTTAGATTTATACAGTAGAAACTTTATTATAAGGCTCTGAGATTTCAAGAAACCAGCAAAGCTAAGTTCAACTATATACACATTGTAATGATGTAGTAAAAAAAAAAAACCTTTGCAAAATGTGTATAAGGTTAACATGAAAAATGTTTCATTTAATCCTGCTTATTTCATTTTAAGATCCTGTCTGTAGCAGGGCACTAAAATATAAATTGTGTAAGTATATATTGTCTTATGCTTATTCTTTACATTTAAACAAAAGAAATTCTAAAACCAGCTTTATCACCATCCTGAAAAAAACCCAAAACCAATATTCAGAGAACTTACAACTTACAACCCAATATTTACGAGACATCTGGTAAGCTTCATTCCACAGTCAAGGTTTTAAATTTGCTGTATAGCAAATTTGTGCTTACTTAAGGTAGGACAATGGAAGACTGATGCTAAACTCAGAAAAATAAACAATATCTATTTGGAGCAAAGATTATGGCATAAAAGGATGCTGATGACAATGCAGTCTCCATGAGAATGGCATATTTTGTGATGTCATCCATAGATGACTCAAATGTAGACTGTGAGCCTAAGTGCAACTGTTTGGAGATAGGCAGGACTCACTGAAGTGCAAGCCTTCCCTTGTGTAAGAGTTTCTTCTTGAGATGTGGTAAAAGGTACGCATTTATGTTTAGACCACAAATAACAGGAATAAGTATTCAAACGGCCTAATCCTATCCCCACCACCACCCACTGATGCAGCAGCACCAAAATAGTGACTGCTGCATCCTATAGTGGTGGGGATGGGGAGTCCAGAAGGTCTTCCCTAGGTAACAGAACAATTGTTCCCTTACCCAGAGGTAAGCCTCTATGGTGCAGGCGGGTCTACTCAGACCTACGACAGCTAATTTGCTGGCATGGGTCCATCTGACCCACATTGTCTGGGAAGGGGGTTAGGATATTGGTGGCACTGGCACTGCTGATCACACCCTCTTCATGGGACTCAACCCACCTATCCCCCACCCCTCCCCACCCTATATCTTTCCCTGGCTCTGTTTCCGTTACCCTCCCAGTTCTCCCATCATCCTCCCTGCTCTGATTAGTGGGAAACCCCTGATGATGGAAGTGCAGGCCTTCCTACTGGCGCTCCCAACAGCATGCTAAAGTTGGACTGCCTTTTATGACAGGTGCTGACTGCTTTATGGAAATCAGTGCCATCTCGAAATGGTAACTGGCATCAGCTGGTTCCTGCAGTAAGTATAGGATTGGGCTCAAAGTTGCACAGACTTTGGCATTACATTAATAGCACAATCCTATACATGTTTACTTAGAAGTATGTTGCATTTTCTTCAATGGGGCTCTCTGGTAAGTGTGCTTGCAACCCAAATCTGTGAATACATGCTCGAAGTAAATTCCCCACACGACAAACGGCATCTGGAGATTCTGGTATAATTCTGGTTTTCTGATAGAAAAATAATATCTGGTGCAATAATTTTTCAGTTAACTGTTGCAAAGGCAACTTCTTATGTGTTGGCAAGGATACCTGAATAGCTGTAACATCACACACAGTTAATTGTAAGGGTAGAGTGGACATGGAAATCATTTCGTCCGACCCATTACGATGAGCCACAACAATCCTCTGCCAAATGTAGCATGCCTGATGGATTAGCCCAAATCATCAGGACTGAAATGAGGCCAGCAGAGAGCAAATGAACACCAACTACATGACAGAGATTCCCACAGGACAAGTTATGAGTAGATTTATTAATACAGTAGAACAAACACCAAAGTGAGAACGCCACCACCGCTTCAGCATCATTACGTTATATGTCAGTGGTTCCCAAACTTCTCCTTGGAAATTGGGAACCACATAAGGCCTTGCGGGGGCGGCCTTGCAATGGCAGCAGTACAATTCCCAGGATTGCAGTGCTGCCAAGGAAAGAAAGGGGGATTTTTTTTTTTACTCACCTGAAGCCAGTGTCAGCCTCTGAGGAATAAGGGACACAGCAGGGGGCCCCCAAGCCTGGAAATGGCTGGAAATTTGGATCAGAAGTCACTTCTGATCACCAAACTGGAAGCAGCTTCTGATCCCAATTTTCACTCTTTCCAGGTTTGGGGGGCCTTCCCTCATCCTCATCCCTTATAGGCCAGTGCTGAATTCAGAAGAGTAAACAAACATCCCTCTTTTGCTTGCTACAGCATGATCTGCTACCATTCCCTGCCACCGTTCTTAAGGGGCTAGTGCAGAATGCTTCCCTGGCTGGTGGGTTGTGGGAACCACTATTATAGGATATATATAATACTTTTATCTACAAAGAATTTGAGCTTTTTCACAACGTTTGTAAGGAACAGGGAACAGATAGGAATGTTGTGTAGACCCAAGTGTAGATTTGTTCTGTGTAGGAATGAAGCTCATAGTTTAAAAACAACAGCAGTAGCAGCTAATTACTGTGTCAGTTATAGTTGCCATCTCTCTCCAAGTACAATCCTGGACATGTCCACTCAGAAGAAAATGCCGCTGTGTTCAATTGGGTTTACTCTTAGAATTGCAGCCTTACAGGATTGCTGCAAAATGGCTGCTGATGAAGCGCAGAGTGCTCAGTTGGTGGCTATTTTAGGAGTGCTGCTGCCCAAGGCAGGTCCATTGCCACAGTTGCCTACACCTGCCAGAGCAGTAAGGCAGCAGTAGAAGAAGTGGGAGGGGACATGATGGGGCAGGAAGGCTGTGGAATAGGTGAATCCAATGTCGTGTACTGGATCCTATCCCCTTTTTCCGTACCTTCCCACCCCTTTTCTCTCCTCAGACCGTGCCAGCAAAATTACTGTTGCAGGTCCAAGGAAACTCATTTCAAGTAAGGAGGCTTATATAGGAGAATTTAAATCCGTTTTCTCTGTGAAGCCTCTTGATCCCTTCCTGCCACCTGCAGGATACAGCTGCACCAGAGGTAGAGGGGAAAGGATCATATTGAGTGCTTAATTTTATACGGAAATATAAATTTATTTAGGTTCTTACTACTGGTTCAGAATATTCTTAGGGGCAGAATATTATGGTAGTTGGACCACTAATGATTAAGGGCCCAATCCAATGCTTGCCAGTGCAGGCGGTATGAATTTACCACTGGCACTGCTGTAACAAAGGTGATAGAAGGCATCTCCAGCACCAGTGGTAAGCCCTTACCATCGGTGCTGTCCCAGCAACAGTCCTATCTTCCTGGAGGTGCCCATGGGGAGCCAGCGAGCGGTGAGTTTCACTGCCACTAGCAGTGCGCTGATTCTGGGTGGATGGGGAGGGCAGAAATGGATGGAGGAGGGGCAGAGCAGAGCATGGGAAAAGCCACCAGATCCTCTACCACTAGATCCTCACCTCCGTGGTTGAGGTGGTACAGCCAGCACATACATGAGGAGACCAACTGACAGCCCTGCAGACTCACCTGGGGGAAGGGACCGAATTTCTACCGAATTTCTTCCAAATTTCTGCCTCTGGCTGTTGCCTAGCTGCCGCTGGCTGCAACAGTAGCCATTTTTCTACCGCTTTGCTCGCGGCATTCAGGCAGCTTAGGAGTGGATGGTTAGTATGCTAATATTTGCATATTCAGTGTATTTTGTTTAATCCCATCTTTCACATATGGCTCCATTAGTAGGAGAGTTGGGAAGGACTTGGAAGGTCCATGTGATCTGACCAGAGACAGAATCTTGAAAGAAATTTGGTAAGGACAGGGCATGTGATTAGTGTCTAGGGAGGTATTGGTGAGACATGTTTCTATGCACAAACAGTATTTTAGTGTGTCCATACGGATCTACAGGTGTGTCCCCCCCCATATCCAATGAGGTTCATTCCAGCCTCCTACACACACACACAAATACAGAAACCGCAGATATGGGAAACTGTATCTCCATGCCCCACACACCCATGAACTTTATTTAGGTTCTTACCACTGGCACCAAGAGATGCTGCCTGCCCGCACATCCTACTATAAGTTTGCATGTTTATAGTGTTCAGGAAAAGGAAGAAATATTTTCTCGTGGCACAAACAATAAGAACCTAAATGAAGTTGATCAGCACAGGGGGCTCAGAGAACACGGAGAACTGGATCTGTGGATATGGGAGGAAAGCCTATAGAAGGAAATCTGTAATGTTTACCTCAACAAAATATGTAGTGACTAGTACTTACAACGTGAGCATAAGAGCAAAATTCAGCCACTGACCTTTCTAAAGAACAACAAATTCTGAGTTTCTTATGCAATTTCTTTCCCAAACAAATACTACAATCATTGTGACCTCTGGTTTGGCCACTTCAGATTTGTTAGACAGATATCATCTGTGGAAGTGGAAAAATTGCCTCCCAAACAAGACCACAGCAGGAAATAACTGATACACCAGATTTAAAATAATTCTTCATTTATCTCAAATATGGTATCTCATATCACACGTAGTATCACATACTGTTTATTTGAAACTAGAGTCTCTATGTTGTATTATTTCAGAAAATAATGTTTAAATATAAATATTTAGCAAAAAGCCCAATCAAGAAATCAAAATGAAAGAATTCCTTTCTTGAGATATATTCATTTTACAAAAGAGAAAATTGTACAAAGGGATTATAAGGCTAAAATTCTAAAATTTTCTTCTAGGAAAATTCTAAACTTTCCCAGAAGTAAGCCCCATTCAACACAATGGGACTTATTTTTGTGTAGACATGTATAGCAATGCAGTGTAACATTTCTAAAGTTATTATTTCAATAGTCAATTAAAAGTAGTCATTTCTGAACAAATCCGCCTACGCCTAATCCTTCTACTACCTTTTATAATGAGTTAATTAAGTCATACATGCAATTGCCCACAGCTTATTAAAGCAATCTAAAATTAACAGTGGTTCAAGTACTTCCCATTTTTCTGCAATATACTTCTGGCAGCTACTAGGAGACATGTAACCATTTTTGAATTTTCTACTAGGAATACTGAATCACTATTAATTAAAAGAAATATTCGAGAGAAAGGAAATATATACATTTTCAAAAATTTTCATAGCTGAGAAAAAGTGAATGTTCAATCATCCTGGCTCTACAATTAATTGGGATCCACTTCTTTTTCAACTCTATCTATGCTGCTCCCAAATACACTCAAGCAAAGTCTATCCATAATGTACAAAAAAGGAAAAAAAAGATCAGGACTTGAAATGGAGTCACTTTACATCTCCTCGAAAAGCAATGCGATGTATTTCTAACTGACAGATCGTCAGCTGCCACCTGCTATTAAGCTCCACAATTCAATTGCAAGTCAGACTTTATTTGCAAGCTGCAGAGTCTACTGTCAGGAAGTGTGACAATACAAAATTAAATGGAAAACACTGGATGAAATAAAATGGTAAAAAAAAATTGCCGCTTGCGCATGAAGGTTTGCATAGTCAATGGCACAGCACTGCTGATTCAGAACTAGAAAGGATATCTAAGGTTGTTTCAGGGACTGCTAACTCAAGATTGCCGACTACCACATCACTATGTTTTTAGGGAACTCTGCACTCTACTGACTTCTGCATACTAGAGATAATACCCCAGCAATGATTTATTCCATTACTTGTGCTGAGGTTGAAAATACTCGAGCACTTATTTTATGAGCTTATTTTTCTATTTCAGCTCACCTCATCTTTTGATTAACTCCTTCAACATCCAAATGAATGAGAGAATGAATGACAGGTTATCCCAGGGTAATAAGTAACGGAGAATAGCAATCTCAATAATCTCCTGGTAGCGTTTAGTAACGGCACTAAGACTCCCAGACCTACATCGCAGGACTACATAGGGTGACATCAAGGATAGACCTGGCTGGGTACTGGTCAAGGGCCCATGCCCACTGGAAAGCCCACTTGACCAAACCCAAACCTCAGAACCAATGGCATGGGTGGAACCCAATGTGCTATCTGGAGGTGTGGGGGACAGGCAAGGCTCAGGGTCAGCAGCAACCTGACACCAGCACTGCTTGTAATGCTGAACTCAAAGAACAAACAAACACCGTGGTGCCTGAATTTGCATTCTTATTTGCACTAACAAGCACCATGGTCTCTGGCTCACATTAAAACCCAAGCCAAAGAATTCCTCTCCACTCCCTTCTCTCCAGCATATGTGGTTTCCTGCTGCAGAAGTATTGAGGCCAGCATATATATGGGGAAGAAAGACCTCCTTTCTTCCCTTGTCAATGCTATATAGCAGGGGTTGCCATCTCCAGCGTGTGGGTCAGATCCAGCATTCACCCTGCCCTTCCCCCGGGTGCGCTTCTTTCATTCTGCTCAGGACATGCACGACAAAAAATCAGATGGCAAGAGCTTGCCCAGCAGGAATGGCATTATTTAAATAAACAGGTCAGTACTGTCTTATGAAAGACACAGCACAGTACAGTAATGCCTCTGATAAATCTGTCTCCTTGAGTGCTGTTTTGTTATAATGTCCATCTTGGGTTGACTGGGAGCCATTATAGCCAATGGAAGCAACTCATTTTGGATAGGGTCGTTCCAATGAGTCCTCAATAGCTTCAACAGTATTTCCTTTAGCACTGTTTTGTACAATGCACAGTTTCCAAGGAACAGATCACCAACACGGTCATAGGTATTACTGTAGTGCCCTACATTTTATTGGCAGGGATGCAAAAAAATCATACAACTCGTTTTGTACACTCAAAAGGAACTTGTGGCTTGTGAATATTGGTTCTCAAACCACAGCCCCTCCATGTCACTTGGCAGAACCTCTTAAAACTTGGAGATCTTTCAAAAGCCCTGTCTGCTATGCCAAAGGGTCTGCTGGGGGGAAAAAGTCAAAGGTTTCACTGGGTATGTCTGAAATAGCTCTTTCAATTCAATGGACTGGTGAAGGCTGGTGTAAGAAAGTAAAGATGTAACAACCTGAGATAGGATATTGAACCTGCCCTATAAAAGATTGGGTTGGAAGCTGGAAACAAAATGGGATATGCTTGAAAAAGAGGGTGAAATGGACAATTAAAGGTCAGAGGGAGGGGGGTTAAAGGAAGAAACAGCGAAAAAGATGAAACAGGGCAAGCTCTCAAACGAAAGGTGTCAGCTGGCCAACATACCTTACTGGACATGAAGGAATGGCAGCAACTGTGGAAATACAAATGAGATGTGTTGCCAGCTGCAAGAGCCTAAACTGATTTAAAGGCAACAACAGCTGTTCAGCTCTAAATTGAAGAGCATCCCTGCCTGGGCCAGAAGGCAGGAGTCGGAAGAGACACAGCAACAGACCTCTATGGATTTACCAAAATTTGCATAAAGTGGAAATTTGAAAGAATGGGTATGCAAGTATGTTATATAACAAAAGACTCTGTGTTTATGGCACAACAGTCTAATGTTTAAGCTTCTCATCAATAAATAACTTCAGCTTGTGGTCATTCTAGCCCAGCGATTTTTAACCACTCTGCCATGGCACATGGGTGTGATACAAATCATCTGAAGGTGTGCTATGGGAATTTAGAGATTAGGATCATTTGTTAGTAGGGCCACTGGGGGATGTGAGCCCCCTACCAGCAGTGTAGTCTGCCTTGTCAATTGTCAAAAAAATTGAACGAGTGTCTTGACCATTTCAGCACCTTGTTTGCGTACTGTGAGATGAAAAGGGTTGAAAATAACTGCTCTAGCCTTTTTTCTTAGTCTTGTCCAGTTAGGGCCTAATGTAACCATGCATGTCTCATGTAATGTTTTTGCTATTGTTCCCGCAACTATAGATGATACATGAACCACTCAGGGTAGTTTCTGGGTGCATGTTCAGAGCTGTTTTATAACCAAGCTGAAATTCATTCGTCTCCCACACTTAATATCAATCTGCAATTCTCTAAGTTATTAAACTGTAGAACCACGCTGCATTTTATATGCAGATTGGATTAGATGATCTAATAGATCTTTCCCATCTTTCATTCAAAGGTATAACTCAAACACCAATTCTAATGAAGTCTCATGAATATTACTCATTTCCTACAATTTGTCACTGCTAAAGAGCTGACAGGTAATTGAGTACTCATTAATTTTTTTGATCACAACAAGGAAGACCCTGACCTTCTGAGCAGTTACTAATTAGCTCTATTTATAACCTTCAAAGCAGAAAGAACGTAATAAGGTTACAATAAACCTTGTTCCTGCATGGGAAGCAGTCATATACCCATTCCTGTATCAGATGAATGTATGAAACTGTATCACACTATTTGTCCAACTAGCTGAGGACTACTGCCTACTTTGGTTGGCAGCAGTGGTTCAGGGTCTCAGGCAAAAGTATCTCCCAACACTATTTGTGTGAAATCTTTTTCACAGTCATGCTAGGCCAGTGATGGCAAACCTTTTGGGCATGGTGTGCCAAAACTTTGGAAAATGCTTGACTCTGCTGGCATGTCAATCCCCCTCCCAAACAAAAGAGAAACAGTTCTTTATATTCATTTATTTAAACAAAAAACAGAATCCAATCATGTGGGGTGCTGTATATTCTATAAAGAAACATCGAATAATTGCAAAAAATGAATTAAAAACCTCAATTTTTATCAGGTGTTGGTGAACACAGGTGTGTCACCCCAAACGTTGTGGTGTGTCACTTTTAACACGTGTGTCATCGGTTTGCCATCACTGTGTTAGGCAGTCTAATTGGGACTTTCTGCATGCAATGCATGTGCTCCAACATTGTGGGCACAATCCAAACCCACTTTCCAGCACTATCATAGCTGCGCCAAAGGGGCATGTGCTGCATCCTGCAGTGGAGTGGTAGTCATGGAGGCCTCCTCAAGATAAGGGAATGTTTGTTCCCTTACCACAGAGCTGTATTGCCCTTACCCGGGTGCTAGAAAGTTGGTTAGGATGCGCCCTGAGACAAGCTCCTCTAGAGAACACATGTCCTACGGTCATGGATAAAAATGAAGGAAGCCATCTAGTTTTCATAACTGTTTACCACTGTTATTTCAAGAGTACAGATACAATTCCAAGATAGTATTAATTAAGGTCAACTAAGGGCACAATCCAAGCCCTGGACGGGCCAGCACAAGTCCCTTGTGCTGGACCTGGAGTGCCACAAATGCTCCGTAAAGCATGTTTGCAACAATTCTTGAGGCAGGGAGGCCAGCTCATGGACGTGCACTGGCTTCCCCGCACCGTGTCCTGGGCCTAGCAGGACTCTGGTAAGGCCGGCTGAGCTTGGCTTGAGCAGAAGGTTGGGGGAAGGTGCGGGGAGGCAGAATGGGGTGGGGGAGGTGAAGGGCAAGCCTGTTGGCAGATCTGGGCTGCTCAGATTAGTGCTGCCAGTGTCAGTGCTGCAGATCCAAGTAGCCTCATTCGGACTGCTGTCGTGTTACACGGGGTAAGGGGAATCAATTGCCCTTGCCCTGGGTTGCGCTGCAGCCTGCCCCACCTTCATCCTTATTGCATGCTTATTCATCCTATCGCCTGTATTGCATCAGTAATTACCTTTGAATAAAGGTTAACTGACCTATTTTATAAAATTTCCTTTCCTTTCCAATCTTCCTTTATGCACATGGCCCCTTTGCAGAAATATCCCTTTCCAGATAGGAAATGTTTATTGAAGAATTACAACGGCTGACATTAATTATTGCATGCAAATGCTGAGTTGTCATTTTCTAAATGGCAACCTAATGGAATAGAATTCATGTAGGGATGGTTTTAGGTTTTTTTACAAACCCCTTTAAATGTGCCAGACAGTAAGTCTGACATGTGAGAAATAGTCCTGAAGCCACACAGATTTTTCTTAATAATGCTTAACATTAGGGGGCTAAAGGGTGCAACCACTGAGATCTGAGCTCAGTGCTGGATTGCAGCCAGGATTTGTATTCACAACAGTGTATCAACATTATTAAAAGGAACATCGTGCACAGGCTGCTTTCACATTCATCCGCTAAAAGGCATTGCAGGATAGCATACATTGATGCTGAGCACTGTCGGGGATCCATTAATATAATGCTCTCAAAGCTGACTGAGCATCTGACCCAAACTGGTTTCAGGTAAGGAAGGAAAGAACATGACTTGTCTATTGACTTTCCCTGTACATTGTGCAGGGGAAGTCACTCAAGTCACCATTTCTGAACTCAATTCTCCCTGTCCTTCACGTTCTTCTTTCAACTGGACTGTGCTGTGTATCTATTGCTGTGCACTGTAGAGCATGTACTGCTTTCCTCCACAGCAAATGGAAGTTCATAGGGTGAGTGAATAGGTAAAGGAAGGCTGGGGTTCCCACAGTCTACTTTCCAACTTTTCTAACTCACAGCAGCATTGTGGGACATCTTTATGTGAGGATAGATCTTCTAAAAGGTACAAAGGAGGCAGTGCATCATTTTGGATGGGCTCCCAAACATTTGATTTTTATAGTACTAAGAACCATCCTTTGCCACTCAACAAAATACTGTTATTGCAAAACAGCAATTCTTTTTATACGAGCAAAACAGAGCTAGTACAAAACATGGGAGCACAAAGGAGGGCTTTGGTTCAGTGTTCTAAATGTATTATAGCCCCAGAGATATCACAGATCCAATTTCTGAAACAGGTTCCTCCTGGTTAACGTGGACAAATGTTTTGAAATATATACAGGAGTGCCCTAGTATCTGCTGGGGTTCCGTTCTGGACCTCACCGTGGATATCTGAAACTGTGAATACTGGGGATCCCTTTTTAAAGATAGGGGAACATCCATGGTTTTGCTGCAAAAGAGTAAAAAAAGAGCTTTGTCTAATGTTCCCCTATCTTTTTAACAGCTATATACCCAATATCTATGGTATCAGTGGATAACTGAAACCGTGGATATCAAATCCACGGATACTGGGGCATGCCTGCATTGTAGAATACCAACAAGGCTTTGTGAACCCTGCAATACCATCATGAAATTCAATTTGCAACGGCTGCTAAAATGACTTCACCATTGTATAGCTGCCTGTCAGATTAGCAGTCCCAAGTGAAGCTGCTGTTCTATTTTTAGTATGTTGCTTCTATTTTTCATAATTGTATGATTTAAAATGTACCATCCAGAGCCTAAGTTCTCATCTACAGCTTAGAGCAAACATTCACATAATGGGAATTTATGTTGAAACCTCATGAATAGTATCGCTGTTCTGCCAAATTCCCTGCCAGGCCACCCCAAGGGCCCTAATGCCCACATAATGCTAACTAGTTTCCCCACAGAGCAGCCTCAGAGATAGGCAAGAGGGAGGGGGTTCAGTCACCCACTGGGCCTCCTCTCTTCCAGCAGCTTTGCTTGGGATCACTGGCTGGCCAGCCTCCTCCAGGCTGCCCTCATCACTGGCTTAGCTCCAAACTACCCTAATATAAGTCTAGCACCAACAAACCCCACCCCAAACAATAGGCAGTCAGCTTGCCCAAGCACAACTGCCTCCTCCACTTGGTGGCTCCAGGGGCATGGCAGCCATACAACAATTCGCAATGGTTATTCCCCACAATAACCTTACCTTCTCCAGTCTGTCCCATCCTGCCTCCCACTTTATACTGAGGCCAATCAATCGGTGTCTGTTGCTAAGCAGGCTCTAGCATCAACCACACCCATCTGCACCAGTGCTGGCCTCTCTTCATTGCCAGGGACCTCATCAGCCTACAGCTGTGCTCCTGAGGCTTGCAAAGGCCTTGGGGGTTAACCCTATAATTCCCAGCTTATCAGGTACAAGGGGCCATTGCTGATACCATTCCCTATCTCCTCGGGGTATCTCCTGCCTCTTCCAATACAATCGGTCACTATTGTTGCCCTAACTCTATTTCAGTGGCCCTTGCTTAGTACCTCCAGGGACAACAGGAAACTTGTTACAGCAGCATATATATTTTATTTGCAATGCACCCTGACATTCACAGTGCAATCCTATGCATGTCTACTCAGGAGTAAGTCCCACTAAATTCAAGGAAACTTACTCCCAGGGAAGTGTGGACAGAATTGAACTGCTATGTTTCCATTTAGTGCTTCTTTATATTTTGTACTTGGGTACCTTATTCTGAGAAAAAAATGGAGGCCCTCCCCACACGCATTTTACAGGGAAAAGGGCGGTTTATACACACAGGTCCCATATAAATCCTATGCATTGGCATTACTGAGTCAAGAACTGGCTCTGAATCACAAAGTGTAACGTATAAAATGGCTCTCTGATTCTCCATATGTTTATTTTTTATAAAGGCCCTGTTTAAAATTAGTTGCCGGTGCTGTTAAAAGGATGGTGAATTTTGTTGGCCCTGGACAGATGATCCAGCAAGGTTGGGTATATTGAACTTACTCACCTTCATCAAACGTCCGGTGAGGAATGTGGGGAGACAATGTAACGTGATTGTCATTTGAATGTTCATCATTAGTCTTTGTTAAGCTTAACTGATCAAGTCCTTGAGGGCCACGCACAACTGTCAGAGCTAGAGATGGAGAGGGACCTTTGCTGAGATATTGAGTCCCCGAAGATTCCATTTCCAATGTCTGTTTTTTATCCACGTAGTTCTCCTTGAGAGCTGCATTCCAATGTGCTCTGAGTGGAGACTTGCTTTCCTCTGGGAGCTTTGTCTTAAGTGCTTCTGTGATTAGCTCTCCATTAGCTAAACCATCGACTCCATCTGGTGTTAAACTAGGAGAACTGCAGTTTATATTGAAAGACACTACTGACCTGTGTGTTTTTTGGTGGTTACTCTGAGGTTGGTCAATAGGCACCGAAAGAGACTTGTCTAAGTAATATATTGTATTTGGACACTGCTGGGAAATACTAAGGTGAATGCTTGAAGTGAAGGAAGCTGGTGCTTGTTTGCTGTTGCTGTTTTGTGGAGGGACCATTCTGTTTGCTTTGTCTCCAGGGCTAGAAATCGAGTCAGACTGCCCCTGGCACAGCTGCGGACAAGGTTCACAAACCTTCATTTTGGTGGCATTTCGACTTTGACAACATCCTTGAGGTTGCAAAGGTCTGCAGAACTGCACCAGCTCAGTCTCCTTTGAAGCAACTACTGTGTTTGTTAGCGGCTTACCTTCCGGGCATTTTAAATGAGAAGGGTCAGAAGCAGCCTCCTGCAATATACAAGGAGGTGGAACAACCCGCCTAGCCGTAATTGTGATGGAAGCAAAACCTTTCTTATGGTTAGGGCAGTGTGTCTCCTCTTTGGTACTGGAGTTTGTTCCAAGCACACTGTCATCCGAGGATAGCTGAATCCCTAGTCTTCTGGGAAGCAATATGAATGCTCTGCTAATGTTGACTGACTTATGATTAGCCAAAGATTGGTTTATGTGATACCCATCAGACTGGGTGATTACGGGCTGCATAGGGAAAGCAGCTTTATTTTCTTTTGATTTAGTCTTATCAATCAGCTGTGAAATGACCATCGAGGACATCATTTTTGTGTTTTGTGATGGCAGAGAGCCCTGCAAAGGAACAGATCCAAATCATTATAATGCTCACAGTGGTTATATATATATAAATAATATCTAAAGATTCTGTGATTACATCTAACAGCAATATATGAGGGTTCTTGTTACATTCCACTTCATGCCGTTTTCACTGTACGCCATTTCACTGTGGCTAAATCAGCTCAGAAATGCCTGCCAGAGCTGAAATGAAAACATAACCAACTTCAAGTGCAAATTGTACATTCGTAAAGCCATTTGTTTGAATGATTAATTGATTTGCTCAGTTGGGATATATGGCCCTGTGTTTAACAATGAGTGTGTTAATAGCAACTGTCAATTTTGGGTTATAACCTATGCCACACTGTGCTTTCATGCTGATCTGCTGAAATATTAAAGCCCTTTAAGCACTTACAGCCTCCAAATGCATTGCAAAATGAATTACGTAGGTGGGCTGCGATTTTCTGTGGAGTGTTTATGTGGGAGTTGGGTCAGCGCTGTTGCACAAAAGCATCAAGTATGACCAGAGGGGAAATTCTTCCACTTTGCCTCCCACAAACAGCATGCACACACTTCTGTATTGTTTTGGGTAGCATTTATTTCATTAGCTGTTTATTGTTTAGCATCCCTAGGGTACGTGAAATACCTACAGCAAAGAGGCAAATGCCACACATTTATTAATAGTGGGCCAATAACTTATCTATGGCAATCACTATTTTTCATAACATAAATAGACAGGATTTCCTTTTGACAACACACCTGCTCTAAGACTGCTCTCTGGGTACAATTATCATACACAACCTACATACTGTACAGGCAAATGGTCCACTAGTGGAAAACAAAGCTGATGAATTGGCTGTAAAGAGAATTTGTATTCAACACAGTGACTTCAGTCATGCAGTATCAGATTCCTCCCATTCCCTTAAACATGTAATTCCCTCTCATTCATCTGAACAGTACTCATTCATCTCAACAGTACTGCATATACCCTGATTTGTGTTTGTGGAAATCTTAGTCTCACTTAGTCTCACTACTACCCATCCACCCTTAAGTGCTTTTATTTCCCTACTTTGATTCCATAGTACTAACAGGCATCATGGGGCAAACAAGATGATCACTTCAAGATAGTGGTAACATATTATTACTTCTCCACATATACCTGAGAGACATACAACCAGATCCTAAGCTGCTGGGCTCCCGTAGGAGTAGCGGTGCCAAATTAGGCACTGCTGCTTCCTGTGGGAGCCACTGCAGCTGGCAGCTGCTGCCAGTCTCTCCTTGGGAGAAGGGGACATATATGATGGGGATCAAAGCATGAGAATAGATAGGCTCTTATAATTGCAATTGAGTCTCCAGTTACCTGTCTGTAGTAGTTACTGTCTGTTCACACATCAAAAGTGTTAATGAGGTTTCCAGAAGCCTGCCTACAAGCAACCTGCAGAGTGCCAGTTTACACAACAAAAAGGTGTTAGTGAGGTCTCCAGAAACTTTCCTGCACCACCTCATTCACACCTTTTTGTTGTGTAAACAGGCACTGTTTGCCACAGGCAGGCTACTGGAGACGCTCTTAATGCAATCTATAGCTTGCAGCTGGAGCCACCCAGTATCTGTTTACATAAGAAAGAATAGGCTGTTCACATAATGCCCTAATCTCATTACACAGGGATCTGAGAACAGGGATCACCTGTACTCTCAGAGGAACAGCGAAAGGGAACACATTCTAGGATATCATTCAGCAATTCCTCTGTATCCTGAATGATGGTGACAGATGAATGTCATATTTGAATGTCATATTTGAATAGCCACACAATTACTAGAACACCGCAAAGGGCTTTGTTGCCAATTTATCATATGGTATGTGTGGCTTTTTAAACCAACATGTGTTTCCATTTTCAGCTCAGTTAGGAGTGCAGTGCTGTCAGCAGTGGGTCGCTGGCCCACTGGAATGTTAAGTCTGAAACAACTCTGACTGCACCCTCCTGCACCTCCCATTTAGACAGTTTGTAGTTGCGCGCATGCACATGCATGTGCACTTGCACACCTGACCCACCCCACAGCTTGCCATGAAAAGACTTGTGAGTCGTGAAACAAACTGACTCGTGAAATTCCACTCATGAGTCACAACAGGCATGTGCTTGGACTCGTGCATGAGTCAGTTCACAAAGGGGGGGAACTCCTGACGTTACTTGAATTTCAAGACTCTTGCATAACACTGACACACAGGCACCACGTGAATAGGGAACATTCACACATCTAATAAGGACTGATAACTGTGTTTTTTTTTTACTAAATCTTTTATTAATTTCTTTTGTGAATAAACTCTTAAAAGAGTTTGTAACTTTGACATAGTCCCCTTTTAAGATCAGAATTGGTTTGTGCCGATGCTGGTCTTGCACCTTAGTCTAAAAGATCTCTTGTTCCACTTGGTGCCTAGGCTGGGAGACTCTGGGCTGGAGAAAGATTAGCTACTCAGCTACTCCGAAAGCTGTATCGTTGTATCCTTTAAATAAATCTTAAGCACCAGTGGTAACACTGCATTTGATCCACACTGGCTCTCCCTGCCTGCTGTTGCCAGGGTGACAGGCGAAACAGGCACGCCTGCACAGAATCTGTACTAGTATAGCGCTAAATGATGAAAAAGGTGTCATGGCTTGATTTTTTTTGCCTATCAAGAGCGGAGCAAAGCAAAGGAGTACAGCTAAGAAAACTAAACAGATACTTACAATTTTTCCAAAATTGGCATTCATTTTTTTTCAATATAGCGATACGTTTTACATGTGCAATGTTTACTTCAGCATTAGCATAATTAGATTTGCTGGAATCTCTTTATGGTTGCGATGTTGGTAGCTTCTCAATGAGAAGGTCACTACTAGCAAATACATTAGTTAGCTTATAAGGCAGTTAGCTTATAAAACAACTACTGCAGATCTTCCTCTGCAATGCACAGCCACAGGAACTGTTATCAGTATTTTCCTGGACACACTCTCTACTTGCAGTTTGTGATACTGAAGTCCACAGCTGCAGCGTACCTGGGTCTTCTGTGGTGTCTCACACACACACACACACACACACACACACACACACACACACACACAC
>JAJKFI010000002.1:8228136-8264856 GCA_029204185.1 Lerista edwardsae | reverse complement strand
TTGGATAGGATTGGGCTTTAAGATGTTCTAGTCACATGCTTCAGTGATGAATTTTGCTCATTCAGGCTCTTGTGTTTACATGACCACCATATAAGCGTCTAAAAGCAAAAACTCCTGTGTTTTGGAACCTCATGCATTTTCAGATTTGTCAATTGTCATTCATTTCAATCAATCAATCAGTACTTATATACCCTCATCTTACTGAGGGTGCAATCCTATGCAGCGCTGGAACGGCGAGGCCGACTTGGCAGAGCCATATCTGACGCTGCATAGGCTGGCACACACCCCCATGGCAAGGGAGCATTCACTCCCTTACTCTAGAGGAGGCTCCAGCCTCACCTATGTGCTCCTCAGATCTGCACCCGCTAAAGAGTGAGTGCAGATCCGAGGAGACCGCACGGCCCCGCGGACAGGCTTAGGATATGGCCATATGGCCACCTCCCAAGCCCGCCTACGTCCCCCCCCCAAGTCCCGCCCCATCTCCCTCCCGCCAATCCCTGTCCCGATATGGGACAGAGTCTCCCTTGTGCTGACCGACTTCAGTCGGCGCAAAGGAGGCTCTCTGTTGGCACTCTGAAGCTGACACTACTCGTAGCATCAGCGCTAATGATGTAGTGCTGACGCAACGACATTGTGTCAGTGCTACGTCCATTAGAGGATTGCGCTGTGAATATGGTAAGAGTGTAAAGATAAGTCAGCTTTAGGGCTCAGCTTGGGCTTAGATGATGCGAAGGAAGAGGGGCAGAGAGAAAAATGAGGCACCATACCTAATGTGAGCAACTGCTGAATCAGAATGAAAAAAGCCTATTTACAACCTTGACACAAGCAAAACAACCACACAGCCCTCTCCCTTTCCAGCATCCCATATTTTCAATATAAATGCTCTAGTTGCTTTGCAACCCACCTGAAATTGGCTCACAACCCATTGGTGGTCCTGAGTCACAGTTTGGGAACCACTGGACTAAGATACAAGACATAGCATTACAGTTTGAGAATCGGTGGTCTATTGAGTTCTTGCTTATTATCCAATGGGCTTTGAAAACCTGATGTCTTTTCTAGTGGATGTTGCTGGTGGTGTTCTGCATTTATTTAGATTGTAAGCCCTTTTGGGGACAGGGAATCATTTAACCTTATTATTATTTGCCTGTAAACCACTTTGTGAACTTTGTGTTGAAAAGCGGTATATAAATGCTATTGACTGATATCTCAGAGCACAATCCTAAACTGGAGTTAGGCCGGCATAAACTAAGCCAGCAAAGTTTGGCCAGCACAAGGACCACCATAAAGTGTCTGAGTCACTTTAGTCACTCTGAGTCAGGGAGGATGTGTGCTGGCCTATCTGACTCCAAGAGTGGTCCAAACACACTTTATGATGGCCCTTGTGCTGGCCAAACTTTGCTGGATTAGCTTATGCTGGCCTAACTCAGTTTAGGATTGCGCCCTCACTCTTTGCTACTAACAGTACCAACCACTATTTTGTGAGATGAAGGAGATTATCCATTATACTAAGCAATAAAGATGAGTTCTAAAGCTGAGACAATGAGATATGTAAATGAGAGGAGAAAATGATGCCTTGAAGGATCCCAGCAAGAGATTCTGAAAAAATAATAATAGATAACATAAATTGAATCATATTTCTTTTCCAGAAAATACAGGAAGTCAACGCATGGTTGTTGCAGTAAATATGTCGCAGAGAGGAACTGTATGTCGTACTTTCCACAGATGTCTCTTTCACTCTGGAATGAAAATGTCTGGGCTGTAGTGTGCTCACTTTAAGAAGCTGCAAAGGAGGCTTCCTGTGCCAAGGACTCTCAGCTCCAGCACTCATTCCCCAGCTTGTGCTGAAATGAAAGCCTTGCTTTACAACATAGATTCCTGTGCAAAAAAGCAGGGATAAGCCACCTGAAAGTCCCAATAAAATGAATTTGCAATGGGAGAATATCCCCATGAATGTCTCACTGGCTATTCAGTCATGATGGCTACGAGCCACTTCCAGGTTCAGAAGCAGTTTGCCCCTGAGTACCAGCTGCAACAGCAGGAGAGGAGTATTGCCTTAGTCTCCCACTTGTGGGCCTTCCAAGGGCATCTGACTGGACACTATGGGAAACAAAGTGCTACACAGAAAGCTGGGCCTTTCTTCTGCTCCTGCAGAGCTCTTCCCATCTTCTCATGATGATGGTCTAAATGTGCAGAATAAGGCTATAACCCTATGCACACACATGTGGGAGTAAGCCCCATTAAATGTTCTGGAATTAATGTCCAAGTTAACATGCAAAGAACTGTACTACATATCAACTTGTGGCAGGATCAAAAAGGCCACTTTATAATGCTCCATTTTCTATTATGAATTAAATTGGAGGCCAAAACGGAAGTATCTTCTTTCCATGACAACGTTCAGGTTGAGGGTTTGCCTGTCCCTCTACCACAGAGATTTCCAAAGTGTGGGTCAGTGGCCCACCAGTGGGTCATGACCCAAGTTTTGGTGGGTTGTAAAACTGACAGGGTAGATTAGGTTATGTATATCAACCTGCTACTTGAGGAAGCACTGATGCCCAATCAGTTGAGTAGGTACAGGGTGGGAACCCGAGACCGGGTGATGTGGGACCCAGGGCTGGGGCCCCCATGTCATCGCATCACCCCGTCCCTCAAATGTGTGCAAAGGCAGAGCGTCTATGTGGGGTAGGGTGGCGTCTGCTAAGGGTGCCATTAGAGGGGCGGGTGCTCCGGCAAAGGAAAGGATGAAAAAGCCGCAGCCCAGATCAGCCCGCCCACCCCTGCATCCTTTTTGCTCCAAAATGGTGTTATTCCAGATGCTGGGGGTGGTGGTGGCAAGGCAATGCAGGGGGTGAGGTGAATATGTCAGGGGCGCAGTGATGCAGGGGGAGATGATCCCTCCCCCACCCAGTGCCATCAGAGCCCATTACAGCTCTACATGTGTGGCCCCTATGCTGAAAATAGCTCCATTTGGAGCCACACAGCAGCCAGTCCTTCAGTGCACCATCGGGTTGGCCCTGTCAACCCCAAGCAGAGACGGTGGAAAACTACCACTTTGAAATGGAGGGGGGCAACACATTCCCTGCCTAGCTAAGCTACTGTGCCCAATCACCATTATAGCTACAGATGCTTGAGCTGCTGGTAAGGCGACACCATTTTGTTTTCCCAGTAGTCATGTATTGCTGTGAGAGCTGGACCATAAGGAAGGTGGAGTGCCGAAGAATAGATGCTTTTGAATTATGGTGTTGGAGAAGACTCTTGAGAGTCCCCTGGACTGGAAGGAGATCAAACTTCCTCCAGGAAGTCAAGCCTGATTGCTCCCTGGAAGGACAAATCCTGAAGCTGAAGCTCAAATACTTGGGCTACCTCATGAGAAGAGAGGACTCTTTAGAAAAGACCCTCATGCTGGGAAAGACTGAAGGCAAAAGGAGGAGGGGGTGGCAGAGGATGAGAGGTTAGATAGTGTCACCGAAGCAACGAACATGAAATTGGGAAAACTCCAGAAGCTAGTGGAGGACAGGGAGGCCTAGTGTGCTGTGGTCCATGGGGTCGCGAAGAGTCGGACACGACTTAGCAACTGAACAACAATCAATCAATCAACCAACCAACAGGTACTTATATACCGCTTTTCAACACGAAGTTCACAAAGCGGTTTACAGGCAAATAGTAATAATAAAGTTAAATGGCTCCCTGTCCCAAAAGAGCTCACAATCTAAAAAAAGATAGATCGCCAGCAACAGCCACTAGAAAGACTGCGCAGGGGTGAAGAGGGACAATGATACTAAAAAGTTTGGGAACCACTGCTCTAGAGTTATATTCTCCTAGCAGCACAAAAAAACCCACATCAGATAGAAAACGTTTGATATCCAGGCGCATATCTTAAGTGTGATTTCAGCAACGTGCTCTTAAAAGTAGCAATTCAGTCCAAATTTCATATCTCAGCACATGTTCACAAATTCAGGTTAGAAGAACCAGAGATTTGCAAGAACTAATTCTGGTTTGCTTTAAATAAGGAACAGAAGATGTGTGTTCCTCTCCACCCCTGATATAATCATAATTTAGGGAGATGTCTGAATACAGCCAGACTCCCTCCCATACCACTCTCTCCAATGATGTTGCCCAACATTGGATTGTTGCTAGGCAACTATCTTAGGCTCTCTTATCCTTCCTCACCTACCCTCTGAATAACCAAGTGGGAAAGGGGGATGCCTTTCAAGCCCTGAATTGAGTCCCACTACGAGCAAATTATTCAGAAAAACAGATGGTGACCAATTATAAAGCTTTGTAACGGAGCATCAAGCTGTTGCTATCCTTTCAGTTCTCTCATTCTTGTCCTTAAAATTTATATCTTAGCCACTACGCTATTATTCTTGTCCTTTTTCACTTAGATTCTTTCTTTCCACTGTCAAGGCAGCTTATGATAGTCGACGCCTGCAGCCAAAGCATGGGCTTGCTATTTCAAATCAATATGTCAAATTCCCATTACCATCAAGAGCACCCCTTATTTTTTCGGCCTTGTTGGCCCCTTAGAGTTGTCATATCATAATGCTGCCATGACAGTAGAAGCCACCACTGGCAGTATTTCCCTCTCAGGGTCTGGATCAAGCAATCAAATGCTCTCTTTGGCTTCTTATATGCCAACAGCACACAGTATCTGCAGGGGGAATGTGTAGTTTTGCCCCCGTCCTACTCTCCCTTTGGCTCCTCCTTTCTGTAACTCCATGGCTCCGCCAACTATTGTTTCCATAGGTTTTCAGTCCCCTGCCTACTTCATCCCTGTAGCCCCCGTGTCTTTTGATCAGCCTTCCAAGCATTCCTTCTCTCCATAGCAAAAAGCCCCTCTTGATCTTAAGTGCAATATCCTTCTTCCAGAGTTCTGATTATCTCATCTTGCCTCAATTCTCTCCCATCTCTACTCCTTTCCCCTAGTCCCATTCTCCACCTGTCCTTCATTCGGATTCCTCATTTTCAATCCATGGCCTAACCTGCACACTTCCTTGGCCCATCTTGCCTCTGGGGGCCTAATCCAATGGCTTTACCATGGGTGGTACGCTCGTACCACCCGGGCAAATGTTGCACAAGGCAAATGTTGCGCAGTGCTCCAGCACTGGCCCCGCTCACCAGTGATGTGCTCATGCTGGGTGAAGTGGGAGGGTGTTCCGGGGCAGGGAGAGGGGTGGAGTGGAGGGCAGGACCAGTGGCGGTGGGTAAAGCCATGCAGCATTACTCAGAGGCCCTTGCATCTGCGCCAACTAAAAAGCTGGAGGAGGAGTGAGCAGACCCATCGCCCAACCTGCACTGTTACCATGGGGAAGGGGGACCAACGTAGCCTGGCCACCCCTGCGTTCCTGGGCCGTCAGGTAGTTCTGGATTGGGCTGTGAGTTTCCTGTACTACCTCCTACACATTAGCTATCCCATGTGAGATTTTAATCCCAGCTAGCCAAACCAACATCACCTGAAAGCTTTTGTCTTTCTTTTATGGAAAACCTCTGTTTTCTTTTCAAGGTTTTCCGAAGTTATTTAAGTGTATCAACAGAAATAAAATCATTAAGCTGAATAACACTCATGAGAGTGATAAATATGACAGCAATCAGCATATACCACAGATACATCACAGTCAAGATGTCAAGATAAGGTAAGACAGTTCTGTTCACCTAACTACTGCGTTCCATCAGCGTAAGCTGCCTTATGGCAGGCACAAAAAATGTTCCAAGAACACACAGAATTGCATACCGCCAGCGTGCCGGATGAGAGGCCAGAGCCTCCTTACAAATGCTGGAAGACTGAAGAAGGCCTGCTGATGCAGGTACGATGGCACGGAGGCAAGGCGGGGGAGGCATTTCCCAGGCCTCAGAATGCCTTATAAGGGCATAAAACGTCCGATTTTCCCTGAAAACTGGAAGTAACTTTTTTTAACCTGAAACAGGCATTCTGAGGCTCGCAAATGCCACAGGCAGTTATGCCTCTGCAACTCTCAGAAAACCCTCTGGACCCAACCAGAGTACAGCTTCAGCTGAAATCAGAGTGCCCAGGTGGGCCCTCCCTGGGGGGTGGGGGTGGTTCAGCACTTGCGGATTTTCAAATACATGGATGTCAAACCCACAGATAATGTGGGCCCATCTGTACACTGCAATGAGGGCTACTGGGGCTGCTCTGCTGCTCTGAGGCAATTGCCAACTCTGCTTCAGCAAAGGATCCAGTGAGGAAACAGGACATCATGAGACTGACCATGGAGGCTGCAGGTAGGGGCCTTCCTGGACACAATTCAAAATGGTTGACTAACAGCTGGATTTGCATCAACTTTGGTCTCACAACAAAAACACCTCGTTTTTGGCTATAGCCAGCGGTGTCATGCAGCCGGAACGCTGGGAGGGATGAACGGGTGAGCGGCAGCCTGCCCGTAGCATCACGCTCCATTTCGCCGGCTTCCCCGCCCCCTCACCCGTTTGTCCCTCCCAGCGTTCTGGCTGCATGACGCCGCTGGCTATAGTCCTAAACTCAGTTTCCTGAGGTACTCCCCAATAAACACAAGTAAGATGAGTAAAACACAATAGATCTGAAAAGACATGCACATGATTGGGCCATTTGAGTGAACAGGTATGCTGCCCATTTGTCGTGCTTTTTGTTATGAGGGTTAGACACAGTCCTCACAAATGGATGCCAGAAGTTATTGTGGCATAAGAATTCTTAGTCCACCTTTAAACCAAGGGCCCAAACCTATCCAACTTTCCAGTACCAATGAGCTGCAATGCAGCCCTGAAGTAAGCGAACAAATGTTCTTTTATCTTTTATCTATCTCCATGACTTCCCCACCACCACAGAATGCAGCACTCACCCCACTGGGCTGGCTACATCAGGGCTGGAAAATTGGATAGGATTGGACCCTAAGGGAAAAAGAAAAGCCATTAAAATGTAATTACTCTTATTGGAAAATTATCTGCAGGAACTTTAGGATTCCTTCTCAAATGTCAGATGTGAAGCAATAAAGATGGGCTCATGCTAAAGATGACATTGACAAATACTACTGTTGCCAGAGAACTGTTGCCAACTTACCATGTTGCCAGCTTACCAAAGCATAGCCATTTTGCATAGTGGAAATAGTGTAACTGTTTTCCATCTTTGCTTTCATTGTTTTCACATGGGCCCCCGCTTGTAATGTTCTCAATTCAATGTTGCTAACGTTCACAATTCAGGGCTGCTGGCCCTACACAGTAGATAAGGCAGCTGGTTCGAGCTAGCAGTGCCTCTTCCCTTATTGAAATTGTCACTGCATTTTCAAAGCCCAGTTAGCCCAGAGCATCTCATGCCCCAGCCCCTATGATGTAATTTCCAACCAAGCAGGAACTTGGAGAAGGGGGGGGTATAAAAGTGCTTGTATATTTTTTTTTGCCTTTCTCTCTGACTTTTCAGGGGGATTGGTCCGCCTGCGCAGGTGTAATAAAACATGATCCTCATACTCTCTTGTTTGGTTGTTTGCCTTTTTAAATGCAATCCCCACCATGGAAACCATACTTTGCCTATTTTCAGCAACACTATAGTGTATTAAAAATACAGTAATTGGTATTACTAATTCTTATCTGCTGCTTTTTAACAAAAGTTCTCAATGTGATTTACATAGCAAAATAATAAAAAGCTGGTTTCCTGCCCCCAAGGATATACAATCTTAAAAAAGAAAAAAAAGAGGCAAAATATTGTCTCCAAAAATAAATTACTTTATTCCCTCTTATTAGCATTCCTCAAAGCTCAAACTGAAAGCTCCTTGGAGAATGGACCTATGTGATGCCTTAGCTCTGCAAAATACTTTAGGGTGCACTGCTAACCTGTGCTGGAAAAAGCAGGCCCAAGCGCAAGTTAAATGCAGACTGGAGGTCAACTGAGAGCAAGAGGGTATTTTTCCCCTTACCCTGTGTCAAGTGTCAACCACCCTTATGGGGCTACTTGGCTCTGTGCCAGCAATTTTGCACATTCACGCTGATTCAGGAGTTGACTAGGCCGGCAGAGAGGCCCATGCTGGCTCCCAAAGCCTAGGGCAGGCCACACAGGGGTTGTGGGAGGGTGGCAGGAGGGGGTATTCTTGGGGGGAGAGGGGCAGATTGGACCTGGGGAGGGGAGTGGGTCTGGTGGAGGTGTCCTGTACCAGATCTTAACCTGGCAGCCAGGCCTGGGACGGGAGGTTAGGATCTGGCGCAGGATGTGGGCTTCTGCACTGGCTTAGACAACTTCCCAAGTCAGCGTAAATGTGCTTTATGACACATTTGAGACACATGGGAAATGGCACAGCCTGAGCCAGCTTAAGAAAACATTTGGATTGCTCTGCCCTGGTGTTACCTGAATAGTAGTGACACTAAATAGTGCTTCCTCCATCTAGAGTCGAAGCGACAACATTTCTTTCACAGTCTGACAGGTGCCTAGAAGACTATGGGTACTTTATACATAATAGAAGAAAAAAAATCTCACCTTCATAGGATTCATGCATCATATTTTACTATAGATTTAGGATCCAGACAAGGCAAGTAAACTGTACGTCCAAAAGAAGCCAAATTGTCACCATTAAAAATCTGGGATGTCTCTAAGACAATTCCAGTTTTCAGTCTGTTTGCTTCTATGGCAGAAGCATATCAGTGAAGTCTAAATTCTGTTGGAATGTTTACATTATGTTACCATGACATTCATGCAAAGATTCTGTCTCCAGCATTTGTATGATTAAAAAAAATACATTTTTTTAAAGTCCCAGGAAACCTTTAAAACAAGTTGTCAATCCTCAAGATGAGACAATCAAACTGAACCTGAACCAAAATCAGGTGAAATTTTTACTTTTTCTAGGGCTGCAACATTAGCAGATCAGCAGGTTCGATTAAGAGCGCAATCCTAACCTAATTAGGCCGGTACAGTTAGGCCAGCAAAGTTTGGCCAGCACAAGTGACACTGTAAAGTATGTTTGAACAACTTTCTGAGTCAGACAGGACAGCACACAGATGTGCACCATCCTCCCTGATGCCAAGAGTGGTCCAATCGCGCTTTATGGTGGCTTTGTTCTGGCCAAACTTTGCTGGCCTTACTAGGTGGGCCTATCTCCAGGTTAGGATTGCACTCTAATTGCAGCAGATTGTTTCATTTTGGAAAATTACACCTAAACATTTCATCAATGTGTTCTTGCTGTTTTATTTTTAAGGTAATAATAGCTTGTTCTAAAAGCAAGTTTATCTTTTTCTTCAGAACAAATGTTTTGTTCATTTCCAAATTTATGCAAATGCCATTGATTAGAACTCTCACAATCAACTAAGAATTCCTTAATTGGATGACAGTTCTAATATTTTTTCTAAACCAGAATAGAAATCGAACCGTATTGTCTGTTACGTCTCTACTGGACACAAGCTCGAACAGAAAAACTGTAAAAACCCAGAGCTAACACAGTCAGAGAGTCAAACTAGTACCTTGGAATTTAGGTTCAAACCCCCACATGGCTATGAAACTCGGCAGCAGCCCAATTCCTAACTAGGATCAGGCCAGAGTACAGAGGGATTTATATCAGCAGAATAAAGTTCCACTGTCATAAAATGGCTGCCACTGACACGAGCAGTGCACCACCTGCCACCGTGTTCTGAGCATTGCTGCAAGAGGTGCCAATGCCCTGGGGGCCCTCTGCCACCCCTGGTGCTAGTAAGCCAGGGGGCAGGATGAAATGTGAGCAGAATAAGGATATTGGGATATGTGAGCAGAGCGGAGCATGCTGGGATGTGCAGAGGGTGGGTATTGGTGGCAATGGCTCTGCCAAAATTCTGTCCTCCCTTTCACTCCTGACATGCATCCTTCCCTCTATCTGAACTTGTGCCAGGTAAAGAGCTGGTGCATATCCAAAACCATACAGGAAATTAGAAACCACGTAGGACTAGATGAGAGGGACGTGGTGGCGCAGTGGGTTAAACTGCTGAGTTGTGAGCTTGCTGACCGGAAGGTTGGCCGTTCGAGACCATGCGAAAGAGTGAGCTCCCATTGCTTGCCCCAGCTCCTGCCAACCTCGCAGATTGAAAGCACTTAAAAAAATGTGAGTAGATAAATAGATACCACTTCAGTGGGAAGGTAACGGCGTTCTGTGCGCCTCGGCGTATAGTCATGCTGGCCACATGACCACGGAAACTTGTCCTCGGACAAACTCCAGCTCTTCGGCTTAGAAACTGAGATGAGCACCGCCCCCTACAGTAGGTCATGACTAGACCATTTGGTCCTGGGTAAACCTTTATCTTTAGGACTAGATGTGGGTATGTAGAAGAAAATTTTACATATCTGCATCCTCCAGGCTGCTGAAGACAATGCAGAGAAGCCTGCGCTGGCACCACAACACCTGTAGGATTGGGCTGTAGGTACTTTAAGACATACTTACCTAAGAGCAAATCCCACTAAATTCAAGAGGGCTTACAACCAAGTAGACTTGAACAGAATTGCCCTGTTATGGCTTAATCTTATTGACACCAAACACTACCAGTGTACGGGGCTTTCTGGCTGTCGCAAAGGGACACAGTGGAACACACAGCTGGCGCACTTCTGAGTAGACCCAGCTGGCATTGGCTTATACTAGGCCAAAGAAACAAGTATCCCCTTACCCCAAAGAAGCCTTCAGATGCTGAAATGTCTGCACAAGATACAGCAGGAGGCAAGCTGGTGCTAGTGTATTACCACAAAGGAAATTGTGTTGGATTCAGTGCCCTTGGGCCTATCATGTTTTCTCTGCTGAACCTATGTCATAGAATAGGGCTAATGTCAACTTTTGCAGAGTATAGTGTGAAGCACTTCAGAATCTGGAAAAACAGTTTAACAAGAGACCAAAAATGAGCCCATATACCACAGGTAATAATAGCTTTGAAATACTGTCTTCTGTTCACACACATAGCCCTGTTTGAGGAAGACTGGGCTGTTGTTTTCTTGATTTATGGAGGTGGATGTCCAGCAGGAAAACAAACTGATTGGGGGCGCAATATTAACCAACTTTCCAGCACTGACTTAGCTGAGCCAATGGGGCATGTGCTGCATCCTGCAGTTCGGGGGCAGTCACAGAGGCCTCCTCAACGTAAGGGAATGCTTGATCCCTTACCTCAAAACTTCATTGTCCCCCGGTGCTGGAAAGCTGGTTAGGGTTACACTCTGAGTCACATATGCTACTTTGACCTACATGCAAACTGTCTATTAAATTAGATGATGCAAACCGCAGTGTTCCAGAAACAGTGAACATGAAGAACCATCCCAGTACCAAATGTTACATTACTGACCGAAGCAGGAGTAGCAGATAAAGAAAATGGAAGAGGCCTCTTCCCACTCAAACCTGAGTGGGAGTTGCACACTCCTTGGAAAATCTTCTCCTGCAATTTAAGAGAACCGGGACTGGATGGTTGTGGGTGAAGACCTAATCAGAGGAACTTTTTTCTGTATATGGAGAGCTGATGTTGCGAGGAAGTAAATCTCTGATTTCACCACAGTCAGGAACACACCAAGTCATTTTCAAAAAGCTACTATCTCTGGACCATCTGCAGCATGGGATAAAACTATATGGTACTGTAAAAATTTTTTTGACATATTTGTAAAGCACTTTGAACATTAAGAAAGTGTTATGTAAATGCTACACATTATGTTTTCTTCAGAATTAAAGGTGACATTCTGGCACTGAGAACAACTTTCGTAAGGCTGAAGGTACCATGTCACAGAAAAAGAAGTAGCCTGCAAATAAAACCTGAACCTTATTAGATTCATCTCTTATAGAGGCATGTTTTCCTGAGGATGATGACTGGGTAGGTTTCCTTCTATTCATAAAAACATCATGAGATCTTTTAATGGGGCTCTGGCCTCTTGAAGCAAGAGTGGACTGCCTGAAGAGATTATTACAGGATCCATTGTGCAACGGATGAGTGAGCTCTGTTCAACTATCCGAAAAGGCAGAGGCGAAAAATCTATTATAAGCACTATTGGAGGTCAGTTTCTTATTGAGGACCTACCAACAAGTGGTTTAAGCATTTCTAGAAAGCACTGGGTAGAGAGAAATGTCAGGTCTTACTCTTGATAGCCACTCAATATAGCCTCATAGACTATATTAGATGAATAGATCTCTTGGGGGAAAAACAAACCACTAGCAATAGGATGTCCGATGTCTCAGAACATGGGATTGATTGATTGAACAGTCATTGTTACTTTCTCCTTTTGAGAGCACAATCCTAACCTGGAGTTTTGCCAGCACTGGACCACTCTCACATTTGGTCCACGTTTGGACCACTCTCAGAGTCGGGGGGATGTTGCACGTCTGTGTGCTGGCCTCTCTGACTCGGAGAGTGGTTGAAACATACTTCACGATGTCCCTTGGGCTGGCCAAACTTTGCTGGCATAACTGTGCCAGCCTAACTCCAGTTTAGGATTGTTCCCTCAGAGATTAAATAATCTGAATAAATCCTTTAAAAAGTAAAATAATTGAAAATGACTTCTCATAACAGTTTGGTTCCTAAACTACCATAACAAGGTTATTGGTACACAATTGATAAAAAAGAAACATAGGTAAGCTGCAAAGATTTCTGGAATGGTATGTGAACCTACAGAATTCATGTGTTGTCTCTGTCCTATCCTTGTACTGCAAGATGAGTTTAGGATAAGATGCAGCTAAGTTATTTTAGAGTACAATCCTAACCTGGGGAGAGGCCGGCACAGTTAGGCCAGCAAAGTTTGGCTAGCACAAAGGACACCATAAAGCAGTGGTACTCAAACTTTTTAGACCGGGACCCACTTTTTAGAATGTCACTTGTGTCAGGACCCACCAGAAGTGATGCCATTAACCTGGAAGTGATGTTGTGGCAGGAGTGACATTATCAAGCAGAAAGCGCTAACATTATAACATAATAAAATGACACTCCTGAAATGCAAATTGGCATTCTTGGAATGAAGCAATTGTACAATCATGAAACTTCCCTGACAGAAAGCAAAATTAGGACAAAATATGATGTAAAAGCACTGAGCTAAAGCACAATTAAAAAAAACCCTCACTTTAAAATTCAAACACACAAAAGGAATATAACAAAAGTAAGGTCTACAGTATCCAAGATGGCTGCTCTCACCTTTCTGCAACCCACTTGTCATCAGGTTGCGACCCACCAAGTGGGTCCTGACCCACAGTTTGAATACAATAGCCATAAAGTATGCTTGGACCACTGTTGGAGTCAGAGAGGTCAGTACACAAATGTTTGCCATCCTCCCTGATTCTAACTGGTCTAAAAGTGCTTCACGTTGGCTCTTGTGCTGGCCAAACGTTGCTGGCCTAATTGTGCCAGCCTAACTCCAGGTTAGGATTGCGCACTTATTAATATATACCTATTTCAAATTAGAGGAAGAAGTTGACCGCTTCTATGAAGACCTAGAACAGCTTCTAGAATTAACACCAAAAAAAGATGTCCTTCTCATCATAGGGGATTGGAATGCTAAAGTAGGAAGTCAAGAAGTAATAGGAATAACAGGCAAGTTTGGTCTTGGAGTACAAAATGAAGCAGGGCAAAGACTGATAGAGTTTTGTCAGGAGAACACATTAGTCATAGCAAACATCCTTTTCCAGCAACACAAACAGCGACTGTATGCATGGACTTCACCAGATGGTGTACACCGAAATCAGATTGATTACATTCTTTGCAGCTAAAGATGGAGAAGTTCTATACAGGCAGTAAAAACAAGACCTGGAGCTGACTGTGTGTGGCTCAGATCATTTCTTATTGCAAAATTCAGGCTTAAACCGAAAAAAGTAGGGAAAACCACTAGGCCCTCCACATATGGCCTAAATCAGATCCCATACAAATATACAGTGGAGGTGAGAAATAGATTTAGGGGCTTAGATTTGGTAGACAGAGTGCCTGAAGTACTTTGGACGGAGGTCTGTAACATTGTACAGGAGGCAGCAACTAGAACCATCCCAAAGAGAAAGAAATGCAAGAAGGCAAAGTGGCTGTCTGACGAGGCTTTACAAATAGCTGAGGAAAGAAGGGAAGCCAAAAGCAAGGGAGAAAGGTAATGATATAACCAACTGAATGCAGATTTCCAGAGAACAGCAAGGAGAGATAGGAAGGCCTTCCTAAATGAGCAATGCAAAGAAATAGAGGAAAACAATAGAATGGGAAAGGCTAGATATCTTTTCAAGAAAATTGGAGATGTCAAAGGACAATTTCAAAGGCACAATAAAGGACAAAAACAGCAAGGACCTAACAGAAGCAGATGAGATTAAGAAGAGGTGGCAAGAATACACAGAGGAACTATATAAGGCCGATCTAAATGTTCCTGATAACCACAATGGTGTGGTCACTGAGCTCGAACCTGACATCCTGGAGTGTGAAATCAAGTGGGCTTTAGAAAGCATCACTAACAACAAAGCTAGTGGAGGTGACAGCATTCCAGCTGAGTTACTCAAAATCTTAAAAGATGATGCTGTCCAAGTGCTGCACACCATATGCCAGCAATTTGGAAAACCCAGCAGTGGCCACAAGACTGGAAAAGATCAGTTTACATTCCAATCCCAAAGAGGGGCAATGCCAAAGATTGTTCAAACTACCGTATCATTGCACTCATTTCACAAGCTAGCAAGGTGATGCTCAAAATCCTACAAGCTAGGCTTCATCAGTATGTGAATCGAGAACTACCAGATGTACAAGCTGGTTTCCAAAGAGGCAGAGGAACTAGAGATCAAATTGCCAACATTTGCTAGATCATGGAGAAAGCAAGAGAGTTTCAGAAAAAACATCTACTTCTGCTTCATTGATTATGCCAAAGCCTTTGACTGTGTGGATCACAACAAATTGTGGCAAGTTCTTGAAGAGATGGGAGTACCAGACCACCTTATCTGTCTTCTGAGATATGCGGGCCAGGAATCAACAGTTAGAACTGGACATGGAACAACCGATTGGTTTCTAGTTGGGAAAGGAGTACAACAAGGTTGTATACTGTCACCCTGCTTATTTAACTTATATGCAGAGTACATCATGAGAAAGGCAGGGCTGGATGATTCACAAGCTGGAATCAAGCTTGCTGGGAGAAATATCAACCACCTCAGATATGCAGATGATACCACTCTAATGGCAGAAAGTGAGGAAGACCTAAAGAACCTTCTGATGAGGATGAAAGAGGAAAGTGCCAAAATTGGCTTGAAGCTCAACATAAAAAAAACTAAGATCATGGCAATCACTCCCATCACTTCCTGGCAAATAGAAGGGGAAGAAATGGAAGCAGTGACAGACTTTATTTTCCTGGGCTCCAAGATCACCGCAGATGGTGACTGCAGCCATGAAATTAAAAGACGTTTACTTCTTGGGAGGAAAGCTATGGCGAACCTAGACAACTTAATAAAAAGCCGAGACATCACCCTGCCGACAATGGTTTGCATAGTCAAAGCGATGGTTTTCCCAGTAGCAATGTATGGATGTGAGAGCTGGACCATAAGAAAGGCAGAGCGCCGAAGAATAGATGCTTTTGAATTATAGTGTTGGAGAAGACTCTTGAGAGTCTCCTGGACTGCAAGGAGATCCAATCGGTCAATTCTCCAGGAAGTCAAGCCTGATTGCTCCCTGGAAGGACAAATCCTGAAGCTCCAATACTTTGGCCACCTCATGAGAAGAGAGGACTCTTTAGAATAGACCGGGGGTCGGCAACCCGCGGCTCCTGAGCCGCTAATGGCTCTTTTACCCTTCTTGTGCGGCTCCGGAGTCCGGGTGAAAGTGGCAAAGGAGGGGACAGAGCGGAGGAGGAGGAGGTGGCGGCGGCGGCGGCGGGTGGAGCTTCCCCAGGGGCGTCGCGTTGGCTCCGGTCGCCATAAGGCTGCTGAGATGATGGCAGCCGAGGTGGCTTTGCGAGCTTTCCGGCACGGATTGGTCGGGAAAGGCCGGGTACCCGCTGCCGCTGCCAGGGCTGGTGATGCAGGGCCCGCCGCCCCCACCGCCGCCCGCGCAGGCGCAGTCACAGCCCGCCATCCCCAGCCTCATGGCGGCCGCCGCCTTCCCGTTCGCAGCCCTCCCACTGCCGCCGCCAGGGCTGGTGATGCAGGGCCCGCCGCCCCCGCCGCCGCTCGTGCAGGCGCAGTCACAGCCCGCCATCCCCAGCCTCATGGCGGCCGCCGCCTTCTTGTTCACGGCCCTCCCGCTGCTGCCATCAGGGCTGGTGATGCAGGGCCCGCCGCCCGCGCAGGCGCAGTCACAGCCCGCCATCCTCAGCCTCATGGCGGCCGCCGCCTTCTTGTTCACGGCCCTCCCACTGCCGCCGTCAGGGCTGGTGATGCAGGGCCCGCCGCCCGCGCAGGCGCAGTCACAGCCCACCATCCCCAGCCTCATGGCAGCCGCCGCCTTCCCATTCGCGGCCCTCCCGCCGCCGCCGCCGCCTCCTCCACCCCCGCAGGAGCCCCAGCCACCGCCTCAGCAGCCGCCGCCGCAGGCCCAGCAGTACGTGCAGTACCGCTTCCCGTCGCCGTTGCCGCCCCAGCAGCAGCCGCAGCTTCAGATGGACCATGAGCAGCAGCAGCAGCAGCTCCTCCACCTCCACCCGCAGGACGATGGAGGGGCCGGCAGCCAAGGCAAGGTGTGAGGGTTTTTTTCTTTAGCCAGTGTTGATGTTGCTCACATGTATCTCTTGTCCTTCCTCCAAGGAGTCCAGTGTGGCATTCAAGGGTCTCCCTTATTATTTTACAGCTCAATCCTAATTTGCACAGGAGCAGGCAGGCCAGCAGCCTTTCGCTGCATTCAAGTGCAGGTTAGGAATGCACTGGTGCGCTACATTGTTCCCCTTGCCCCAGCTGGGCCAATAGGACTCCTCTGTAGCAGTTTATTCATTTCAAAAATGCAACACACTACAGTTTTTTTATACATAGCATAAAGGTAAAAAAACCCTTTTGACATCTAAAATGAAGATAACACTGCATATATAGTTTTTTTAGATGTCAAAACGGTTTTGTGGCTCCTGAGGTTTTCTTTTCTCTGGAAAATGGGTCCAAATGGCTCTTTGAGTGTTTAAGGTTGCCTACCCCTGGAATAGACCCTCATGCTGGGAAAGATTGAAGGCAAAAGGAGAAGGGGCAGCAGAGGATGAGATGGTTAGATAGTGTCACCGAAGCGATGAACAAGAAATTGGGCGAACTCCAGAAGCTAGTGGAGGACAGGGAGGCCTGGCGTGCTGTGGTCCATGGGGTCGCGAAGAGTTGGACACGACTTAGCGACTGAACAACAATTTCAAATTAAAAATAATAAAGTAGCTTAGAAATACATAAGGTGTAGGATGAAAACAATGTTTTTTTTAATTAAAAGCAGAAACCAATGAACATTTGGCAAGACCATTTTTTATATAACAGAGTTAAAAAGCTTTCTGCAACAGAAAGGTCTTTACCATCTATCTAAAGATGGATAGAGAGGGAGCTTGTTTAATCTCATTAGGGAAGGCGTTTCCACAAGTATGATACTATAACCAAGAAGTATTTGTCTCTGATACACAGCAGCTGAATTTTTTTTAATGGTTGGCAAAAGAGTAGGGCCCCTGTAGCTTATTGTAGTACGAAGGCAGGTTGATTCAGGAGAAGGTCACCTTTAACGTAACCTTGGTCCCATAATGTTTAGGGCTTTGAAGGCCAAAACCAGCACTTTAAAAATGGCTGGAAATGAACTGGTAGCCAATGTAATTAGAACAAAATGAGTGTAATATACTCCAATCCTAATATATGCCACAAGAATTTGGCAGCTGCATTTCTGGAACAAAATGTTCCAGTCATTAAAGACAGCTCCATACAGAGAGCATTTGAATTAGTTTGGATGCAACCAATGAATGAACGAATCAATGAATGAATGAATGTGCCCTTGAGGGAGATACTGTACTATAGTTAGTAAAAAGAAATAAATTTGATAACTCACAGAGGTAGATACAACATTTCATAACTGTACTTCACTGTGTCTCTGGAAGTGGGAAAAACGGGCTTCAGTGCTGATACAACAAATGCATGGAAGTGGTAGCAGAAGATGGAACTACAGTACTGTTCTGCCAAATTCCCTGCTGGGCCTCCCCAAGGGCCCCAATGCCCACACTAGGCTAACTAGTTTCCCCTCCAGAGCAGCCTCAGAGATAGGCAAGAGGGAGGGGGTTCAGTCACCCACTGGGCCTCCTCTCTTCCAGCAGCTTCGCTTGGGATCACCGGCTGGCCAGCCGCCTCCAGACTTAGCTCAAAATACCCTACTTAGCCTCAAAATCACCAGCTTAGCTCAAAATGCCCTAATTTAGCACCAACGTTTGTTGGTGAATTGTTGGTCAGCCTGCCTAAGCCACAACTGCCTCCTCCACCTGGTGGCTCCAGGGGCGTGGCAGCCATACAACAGTTCCCCACAGTTACTCCCCACAATAATCTTACCTGATCCAGTCCTTTAACAGTCAGTTCATCCAACAGTCAGTCAGTCAGTCCACAGCCACTTCCCTTCCTTCCTACACCTGCCCGGTGCTGCACCTACCTGGTGTTAACTTACTGCAGCTCCTGCCTCCAACTTTATACTGAGGCAGGCCAATCGGTGTCAATCGGGCAGGCTTTACCATCAGCCACACCTATCTGCACCTGTGCTAACCTCCTTTCCTAGCCAGAGCCCTCATCAGCCTGCAGCAGTGTTCCTGCTGCAGGCAAAGACCTTGGGGGTTAACCCTGTAATCCCTGGTTTATTTGGGCAAGGGGCCACTGCTGATACCATTCCCTATCTCCTTGGGGTATCTCCTGCCTTTTCCAATACAAGTACTAAATCCTTTTCTACAGACTTATTTATAACAACATAGTACCACCTGAACACAGAACACACAGAACAGTCTGACACGTTGGAGTACAGGACATGCTGCAGTCCACTCTATTAGAAGTCACACATCCTCACCCCCATAGATAGAATATTGTCACAAACCAAACATGATGGCTTAACGCTATCTGACTGGATAGGCACCTGAATGGCTAACGTTAATGGTCTACATGCTAACTTGCTCAAGCAGAAAGATGCTCACACAAGCAAAATTCCTCACCTGATCTTTCAAGCTACAGTCTCAAGCTCCATCATTTCAAAAGCTATTCCTGAAAGTGGCAGGACCCTCTGGGACAGTGCGGGGTGGGCATGGGGAGCTGCAGGGGGAGAGGGAATTGGTCCAAATTGGTCAGAGACGCCTTGCATGAGTAGAAATACGTATGTATGTATGTTTGTATCTGTCAAATTGGGTGCAAATATTCAACTGCCTGTTTGCAGTTGTGTGTTCTTTCTGGACTTCCATTTGTGTATTTGATTTTAAAAAAAACATAAGATGCTTTCCACGTAGAGTGGAATGGCAGAGAATCTGGGGAGAGACACAAAAAACTGCGTTACACAATGAAACCCATCCCATGGCTACTCAGATGTTCTTCTTTTCCTCTCTCTAGTTCCTGAGCCGGATGTGAGCCATGTGTTTCTGTTCCCCACTCCACAAAAATGGAAAGAGTTGTGCTTTCCAAAAGATGCTTAACATGCAGCTGATACAGACTACAGCCCTTGTGTGGTGTTTACACAGAGGTTCAAGAAGTGCACACCTTTGATATACAGTACAGTGATTATGTTACACGATTTTTCAGAAACAACAAACAGTCTTGCAGCACCTTAAAGGCTAACAATGTTATTTCAGCATTGGCTTCTGTGGACTGCAGCCTGCTTCCTCAGATGCATTCATTCAGAAGCATTCAAGGTCATACAGCTGCCTCCATTCCCAAAGGGCACACATTCAGTCTTGTTACAGAACATTAGCTCTCAAGCAGATTTGAATTGTGGGGTTAGGCAAATGGAATCCCAGCCTACATATTTCATTCAAAACCTAAGCACACAAAAACACCAGTTTGCAAGACGTGTTTTACTTTTAACATGCAATGAGCAACTATGGATTGGTTTAATCTTGGAATGTATCTGTTTTTCCATTTCTTTGCAACAGGTTAGGAAACACAGATTATTTCCAAGATTAAACAAAGCTCAATTGTATAGAAGTAAAGGAGATTTTGTGCTTATCTGCAGTTTCAACAAAAGATAGCTAGTAATTGCTTTTTTTTAATCACTTGAGCTTTACATTTGAAAGTGGAGATCAGAAAAGAAACTTGGTATCTCAGTTTAAATACTAAGGCCCCAGATTCTTAACTTTCTATTCTGGCAAGTGAGTCCAATCATCAACCAAGTGTAATTCTTAAACAGAACAATACAACAGGAAACTCCTCCAGACTCATGATCAACAGAAGCAGCAGCAAAGGGATGTTTTTGGTCACTATGAAATCACACCTGGCTCAGGACTTGAAACCAAAATCAAAGAAAAGTTCTAAATGGTTGGACATTCTCCCCATATCTGAGCAGGACAGTGCATTATCAGCAACAACTGTGCCATTTTCAAAAAATAAGAAACCTGTTGCTTAGCAACAAATAAAATCCTCACCATGCCTTAGTCTAGCTCTCATACAAATCTAAGAACTCAGAACCTACAGTCACACCATTCAAAAACCAAAAAGAATGGATGCAGACAGAAAAGATAAAAATGTGTCCATTCACATTTAAGGACTTTCCTTGTGCCTAATACAGGTCATGCCACCGATTCTATATCCACTGATTTGACTCATCACTGATACCGTTGTCCACTTTTAAATGCAACAAGGGAAATCCCGTTGCTTGTGCCAGCTCCTGCCAACCTAGCAGTTCGAAAGCACCTAAAAAATGCAAGTAGATAAATAGGGACCACTTCGGTGGGAAGGTAACGGCATTCCGTGCGCTACGGCGTAGAGTCATGCTGGCCACATGATCAAACAAAAACGCCGGCTCTACAGGCTTTGAAACGGAGATGAGCACCACCCCCTACAGTCAGTCACAACTAGACCATTCGGTCGTGGGGAAACCTTTACCTTTTTAACAAGGGAAAAAAGCACCAAAATCTTATTTTCTATCTTTGCACTGTACTGTTAAACTGCACCAGTTCAAGCTTCCCAGGATTAAGACAGCTTTAAAGACCAACTTCTGGGTTCCTTGCTCCTTCATTGTCACCCCAGAACAGATGGGAAGTGGGACTTTAAAGCTATTTTTCCACTGATTTGGTATCCACTGGGGGTTCCGAATCCCTGCATCAGGAAATCACCCCCCCCTCACCTTCAGAATGGCTCCAATTTGAAGCCAAATGGATACAGGGCAGGCAGGAAGACTGATCTTCCCTGCACTCGCAGCTCTGAACACTTAGGCAGACAGCATGGCAAACCTGCAGATAACTGCAGGAGTCCCGCACCGTGCTTGCTAGGCTACTGGCCTGCAGAGTCCCTTTACTGCAGAGTAGCAGCACACAGATGTCCCCTTAGTCCAAGTTGCATCACAGCCACCTCCTAACCTGTAGCTGGCCTGCCTATTCCAGCCCTGGTTAGGACTGGGCTGTCGGAGGTGCATTTTAAGAGACTGATATTGCCTAAGGGAAGTTGTGATCATCTGAACACACACTTACAAAGCATCATCGGAGTTGAAAAGAGCCTGGTGATGGTTTCTGAAAATATTACAAAACCTTCAGTGACTGATTGACTACAATGCACTTTAGTAAGCTTCTGTCATACAAAGAGACGGTTATAAAACAGGGGTAAGAGCCAAGGTGATGTCAGAGTTTGTTTATTTTTATGCAATGATTGCTTTACTGGAACAATACAAAGACAAGGAAACAATGCAGTATCTCTAAAAGCCATTGTTCATACTGCATGAATCATGCATAAATGGACTTATGATCCATTATATTCCTGCCTATTGTGAGGTGCTCAAAAAATCATCTGCTTTTTATCATTTCAGGAGCCTGCATGAAAAATCAAGCTGATATAATTATCTTATTTCATATAAAATATTTGACTCACTAGAAAAATACTTACTGTTGTGTATAAGTTATCTGCAGATTGATTTCAAATGGAAATATCTTAGCATATTATCTGTCACTATGCATATTTTGATTGTGATATGTGTCATGTGTTGGATGACATTTTCTGTGATAACAGCCAAAGAAGGAGTAAAATGGGATCAGAGCTTAGATAAAGAGGGGGCTACAGAAGTAAAGAGACTGGCTGAAGCAGGAATAGTGGTACTATAAGCTAGGATAGCATTTCTCAATCTGTAGGTTGGGACCCACTTGGTGGGTTGTACCTGATGTCAGGTGGGTCACGCAAAGCTGGGAGCCACCATCTCGAAAGCTGCATACCTTACTCTTGCTATAATCCTTTTGTGAGTGTTTAACAGTTTGAATTTTCAATTGAAGTTGTTTTTTTTTTAATTTCTATTTTAGTTTAGTGCTTTTGCATATTTTTTTTCCAAATCTTGCTTTCTGTCAGGGATATTTCATGGTTGTCCAATTGCTGCAGTCCAGGAATGCCAGTTTGCATTCCAGGGGTGTCATTTTATTATGTCACAATGCTGGCACTTCCTGCTTGATGATGTCACTCCCAGCGGGTCATGGCATGAGTGCCATTCTAAAAAGTTGATCCCAGTCTAAAAAGTTTCAGAACCATTAGGACATCTGAACATCAGAGTTTTGGGTCAGTTTTGCATTGACTTAGAGCGCAATCCTAAGCTAGAGTTAGGCCGGCATAAACTAAGCCAGCAAAGTTTGGCCAGCACAAGGGCCACCATAAAGCATGTTTGGACCACTCTTGGAGTCAGGGAGGATGATGCATGTCTGTGTGCTGACCTCTCTGACTCTGAGAGTGGTCCAAACATACTTTACGGTGGCCCTTGTGCTGGCCAAACCTTGCTGGCTTAGCTTATGCCGGCCTAACTCCATTTAGGATTGTGTCCTTAGTTATACACATCCAAATGGTGACTAACATCAAGAACACAGAACAGTTTGGAATATGCGCAGGTAGGTTTTACACACCAGGTTGCTAAAGACTTGTGCTTTGTTGCAGGGCTGAATAAGAGGCTGTTCACCATGAATTTGCAGTTTCTGTTAAGTAAAGACATTAGACCACCAAGCATCAATTACATGTTGATCAGAAGAACAGTTCCAGTTCCTGGTGATTTCAGCACAAATGAGGCATCTCTCAGATGCGGCACGAGAGGGATACCGGCAATTAGTTAGGTACCACTTTGTTGCTCCATTTTTTAATTTATCTTTACCTTGGAAGGAACCTGTGAGTTTCAAGTTAGTGCAATTCTATACAAGCTTACCTTGGGGGTAAGACCCACTGAACAGAATGGGATTTGCTTCTGACTTATCAAGGTTTGCTTATATGATAAGCTAACTTATAAATTAGCTTACAGACTTCATACTTCCAGAATTGGGGGGGGGGGGTTGTTTGCTTTTTTCCTCTAAAAAAAGCCACTGTGTATGAACTGAAACCTTCTCACATGCTTTAGATGTTGATTCCAGTCTTATCTGTATAAAAACTTCCTAAACTTTACCTTTTAAATTTATGAACTGCAAACTGTAGGGGAACAGTTTGTCCTGACTATTCCCCTTCATTCCTTAGCATCAAGCCTGGTATGTTACTTGTTGTTTTTGGTTGCTCCAAGTCAGGATATTACCCTACTTTGAGTTCTGGGAATTTTCAAATTTATGAGTTTGAAAAATCTTGAAAAAGGTTACACTTGGTGTGGATTTCAGGGTTCTTTTAGAATCCTTTAGGGTCCCTACAACCAAAAGATCATTCTCCCTGATCATGAAAAGAGTTCCTCAAACATTCTTAATTGGTTTCTCTTCCTTATTTTACTGAATTTCTTCCATCCCCTTACCCCAGGCCCCAATCCTTGTTTTCCAGTAGACCTATAGGTAGGGTTACCAGACACAAACTGGGTCAGAGTGCCTATACCTTTAACCACTGTATAGAAGAGGGAATTTGGGCAGGTGTAGCTCATCATGGAAGGGTTTCAAAGGCTGCATCTGCCCAAATTCCCTCTACTATACAATGGTTAAAGGTATAGGCACTCTGTCCCAGTTTGAATCTGGTAACCCTACCTATAGGTGTGTTATAGAAAACTAAACTAGCATAATATAGAACAATTTCCCATTCCAATGCTTACTTTGTCCACTTGACATAAGTATTTGGAAAAAAAAATATTATGGAATGAGTACACAGGCCCATAGTTCTTCTAAGACAGCATCAGTCGTGGATCCAGGGGGGTGCAGAGATGGTAAGCCGCATGGGCGCCAGGGGGGCGCCATCGTGCGGAGTCCGTGCGCCATTGCGCAGAGTCTGGGCGCTTTTTGGCCCGCCCGCTCTCCCTTGCGCCTGGAATGCTCCAAAATGGAGCTCTTCCAGGTGCAGGGAGGCGTGGCAGGGAGACACATGGGGGCGTGGTTTCGTCGCCTTGCCATGGGGCGCGCTCCCGGCCCAGACCGCCTCTGGACAGCATTTGCCAAATGGTGGCCCACTACCACAAATAACACCACAAGGGGTCCCCTAACTTAAAGGGGTTGGACAGGTTACTGAATGCAATAAGTTCTAGGGTTGCAGCATATTCCATGTAATTACCAATAAAAATGTCATCCAGTAACTGAATCCAGCTAGGAATATATTCTGAAGAGTCCTATCCCATCTGGTAGGGCTAATGAGACATGGCGTCCCTGGGGACTAGATCAATGACTATCAATCAATTTTCTTATAGAGCCTACCGTTTTCAAAATGATCTGCTAACAGTCCTGTCTGTGTACAGATACAGACATCTTTTGATGATGTCACATTTGATTCTTCACTCATCTCTTGTTCATTCTATGCCCTTCTCTCCTCCTCCCCCCACATTCAGGTTGGCTCTTGAGTCCTTAACAAAATATACAGCTAAGAACTCTCATTAAGCCTTCTTGAATCTACCAAATTCCAGTTTTGGGATGGATTCCAACAGTTTAGGCCCAGCGATGTCATCTGGGCAGGACGGTCCGGAATGCCGTACCGCTTGTTCAGAGGACGGGCTGCGATGGGGCGCCATTGTGCGGCAGATGCCACACGCTTTTTGGCCCACCTGCCCTCCCCTGCGCTTGATTCGCTCCTCTAAGGAGCTATTCCGGGCGCAGGGAGGCGTGGCCGGGCTCCACACAGGGGTGGGGAGCTGCCACTCAACCGTGCATTCCGATTGTTGGCGCTGACGGATGACATCACTGTTTATGCCCCCAACCCCAAAGAAGTAATAATTAATTATATTGCAGGAATTTGCTACTCTTGTGTTCAAGGGTCAATTATATGAAACCATGATTTTTAATTTTCTGTGTTTTAAAATGTTCTGATTATGCCAATTAGAGGATGCTTCTGTAACAACTGTGGCTCTTATGCATGTGCTTATGTTTTTCCATTTTAAAAAAAGTCAATAATAATTACATTAAAACACAGTCTCATTAAGGACTTTTACATTCATCCTTATTTGTTTTACTTTACATGCAATATTCCTGCCATTTCTTCATTATTGGACCTACAGCGCAAACCTATGCATGTTTACTCAGAAGTAAGTCTCACTGTGTTCAATGCAGCTTACTCCCATGAAAGTGAGTATAGGACTGCAACCACAGGGTCCTCTAAAAACAATTTAGATTTTTTTCCCTGTCTTGCCCCAAAGACATGCCAGGTGTACTCAGTAAAATCAAGAAATATAACAGGATAAAATTAAATATAAAACCAGAAATATTCTGATATTTTACAGGAAAAAAACACAAAATTAAACCCCCATCTCAACAACTGCTGCACCGACAGCCAACCTACAAAACACCACCTAATGCCTTTAGTCAGTGGTGTCATCTAAATGATTTAAGAACTCACTTTTGATTGGCACGTGTCGGGACCCGCCCACCGGAAGTGACGTCATAAGCCAGAAGTGATGTTGTGGCAGGAAGTGACATGAAAAAGCCCTTTTTGAGGCCTCAGATGATTTTAAACTGACCCAACAGTTGCAACAGTATTCCACAGCACCCCCAGAACATGTTAAGGAGGCCTGGCATCATGTTAAAACCCCAGAGCAACTCATTTTTCAGTGGCAAGGAAAGGAAAGGCTCCACTCGCTGCCTGCCTGCCTGCCTGGCTCTGAGAACATGCAGGCAACTCAAACATGCAGGGAATTCAAACGTTGCAGAGGGTGGAGTCGACGAGTGGGCGGGCGAATGGGCGGGGCCAGCTGTAATCCTAGAAACCAGTACTTGCGTACCCCCGCGTACCCCCTGCATGACATCACTGCCTTTAGTACTTGCTCTCCAAGCAGCTTCCGCAGTGCTAGGTGGTAGTAGCTGCAGGTGCTAATTGAAGCTGGGAGGGTGGGGCAGGTTTCGCTTCTCTAGGAGCATTCAGAGCCTTAAAAAGTCACAGGGATCAGGATGCAGAGATGTACCTAGAGGGGGATCAAAGCACTTCATTTTGCAAGCAACCACTTTCCATCCTCTTCACAGGAGGCCAACATAGCCTCTGTTTTGCTCTAGCTGCTGGGAATGGCTCTGAAGAGGAGAGGAAGCAGCTGCTTGCAAAACTTAGCACTGTGATCCCCCTCTAGGCATGCCCCTGTCTGGTTGGTAGGTGGTGGTTCCTTCCCTTTAACCATGCTGTGCATCATACTATGGACTGTAGCTGACAACAACAAGACTGAGAATAGTACTCATACATAACAATGCTCTCCTTTCAAACGTGCAATGCTATGGTGCAATGCTAGGGAGGTCTACTCAGAAGTAAGTCCCACTAAATCTGATAGAACTTGCTCCCAGTTAAGTGTGTATGAGCATGCAGCTTTATTCTAGACCAATTTTTTTTTTAAAGTCTTTACACATGTTTTGGTAAGAACAAAGTATGTTACGCTTAACTTAAAAATTAATAAACATGAGGTTGGCAACAGTCCCCTCTAGCAGACACATAACAATGAGAGAAAGCCTGAAGTTGGACAATCAGAAATTAATATTGGTTCAGAGTACAGAATCCCTTTTCATTTACTAACTGAAGTATTTTTGTTCTCTAGGTCATTCAGAAGATTACATAATGTCATGTGCCATTAATCCTGACTTAAATCTGTTGAATTTATTGTCAAGACTTTCCATCACTTTTTTACTCAGTGACATTCCTTGCTTTATCTCTGATTGCAGTTTGGGCCTTACCTCCTGCTTTCCCTTGATCCAAGAAGCTTCTTAACTCAGCTTTCTGTCCCTGGTTCCAAACAATGCCTTCCAAAACTGGCCAGATTGCTGAAGGGGAGAATGCTAAGGCTAGCTGCCTAACTTGTGATATGGGAGACATGCTGTAGTTACCCAATGGAGACGCCATAATGCCAGCACATCTTCAGAGGTTATCTGCAAAGTGCAGGGACAAGTTCTTAAAGTAGGGTGTCGAGCAGCCGGGTCCTTTCTCTTTGTGTCAATGGGGCAGCTTTCAGGCAGAGGGAGCTATTGGCTTTATATTGTCTGAGCTGCAGCACCACATGAGAGCCAGAGAAAGTACCACTGTGCAGCAGCCCAGCCAGGTGACTTGATCAACCAAGAGGCTAATATAATTTGCCTTAGACTTGGCCCCTCAGTCTGACAACTCATGTCTGGAGTACCCAACAGGATCTCTTGCCTTGTTCTACTCATCTCTTGCCTTCTTCTACCCATCTCCCCACAAACACCAACTTAGGGAACTCAACCATCTGTGACTGCTCTGAGGTGGGGGGAACATGATCAAGATGTAAAAAAATTATGCAGGGAGTGGATAGAGCAGTAATGGCGAACCTTTTGGGTTTGCCATGTCAAAAATAAATAACTTGACTTTGAGGGCATGTCACTCATCCTCCCCCAACAAAAGAGAAATAATTATCTACATATTCATTTAGTTAAAAAAAAATACAGTCCAATCATGTGTGGGACTACCCATTATATAAAGAACATCAAATCATTACAAAAAAAAACCCCTCAGTTGTTGTTGTTGGCAAATGCTGGCGTGTCACCCAAAACGTTGTGGCGTGTCACCTTTGACACACATGTCATAGGCTCGTCATCACTGGGATAGAGGGTTCTCACAACACCAGAACCAGGGGACATCCATTAAAGTTGAGCATGGAGAGAGTTAGAACAGATAAATGCTTTTTTACCCAGCACGCAATTAATCTGTAATACGCCTTGCTACAAGAGGTGGTGGATGACATCACTTCCAGTTGGTCCCGACATGAGTGCCATTCTAGAAAGTGGGTCCTGCTCTAAAAAGGCTACAGTCCTATCCACATTTACCTGGGAGTAAGCTGCATGGACTATAATGGGGTTTCTGAGAAGACATGCCTAGGATTGGGATCTAACTATGACCTGTTAAACTGGTGAGAACCACTGAGAGCACGTGGAAACTTGTTAAACTGGCAAGAACCACTGAGAGCACATTAAGCTTCGAAAACAACTGAAGCCCAAGAACTGTATGATAGGTAAATTCAGAATTTTTTGGCCCCAAATGGGTGTGTAGATACCACATGTGTAGTGACGTAGGCAACACTTTAGGTGAATACGTGAATCTGTGGGATCGGAATCCACAGTTAACAAGAACTGACTGCATTTATTCAACCAGAAACTGCAGCCAGATATCCCAATTCCAAACTTTGTGGATGTGCAACAAGAAAACATGTCAATACAAATCATTGCAAAGTATTTAATTGCGCAGATAAGCTAAAAAAAACATAAAAAATCTAGCATTGTGTTTTGCAGTAGCAACACTTAATGCATATTAAAAAGCCACTAATTAAAGCCACTTTGAGTGGATTAACCTGAAGTTAATCCAAACCTGGTTAAAGCATTACTTTGATTCTAATTAATCATAAAGACTGAGTGCAGATAATATGAATGGACAGGCAGATTCAGAACAAGGAGAAGCTAGTGTGTGTTGTTCAGACCTTAACGCATTCCACCGTTCCGAGTCCTTGCAACACACGTAACAATGTTATGTAAGGTCACATATTCTTCAACAACAGCTAAAATAATTGACACAACAAGAGAGTACCTTTGCTTTCGGAGTACCTTTGCTTCTGAAGTCGCATCACCTCCTAAATCAGCAGTGTTTCAGAGTGAATGAAAATGGTGTTACATAAAGACATTTGTCTAAGGAACTCATAAATGCAATAAAATGAAAGACACACATTCTTACACGTACATTCACAGAGAGTCAAACTAGACTATTATGTGATATGGGTCTGTCTGCTTGATTGTTCTCTAATGCAAAAATAGCATATATGACGGGGTGGCCCAACCAGATTAATGTATGAACAACATATGATAAATGTTTGAGATGCTCTTCAGATGTTTGAGAGCCTCAAGAGAGATGTTTAAGATCCACAAAAATTAAGAAGCATTCAAATTCTTAAATATATTTACTGACAATGATCATTAAAATTATGTTAAACTTATGTCCAGTGGACTCTTAGTTTATACCCAGAAAATAATGAAAATTTCATATTTATCTTTTACAGTCAGTCCTCTTTATATGTGTACCGGGTGCAAGGCAGTGGCAACCGGATGCAAGCATCTTGTTGTCTCGTGCCTCCCTGGGGCACCTGGTGGGCCGCTGTGAGATACAGGAAGCTGGACTAGATGGGCCTTTGGCCTGATCCAGCAGGGCTCTTCTTATGTTCTTATGTTCTAACTAAACTCACTATCTGCAAATGTGTTTATCCACAAGGGGCAGAATTGCTACTTAACTTATTATCTTCGCTTCTGTCCTCATTATCCACTATGTAGGGACCTTCTGAAGGCTGCCAGGACATTCAGAATAGCACCTGCAACCAGCGCTGACCTTTAAAATGCCTGGCAGAAACATCCATCAGCCATGTTTAAGGGGTCCAGGAAGGTCACAGGTACCATTCTGAAGATCTCTGCAGTCTCTAGAAGATCTCTGCAGCATTCAGAGATCTTCTGGCACTTCTTATTGCAGTCTGCTGGCTTCCTGAGGGTCTCTGTTGGATGCTTCTGGTTGCAGATAAGGTACCCCTTGCAGCTAGCCCCACTGAATCTGCGAATTTGCTATCTGCAAGGATTTCCAATAGTCATGTATGGCTGTGAGTAGTCATGTAAGGAAGGTGGAGTGCCAAAGAATAGATGCTTTTGAATTATGGTGTTGGAGAAGACTCTTGAGAGTCTCCTGGACTGCAAGGAGATCCAATCGGTCAATCCTACAGGAAGTCAAGCCTGATTGCTCCCTGGAAGGACAAATCCTGAAGCTGAAGCTCAAATACTTTGGCTCCCTCATGAGAAGAGAGGACTCTTTGAAAAAGACCCTCATGCTGGGAAAGATGGAAGGCAAAAGGAGAAGCGGGTGGCAGAGGATGAGATCGTTAGAGGGTGTCACTGAAGCAATGAACATGAAATTGGCTGAACTCTGGAAGCTAGTGGAGAACAGGGAGACCTGGCGTGCTGTGGTCCATGGGGTTGCGAAGAGTCGGACACGACTTAGCGACTGAACAACAACCCTAGCAGATAATGAGGACTGACCGTATATCAATTGCGCTGCAAAAAGGAGCCCAGCCAATATATTTCCGAGAGCTGCACATTGTATGTCAAACAGCCACATGTGACTCACAAGCTGTGGTTTATACACACACACACACACGGGAACCCAATCTGGATTAGAAACACAATGGTAAGGCTTTCCTCCTTTCTCCCATGTGATTCAAATCTAGATATATATCCCTTCCAGGTAGATTTGTCCCAGAAGTAAAGCTCCCATAGGCATTAATTAATATAAATGCATTAATTTAAATATAAATATAAACTCATTCTCAAAAATGTTTGGGATACGGTATAGGAATGGGCTGGTAAAATCCAGGTTCTTCATATATTGCCACAGGCAAGCACTAGCTGCTCTCAAAGGTCTGCAACCTGCTTTGCATACAAAATCACCCATATTCTTTAGGGATGGGACAACTGATTTGAAGGTTGAGTTGAAACAAAATATATGAGGAAGCCAGCCCTGTCCCCCTTTTTCATGGATCAGTTCCAGTTGTTACAATCCCTCAGTGGAGAGAGTGAACTGAAAATAATCAAGCCTCATGCTGAAGTATGAACCACGTTCTGTGCAGCTGGCACTCAGTTCAGCAATAGGACCTTACTTTGTTTATATTGTAACTCTGAGAAGTAATTATGTTCTGGCAGGCTGGAGAGGTATTTGGTATTTCAATAGCAATGAAATCTTTTGAAATGGTTGGCTACACTGCGAACCTGCAGGGAGTGTTGATAAGGCCAATGATTAAGTCCCATAGGAATGAATCTGACACACAGCCATAGGCAGGAAAGGCTTTAGAGGACAAGCTAGCATCACATCCACAAGCTTCTAGTTTCTCTTGAAGTATTCAGAAGGATGAGTGTAACAAGGCTAACCTGTGAAGAACAGATATGCATCCCTTTGGCTTGAATTGATACGCCATTCAGCATCACATGAATGGCTAGGCTGCATTATTTACAACGGCTATGAAAATATTCAGATAGGAAGCTTAGCAACATTTTTCAAAGATGGAGAGAAGCAGAGATAAAACGTTATCCATCTAATAACTATTTAATGGGTTCAGTGAAGCTCAGCAAATCGAGATTAAGTTGGTGATTCTAGTTCAGAACTCAGATAGACTGTACTTTGCTATTTACATTCATTCCCAAATGTTAATGCTTAAAAAGAAGACAATTTTTATTGAAGTGTCTTCTTACAGGTTGTAGTGTTTACCTTCTGTTTTTTCAGGTTCCTCTTGAACATTTAAACCTGCTGGTTCACAGTTCCTTGCAAGAGCTACATGTGTCCAGAGAGCTATAGTTGTTCTAGGAGGGAGTATTCCAGAAGCACAAGGCTAAATTCTTAAGGAAACTACATGGTACCCCCCAGCCTATTCTGCAGCTAACAGAAATGCAGAAACTGCATACAAGGTGTGCATTCAAAGTGTGCATAATTCATCAAAATTATGGTGGTGTGTGCTTCTCACATGTTAACTGCTCTTGCAGGTCTTCTCTTTTTCTCTGAGCAGAAGTGTGAACACCCAGGCCCCTAGAGAGGCCTTGTAAGTCTGTTCCACCCGTTTTTTTTTGTTTTTTTTTGTGAGAACAATTGTTAATAATGCACAACACTACCCATTCATGCAGTGGTGTTCCTAGAGGGGCCGGGTGACCACACAGAATGGAGGACAGAGTGCCTGTGCCTTTAACCATTGTATAAAAGAGGAAATTTTGGAAGGTGCAGCTTTTGAAACCCTTCCATGTAGAGCTGCACCTGCCAAAATTCCCTCTTCTATACAATGGTTAAAGGTAGTGATGTCATTCAGGGGGAACGGACCACAACGGGCATTCCGGATCCTAACGAGCTCCGTGGCTGGTTCCGGGTTCCCGACAAGTGCCAATCAAAAGTGAGTTCCTGTTCCTAAATCATTTGAATAACACCACTGGTTAAAGGTATAGGCACTCTTGTCCTCTCTTGTATCTGGTCACCCTGTAGAGAGGTGCTATGTTTTTCAGGAGCCGGAGCTCCTATATAAAGCGGCGCCTCCCCTTCACCTTCAGAGCTATTTGCAGTTCAGAGGTGTCAAATATTTTTCAGAGCTCCTGCAAAACACTATTTTGCCGCCCTCGCCCCAGGAGCACCACTACAGTCATGGAAGGCACAATCAAGGCACGGCCACTGTAGGACAACGACATCATCACACACAGTCCACATAATCAACACAGGCTGCCAGGAACTGCCAACAGTAGCTCTCTTGACAGAAGCCTTTGCACCCCAGCAATTAAGAGGATAACAACTGACCCTAGTCACTACAAGCTCCAGGGCTCCCTCCGACAAGAGATCAAACTACTTGGTAGCCAGAAAAAGCAACTATCTTCAAACAACCACTCTTTTGCCATGGACCACATCAAGGCCATTCAGGGAAGGAGGAACTGCCAGTCAGTCACAACAGCCAGCTAATGCCATAGTCCAGAAGTTACAAGACCTGCCATAAATCACACAGCCACTGATCCCCACTGCAGGAGAAATATTTGACTTCTAATTTGGTACCAGTGATTCCACACACACAATTAGCAGGACACATTTGTATTTGTGTCTGTCTATAGCAGGGGTCTCCACACTATGGCTGGGGGCCAAATCCAGCCCGCCACAAGATTTTATCTAGCCCGCAACAACTTAAAATATTTGACATTTTTACTCATTACAGTATATCTGAGTAACCCAGTTTATACAGTATATACAGTATACTGAGTATATACAGTAAACTGAGTATCATTGCTCAGTTTAAGGGCACAATCCCAAGCACCCCCTTTGGCCAAAGCAAGCGTCTTGCTTTAGCCAAGCACTTTCGCGAACGTGCCGTAAAGCACGTCTGCGCCAGTGCTTCTGGCACAGGGCCGACACAAAACGTTGGGTAGGCCCTGCAACACTGGAACACGACCCCGGTAAGTTGCTCCTGTGCCAGTCATGTTGGCTGGCTCAGGGGCTATTCTGGGTGGGGAAGGTGGCCTGGTGGGAGGTGTTCCGGTGGGTGGGGCGGCCCAGGGAGAGGGGTGGAGCCTGATTGCAGCCTTTAGGCCGCATCCAAATCCCCATCCCTGGCCTGCAGAGCCCCAATTTGTGCCGCGCAGTGTGCTCCGACTTGGGCTTGCTATATAGCAGGCACAGATCCTAGCAGCCCCATAGGGATGGCTGGCACCTACCCCGGGGTAAGGAGATGAACGTGCCCTGTGGAGGCTCCAGCCTGCTTCCAACCTGTGCTGGATACAGAGCAGGCCAGATGGCCTGCCTGTTCCAGAGCAGGTTGGATAACACCCTAAGCATGGTATCGTTTCTTTGTAAATGCCATATTTCTCTTTTCTCCCGAATCATATCATGCTGATTACAAAAAAAGATCCAATTAAAACTTATTCATTTATTTATAAAACTGATTTTTTTCGGTGCATGAAAATCTGTAAAATATGTGATGTGGCCCTTGTACTGAAAAGTTTGGAGACTCCTGGTCTATGGAAACAAAGGAAATAAGAAATCTGACTGGTAGAATTAGAATTGGTTTATATACAGAAAGTGTTATCTTATCCATACTTACTTGGGAATATGGCTCATCAAACTCAGTGGAACTTACTGCTGAGTAAGCATGCATAAGATTGCACTATAAATGTATGAACTAATTGATCCTTGTACACATCTGAGGTTTTGCTTCTCTTCCATTTCCTCTGAGCTCTACTTTGTAAGCTGACACAATCACAGAGCCTGATACTGATCAGTACTTAAGTGGCTTTCATACAGGTGCAAATTACTTCCAGAATCATCATTTAAATGGTGGTCTCCATCTGGGGATGCTTTGCAGGAAAGCCTCAAGAAAAGGTAGGCTGGGACACCTTAGCATATTATTCAGATAGTCCAGAGACCTAATTAAATCTGGAAAATATGCAGTAAAGACATATTATTACTTTTTATGCACAGATAAATGCCTCTATATTCAGTGTCTTTTATTTCAGAAAAATTGTGTTATAAGAAACTAACACTGGCTATACTTTACAATGGCTTATAAATGTGTGCCTGCCAGATATCTGATGGCAAAGAACTGAAAAAAGCATTAAAATATTCTTTTGCCCATGCTATGCTACATTATTCAGATATGCAAAAGATCTGCACTTCTTTCGTCTTTCATTATTGTTAAACTGATATGCTGCCATTTGAATAGAATGAAATATCATGTTAGATACTGATTACATTACAGACCTCATAAATAGCTTGAGAAGAGAGATTGCATAAAACTTTTAAGTATTTTTTTTACAAAAAAGCTCACAGCTCATGAAAGTAAAACTCAGAGAGCTGTTACAAGGCATCAATGAATTTCCAAAAGAATGTCTGCAAAATCATTGGGCATTTGTCTTCATCCTTTGTAGCAGGGATGAGAGATAACCAAATGAACAGTGACTGGCCTGACTGGTATATGCTTTTCTATACCTGTCAGTGGAAGATTGTATAGGGCAAGAGGACAATAGGAACATATGGCCAACTCTCACTACCTTCATTTCATTTTGTAAGAAGATGCCTACATCAGAAGCTGATCAGTAAAGTTTATAGGTTAAATAGAAGTGATCCTTGCAGCCAGGATCTGAAAGAATCCAACATCAATCTCCACTCAGATTAAGAGTGCAAAACCTGGAGTTAGGCCGGCACAGAGAGGCCAGCAAAGTTTGTCTGGCCCCAGGACCACCGTAAAGCACATCTGAACCACTCTCGGAGTCAGGGAGGATGGTGCACATCTGTGTGCTGGCCTCTCTGATTCCGAGAGTGGTCCAAACATACTTTACAGTGTCCATTGTGCAGGCCAAACTTTGCTGGCCTAACTGTGCCGGCCTAACTCCAGGTTAGGATTGCGCTCTAAAACAGAGGCAGGGTGAGATAATAATAATAATAATACATGTATTTATATACCACCTTTCTTAAGATCACTAGATTTCTCTAGTGACTGAAACTCAAGGCGGTTTACATGAGATAAATGAATGAATGAATGAATGAATGAACACCCTTCTTCAATTAAACAAACAGAAATGCTTCAGGCTTCAATCCTATGTTCACTTTATGGGGAGTAAACCTCATTGAACACAATGGGACTTAATTCTGAGTAGCCATGCATAGGATTGTGCAGTCAAATGTATAAACCTGCTGAGGTGGAATGAAATTAGCATGAAGCTGAAACTATGCAAATTTCTCTCTTTTTCCCTGAGAAATGTCTTAATGGTGGAGGATCATCATCATTATAATCATATTTGAAGGATCATCATGATTATTGGGGGGGAGAGATATAGAGAAGAATTGCTATAGAACATAAGAAGAGCCCTGCTGGATCAGGCCAAAGGCCCAACTAGTCCAGCTTCCTGTATCTCACAGCGGCCCACCAGGTGCCCCAAGGAAGCATGAGACAACAAGATGTTAGGATCCTGTTGCCACTCCCTTGCACCCAGTACTCTGAAGTGGGCCTATAGCCCACGATGGACTTTTCTTCCAGAAATCCGTCCAAACCCCTCTTAAAGGCATCCAGACCAGATGCCATCACCACCTCCTGTGGCAAAGAGTTCCACAGACTAACCACCTGCTGGGTAAAAAAGTACTTCCTTTTATCTGTTTTAACTCTCCCAACCCTCAGTTTTAGCGGATGCCCCCTGGTTCTGGTGTTTTGAGAAAGGGAAAAGAACATCCCTCTATCGACTCTATCCCTTCCGTGCATTATTTTGTATGTCTCAGTCATGTCCCCCCTCAGGCACCTTTTTTCTAGACTGAAGAGCCCCAGACGCTGCAGTCTTTCTTCATAAGGGAGGTGCCCCAGCCCTGTAATCATTTTCATCACTCTCTTCTGCACCTTTTCCAACTCCACTATGTCCTTTTTGAGATGCAGAGACCAAAACTGTACACAATATTCCAGGTGTGGCCTTACCATCGATTTGTACAACGACATGATAATATTGGCTGTTTTATTCTCAACCCCTTTTTTAATTACCCCAAGCATGGAATTGGCCTTCTTAATTGCTGCCGCTCACTAGGTCGATACCTTCATTGAATTGTCCACCAGCACCCCAAGATCTCTCTCCTGAGCTGTCACAGACAGCTCAGAACCCATTAGCCTATAGGTGAAGTTTTGGTTTTTGGCCCCAATGTGCATCACTTCACACTTGTCTACGTTGAAACGCATCTGCCATTTTGCCGCCCATTCCCCCAACATGGAGAGATCCTTCTGGAGCTCCTCACAATCCCATCTGGTCTTCACCACCCGGAAAAGTTTTGTGTCATCCGCAAACTTGGCCACCTCACT
>JAJKFI010000002.1:8200650-8222456 GCA_029204185.1 Lerista edwardsae | reverse complement strand
CTCCCCAAAGCAAAAATGTGGAGACTCAAGCATACCAATTTCAATGTCTTGTTTTAGAAGCCTGTTTCAAACAGTAGCCATAAAAAGAAACAAGTCACCAAATAATACAGTTAAGACAACTGCCACAAAGCCAGTGTACTTCCTTGCTTTTGCACTCACCATTCTCCTTGTCAACACATTTTAAGGACAATATTTGTGGCACACAGTTAACAAGACTCCCTCTGTGCCACCTAGAATGTTTCAAATTACTCCATAAATGTAGCTAGAAACCAGAACGAGCGAGACGTGGAACAGTCGATTCCACCTCTTTTCAAGATCACTTTGCCAACCAACCAAACCATAAAAATTGCTTTCCCAAGCAGTGGCATGTGAGACATGACAGATAACTATCTTCATATTCATCTCACTTAGTCCTGCAAGATGATCAGAACGACCGACTGCCAGCTCTATACACAAGTTAACTGCCCGTGGGCTAACTTTTTCCCAGTTACTGACGGCCACAGAACTACCAGCTCCTGATGCTCCACCAGAAGAACTTTATTATCATTGCACTCTAGTGCACAACCAGATTCTTTCTTACTTGGCTGTGCTCTGCAAGCGGCACTGCAGGGATAGCACTTATGCTTAGAAGCTCAGCACTAATAGACTTCTGCTGCAGCTGCCAACCTGGTTTGAAGACAGATGCAGGAGGAGAGTCAGAGAAATGCAATAAACAAAGGGGAGCAATGCAAAAAGATTAAGGTACTGGGAAGGGGGGGGGAGATGACAGAAGGAAAAGACAAGCACGGGGGGGGGGGCAGGCAAACAAGGAAAAGGTTGTGCTTCTCTGCACAGATTTCCTACCGTTTAGGAAAGACCAAAATAGCTCTTGGACAAAGAAGGTGCAGAGTTTTGCAAAGTGATAAGCCACAGTCTGCTTAAGCATTACGCTCCGTAACATTATGTTTGTAGAATGTAGCACTCATGACACACTGTGTATTATCTTCTATTATCTATGTATTACCTCTGCATTATTATCATGTTTCATGTGTATTATCTTGATGTCATGCGTACAACAACTCTGTATTGCTGTATTGCAGCTGAGGCTTTGAGGGAGCGGGTTCCAAAAGGCCATCTAGGGCCCAGTCCCATGGACCTTACCACTGGCGTTATGCGCATACCATTGTCTGTGGGTATTGCAAACAGGCTGTAAAGCACATCTGCAGCACCCGGAGAGCAAGGAGCGACAGTGGTAAGGCCTGTGTTGCACCACCACTGCTGCAGAAGACATGGCACCTGGTGGCAAATGGGCAATGGGCCTGGAGGATGGCAGGGGGAGGTGTTCCTGGGCAGGGAAGGGAGGAACAGGGAGAGGGACTAGCCAGAGAGGAGGGTGTGTCCAGCAGAGGCCTTCTCTGCTGGATCTTATGGCTCATGTCAGGCTGGAAAGCCCAACACGGAGCTTCTCAAGTTTGCGCCAGCAAAATAGTTGGCGCAAACTCACGAAGACCCATTGCAGGAGCTGGGGCATTACTCGGGGTAAGAGGGTGAATGTTCCCTTACCCCAAGGAGACCTCCAGCAGCTGCTCCGGCCCCACAGGATACAGTTGTGGCGATTTTGATGATGATGACCCTCTGGGCGCTGGTGTAGGCTACAGTGCCATGGATGTTCATCCTCTAACTTCACAGGGTACCTTAGCCAGGCCAACACAGTGACAGTGGGGGCCTTTGATGAAAGTCCATAGGTTCATGGGAAAGGTGGGAGCTACTATGAATGCTTCTAAGCCAAGGGATTTACATGACAGCTCCGTATCCTGTCCTTCCCATTGGCCAATGGGAGCACCCTCATAATCCACTAGATGTCTCATAGTAACACAGGACTTTATAGGACATAGTTTATAGGACCATGCATACCAATAGCACTCATGGTGGAAGCTTTCTGACTTTGAATGGCAACCAGAGTGATCTGGATGAATCTAGCCAAAGATTCTGCCTTGTATAAGAAGTGTTGTAGACATCAAGAAGAGCAGAAATGTGTAGCAGGAAGCAGTTTGGCCAAATTGGCCGTGGGCCCCAAGAAGATCTTGGTCCAGTAGCAGCTGAATACTTGCACAACAACTTCTACCTAGTAGTAGTAGTAGTAGTAGTAGTAGTAGTAGTAGTAGTAGTAGTAGTAGTAGTATCTAAAAACCTTTATTGGCATTATATAATACAAGCACGCGCACAGAACAAACACATTCCAACTCAAGTGGGGGGAGGAAGAAACAAGTTTAACGCTTATAATAAAATTTGGGAGAGATCTTCATAACAGTAAATAGAAATTCAGCTACTTGGTTGGTAACAGATGCCGAAAAGTCACTCAGAAGTATTGGCAGTGGATCAGAAAGAGAAGGAGGGAGGGAGGAAAGAAGCGGCCCCAGAAGCCTATTACGAGGAATAGAATGAGCTGGGCATCGCAATAAGATATCGTCCAGGGAGTCAAGTTTGAGGGCACAAAAATGACACAGTCTATTGAGGTGAGGGGTTTTGGTAAATCTTCCGAAGTGGGCTGCAGATGGAAAGATATTCAGCCTTGCAAGCATGAAGGCTCGTCTTTTGGGGGGGTTGCATAATTGATTAAAATAATTAGTAGGGCGGCCAAGAGAAGGGGATAGGCCAAAAGCAAGTGGAGAGCAGACGGGGTTCAGCTGAGAGAATAGGATTACGCATTTGGAATCATAAAGCTTGGCCTTGATGGTTTGTTATGCTGTGAGGAGATTCATATTGGCTAAGGCTTCAACAGAAAGGGATAATGAAGACAGTTTGGCTTCTATAAAATAGAACCAGCTGGAAGTAAAGGGGTCCTTTAGTATATCTTGGAGAATGGACTCAGAAGAAGTTGAAAGGTGGATTTTGAGCCAGTACTTAAAAGTGATGGTCCAGGCTAGGGTAGATGGTAACTGAATGCCCAGTTCTAAAATGATGGTAGAAATCCTAATAAGGTTAGGAATCCCAAGGATTTTCCTAATATAAGGAAGGAGGCAGCCACCTTGTCGATTTCAGAGTTTGCCACCTCGATCCAAATTGGGGCTCCATAGAGTAACTGGGAAAATGTTTTAGAGTAGAGGATTTGGATAGCGGCAGGGACATATTGGTTGCCGGAGTGAAAGTAAAAGCGAGAAATTGCATTTAAAGAGGGGGACAACTTCTACCTATCCAAGCTGGTTGCTAAACGTGGTGAGGTTTCTATATCTTTGCTGGTCTTTTCCCCTCTGTTCTAAAAGCCAGAGCTGCATGGCTAATTCCCCATAGATCATGGTAAATTTTATCTGATATTTTTACATTCAAGTGCATTAAAAGGCTTGAGTGCCACTGTGAGAGAAGGATTCCTTGGTGATGAAATGGAGAAAAGCCAGAGAGTACCAGGAATTTTGAAGTCAGCTAAGGATCTTGGGTGTGAAATTGTAGGCAATTACATTTGATCACTGTGTCAGACATAGCTGCTGAATTTATTCAAATTTGCTGTAGAAATTGTTCTGGAGTACTTCGGAATACCAAGGGCCCTGATTAAAGTAAATTGTGTCTACAATATGCAATACTGCAGAAAGTGAATCTAGTCCAAAGAGAGCAGTGCATGATTAGAAAGTGTCAAACAGCAGACAAACAACAAATTAAAGAAATGAACTGTCTCAGAAAATACCACTTCAGAGCTCCAAAGTCTTCCAGAAGTCAGCAGACAACAGCAAGTTTTGAGTTTAAAAAAGAGCAATTACAAAAAAAAAATAGCAAAAAAGATGGGAGTTAGGTCAATTAGAACAAAATCAATACACAAACAAACAATGATGATCAGGGTTTAGCTATTTTTGAAGTAGGTCTTTGCAAGTGTTCATGTTTGCTTGTTTGTTTAGGAAGAACAACAAAAAGCAGTAAAATGCTGGAAAGTATGTAAATTGTGTTATGACTTCTCATTAAAAAGATATGCGGGTGGAGCCTTTTTATCCATGAAGGTTCCACTCCCGGAACCCTCACGCATAAAAAAAAAAAAATCTGCAGGTAATTAAACCCGTAGATTTAGGTCACACCTACACCCTGAACCCAACTGGAGCTACTGTATGTTCTGATTGGGCCTGGAGGATTTTCTGAGGCCCGCCAAGGCTGTGCGGGTCCTCCTGCAGCCTCAGCAGGCCTTGGAATGGCCATTTCAGCGGGGGGGGGGAAAGTTATATCTTGTTTCGAGCAACTATTAAACTGGCAGAAAACTGGGCTCCACCTGTATACATATTTTAATATTTTATAAGCAATTAACAATAAGCGCTCATCATCATCATCATCATCATCATCATCATCATCATCATCATGACTCTGTTGTTTTTACAGCTAAAACAATAGCTACTACCTGCACCAGTCCTAAAGAAATTATAAAATGTAATGCTTGTTCTACCTTTCTCCCTGGCTATAGACATTTGGAGATTCTCATCATTTTTTTTTTTTTTTTTACTAATCCTGCCTGACTCCTCCCCAATGTCACCTGGCTCCAATAATGTTGAAGACTACTACTCTAGACAGTACTAATTGCAGCAAGTCATTCACTGGTATATGCTACTCATCAAAGTCCCTTAATAGTGGCTCCTCTACTATACAGCCTGGATGCAAAACAAGCAGTGCAGATCAGCAGCACAGCTGGTTTGCCTGGTCTCATAGGCAGCATGTCACCAGTGACCTTCAAGGCTGCCAGGCCAGATAAAAAAATCCTGATCTACTGATGCAGGCGGCTGGTGATGTTAGAAGAGGCAGGCCTGGTGATGTCACACAATTGTCAACCCTGGAAACAGGCAGAGACATCTGGGTCTGGGGCAGAGGCACTTTAAAAGGATGGAGCAGGCTCCAATAGTAAAGCCACAGCAGTAAAGAGGAGAGCCCCAGAAGCAACTCAAAAGTGATCTGACATTTTATTGCCCAACTGCCAGAGGGCGAAAAAAAACAAGCTGGAGAAACAGAGTCATTTATGACCTACACTGTCAAACTCAGTGGACTTGCACTCTCTCACCTTCTAGGCCTTGCTTCTTCCTGAAATGAGACCATGTAGTCTGCTCCATTGTCACACTGGATACTGGTGCATCTTTCATTGTACGTGGCCGGATCAGGTCAGAGGAAGCACTTGTTATTTCCCTTCTAATCTCTGCATGCAGTCAACTGGCGTCATGCTCCAACTTCAACAGGCTCCTGAACTGCTTGAGACCTTGGCATATTCCTACCTTTCCCAGAGCGCAATCCTGGAGTTAAGCCAGCACAGTTAGGCCAGCAAAGTTTGGCTGGAACAAGGACCACCGTAAAACAAATCTGGACCACTTTCGGAGTCAAGGAGGATGGTGCACGTCTGTGTGCTGGCCTCTCTGACTCCAAGGGTGTTCCAAACATACTTTACAATGTTCCTTGTGCTGGCCAAACTTTGCTGGCCTAACTCCAGGTTAGGATTGCGCTCCCAGCTACCTTCACCTGCCATTGACAGAACTAAAACTGTGGGCACTAAACCATTCTGGGCAAAACATACCAAGGAAAAAAAGTATTAAACAGGAATCAAGGAAAGATATTCCAGGTGTTGTTTTTCTTTTCCACTTAGGTAGCATTCCGATCTGTTTCTGACGCGAAGTGGTAATATTCATCAGCAGGATTTTCGAATGTGCTCTGTGAAAATAACACTTTAAACTGCCAATAGAGTTTTCTCTAGGGAGAAAAAATTGTTCTCTAGGGAGAACGCCAACCCTGCCATAATTCTCCTTTAAATAGCTGGAGATCCTCCAGCTGCCAATCACAAGCAAACCCTCCAAAAGCATGCCCACCATTTTAAACAGGAGAAATACATATTCAGCAGAATCTCAAGGTAGCTGCCTTTATGAGGAGGGAAAATTGCTTACTGCACCTGCCAGAAAGGAATCAAGAGCAACCTCATTATCTCTTGCAAGAACCCACAGGCGTTTCAATAAAAACCTCATGATCAGCCCTATGAACGGCTACTAAAATATCTAATAAAATCAGTATGGATAGTTGACCTCCGCCCACTGCCAGAAGGATAGCATTAAACAAAGTTAGGAAAGAATTCAATATCTATAATGCAATTACAATGGAATGAACCTACAGCTGTGCCATCTCCACTGATGGCTGTACCGTCACAGCAGGGTTGCGATTGGCCAGGCAAGGAAACAAGGTGTTCAAGCACAAACGTGGCTGCCTAGTGCTCAAGGCCCACCTATTATGATGTCCAGACAATGTAGATGTGGAAGCAAAGCTTCGGTAACTTCCAGAACTGTTTGTAACTTTTTTTAAGGCATGGGGGAGCACAGCTGTGTTGGAAGAGGCATGCAAATGTCATACAAGAAGAATCACGCATGCAATCAATCACGCATGCAATCAATCAATCAATCACTAGTATTTATATACCGCTTTTCAACACAAAGTTCACAAAGTGGTTTACAGGCAAATAATAACATGCAATTATTAAAAAAATAATCATGCAATCACTTCTGCATGAAGGCCTACATTGGACAGAACACCAAAAGCTGGTTATAGAAACATATGACGTCACTGGGAAAGAGGCAGGGGCCTCAGCTAGCACCTGATTAGACTGATAGCCTAATTCTATCCAACTTGCAGCCGTGCCAATGGGGCACATGCTGAATTCAGTGGCTGGGGGGGGGGAGCAGTCATGGAGGCCTCCTTGAGGTAAGGAAACATTTGTTTCCTGCATTGCGGCTGTATTGGTTGGTTAGGATTTGGATGTCAGTTGTAGACCAGATTGTCCCTGGTTCAAAAATCATCTTTACCATGACCTTACTAGATCACCTCAGGCACGTTTTAGGCCTTAAGGAAGTTTCCCCCTCTCAACTCCTAGGCCCACCTGGACCCTCTGAACCCAATGGGAGCTGGGCTCCAGTCGGGTCTGTAGGGTTTTCTGACACCTGTAGATGCCCACACAATTGTGTGGCCTCTATGGGCCTCAGAAAGCCCAAAATTGGCAAAAAAGGTGACTTCTGGTTTTCAGTGAAAACCAGAAGTGATGTTTTTACTGCATGATAAGTCTTCCCTGGGCTTCATAATGCCTTATAAGTAGGGGTGTGCTGTTTTGATATTTTTTCCAAAATTTCTTGATTGAAATAGCAAATTGCGGTGTTATGTGTTTTTATTTGACACTAGCTTGTCCTTACCCGGCATTGCCCGGGTATGTATTTATCCCAAGCTTCTATTAGACAGGAAAAGGAATGAATTATATCTATAGTGTAAAATCGAAGTAATTTTTTGTACAGGAGAAGACTCTTGAGAGTCCCCTGGACTGCAAGGAGAACCAATCGGTCAATCCTACAGGAACTCAAGCCTGATTCCTCCCTGGAAGGACAAATCCTGAAGCTGAAGCTCAAATACTTTGGCCAACTCATGAGAAGAGAGGACTCTGACACTAATGACATTTTATTTTTTAACCCTTCTCACCCCCCATGCTGATGGGGGCTGAATGTGGACTTAAATGGCATCGGGAGTGTCACTATTCATCTCAGCAACCCCAAAAACTATGGAGAGGACACTAATATTGGCCGTTTTCGATTATTTTCACACGTCACCCCCTTCCCACGCCCACCCCTCAGGGTGCTGGGAGTGTCTTACCCCACAGTATTTCTAGAAGCGGGATGGGTTTTGAAATCTGAAATCAAATGTGGTCCTCTACACCACCATCAGCGTGCTGTGGATATTCTATTTCCAAGCACCGCATCTTGCACCCCTTCTCACCCCCCATGCCGATGGGGGCTGAACTCGGACTTAAACGGCATCAGGAGCATCACCGTTCAACTCATCGCCGTTCAACTCAACTATGGATTAGACACTAATGTCGGCCATTTTCGATTATTTTTACAGGTCACCCCCTTCCTACCCCCAACCCCTAGGGGTGCTAGGGGTGCCTTACCCCCATAGTATTTCTTTCCAGACTGTAAGGCATATGTGTAAATCGCTCCAGGCATTCTAGAGTTATGCTGGAACATACATACGTGTGTGTGTGTGCGTGCACACGCAAACACACACACACACACACACACACACACACAATTTTATATATATATAGATTGTCAATCCAAATTCTCATTTTTATTCATTTTGAATGCTTTAAAAGTATCCTAGGTACACCATCACACTTTACAGGTCAGCAGATGCAGCCACAGTGTTATTTCTAATTGGAAAAGTAGTGTATTTTAATTTCTGGAAAATATCTTAAATACCAAAAGGCGGTGTTTTGTGTTTTTATTCAGATATATTAACCGCCAAAAGGTGGTTGTTGATGCCCAAAAAGCGCTTTTCAACCAAAAAAACACCCGCCCCTACATATAAGGGAATAAAAACATCACTTCCTATTTTCAATGAAAACTGGAAGTCCCATTTTTTTGCCAGTTTGGTCATTTTGAGGCCTGCAGACGGCACACAGAATGGTACACGGCCTTTGCGGGCCTCAGAAAATGCTCCAGACCTGGCTGGAGGCCAGCTGTAATCCGCAGATTCCAACATCCAAGAATTTCCTTATCTGCTAGGGTTCCAGTCCAGGAACCCTAGCAGATAATGAGACCCTGCTGTAGTTGTAAGGAAAGCAAGTAAATTGGCATGTAATGCTATTTTCAGGAGTTGAAGAAATGTGATTCTCAGATCACATGTTTGGGGGGCAACCCTCACCTCCTGCAGAGCCCCAATGGCCAGCAGTCTGCTCTGCAGTCCAGCCCGGCCTGGCAGTTGGTCACAGCGACTTCCCCAAAGAGACAATGCAGCCACTGCTGGGCCCACTGGGATGAGCTCAGCCAGCTAATGTGATTGGTGCCTGATGTGACAGCCACTTCCAGATTCGCCGCAAGGCACCTGGGCCGCAGATAGCCCCACCCCCTCGAGATAACCAGCCAATGGCGCAGCAACACAGCAGCAGCCTCAGCAACTTTCCAGCAGACCTGGCTGCGCAACCAGGCATGGGGAGAAGGCTCCCAGGATAGTGGTCCACAAAAGGGGCATTACTTACCCAGGGGCAAGGGTAGGAAGGGGTGGGCAGGCCAGAAGTACTTCTACATAAAAATCCCCCAGCAGCCGATGAGGACCTCAGTGAGGGTTGCTGCCTGTGACCCTTGGAGGAAGAGGAAGCCAGGTGTTTTAACCGCCCTTCCCTGGCCACGTCTCAATTGGCTTGGGTTTCTCTTTCCACCATAAAGAAAGGCTCTCAGTCTCTCTCCTGAATGCCTCTCCCTCGCTCTGAGTGGTGTCCTTGGCTGAACGAGCAGCACCACTGACGGTGCAGCTGCCCAGACCCTGCAGTGTGTATTGGACATAATGTTATTCTCAGATTATTTCCCCCTGCTATTTTGCACCCTCGCTTCCATGAAGGTAGGACAGTGGTTCCTGAACCGTTTAGCACTGGGACATGCCTTTTTTTAAAAAGTTTCACTTTACCAGTCACTTAAGCCTTTGTGGCTATAATGGTGATTGGCTGGCAATGCCCCCCCCCCCGGCAAGTAGCAGGTTGTTTAACCCTTGATGCATATTGACAAGGCAGTTTAGGCTGTGTCACACAACCCACCAAAAATTGGGTTGTGACCCACTGGCGGGTCATGGACACGCAGTTTGGGACAATGTTATAGGACAGTAACGCTGACAAAGGCATCCTAAAGCAGTAGGACATCTGTATGCAGTAACACCATCAAGTAAAGTCTTATTAGCACATCACCAAGATGTATTCTTTTTGTAGCTGCCACTGAACTCCTATATGAAGGATTCTGTTTTGTACTTTACAAAGTAAATTGCAAAAGAACAACTAAATCCACCCAAGTATTAAGTTCAAGCTGTTTCAATCCAACATTGCGTAGCAACTGCTAAGTTGCTGGGCTATTCTCAGGCAAACATGAAAACTGAGGTGCATCCATGAGTTCATTTTTTTAAAAAAAGCTGCACTCATTTTCTAGAAATGCTTTATGTCAGAGGTTCCCAAACTGCGGGCCAATTTCTAAAAAGTGGATCCCGGTGCTAAAAAGTTTGAGAACCACTGCTTTATGTTATAGTATCCTGTTGGACACAACTTCTTCACATTTAACATTGTTTCATCGTAGGTAGCCTATATAAGCAGAATTTTTAGCTCTTTATTATTTGTACATGTGAAAATCAAATTGTCTTTTAACATGAAGCAAAAAGGTTGTCAGAAACCACGAAGTTTAAGAGAGAACAAGTAAATTCAAAGCAGGGAGTATGCTAATACTGTTTCCACAAAGGAAACTTAAGCCCATTTTGATTTGTCTTCTTGTCTTGGAAGTTATTTATTTCATCTTGTTTTTGTTTTGTTTTAATGGGATAAAATCTATTTTGCAAGCTGGCATGTACTGAATTAATGCAAGCCCATTATTTACATTTTGAGATGCTTGTCTGCTGTGGCAAGGCATATGGGAAAATGTTAACAATTTCACTGGTGTTGACTAACAAATCAAAACTTTCTGGAATTTTTTTAGACCCTGACTAATGGAGATAGATGCCTAACACCGCTCCCCCGCTGTTTTGTGTCTCACAGACATAACATCTGTCTTTTTTGCCATTGGAAAAGCAAGATTCATTAATAATGTTGCTTGCAAATGATGTATAGCAGAACATGCGTCCTGTAATACAATCTTTCAAGAAGTACTAATCGGACTGTGCTCGCGCGCACACACACAACTCCAACGAATACAGTGAACTTTTGATGGCATTTACCTGGCATCAAGTATACATGAAATAGAAAACTATGAAACAGAAAACTACAGTGCAATAAATGCAAATATATAAAACACATAGATTAGCTCCTCTTGCAAAAATGCCATGTGTGGGTCAATGTTCCTTTCTCTCTACAAAACATGAGTTGAATTTGCTACAATTTTGGCTGATTAAAAAAAAAAAATTAACGCTGAATCAAAGCCTTACTGATTTTAAGATCATGTTGGCTTTCAACTGGCCAAAAGGAAAACATGATTGTGATACTTTCATTCCACATTACTTAAGGTGCTTAAAAGGCGCAGAGCTATTGGTCTCCAATAGTGGGGCTCTTCAAAAGCACTCGGAATGCAGAAAGCAGCAGGCGAGCCCCCCAGAAGCAACACGCTGTTCGGCCAACTACAGCCTCACAAACTTGCCGGAACCTTACCAAGGCAGGAGGAGAGGTTGAGCCTCACGTGAACGTGGGATACGAAGGAGCTTCTCTCCGGGTTCGAGGATGCTCCGGGCTTTGCTCTGAACTCCAGGCGGGCGTGTGATGCGCAGCTCAACAAGGCGGGCCTCCTCCTCCTGGCCTGGGAAGGCATTTTGCCGTCCGTTCCCCGGCCTGGCCCTCCTCGCTAGGCCGGCAGCCGCCGCCAATTGTTGCAATGGTAACAGGGGAAGCCGCGATCGGCCTCCCCTCCGTCAGCATGAATAATTGACACTTTTTTTTTTCCACCTCCTCTCATTAGCATTCCGTCCAAGCAGCACAAATGAAGCAATTCATTGCTTTCTTTTGTCCTCGGAAGCTCACTGGATTAATGAGGGTTATCTATGGAGATAAGGCCCCGGCTTGTTGATCCATTTAGCCGGATTGGTGAAAACCGGTCTCTAAATGCAGGCGCCCCCCCCATTATGTCCCCCCCCACCTCAATTCTGGCGGCTGCATTTTTCAACCTTCGGCCGGCTGGATTGCTCACATGCAGCTAGCAAAGAAACTCGATCTGGCTGAAGCCACAGGCGTCTTCCACCACTTCAACGTGAATATTGAAGCTGTTCTCCGTTTCTGGGCGTTTTAGTGAACCCAAATTCTTACATTTATGCACTTTTCCCCTCGCCAGTAAAATAGGCTGAAGAAAGAAAGCAAACATTACAAACCCTGTATCACAGTTGTTCCCAAACTGTGGGTCAGGACTCACCAGTGGGTTGCAAGCCAATTTCAGGTAGGTAATGAAGCACCTAGAACAGCCGTATTGAAAATATGGGAAGATGGGATGCTGGAAAGGGGTTGGCTGTGTGGTTGTTTTGCTTGTGCCAAGGTTGTTAAGTAGGCTTTTTTCTTTCTGATTCACTTTGCTATTGGAGAATGGCTGAGAAAGAACCCAAGGTATTGCTGCATTCTCTGTTAAGCAGCAGGCTCTGACATCACAATAGTGGCACGTCCAGCCATGACATCACTTCTGGTGGGTCCCAGACAGATTGTTATTCTAAAAAGTGGGTCCCAGTGCTAAAAAGTTTGAGAACCACTGCTCTATCAGGAACTTCTGCACAAGGCCCAGAGAAGAAGGAGCTGGCCAGGACTATCTGTGTCTTTCTAATTTACCTGATGCTTTGGTGTTTATGTTTGCCAATTTTGCATTTCAGAACACCAATCCCTGCACGAAGCCTGAGCTAGATCAGCCAGACAGAACAAGGCAGAATAGGGCAACTCTGAGCAGCATTTAGAAGATAAGGAGAAGAGCCTGGAAGAATTGAGCACAGTGTTTCTCAAACTCTGGTGGGTCGCAACCTGATGTCAGGTGAGTCATGCAAAGCTGGGAGCCGCCATCTTTGTTAATAGGGTTGTCAGGTCGGATGCATCCAGAAACCTGAGATAACCTGGAGTTAGGCCAGCAAAGTTTGGTCAGCACAAGGGACAGCGTAAAGTATGTTTGGACCAGTGGTGTCATTCAAATGATTTAGGAACAGGAACTCACTTTTGATTGGCACTTGTCAGGAACACGGAACCAGCCACGGAGCCCGTTAGGATCCGGAACGCCCGTTCTGGTCCGTTCCCCCTGAATGACGTCACTGGTTTGGACCATTCTTGAGTGAGAGAGGCCAGCACACAGACGTGCGCCATCCTCTCTGACTCTGAGAATGGTCCAAATGTGCTTTACTGTGGCCCTTGTGCCAGCCAAACTTTGCTGGCCTAAGTGTGCCGGCCTAACTTCTGGTTAGGATTGCGCTCTGAGATTGGACCTCACAAGGTGGGATCTGGTGACATCACAAGACTGCCAACCTTAGAAAAATAGGGTAGGGGGAATGTGCTGCTAGGGCAGAGACCAGACACAAAAGGGAAGGGCCAAGGGGCAGCCCCCTTAAGATTCAGCTTTGCCACTTGGCTGCCTAAGAGAAAAGCAAAAGGCTGGAGAAGCTGGATAATTTTGGGCAAAGTGGCACCTTGGTTGCTTGGCAGACCCTGGTTTTCTGGTCAGACCAGAGGTTGACAACTATTTTTTTTTCCACTTGGATACCTCTTGGCAGTCCATTTCCATAAGTTGTACCCTTCATATTAGCAAAACGTTTGTAATTAAAGCAATGACAAAAATCTAACTTATGTAGAGAAGACCCAGAAGAACTCACTAAACACTGTTCATAGGACTGACTGTGGTACCTGTTTATATATACCCTGATATCGGCACAACTGTACTTGAATATTCGTGAAGTTTGAGAGCTGAGGCTCACCACTGTAAAGAGGCACATCACTGAGCATTCTCACAACACACTGGCGTGATCGCAGCACACTGTTTAGGGAGGGACCCTCCACCGGTCACCAAAATAACAAAGCAAGGGAACACAAACTTTTGTTGAGGTTAAATAACAAAGGAAACCTGCACCATCACTCATCATACCGTTGAATTAATTTCACAACTTTTGATTTGTATCTTGCCTTACACCACTGTACCTTTTTATGTCATTATTTTTCATGTTCCCCTAAACATCCTGATGTATACCCCGGGGGTGTGTATTAACCCAGAGTGGAAACCACTGGGTTAGACCAATAAAGTACTAACTAGTTGACAACCCCTCTTGTGACTGAAGAAGACAAAAGAGAAATCAAGACCTTCACCTTTGAAGATGATTTTTTAAAGTCAAAGGTAAGTGGTAAAAATTAAATATTACGTAAAAACTCCAAAAATGTATGATAACTGCTTAGAACAGTGGTGTGCCTGGGGGGACTTCAGGAGGGGCAAATGCCCGAGGGCGCAAGGCAGGAAGGGCGGCAAAATCACCCCCTCCTACCCTCATTTGCACCCCCATCGCCACTTGCTCTGGGGACTGCTTTGGGGGTCCCTTTGCCCTCCAGTAAGCCCCAGGTAGCCCAGTAGCAGGCACAAGTCCAAGGAGGCTGCAGCGGCCTGAATCAGGGCCACATGGCCCAGGGACAGGGGTTTGGAGCTGGCATAACGGCTAGGCTCCTCCCCCCTTCCTGGGCCACCCCGCCCACGGGGTCACCCTCCCTCCTTTCCCCCCCAAAAGCCTCCACACTGGCCAGCACGGGGGCGGCTTACCTGCAGCTTCCCCCCAGTGCCCATGGGCTGATGCTGATGCCTGTGTTGGCTCGGTGCCCGTCTGTGTGGCGCAGATGTACCTGACGGCATGTTTGCGACTGCATTGGGCTGACAGGATTTCACCCTGAACTGGATAGCTCAACAGAGTATTTTTCTGTTCCTGTTTACATTGATTGCATGACTACTATACTCCTTTTTAGTTCAGGAAAATCACTTCCTTCTCACAGATGTTGTGTCCACTGTCTAGACAGGGATTGACTGCACTGATCTGTATGTTTATCACTGTCCCCGCATTAATGTTGTTCAGTGAGTGTACTCCTGTGATGGATACATAAGAAACAAATATTGGAAGCATACAGCAATTCAGTAAACAAAATGTCCACTTTCTGAGGAGAATAGTATAATAAACCACACTGATATCTGAATGTCGGACCACTTTTTCTGAAATATATCTCCTCCTACTAGTTCGATTTGGGTTAAATGGTTTTTAGTCTTCTCGTTGTGTATTTTTAGAGTCTTATGTTTTATTGCTGTTTCCCTTTTCCTGTTTTCAATATTCATTACACTGTTTTTTGTTGTCTGACCCCTTGAACATCATTTTTGGAAAGGTGAGATCTAAATCATTTTGGAGCCCAAACCTGTTCATGCGTACTCAGAAGTAAATTCCATTATAGTCAATGGGGCTTGCACCCAGGTAAGTGTGGCTAGAACTGCAGCCTTACTCAATCCTCACTTCACATATTTAAAATGAATGAATGATACCAGAAACCAGATAACATCTGTAAGTGAACATTATTATTCATGGTTCTCCTAATCACTTAGAAAAGTGAATAATTGATGGACCTGTGTCGTTAGCACACATAAATAACACGCCATTGACACACAATTGTGGGATTGCCTTTAGGTAGGGTGGTTGAATGATAGCTGGCTGACTGTTCCCTCTCTTCGTAATGCAAACCACAGCACATCATGGATGCACATGTCCTATCCCCCTCTTAGCATGTTGAGGACCCCAGTGCTATAACGTGGGTGGAGCCCAAGGAGCAACCGCTCCAGGTGAAGTTCAAAGAGGGGCACAATTTTCCCCAAGGGATGTGGAAATCGCGCCCCCGTGCACCCACTTTCCCGCATTTCCTTGCCTTTCCCCACCATCTTGCTCGCCGTCTCACACATAAGCACCCATCTCCTACTTGCATCACATTAAGCCAGTAAGCTTAATTGATTGATCAGCAAAAAAAAGAAAGAAAGAAAAAATCCTCTCTCCCTGGCCGGGAGGGGAGGGTCGTGCGAGTGCATGCGTGTGGTCGGCCTGCCTGCCTGTCAAGGAGCACTGGCTGGTGTGGGGATGGGAGGGTGGGTTCTGTTCTGAAGAAGGTGGCGCGGCGTCGGTTTTTGAACTTTTTGTTGTGTGGATGAAAATTGCTCCCAGAGCGGGGCTTGCCTCGATTTGGGGAGGGGGTTTGGAGAGCGGACAGAAAGTGCGAGCGGGAGGATTTTAAAGATTTTTTTCTTTCCGAGATGAGATTAGCCGGGCTTCTCCCCTCTTTAGTGGACGCAATTTCAGGGGCTGGAAGAGCTGTGCTGAATCTGGAAGGTTGGTGGATCCCTTTGAAAGCGCCAAAAGAATCCCTAATTGGAGAGGATTGGTTTGTTGAGTTTGGGGAAAAAGCGGGGGGGGGGAATAGTTTCTTGCCCCAGGCGCATTTTTCATTAGTTACGGTTCTGGAGGGCCCAATCCTATTCAACTTTCCAGCGCCAGTGTAGCCGCAATTTATCCTCAAGGGAAGGTAACAAATGCTCCTCTGCCTTGAGGAAATCTCCCTGACTGTCCCTTCATTGCAGGATGCGGTGCTCACCCCTTTTGCATGGCTACATCAGTGATGGAAAGTTGGATAGGATTTGGCTCTGAGTCTGTGAAGTTTAATCACAGGAGGGATGGGACATGTATGTTCATTTTGTGCCCTTGCCTTTATCTTGTGAAGAAGGACTGGTCAGAAAACCAGCCCCATGTTAACAGAAACGAAGTCAGTCCCATGTTAGCAGAAATGAAGGTGCTGATATGTATACCTCAGATGGGCAGAGTAAATACACATCCAAATCGGCCCTGAGATTTACTTTTGCAGCACAAGAACACAAAATGTGAATTGTGCGTGTACTAAAAGGCATTGTTTGATTAAGCCATTTTCTTTAACCAGCTGCATTTTTGTTTGCACCTATATTTCCCTATATTTTGGAAAAGTGTTTATTCTCCGCCTTATCCCCCGCCCACACTTAAATGTAAGATACATTTCCAAAGTGGTAACCACAATAGTATTCCAGCAACATTTTAGAATACATGTAAATAGCTTAATTAAAATGGCTGCTCATCATCAGGGGAACGAATACAACATATTCAGTTGTTCAGCTGCACATACAGCCCTTGCTGGGGATGGCCCCAGGAAGGGGGCAGGACCAGCAGCGTCACTTGCTGCCACATCCCCAACCCTCCATGGCAGGCTTGGATGCCCGACACACAGCTTCAGTCTCTGCCTCTAAAATAGCAGGCGGAGACTGGAGTAGCCACATTGAAGAGCCAGTGGCTTTCTGGAGGGAAGGGGATGAACGTCCCCTTCTCCCAAGGAGACTCCGGCAGCTGTTGGGAGCTGTCCGGCAGCAAGTTTGGCCGGCACAAGGGTCACCATAAAGTGCGTTTGGACCACTCTTTGAGTCAGGGAGGGTGGCACATGTCTAAGAGTGGTCCAAACATACTGTGTTGTTAAAGAATTTTCTGGTTCTGTGGCTGGCCTGGAGAATGGCTTCTTTTGCATTGTATTTAACAGGAGTGATGTCACATCTAGACTGCTAAGTAGACTTCTGAATTTGGAATACCCTCCTGTGATGGCAATAAGGAGAAGTATTGTAAGACATACCCAGAGTTCCCAGACATACTTGATTTCCAAGGCTAGGTTTTGGTACTTATTAACTTTTGTTTCATTCTGGGCTTTTTCAGTGTTATGGGTGATAGACAGTGCAATATCTCTAATTATTATTTTACCGTTATTACTTTGCAGTTGTATAGATTCTAGGAATGCGAATATTATGCACTGGTATGAAAGAGTAAGACAAGTTGTTGCTTCAAATGAAACACAGAATTTTGTTCTTCCTCTCCCAATAATATCTTGTTTTTTATTTCTTCTTTTTTACTTACTCTTTGAAAGAATTCTGCTCCCCAGTCTACATCCCAAGGGAGTACGTAACTTTAATAAGTTCTTCTAAAAGTATGTTTGTGCCTTTCTCAATAAGAAGCAAATTCTGGACTGGACTTTATTATATGCTCATGCTTGATTAGAAATATAGATTTTCCCTTTGGCAGAGCAAGCAAGCAGAGATATCTTCCTTTGAACAAGTAATATCCACAAGAGTATGATATCCCATTATCTTCTTATCCTAGCTGATGGATAAACATGCAGAGAAAATTCAGAAACAAAAAATTACATTCCTTTATACCTAATTATTAAATTTCAGACCCTGGAGCTAAGTGCTAACTTGTATATATAGTGCTTGGGGTTTTTTTCCCCCCTGAAGTCCTACGCATTCTTACATGGAAGAAAATTCCACTGAATTTATTGGGACCTACTTCTGAGTAAAAAGGCAAAAGATCAGGTAAATGTACTATGCTGCACAGGCAAAGTAGATCACTTGAAACAGATGCTTTGGGTGCCCCTCAGGAAGAAAAGAGGGATATAAATGTAGTAAATAGACAAAAGATTTTGCATGTCACTTTCCTTTCTACGAGCATGTGGTTGGGGTCTTGGGGGCTGAGACCCATCCCCAATCTAAGAATGCCAACTAACCAGAAAAAAAATGGCCTGGTCAGTTTTCTCTCAACTTTAGCCCAGTGGGTAGACTTGCAGCCCAAACCTCTTCTTCCCACCAGTCGCTGATGCAGCGATACTGAAATGGCATCCTGCAAGGGGAGCACTAATGGAGATTTGCTCTAGGTAAGGGAACCACCAAACCCAGACCCTTCTCAGACCTAATCCACCCATGTCACCGCTATGTTCTGCCTTCCTCCACCCCATTCCACCACTCCCGCCACCTTACCTCAGTCAGGGGTTCTTCCAGCTGCTCCTGAGGGTATGCACAAGATTCTGCACTGCCAGAACGCCTTTTATGGCTGGTGCTGACTGCTTTACAGCATTCCACTGCCACCTGACCCCGTTAGGATTGGGCTATTGAACGCAGAAGCAAGGGTGGCCCACTCATGAAGTGAGGTAAACTTGCCGCCTCAGGTGGCAGTGGGCTGGCAAGAGGCAGAAAACTGGTAGAACTCCTCCTGTCCCTCCATTTTCACTGTCAGCTGCCTCTTGTGGGTTTATTTTCAGGCAGGTGCAAAAATTATGGCAGCCCTGTTTGACTTCTGCAGGGGCATACAGAGCTGGACTGTCTAAAGAACAACTGGCGCCAGTACAGTGAGAGCTCAATCCTAACCTGGATTTAGGCCGGCACAATTAGGCCAGCAAAGTTTGACCGGCACGAGGGACACAGTAAAGTATGTTTGGACCACTCTCGGAGTCAGAGGGGCCAGCACACAGATATGAGCCATCCTCCCTTACTCCGAGAGTGGTCCAAATGCGCTTTATGGTGGCCCTGGTGCTGGCCTAAGTGCGCTGGCCTAACTTCAGGTTAGGATTGTGCTCTGAGACACATATCTGGACCTTTATAGAAAACATGTACACTCCACTTAAAATCTAAATTACGTTTTGCTTTCTTACCCAGGTATGGATACACCTGGCGTTTTTATTTCAACTAATGTATTCCTTTTGGCTCATAAATCACGAATGTTTTTAGAGAGATACATAGCTCTCTTTTCCATCAGTGTCCTCAAGAGCCCTGTATTAGGCTTGCTCTAAGGGGATTCTTATTACAAGAATAATTAAAGTTGGATTTATGGCAAGCCACGCTCTAGGAGAGAGAGAGAGAGAGAGAGAGAGAGAGAGAGAGAGAGAGAGAGCTGCATTAGACAAAGCAGTGAACAGAAAAGAACAGGTCTTCCAATGGCTGATTTTTGTACAGTTACATTTGTTGGTTCATGTTGTGCCAAATTAATTGCAGGAGATTCATTACTTCTGGAAGGTGTTATGAGTTTGTCTGTCTTGATTACTGCGACTAGGGCTATCACCAGGCAACAAATGAGTCATCAGGGACTTTAACAAAAGAACAGTAATGTTCCTTGAAAACTGAAAATCTCACTTCCTTGCGTTTGGAACATGAAAGCCTTCAGCTAGTGGTGGGAGCAGAGGTCAGTTTAAATGTGGACAGAGAGAAAGAGCATTTTTACAGGATATTTGATGTCCAGTTTCTCCTGCTGGGCACCTGATGTAAAAGTAATGGTTGTGGGACTGCTTTTAGGTGCCTGCTTGGTTCCAATGGGCTCTTCTTGTTTATTTGTAAGCTAACTGATAGCAAAGATCTCCCTAAGAAATCTGCCTCTGGACTTCCTCAAACTGCATGGAAAAAGGGGAAGCACCAAATAAACCAAGTTTAAAATTTGATTACTTATGAGTATCTCCAAAGAAATAGTCTGTGTCAGTGCTTCTCAAATTGTGGGTTGCGATGTAAGCCAATTTCAGGTGGATTGCGTAGCACCTAGTGCAGCCATCATTGAAAATATGGGAAGTTGGGATACCGGAAAGGGGGAGGGCTATGTGGTTATTTTGCTTGTGTCAAGGTTGTAAATAGGCCTCTGATTCACTTTGCTATTGGAAAATAGCTTAGAAATAACCCAACTCATTGCCGCATTCTCAGACAGCAGCAGGTTCTGGCATCACAATAGTGGCACTTCCAGCCATGACATCATTTCCAGGTTAATTACATCACTTCTGGTGGGTCCAAGACAGATCGTCATTCTAAAAACTGGGTTCCAGTGCTAAAAGGTTTGAGAACCACTGTTATATACAATATGCCTAAAATTAGAAATTCTAAAGAACTGTATCCACCAGTCTTTGGTGGGGGCATACTTACCCAGGAAGAATTTATTTTGTTAGATCTACAGGTAGATGTGAGTGGTGTGTGTGAGTGTGTGTGTGTGTGTGTGTGTGTGTGTGTGTGTGTGTGTGTGTGTGAGAGAGAGAGAGAGAGAGAGAGAGAGAGTGCATAGAGTCCGTTGTGCCGGCCCATTGTTGTCACAAATGTGCAGTAAAGTGTCATGACTTCGAAAGAGGGTAGGCTGGCACCCAGATACTCACTGGCTCCCTGCACAGATTACGAGGCCCTGCAACGATCAGGTAAAGCTGGCCGAGCCAATTGTGTGTGGGGTGTGTGCGTTGTTTCGTGTGAAAGAGAGAAAGAGCATGTCTGTGTATGTGTGAATATCGTCTCATTCATTTGATCTCTAAAGGGATTGCAACTATGCTTCTGAGAGTCCTCATTGCACAGCACAAGAAAGACCATATGGACAATCCACACAGGAGGTCTGTCCTTTCAAAAGAAAGTTCTTGCTGAGCTAGGAAAACTATCCCTGACCTTTCCCTCTTCCCTACCAACATAAAGTGGCTTCAATAAGCATTTCAAGGGCCGAGAGTGGAGGTTAGGTAGGCAATGTGGGGCTTGCAAGCTACTGGTAACGCGTGGGGCGGTTACTGGTACTCGTGGCCCTTTTTGGCTTGGAGAAGCAGCAGCAGCCACTGCCACTGTGCTGGCAGAAAGGATGGGGCAAGAGGACAGAGCTGTCCAGTCCCATCCTTTCCAGCTGCCATCATGGAGCCTTGGAGTGTGCAAGCTCCTGGCCGGCATGTGCTCTCCGGGGGTGGCTGCTCAAAGTGGGACGGGTGACTGTGGCTGGACGGGCCAGCAAGCAGCTTCTCCATGATGGTGAAAGCAGGCAAAGCATGGAGGGAAAGGAACGGAAGTGAAGGAGCCCCCTTTCCTCCCAGAGCCTCATGAGTAGGGGACTTCCTTCGAAGTTCTCCCGCCCTTCAAAGCATGACCTGGTGGCCTGCCCTGCTCTCTTGCTCTGGAGATTTTTTTTCTACAGTTAAATATGGGGATGGGGAGAGAAACCAGGACCATGAGGCTGTATTTATTAATGATCTACTGCTGTGTGTGTGTGGCTTTTTGGAAGGCTCTCCTGTCCTGTGCCTTGCTCTGGCAATTTTTTCCCTAAATATGGGGGGATCACAGTAGCTCTTTGCTAGTTAGCCATTTTGTTGAGTAGCTCAAATGGTTGCCTACCCTTGGCCTGGAGAAACAAAGTTTAGCTATCATTTCAGAAGTCACTTTTCCTGGTGCAAGTCCAAAGCCTGCAAAAGGGATAGGATATCAGAGGCATTGCTGACACCAGTATCTTCCTGACCTTAACACACCTCCTCCGCACCCTGGTCTCTGACCCTTACCTCCCCTTTCCTGCCCCATTCTTCCTACTTCCCGCCAGCTCCCCATGTGGTCTTACTGACACCAGGGCTTCTTCGCAGGCTGTTGCCCCTGGTTGCAACTACTCGTCACTTGTGGTGGTAGCCAGGCTTCACATAATGCTGTGTAGTAGTAGTAGTAGTAGTAGTAGTAGTAGTAGTAGTAGTAGTAGTAGTA
>JAJKFI010000002.1:8037328-8197678 GCA_029204185.1 Lerista edwardsae | reverse complement strand
ATTGATTGATTGATTGATTGATTGATTGATTGATTGATTGATTGATTGATTGATTGATTGATTCTACTTTCAGTGTTGGGATTTCCCACATTAGCTTAGGTCTTCTCCCTTGCAGACAGGTTCTACAGGGTTGGCCTGATCATGGAGCAGGATGAAGCAAACCTCTTTGGGTAGCAAATGGTGGGCTCATTCTTGAGAACAGCATACACAGCAACCGCCCCCCCCCCCAACACAGACACGAGGATATGCAGAGGAAGGAAGGCGAACGGGTACCATGCTGTTCCCTCCTCCCTTCCTAATATATAAGAAGAACAGATTTGAAAGAAGAAATGGAAACTTATAATTTTAATATGAAAAACTGAAGGGAGAGGTCACCATTTTGTCTCTGCTTCAGGCAGCAAAATGTCATCTGCCAGCACCATGGACCAATTACCCTGATTTATGTGGACAAAACTTCAGAGAGCGAGAGAGAGAGAGACTTCTATCTAAAGCACTCCTGAAATTATATGCAAAGGTTCAGAACCAATTCAGGCATTACATGGGAGATAGCTGAATACCGTCTCCCACATATTTCAAAGTATTTCTGATACTGTGGGGAGAGGGGTATTTGGATGGGGATCACAGTGCTAAGGGAGCAGATGTTCTCTCCTCCTCCCCCCCCCATGCTATTTGCCTCATTAAAACCATTATTAGCTTCAAGGGACAAAAGACACAAGTATACTCACACAGGTGTAGCATCTGCCAGGGCTGGGCCATCCATGAGACCAACTGATGGGGTTGCCTCAGGTAGCAGAAGGGTGTGGAACATCCATCTCTGTCCACATACTGGCCTCCACTGCTTCTACCACCACTCCCTAGATTGGAAAAGGAAGAGGAGGATGGAGAGGAAATGTGGGAAGGGAGGAAAGAGCTGCGCTAGAACACTAAAGAGTGGGAGAAGCAGAGGCTGGTCAAAGGGGGTATCATTGAGGAACATAGGAACAGCCCCGCTGGATCAGGCCAAGGCCCATCTAGTCCAGCTTCCTGTATCGCACAGCGGCCCACCAGATGCCTCAGGGAGCACACAAGACACAAGATACTTGCATCCTGCTTTCGGCATGCCGCCTCAGGTAAACTTGTATTAGCCCTGGTAACTGCTATCAACATTTGGTAGGGTAAAAATGCAGATCTTACTTGCATATCTTTTGTATCACATCTGATTTGGTCAGTGGAGTTCCCAGAGGGGGGCAAAGCACTGAGTTTTGCAGGATGCCTCAACACATCCTGCAGGCTGCCCCTCCCCCTTGTCATCAGAGCCATCCCTGGCAAATAGATGCCTCTGCGTAGCTCCATGTTGAGGAATCCTGCAAAACCTACTGCTTTGCCCCCCTCTGGGAATGCCACTGGATTCAGTCCTCAGGTTAGTGCAGAGGGAAAAATAATCAGTTACTCCCATGTGGGCCTATGGAATAGTTAGCACATATCTTCATGTAACAGCCGCTTCAGGAGCACAAGCCCATGTTGCAATACACACATTTATGCATCTATTGATCCAGGCCATGCTTATAATGTGAGTGTCTCAGTCAGCTGAGGCACTGCAACATGTTAATGACAAATCAATTAATTGGTTAAAAGCGCCACCGCCTCTCAGTTAGAAACCCTAATTGGCTTATTAGCCTTACTGTCTGAATCAGCAGATCTGAGGTTGACCTTCCCAAACCCTGGAAGGGAAAGTCTTTCTATTGCATGTTTCCACAATGTGACTGGCTGAGCCTTTCAAGTCAGTGTTTGTGTTCTGGTTTCCATAAATTCAGTGATCCTGACATTCAAAGTCAGAGTTAGGCTTTCAACCCCATTTAAAAGCATTTCAGAACATTCAATCTTTTAGATCATCTTTCGCGGAGCATTTCACACATTGTTTTTAGGAGAAACTAAGCTAATGTATTTCCTCCTTCCTCAGCGTCTCCCCTCCCTCCTTGAATCTCGTTTTTCTTTCCACTAGCTTTCATCAATCATTGCAATTGTGCCAGTCAACCCCTCCTCATTGCGCTATTGCCTTTGTTGCTGCTGCTGTTGTTTTGTGGTACACTTTTATCTTTCCAGTCCCTTGACCTCTTCTGTCAGATAGTGGCTATGCGCAGCATGACCTCATTTCACTGTTGGGCTGACACCAGATCACCTAATATTGCCTGTCTGCTATCGGAACACCTGCTGCATCGTCCATTCCCATTGAATCAGCATTTTGTCTCTTTTGTCTTTGTGCCAAGCCCGTCGTAAATTTTGGCTTAAATTCAGTCATGCTTCTCATCCACTTTCTACACATTCCTGAAACAGTCCCACTGATAAGTGGGCCAACCTGAAACTGGTGTTTCTATTGGTGTTACACACACACACACACACACACACAGAGAGAGAGAGAGAGAGAGAGAGGGAGGGAGAGGGAGAGAGAGAGAGAGAGAGAGAGAGAGAGAGAGGTTGAAGTTCGCATTTGATTTGTGATCTATCTGAACTGAACTTAGCAGGGACATGTGGTGAGAGGAAGCAAACCCACCCCTGTTGTAGTCCCTGGAAAAGAGCCACAGCCTCCCCTGTGTCTGCACACACAGAAATCAGAACCCACACAGGGTCAAAAAGTGGATGGGATGTCTGTGCAATCACAGGGGAGTCTGTAACGCTGTTCCGTGGACTACAACGGGGTGAGTCTGCCTGGCCCTACCACATGTCCCTGGGACTTAGGAATGTGCAATTTCTGCAACATTAACCAATATCTTCCATGTGTAGGCCAAATAATTCTGCAGAGGAGTTCATTTTCTTTTTTAAAAAGCTGACATTTTTGGAATTCAGGTTGTACAGTGTTATTGCAAAAGGACAGAACTCATTCATGGCACCAAGGGGGGAATGAAACCAACTAGGCTGCCTGAAGGCAAAGTCCTTCATACAAAACCCTGCTCAATAGGGATGTTGCAAAACTAGATTTCAATTAAATGTTCACACTAGAAAAGACTTGCAGCCACATCCTTCCGAGAGCCAATGCATTCTTCAGATGCTGAGCTCAGATACAAAACTATTGGCGCTTAAACTGCAAACTGCACACACAGAAGTGAATGGCATACAAATATTTCACTGACCACGTTTCCTCACAATAAACACAATAAATTTGTGTTTCCTCACCCAGAAACACAAATCAGGAAAGAGTCAGGCCTCTGCTTTTCTGTTTATTATACAGCAACTACAATATCTACTGGGGAGTTCTGCTAAAATTCCACATAGTGTGCGCAAGAACACAGTACACTACAGTGCATGGGAGCCTAGTGCTAGTGTATAAGTGGGAACTCTCGCACATTTGTCACACATGGTTTGAAACACAGGAAGTTGAAGGACTTCCCTCTGTCCTCCTAAAATGGCATACTGGGGCAAGGACAGACCTACTGCAGCTATTGCAAATTGTGAGATTTTAACAGAAAGGAGAGGAAGAATGAAGGAGAGTAGAAGGCAGGAGACTTGGAAGGCAGCAGAAGATAAGCCGACCCTTGAGTCCCACCAAGAGTTGGCCCCAAGAGGAGGTGGAAACAAGGTCTAGAGAAGTAGAATATGTACCCTAGGGCGGTGTTTCCCAAACTGTGGGTTGCAAGGCCTTGTGTGGTAGGTTGCAACTCCATGTTACCTGGGCCCGATACGATGCATCTGGTGATGCTGGAATGCTTTTGGGAGGCCCTGAAAGCCTCTTCTGGGTCGCGCCAGGCTGGTGACCTGGTCTCCACAGGCCTGAGTATGGCCTGCAGAAATGACCAGAAATGACTTCTGGTTTCCAGGACCAACACAACCAGTGGTGTCATTCAAATGATTTAGGAACAGGAACTCACTTTTGATTGGCACTTGTCGGGAACCCGAAACCAGCCACGGAGCCCGTTAGTATCCGGAACGCCCGTTCTGGTCCGTTCCCCCTGAATGACATCACTGCCTTTGCCCCCCTAGGAATCCGGAGTCGCTCCCTTTAACCCTCTGAGTGTCAGCCAACCAAGAAGAAAAGCTCTTTGCAGAGGAATTGGGAGGGGGAGGGGGGAGAGTGAAGTGGGCGGAGTCAGCCCTAATTTTAACTAGTGGAACTGAGTTCCCCCGCATTCCCCCTGCATGACATCACTGAACACAACTATGTTGGTTGTGATGTTACAACTAACCCATGATGTTAGTCTTACAGATGTCTTACAGATATTACATGCTTCCTGGTTGTTTATCCTTGGAACTGTTGAGCAGTAGCACAGGCTGTGAAGGTTTCAAATCAACGCTTACCCAAGCTTTGTATCAGATGCAGGCAGACCCTCTGCCAGAAGCATCCTCACACCTGGTCAGTGCCAGCATGTCAAAACAAATACTGTGAAGCTGAATCTAATTACATCCCTTGAGTTCTGCTGTCCTGTGGAGAAAGGTTGCCTTCTGATGCTGCCAAGTGAGGGGGTGAAGAGAGCAACCTACCTTTCCTTTATTGAATTGCTTGCTGTTATAACAGCTTACACTGATCCTGACATTACTCTGGCTGCTTAGTTTCATGGGATTAGTAGATTTCATTTTCCCCTCAGATCTGCATGTCCAAGTACCTCTCGCTTTTATCATATCATTTTATCCCAGCTTTTAATCTCCCTCTTAACCTAAACGAAGATTCATCTGTGATATCACAATTAAAATGGATCAGGAGGAAGAAACACCGATTGATCCCTGAACCACTGTGCCGAGCTGTTAAATGTGCTGACTTGTGCCTGGAAGCAAAAGCTCTGAATCACTGGGATCAATAAACATATCTGGAGCTGTGCAACTGCTGCAGGCTGCAGCTGTCTTCTCGTACAAGCAATTAAAGAAGCCCGGTTGGCTCTATAGCGATTTGAACAGGAGCCCCGCTGCAACCTTGGCTCATTATATGAGAAATACATGCCTGTACTTGGAAGGCATTATAGGCCACTCTGTTGATATCTGTCCCCATGCAGCGGGTGGGGTTAGATGACTGCACAGTACTCTGCTTGGGGATGCCCTTGAAAAGCATTTGGAAATCTCAAACAGGTGCTGAATGCTGGAGACAGGTTGCTGCCTTGGGACTAAGGGGAAGCATGTTATCCCTCTGCTGGCTGATCTGCTTGGCTCATTTGTTTCTGGATGCAATTTACAGTTCTGATTATGACTGTTAAAGCCCTACATCAGTGGTTCTCAAACTTTTTAGCATCAAGATCCACATTTTAGAGTGACAATCTGTCTGGGACCCACCAGCAGTAGTGTCACAGCCAGAAGTGCCATCATTGTGACGCCAGAGCCTGCTGCTTTCCTGAAAGTGCAGCAATAAGTTGGGCAGCAATAATAATAGGTCTCAGCCATTTTCCAACAGCAAAGTGAACCAGAAAGGAAACAAGCCTGTTTATTATCTTGACACAAGCAAAACAACCACACACACCTCCCCCTATCCAGCATCCCATCTTTTCAATATGGCTGCTCTAGGAGCTTTGCAACCCACCTAAAATCGGCTCATGACCCACTGGTGGGTCCCAACCCACAGTTTGGGAACCACTGCCCAAACTTTGGGGCCCAGGAACTGAAAAGGCCATCTACTCCCACAGGGTCCTGCTCAAGTATTAAGAACTTGGGAGGTCCTGTGCCAGATGCTAGTAGAGGCTCCTCTGACTGCCCTTCTCAGTGACAGTCCCCAGGCCCAGGAACATCCTCACTCCTTCCTCTTAGCTTTTGGGTGCCCTCTAAAAACATGTCTGAACAGTACAGGCAGACTGTTGGGTTCTGAAAATGTCTTTCTGCTGTGGCCTTCCATTCTGCCTTCCATGCTTTATTGTAGTGTATTGGTATAGTCTTGCTGTCTCTTAATATCACATTCTATCTAATGAGTTTTCTTATTGGCTCTTACAATGTCCTCCTAGATGTTGTACTTTCTGGCTACCCCACACTTCTTGATTTCATTGACTGATCCGTTTGGATATCAGAGCACCTAGGCCCACGATGACATCCCCTGATATGCCTGTTGTCACGCAGATGCAAAAGGCAGAAGAGCCTAGCCATTAAGCAGCAGCAATTCTACGTGGAACTGAAATAGATTTGGCTGAAAGAAGTGTAAAAGACGATACACTAGGGTCTGATCTTGGACAGCTCCACATTGATTGTAATTTTATACAAAGAAAACGCTTGACTTCACCCACCCACTCAGGCAAAAAAAGTTGCTGTTTTAACATCTACTTGTCCCTCGGAAGCTTCCTTGCCTTGAGAACATCTCACTAGCCCAAGTACATTTAGGATTTATGTAGCATTGAGCCAAAGTAAAAAAATCTGCTTTCTCATTTTCAGAGCTGCAAATGATGTAAATTGGCAACCCAATCCTGCCCCCTGCCAGACCATAATACACAGCACCAATCACAGGGCATGTGCTATTGGCCGGGGGGCGGAGAGGGTGATGACCTGATGGCCAAGGCAAGATAAGTAGCAGCCCAATCCTATGTAACGTCCCACATGGCAATGCAGCCATGCCAATGAGGTGCATGCTGTATTCATCAGGGTGACTTTCGGGCTCTGAAGGTCTTCTCTGGATAAGGAACGTTTGTTCCCTTGCCCAGGCTACCTCACCACCTGAATAAGTCTACTTGGACCTGCGCTAGCAATATACCCCGGAAGACAAATCAAGGCTGGGATGGGTGTTAGTATATTGGCAGCACTGATGATGATGATGATACTGTCCCCTTCCTGGCTCCAATCTGCCCTCCTTCCTGCCCCAATCTCCGCCCTGTTCCACCCCTCCCACACCTGCCACCCAGTGCTGGGTGACATGGATGGCCTGCCACACCGCAACAGAATGGTGTGCCGTCCTTTACCACAGCCAGAAAGGGTCTTATGCTGCCCGAACTCTAGTTCCGGCGATGTAAATCCCTAATACGATTGGGCCATAAAAAATCTTTTCTACACACTTTCCTGTAGGCCACCTGTCTCCACCTCAGATCTATGCCAGCTCTTTTGCTGGCATAAGTCTGAAGGGACCCCTGAGGGTGGATCTGGGCCATGAAGGGGGAGCTTGGCATGTGCCAGTGCCACCCCAAATTCTCCACCTCCTGTCCTAGCCCACTTCCCACACCGAATCACCCACAATCATCCCCTGAACTGCCCCTGCCTCCAACTTACTTATGGCAGTGGAGGAGGGTGGAGGTTTAGTGGGCTGCTGTTGCCCACACATGGCATCTGGCAGTTGCAGCTGAATGGTGGCACAGCTACTATTCTACCAGCCCAGGACATACATAGTGTGGTGGACAGCAAGAAGTGCCAGTAAGAATTGGGCAGTGAATTTATCAGTAGCAGAACGTCCTTGGCAACTGTATGGATGTTCACTACCAATTCAAATATACATCAAGTCTACAGCCACCAGGGCCAGCCAAAGAGCTCCTGAGGCAGGATGCCAAATGCTGCTCCCTTACCTGCCAGCCTCTGCTCCTCGTACTCTCCAGTGTTCTAGTCAGCACTCTTCTCCCCTTCACAATTCCTCTTTCTCTCTGGCCTCCCTTTTCCAATCGAAACCTAAGAAATCCTTTTCCAGTCTAGTGGAAGGAATAGAAGGAGCAGTGGAGGCAAGTAGGCAGACAGAGATGGGTGTCCTCCCTTTTTCGACCTGAGGCAGCTATTTCAATTGGTCAAATGGGTAGGCCAGCCCTCACCGCCACCTTCCTGACAAACTGAAGAGAGGCCACTAGAGAAGAAGCTTGAGGCAGCTTCTTCTCCCGTAAAAGTAAAGGCAGCAAACGTCTGTAATGCTAACAGAGAATGAGGGACTAGCAATCTGCCTGTGCATATTTATTCTCTTTTTTCATTATTGTTTCTGATCTAGACTTGAGTCTAAGGCTCGACTCAAATTAAGCTTTGCAAAGCCCCTGCTCCCTAACCTGATCTTACTGTGCCTTACAGCCCAATCCTATGCACCTATTTCACTGGTGTACTGCAGGGTACGCCAGCACAATGAGAGCCCAAATGCTACACAGCCTCTCTGCTGGTCTGTGCAGCACTGCCGTCTGTGTAGTAGCCAGAAAACTGCACACCACACGCAGAACAGGGTAGACCATCCACCAGTGAGGTTCTGCTAGCAGAAAGGCTGGGATCAATGCAGATTGAGGCAGGGATTGGGTGGGACAGGGTGCATCATGGTGGTAACTGCATCCGCCACATCCCAAACTGCCAGCCCAGATACACTCCCAGTATGTTCCACAGAGCTATGCCAGCAAATGAGCTGGCGTAAATCTGAGAGTCTCATTGGGGACCATGCAGAGACTGCCACAAAGGTTTGACCCTTGTTATCTTTCCCAACTGGCCTCATCACCAGAAGGCATGTTGTACACAGAGATTAGCATGCTGGCATCCCTGCTTGCCTTGCTCTGTTACCTAGTAGGATTGGAGAGCTTAGCCCGTGCCTCTCTCCTATGTGCTCTTTAGTCTCTGCTGCCCTCCACTGTTGGTATATCCTGAATTCTGTAAAATCCTTAATACAAGATATATTTTAAAAATTGTGCATCTTCTGCATGATTCCCAATGTCGCATAAAATATGTTCTCCATAGGCCATATGCACAGGCTCACTGTCCCACCACCCATTCTAATCTAAATCTAATCAACATTAAGAACTTTGACATTCCATTGATTTCAGGAGGCGAATCGAGAACATGCTTAAATCCCTCCCACTGAAATCAATGGGACTTAAAGAGTGAACTAATCTAACATGTTGACTTAGATCCCTCTTGCAGCGATGCTTCATATGCTCTTCTGTATGGAGAGAAGTGACATTTGCAATGTGAAAATAGGTGTGCACATGTTGCTTTTCAGTATATTGAGAGGCCAAGCAGTGTACAGGCATACCCTGGTATCTGCTAGGGTTCCGTTCCAGATCCCACTGTGGGTACCTGAAACTGGATACTCGGGATGCCTTTTTAAAGATAGGGGAACACCAGTGGTTTTGCTGCAGCAAAGTTTAAAAAAGAGATTTGTTTAATGTTCCCCTATCTTTTTAATAGGCGTTCCAATATTCATGCTATCTGTGGATACCGAATCAGTGGATACCGGGTCACACCTGTATTAGCTTCTGGGTGTGCAGTGGATTGAAAAAAGAGACATGCAGCCATTGTTACATAGCACCTGCCCCCCCACGACATGACAATGTCATGACAATGATCTACATGTATGATTAGATACACAATGACAAGCAAACTTTCCACTTTCCAAGTTCAAGTGATGTTACTGAACCTCTACTTTTCTTTTAAGCAGAACCAGTTGTACAACTGTGCCCCCAAACCAATGCATAACCACTTATTAGCCTCCCATTCAGCCCCCTTTTTTTCCTCAAAAATCCTACCAGCAATCTAAAATGACAGGGACATTTTAATGCTTGATGACCATTTTTGACTGTGTATATAGCATGGATGGGGCTAAATGAATTGGATCAAAATTACACTGGGAAATAGGAGATCGTTAACATTTTGCGTCCACCACAGTCCATATTGTGCTAATTCCATCAGGAAAAAATGGTGCTTCCAATATCTAGCCCTCTTCCTAACTATGGTCAACATCTACAACTAAAAAAAAATGGAGAGTATACCAGCATTTCTCATCAATCAATCAACAGGTACTTATATACCGCTTTTCAACAGGAAGTTCACAAAGTGGTTTACAGGCAAATAGTAATAATGAAGTTTAATGGCTCCCTGTCCCAAAGGGCTCACAATCTAATAAAAAGGCAGACCACCAGCAACAGCCACTAGAAAGACTCCTCAGGGGTGAAAAGGGACAATTACTCTCCCCCTGCTAAATACAGAGGAGCACCACTTGGAAAAAGTGCCTCTTGCCCAGTTAGCAGGGGTTAACATCAGGGGTTAACAACTCATCGTCTACATCAGGGCATTCCTTAGCACTGCCCTCTACTTTTTCTAGGGAGCATAGGACATTTGGTTGGCCTGCACATTCCAATCTACTGTAATTGTGGGTGCTGTCCATGCTTATATGAAGAGGGCTTACCTGTCTCCATTTTGTGGAAGCTAACATCACGCATAAACAACATCTGCACATCACACACATTTTAAGACAACATTGTAGATGCACATACATATTACCGGCCAAGTGTCAAGCATGATGTGGTTCTATGCAGCATCATTCACATTCATGTAAAAAGGAAGTGTATTTTAGGGCTATATTTTCAAGAGAGGCAACACAGCTGCATTTTTAGTTCTTTGGTTTGTGTCATATGAGCTCTGAAATGGTGATGCTTGTTTTGTAGTCATCTCTCACAAAATGACGGTTCTGGCACACACATCCCAGAAATACAACATTAGCTCATCAGTAACTCTTTCCAGGCAATGCAATATTATTACTGTTTCATTAAAAACAAGCAATCAAGCTGTAAATAACAAGAGTCTTTTCAATGATTCACATGGAATAATTCCTTCACCCCAAAACTGTTTGTAAGAATGAATCAGCTACTCCTGAAGCTTCATTGCTGCAAGCCAGATTTCTTTTCCCCCTCTGAGAATTTTTTCTCTCCACATTTTAACAGCAATTGCTCAGCGTACGGGGAATGAGTCAGAGTATTTTTTTTATAAGGGTAAAAGGATCAGTTCTGTACAGCTCAGTAATAATTGTCTTCCAATGAGCTCAAGTCACCTACACCCTTTAATTAAACCTTACAATACTCTGGAGGAGCTGGGACATGGAATTCCTTGAAATTTACAAAAGGGTAAATTGAGACTCGGAGAGATTAAGGCTGTAATCCTAAACATACCTCTTGACTGGCACATACTAATTCATGTGACCATCTTTGAGGTAATGGATGTACAGTGAAAGCAACCTGAGATTACTCTTTGTTACGGTGATTAGTGCTTTGTCATTGCGTTAGCATCTTCTGAATGCATGGCAAGATTCTGACAGCACACATCTCAGTAAGGGTTGTCAGCTCCTGATCCAGAGACTGCGATTGGTGCTTGAGGAGCTTTTGATCAAAGAGACAGCATTCACGAATGCCAAATTGCCACTTTGCACAGCATGATGCTCACCCATCCCACTTTATCGACTTGATGTTGCTGAAAGGAACATTCTGGATTTGCAGGTATATATATATATATATGGATTTGCAGGTAAATATAGGGCCAGCCCAAGAGCTTTTGATATCTGAAGTGGCATGCCAATTGCTGCCCCCCTACCCGATGATGTGTCAACCTCTGAGCCTCCCACTCTCCAATATTGTCGCTCAGTATTCTTATCCTCTCCACATTTCCTCTTCCTTTCCATCCCCCTCTTCTTTTTCCAATCTAAGGAGTAGAAGGAAGAGGACCTAAGGCAAGTAGGACAGAAGTGGGTTTGCTCCCACCAATCTGCTGCTCGAGGGAACCCCTTCAGTTGGCTGCATGGATGGGCCAGTCCTGAATAGAAGGACCAATGGGATGAATGAGGTGCCAAATATCACTTGCAAGGGATGCAGTGCCTGGACTTAGCAATTTACTTGATTCCTGCTCAGCTCACAGCACACAGGCTCTCGCAGGCAAAATTCAGCCCCGGGTCCAGAAAGTCTGTGTTGGACAAGAGTGGCCAACACAAGAGGTTGGAGAAGGTGGTGGAGGGTGGAACCGGGGACGTTTTTGGGTGGGGGAGGGTGGTCCAGTGGGCAGACCTGGCCCAGGGGTTGGGTGGGACTGGCCTGGGCAACTTAGGCCAGAGCCTAACCCCTCTCCTGGCCAGATCTGCACTAGCAATTTTGCTGGCGAAGATCCAAGTCGCTCCATAGTGGTGGCAGTTGTGCTACATGGGGTAAGGGGAAAAATATTCCCTTACTCTGAGTTGTGCGGCAGCCACCTTCTAACCTATGCTGGATATGGCTGAGGTCACTTGGCCTGCCTATTCCAGTGCAGGTGAGAATTGGGCTGTTAGGCAGCTTTATCAGCTGGTAGATTGATGGGGACACCTGCCTCTCACTTCTTTCACTTCTCCTGGATTCAAAAAGAAAGCAATGCTCTCCTCCATGGTTTTTCTATCACTCCGATCTCCTCTTCCTCTTCAAATCAAGGGAGAGGGAGGTTGGCACACCACTGGCTAGTGGAGGCTGCATTTGGCAGTCTTCAGCCATTCCTGGGCAGCTAAAGGGGTGTAGCTCTTTTAACAGCCATCAAGAGGCTGCAGAGGAGTTGCTTGGACTATCAATTCATTGGCCCAATTCTGGTGTTACTGTTTAAAGACACACATCCTTGTGATTCAAACACGTTTTGTCACGCCCTATAGAAGAGGGGGTAAAAACCGCTTTTTGGGACCCCACCCATGTAACAGGAGAAAAAACTTCTTCTCTGTGTCTAATAAGGCAATCTGTTCTTATTCACTGACATAAAGGGAATTGTAGATGTAACTCCCATTACTGCTCTCAGAAATGAATTGGATAAAGCTCTTACTTGGTAGGGTGCCAGATTTTAAAAGCAGCTGAAGCTCTCACCCTTTTCTGGGGGACAAAAAGTATACAGGACAAGAAAATGAGCCACTTTTTTCAACATAAAGATTTATCGAACCAATCTGCTACATAATGATTGCTTTGCAATCCTGACATGAAATGACCGGACTATTTGCAAGTGAAACTACTTGATGGACTCTGAATCCTGCATTTAAAATTGTACAAACCACATTCCTCAAGATGTTAACTCAATCTGTGCAATACATTATATAATTACGAAAAGTAGGCCAGAAATTATATTCACTTTACTGAGCACTGCGCTGGCCTTTGTCTTTGGGGATTTAGCAAATGGAAAGGGGCACAAAGAACACAGTTCTTCCAAAAGTCAGAATAATGCAGTCTCCAGATTTTTACTAGTGCAGGAATATTTCAGAAGTTCAGGGATGTCAAAACCATGTTTGGAATTAATGTCCGGTATTATTGGCACCAGACTAACAGAAACTGTTCAGGATTACGTCACTAAATTAGCTGATAAAGTGATGTGCTTTCCAGTAAGCAAGTTCCACAATGTAATAAAACTGACTTCTAAAACAGTATCAATCAATCATATTTATATACCACTTTTCAACTAAAGTTCACAAAGTGGTTTACAGGCAAAAAATAATTAAAAAGTTAAATGGCTCCCTGTCCCAAAAGGGCTCACAATCTAAAAAAAAATGCAGAACACCACCAGCAACAACCACTAGAAAAGACATTGCTGGGATGAAGAGAGATGGTGGCTTTCCCCTTGCTCAATGTAAAAGGAACACCACTTTTTCAAGAGCTTCTTGCCTAGATAGCAGGAGTATGCATAGGAGACGAAAGTTGGGGACATTTATTATATTGTACTTCTACCTACTATACGCTATGGCGTATAGTCATGCTGGCCACATGACCACAGAAGCTTGTCCTTGGACAAAACGCTGGCTCTACAGGCTTTGAAACGGAGATGAGCACCGCCCCTTACAGTCAGTCACGACTAGACCATTCGGTCGTGGGAAACTTTTACCTTACTTCTACGTAAGAGGAGGAGGAACTGAAGTGACAATATCATATGACTCTTTCCCCATGCACTTTGTATAGTCAGTGCAACAAAGGAAGCATTCCTGGCAAATTCTGGTTGCAAAAGAGAATTGATTTGATCTGAGATAGCAAAAGACAGAATGGAAGCCAAGAGCCGCTGGACACCTTGGAATGCAAAACTGTTCTCCTAGGAACTGATATAACTTGCAGTGAACCTCTGCTCAAATGTTAAGCAGGTTTACAGTTTCACCAATAACAGCCCAATCCTATCTATAGCTGGCCCATGTGTGCAGCACCACTGGTGAAGCATACACCCCATGCTATCAGCCAGCAGGAGACCAGGAAGCATGCAATAAATAAGTAAAGACATTTTTACTTATCTCTTCCCATGCTCGCAGGCTTTACATTGTCCAGAGATGCATGGTTTCAGCCGGACAACACATCACAATTCTCTCTGTTGCTCATGCTGCATGCACAAGGATCCCAGATCAGTAGGAAAGCTGCTTTTTGGGTGTGTATGCAGGTTTCATGCTTACAGGCACGTACCAGGGCGAAACTGTGCCCAGGGCACGCAACGTCACGACATCGTGATGTCGTGATGTCATGACGTTGCGGGGTGTGGCTTCTGTCCACCATGGTGGGCAGAAGCCAAGCCCTGCCTCCTTGTTTTGCCTGAACAGCGGCCAAGGGAAGCCAGGCGCCCCTCATGCGGCTTCCCTGGGCTGCCAGTCGGGCACTTTAAGTACTCAAGCAGCAGGCCAGGAGGGGAGCCGCCAGCGCGCCTCCTGGCTTGGGGGGCGTAGTGTTGGCTTCCTTCCTCAGGCTGCTGCTCGGGGTGCAGCGGGGGGGCACAAATTTGCAGACAGGGGCGCCATGCAAACGGCCCCCCCACCTTATGGCGCCCAGGGCTCGTGCCCCGCCTCGCCATACCCTAGAAACGCCTCTGCATGCTTAGTATTTTGCGTCTTCCTTTCACGCTAATGTTGTCAGGCAATCCTCGACACCCCCTTCCACACACACTGCAGTGAATATGAACCACAAACTCCAGAATGGGGCTGCAGATAAGCGGGTGCTTTGGAGACAGTTTAGTGCATGTGTGAGTCTGAACAGGGGGTGGGTGGGTGGCAGTTTGAAGGGTATATGTCAGTGGTGGTATTCAAATAAATTAACAACCGGTTCTATGACGTCATAGCCGGAGCAAAAAAAACCCCAAAACCAGCTGAGGTAAGCAAGTGGGCAGGGCCCGGCCGTTTAACAACCGGTTCTATAGAACCTGGGAGAACCCCCTGAATAACACCACTGGTATATGTGTATTGGGGGACCAAAAAGCCTCCCAGAAATATTTATAGACCCTTGTGTATAGGTATCTCTTATTGCATCATTTTGGAAACTGGATCTGTGGCCTACCAGTGGGCCATGACACAATTTTGGTGGTTTGTGAAACTGACAGGGTAGAATAGCCTATGCACATCAAGGGTTAAACAACCTGCTACTTTTGGGGAGCAATGCTACTCCATCAGCATCATAGCCACAGAGGCTTGAGTGGCTGGTAAAGTGAAGCTTATTTTTAGGTAGGCTTATTTTAGGTAGGCCTTATTTTTAGGACTATGTTTGACATAGTCACATGTGTGTATATAATCACAGGAATTGCAATCCAGAAGGAGGCCTTTGAACTAAAGTTAAATGGGCACCATTAAATGAACACAGGATAAGCTTAATCTCAGGACTGATTGTATAGAATAACTAAACTAAATATGAAAGAGCATATAAAAGAGAGTAAACCCCAAACATGGAAACATGAAGGTAAAGGGGGAGAGAATACTGACAGAATACCAAATGCACCATTTGATTCTAGTTCTTTCTACACCAGTACCTCCTAGTTCTGAAATGATTTGAGTTTTCTTGATTTTCAGTATTAGACCTTCGTTTCAGACATGGTCTGTGCAACAGCTTACAATTAAAACTACTATTAGTTTTAATTAAACTTACAATTAAAACTGGTAACCATCATATAGCATAACCCGATAAAGTAAAAGAATTATTTCATGTTGTGAGAAAATATAACTGATGATGAAACAGTTCTTAACTGGTCCAGAATTCATCAGAATGAAGCAAAAACACTAGGCGTTTCATGATACCATTTCATTTCCCATGTTTATTTTCTTAAATTAGAAAAGCACTAGGAAGAAAGGAGTCTTGATGCAGTACAACAGGAGGCTATCACAAGAAAAAAAATGCTATGTGGATGATGGAATAAAAATAAAAGGTAATTCTAGCAAATCATAGGATCCAATCAAACCAAAGAGATTAGGACAATTGCATCAGCTGAAAGGCTATAATTTACCTACATTCAGTCATCATCTTAGAACAAGACAATCTGATTTATCAGATTGATGTGCATGTTAACAAGCTACACAAAGGAAGGAGGCAGGCATGGAAAAACCTGCGAGGGCCAGAGCGAGTGATAAAGCAGTATTTGCCATACTTCCTGGCCTCAAAGGCTTATGCACAGAGGAGGCCCAGCATTTGAAGAGACAGGTATGCTGGCACCTCTTTGTGGTGTGCACCCGGAGGAATACTGCCCCACCCCTGGTATGCTACTACTCTTCCCTCTCTAAGTTGCCCTCTCCCAAGTGGCTTTTTCTACCGCAATGGTATGAAGGTAGGGAGTCGGTCTCTCATGTCAATGTTAACCATTAGGGACACTTTACAGTACCAGGCAAGGAGCTTTACCTGGAAATGCCAGGGATTTAACTGGGAACTTTATGCAAAGTTTGACTTAGCAAGAGCCCCTTCCTTTTCAGTTTGGCTGAAAAACACCGTTAAAATCCCATAGGAAAAAAAAACCCCTGCACTGGGCCACAGACATGTTTCATTTTAAAGGAGAGATGGGCAGCCCAATTCTATCCAGGCTGCTCGTGCACTGGGACTGCTGTAATGCTGCAATCATATCCACACTTACCTGGGAGTAAGCCCCATCGACTATAATGGACGAATATTTGAGTAGGCGTGCATAGGTTTGGGCTCCAGATGTCTTAAAATGGGGAAATCTGATATATAGTTGGTCCAGATATCTCAAAATGACTTTGCTCTCCTTGCGCACAAGAAAAAAAAATCAGTTCTCAAGAGCAGAACCTTGCTTGTCAACTTAAGAAGCCAGGAAATGGAATGGAGGCAGCTTTTGCAAATCAATCACACCTTCCTGTCCTGCTGCTGTATTTATTTCTCATTTATTCTTACAGGCATCTCTGAACTGAAAGATTTCATTAACCTAATAACAACCCCTGAGTACACCTAAGACAGTTTGGCCCACACACCTTCAGCACTGATCTCATTAAAGGCACAACACTTGGTTTGTAAACCATATACTGACACAATCACAGCAAATTATTAACAGTTTCAGTCTACTTACGTTGCTGCTATTTCAAAAAATTATGCAACAGGTTTTTTACTTTGAAGACGAATTCCAAGATTAAAAACACTGGCTGCACCCTGGAAATAAGGGTGGAAGTGCCTACACAGCCTGGATGCAGATTGAAGATTTGTTATTTAAAAATGCAAGGTAGTTATTACCCTTAAATACATATTTTATTTTCATTCTGCATAACCTCAGAGCAATGATTTAATCTCCTTCCCAATCCTAAACCTATTTAATTTTGATAATGATAGTGGTTTATATAGAATTTTCTGTGTGTTCAAAGCACTTCACATATATTTTCTCACCTTTACAACAACGCTGCAAGGTAGGTCAAAACATTTGTTATTAATAGCTTATTATAAGAAAACTTCCATCCGTTCCCACACTTATATAACCTATTGAAGCAATGTGACAGTGGGGCTGATTTGCTTTATGCAATTTTGTGACATGAATGATATTCAGTTTTTAATAAGTTTCCCATTTCTGGCTTTATTACAATCTATTAATATCCTTGTGCTGCGGATATGGTCTGAGAAAAGATTATTTACTTGGAAGTTGCTGCTGTGGTCAGCAACCCATTTGTGACATAACAACTTTTGCCCCAATATTTGGCATTTGCGCTTGCATCCATGTTCAAAGAGCTTTTGCATGTCCAGGTCTCACCCCAGGCACCTCTACACTTTCTGCATCCCTTCCACTATATATGTGGGCTCCATGTTCTTCCCCACCTTCTATACTACACAGTGATGAGAGAACAGTTTTCAAAGGTCATTATTTCTTCAATATAAAATACCCAAGGAAGAAGTCACACAATTTCACACCCAATCTAGAGGTCCTTATTGCTGGCAGTATGTGTGTACCGCAGACTAAAAATGTCGTGACTGTGCCGTAAAGCATGACACTGTGTGAGCAATCACTGCTCAAGTTGGGCTGGCTGGAGCGCCGGCCAACATTAAAGAGATTTGTGGTGGGGGAAGACGGGGAGTGAGTACAGCTGGATGGGGAGAGGGGAGGATTGGGCCCATGTGGTGGGGCAGGGATGGTGGAAGCTTCTGCCACCGCATACTAAACCCCTTCTGCAGCCGGGTGGGCCAACATGAGCCTCCTCAATTCTGTGACCATTCAAATACCTAGGTAAGCCCCATTGGAGCCCCGGTAGCTGGTGGAGAACCAGATAAATGCCGAGCAGCACAGGGGCATAGGAAGGGTGGTAGGAGGTTGTAGGAAATACATTCCTGAGAGGAGGGAAGGCGGAACAGGGACGGACTGGTGGAGGCCTCATCTGACAAATCCTATCCCCCCTCCCAGGCTCAGAAGCCCAACATGGGCTTCTGACGTCTGCACCAGCTGGCACAGACTCAAGAAACTGCTTTGAGCCCGCTAGGGCTTTACTCAGGGTAAGGGGACAAATGTCTCCATGTCTCCTTACTCCATGTCCCCTTACCCTTTACTCCCACTTGCTCAGATCCAGCACGATGCTGCAGTTGGATGGGATTGTTATTAATAGCTTATTATAAGTAAATAATAATAACCTTACTCCTGTGCTGGATAGGATTGGGCTCTCAGTTCATCATGTGGGTTTTAATCAGGTGATGAAATCTTCCCATGCCTGCACTGGAGAACAATAATCATTCTGAAGAAAAGAGCATACTTCCACTGATTTTTGATTATATACTCACATGCTGCAGGGAATGCTACCTTGGAGGAGGCATTATAGGAATGCCTATTTTAGTTTATTTGGTGACAGCTTACATTTAATAAAGATTGCAAGAGTTAATTGGAGGCATCACTTCAGTCAATCAAAAGGTTGTTCCAAATGATTGACTAACCATTGCAGCCCCACTATCTATCTTAGAGGGCAATCCTAACCAGCTTTCCAGCACTGATATAGCTGTGCCAATGGGGCATGTACTGCATTCTGAAGTGGGGGGGGGCAGTCACCGAATCAGCCTCCTCAAGGTAAGGGAATGTTTGTTCCCTCATCTTAGAATTGCATTGCCCTTACCCTGGTGCTGAAAAGTTGGTTAGGATTGCACCCTTAAATGCTTTTCTAAGACCCTATCATTCCCAGCTGTTTGTTTTGTGTTTACTGATGGACAATTCTTGTGCCTAGCACGCTTTTTGAGTGACCCGACTATGAGAATAAATCATGACCGTGATGATATCTCCACAGCCAGATTTGGACAAAGTTCAAAGAGGCTGCTAAAACAAGTATGAAATGGCCAGAATTTCCTTTGATTTTTCCCCCTTTCATTTCCTTTTCCATGGAAAGCTTTTGTTTTGGTTTAAAAATTCTAATCTGCCACACACTTTGCCATGACAATAGCATAGTATTACAGAGGATAAATTGTACTTCAGAGAGTGTGTCTCATTATTAGTAGTTACTAAGAGAAGAGGTAAATAAATGTTTCAGCCAATATTTTCCCTACAGACAAAAAGTGATTATCTTTTCTTCTCCACGCAGAGTGATGCTTCATTGATACAAAAAGAAATCTATTTAATTGTAAACCTATGCAGATGCACACATCTTTCTTCTGACTAGCTGGCTAGATACCATTTGAAATATGATGCTCAGTCTTATACAGCAAATACTATCTTACAACATTTGGAAGCTTTCAATTCAACGACGACAGGATTGGACCCAGACCAAGCATTTTACAAAGGAATAAATTACATAATGTTTTATTTTTTAACCTTTTCCTCCCTGAGCTAATTCTACTAGAAAATGAAATTGGGATACTGATTACTTCAAAGGCGCAGTGAAGACTAATTAACAAGCTGCAATAAGCCAATACATTTAAATGCCCTATAATGGAGAATATTCTATTACAGGCAAGGCAGAAAACATTTTAAGTGCTTGGCATTTTTCTACAAGGTGTAATGAAGTTAGTAAATGCTTGCAGATGTGTGTAATATTGTGCAGGTTGCGGCATCCGACTGCTGTGATGGTTCACTCCCGTTTCTCACTTGATATCACTACCAGCACAGCCCTTTAAAGCTCTAAGATAATTTGTTGTGGATGGTGCAGGAAGACAAGCTTAAACTAATGATTAAAAAAACCTCAGGCAGCAGAAAAGCTCTTTCTGTTGTCCAGGGAGCTCCAAACTCTGGCCCGCAAACTGGATCTGGTGTCTCCCTTTACCTTCCCCAGCATCTGCAGAGGCTTGTGTTCCACCAGGGAAGGTGCAACAGACCCCTACTACAGCTCCCAGGGGTCTTAGCAGCCAGGCACTTCCAGAGTCTGCTGCCTCAGCAAGCCACACATGGAGTTCCATACGTGTGAGGCTGGCTGCAAAGACTCCTGGGAGCTGTAGTAGGGGTCTGCCGCACCGTCCCTGGTGGAACGCAAAGCACCATTCACGCAAGGGAAGATTTTCCCTGCTGCAGCTGTCTCCAGTTTGGAGACCAGTGCTGTAATCAATGGGGGCAAACCACTGGCATCAGGTCCTCCTGACACTGGGTCCAAGCACCTACTGGTGCAGGCCCAGCACCAGCAGTAAGCCCTTGCCACTAGTGCAAGAAGTGCTTTATAGCATTCTTGCAATGCTAGCCCTGGAGGGAAGGACTTACCACCGGTGCTGGGCTGCATAGGATCGACCCCCAGGCTTTTGAAAGAGCATTGCTATCCATTATCTCAAGGTCTTCTCTTTAGCTCTATATGGAGAAGAGCAGGTGACATTTACTCAGTGGAAAGGGAATGGAACTCTTCCTGTAAGAGGCATTTTTATTAGATTTCTACTGGGATGAATTATAAACGACTGGAATCCGGAACAAGATGTTAAGAATGTGCTTTGGAGACAGTTTGGTGAGAAGTATGTGCTACCGAGTATTTGGGGGCCATTGGAAGGCGGTTTGGAGAGTGTGTGTATGCATTTGGAATGAGAGAATGCGGAGATGGGGAAGAGATTGCTGCTTCTCTAGAAAGCCAAGAGCCTTAGCCAGTAAGCCCTGAGGATATTGAGGAACCCTTGAGTTTGACCCTAAGGGAGTTTTGTCTTTGAGCCAAACTAGATGTGTGTGTATCAGGCAACGTGGCTGGATGGCGGGTTAGTGTTTTTCCAAATACCAAGAAGGGAAAGATGCAAAATGTGGCAAATCCGTGGCAGGGGGATAGGAGGCTTTAGTGCTTTGTCCCCACTGTGGTTTTGATCTTAATCTTGTCCCTCTGCTTGCTATTTTTAGTCTTAAAACACTTTGGTCTTTTATAGCTAAAAAACAGCACATGGGAAGGGCTGCAAAGCTCAAAAGCCTCCTGTTCCTGCCTGTGTTTCACAGCCCCTGGTTGTATTTGAGAAAAAAAAAACCCAAAACCCTTTATATCTCATCTGCCCCATAGTGCAATCGGGCACATGTTAGTTTTTTCCTTATGGCTCAATTTGCGATTGCCTAGCAGTTGCTAGTGTGAAGGGCCCATGCTGGCCTGTGTATGCCGACAGAAGGAACAGCGCTCCCCAGAGAAGGTGAGCTCCATGCTGAGCTGTGCAGAGGCTGAAGGGATAAGGCAGGGAGGGCAGCAACAGGGACAGGGGATATGACAATCTGGCCCATTAGGGGCCCTTATTAGGGGACAAGATTGGCGGTGCTGACGCACACTATATCCTATCCCCCTTCTCAGGCATGATCTACCAACACAGGGCAACGTGGACATGCACCAGCAATTGAGCTCTCACATTGGTCTGAGTTGCCCCATAGCAGCTGTTAGGGCTTACCCCAGAGCAAATGGGAAAATGTCCCTGAGGAGACCTCAGGCAGCCCAAATTCCAGTGCACAATGCAGCACTGTTCATGCCAGGACTGCTGCATCGTTGCACTTGAATTTGCACTGCATTGGCCTGCCTGTCTGATCTTAACTGGAGCATCCTGGACAATATCATCCTCTTGTTCCATTTCAAGGACATATTCCTTGCCAGTTGGATAATTCTTAATATCTCCCCCCTCCCCAGCAGGCAAGTGATTTATAAATAGTTAGAACTCTTGCCTCACTTTGTTTTCTCTCACAGTGAGGCTAGCTAATGTGATTGCATGCACTGTGCAAGCTGCTATGAGTCTGTTGTGTAATAAGAGCAGTTAACATGTGATTGGACATTAGATGCATTGCCCACAAGCTATGCATTGTGTAATCAGCAGCATGCCATCAACCTTGCAATGGAACTTGATACAATCAAACTCCCATGAAAGCAAAGCGTCTCCTTTCAGAGTGGTTCCATTTCTGAGTTTCATCTCGTCATGCTTACATCTTGTTTAACTTTGCCAATCTAAAATAAATCAGCATGGAAAAAGCATTAGATTTTTCATTTAGATTTTCAATTGCTTTTTATCTCACAGATAATATCCCTTGTCTGAAATTAAATGGTAGAATTGTTCCCTTGTTTGGATATGAATAAAGATGCCACAGTGTTTTGTCATCCTTATTTTTTTTGTAGCTCTCTAGAGGAGGTTTGTGGCTCTCTTATAACAACAGCAACAAAAAAAGACAGAAAAATATAACATAAATTATGATCACAATTCAAGCAGTATTTCACATTTAAGCAGCCATTTCCAACCTGTTTTGATGTGCTGAAAGTGGTTACTTTAAAAATGTTGCTGCTAGGCTGTGATGAATAGTGTTACATAATCTGTATTTTCCGGTACTTTTGCACAGACCGCAATAGCTGTTCACCTCAATTTGACACCAAGTACGCTTTCCCTTAGAGGTGAAGTAAAGGCTTTGAGGAAGATTATTCACTTTCCTGAAGAGCTGGGATGTCTTACACCATTTTAAGTTATTTAAATGAGCTTCTTTTCTCCAAAGATCTTGCCCTAAGCCCAGAAGTTGAAATTCACCCAATATGCATATAGCTGTCAAGTTTCTTTGCTGGTCTGCCTCCTTTAACTTGGCAGGAAACCAAGAAGGATATTGGTTCTAAAATATTATGTATCACCCACTAAATGAATGTGGACTTTTAGAATCTATCTTCATCATGAGAGGCTTTTAAATTGTTGGAGACCAAGGCTGTGATCCTACACACCAGTGTTTCTCAAATTGTGGGTCAGGACACCATGTGGTGGGTTGCAACCAGATGTCAGGTGGGTCGCAGAAAGCTGAGAGCATTCATCTTGGACGCTGCGGACCTGACTCATGCTATATTCCTTCTGTGAGTGTTAACAGTTTGAATTTTCAAGTGAGGGTTTTTTAAAAATTTTGTTTTTAATTAGGTGCTTTTACATAATATTTTCTCCTAATCTTGCTTTCTGTCAGAGATGTTCCATGGTTGTGCAATTGCTGCAGTTCAAGAACGTCAATTTGCATTCTAGGAGTATCATTTTATGATGTCAGACAGCACTTCTTGCTTGATGATGTAAATGACATCACTTCTAGTGGGTCCTGACACAAGTGCTATTTTAAAAAGTGGATACTGGTCTAAAAAGGTTGAAAATCACTGCTATACACACTTTCCTGGAAGTAAGCCCCCTTGAACATAATGAAGCTTTCTTCTAAGTAGACATAATTAAGATTGCACTGCCAGTCTCTAATCCTCCACATAGACGGCTTAAATCCCTTTGCCCTTAATGAAGGGCATCCCACTGTTCTTCCTTGATGGAGCACATGAGGCTTCCAGATCATCTCAGCCTGCCTGTTTCAGTACAGTGCAAGTTAGGATTGGGCGGTCCATCAAAGAAGGAATAGAACCCAGCAGAGTAGTTAGCCTGATCCAACATGGCTTTTCTTATGTTCTTATATTATGTAAAATATCATTAATCATCACTTCTTTATATCACGTGACTTTATGTGAGTAAAAAACAAGAAATGGCCTCTCAACGTTTTCTTCAATGATTACAACATTCAAGCTGGTCTCTAAGGCAAAACACTAATGTAAAATAAGGAAAAACCTATGCACATCTCAATCCAGAGATCAGTTCATTCTTATGTGCATCCCAAGCTCTTGTATATGCAAGCTGACCCATTCATTTTGATGGGAGCAACTTGTCCAAAGAAGTGCACTGGCTGATATGCTGAGGCAATTGAAATTAATAGGACAATATTTGAAGGCAGACACGCTCCCTATATGTAGCATAGTTCAGACAAGCCTAAGAAAGTTGCTGGTGTGAAATAACTCCCTTTTAAAATTGGTGATTCCATGTTACTTTATATTTTTTTGAAACTGGTAGGAAGAGTTAAGGAACACCTTTTCTATATAAACATATGTTTAATGTGATGTGAACTCTGTGGGGTGAAGACAGATGACAGGACTTCTTTAACTGCATGAGCGATTTTTTTCTTCCTTGGAAGACAACAGCCATCAACAGTTTCCTCGAAGACTTTTTGACAGACAAGGTTTATTTGACAGTTCCAGTGGAGGAAGTAATATGTCCCTGTAATGCAGATTGGACTTATGACCCAGAAGAGTCTGTGAAACTTCCACTTGCTGAGCTTCCTCAGCAAGTTTAATGCATGTTTATTTTCTGCAAAATATTTTTTTTCCAATAGAAATCTCCTTTTTAAAAGCACAATTCACAGCCCAAGCCTAAATAACTCCCTATGTGGCAATGCAGCAGGTGTCAACATGGCACATGCTGTATCCTGCAAGACAGGTGTTTCAACATCAATCAATCAATCAATCAATCAATCAATCACTAGTATTTATATACCGCTTTTCAACATAAAGTTCACAAAGCGGTTTACAGGCAAATAATAACATTAAAGTTAAATGGCTCCCTGTCCCAAAAGGGCTCACAATCTAAAGGAATGGAGAACACCACCAGCAACAGCCACGAGAAAGACACTGTGCTGGGATGAAAAGGGACAATTGCTCTCCCCCTGCTAAATATAAGAGGACACCACTTGAAAAAGTGCCTCTTGCCTCTTGCCCAGTTAGCAGGGACCTCCACACACATCCTCAAGGAAAGAGAATATTTGTTCCTTTGCCTGGGGTACGCCATGCCAGCCTGCCAGGTCTACTTGGACATATGCCAGCAATATCCTAGGTGCAGGATTGTGTGGACCTGGGATAGAGGCAAGAAGAGGGTTAAGATTTGGCGGTCGTCATTGCTGCCAAACTCACCCCCTTCCTGGTTCTGATCCACCCTGTTCCCTGCCCTCAAATTGCCCCATTCTGCTCACCCCCACCCTATTCACCAGGTTCAGCAGGCTTCCGAAGGCCCCCGGCAGGCAGAGCTTGCTCCTCACCACTTTTGGTGGTGGCCAGGCTGCATGCTTGAGCATGTCACATTTTGTGACAGCCAGAAAGTGCCTACTGCCGCCAGAACACTGATAGGATTGGGTCTTCAGTTATCATGAAATAACTATTCCTTCCAACACCTCACCTTAAGATTTGTTCAAAAAGTGCTTACTATCCATGACTTTAATAAACTTGATTTGTCTAACAATGAGCAAAAATTACAGTGAGTCCTTATAAACCGTGGACTTGGCATCTGCAGATTTGTATATCCATGCCTCAGAAGTCCTCTTGGATACTACTAAAAGGTACCCCTGGTTTGCCAGTGCAGCCTCCCCCCCCCACCCCACCCGCAGATTTCATTAACCACAGAATGGAACCCTGCAGATACCAAGGGTACATTGTGTAAACAATAGCATGATCATACTATTGCATTACAATTTGTGGATAACACTCAGAGTGCAATCCTAACATGAAGTTAGGCCAGCACAGTTAGGCCAGCAAAGTTTGGCCGGCACAAGGGACACCGTAAAGTATGTTTGGACCACTCTGAGAATCAGAGAGGCCAGCATACAGACGTGCACTATCCTCCCTGACTCCAAGAGTGGTCCAAACACGCTTTATGGTGGCCCTTGTGCCAGCCAAACTTTGCTAGCCTATCTGTACCGGCCTAACTCCAGGTTAGTATTGTGCCCTCAGTAAAGTTCATTATTTATTGGAAGCAAACAGTTCGCTGAGAATGACCCAAAACAGATAGTGTGAAATAGTGTGAACTCTAGGAAAAGAGTTCCTGAATTAGGAACTTGGAAAAAAAACTAGTGGCAAGTTGGCAATTAAAATACAGAAGGATATTTTCCCTGTCTCAGCAATCAATTAGATAGTGAAAATCAAATAGCTCAAATGATGGAATAGGGGCTAGTGTGTTTTCTTTTGCAATATATTTTCCATGGAGGGAGTTCTCATAGAAGACTTTTGTCACTAGCAGCTATCAAGAAAGAATTGAAAATAAAATTTATGATACATAACTGATCCATAATTTATGTGATACATTTATTATACAATTATGTAACTGATCCATTATTTATGTGATACGTTTATTTGTGATGATACATTTTGTCATCACAAATAAAACATGAATCACAGTCCTGAATTCTAATTCTTCAAACTTTGTTCTGAACACAAATTTTCTAAGAAAAGCCGTATTCCTTAGTCTTGGAATGAAAAACGAGGGCAGGAATTCTTCCTCACCACAGGACATATAAAAGTACTGAAGTCCCGCATTAGCAGGCATCAAGCAATCCAACAGATTGTCATTTCCTGCATACAGCAAAGTATAGATGGATAAAACACGTCATACAAGTCTGTGGACCAGAGGCGTCATTCAGGTGGAACGGCCCGGTACTCCGTTCCGCTAGTTCCGCGGAGCTCCCGGGCCGTGCCGCTGCTTCGGAGGACGGGTGAGCTGCTGCTGGGCCCGCCCGCCCTCCCTTGCATCCGGAATCGCTCTAAAATGGAGCTATTCTGGCACAGTGAGGCTTGGGAGGGCGTGGCAGCCCTCCGCCATAGGGGTGGAGGGCTGTCAATCATCCGAGCGTTCCGGTAGTTGGCGCACTCGACATCACTGCTGTGGACCCAATCCTATCCAATTTTTCAGCACCAGTGCAGCCACAAAGTAACCCCACAATAAGGAAACAAATGTTCCCATACCTTGAAGAGGCCCCTGTGACTGCTCCCCCACTGCAGGATGTAGCACACACCCCCACTGGCATAGCTACACCGGCACTGGAAAACTGGATAGGATTATGAACACTTTTACCAGCAGTGGCTTCAGTAGGGGTGTGAGGGGTGCAGACCACACTGGGTGAGACACTCAGGGGTGGTGACACCACTACTGGCCAAAATTGTGAAAACCTTTGTATTTTTGAGTAGTACCATCGTGTTCTATATATCATTCAGTGGGTAATTTAATGCAGAAAGCAATTTAAAAAACCAAGTTGAAATGTCTGTATACTATAAAACATTATAGCCAAATAAAAAGAAAGGAAAACACAACTGCCTTGTGTAACAAAAAGTGGACTCCCTTAATTCAAAACTGACTAATGAGACTGATTGTTTTGAGCACTAATGAGAAGTTATTATGACACAGCAGGGAACCAATAAGGTGTTAGTTTGCCATGCATTAGAGCTAATACTAGATCTCTTATTCAGTTGTGTGTTATCAAGTTGTCTCAGGCACATGTCCTTTTTTCCATGCCAGGAATATATGGAGCCCAATCCAGACTCAGAAGGAGTCCCTTGGAGTGAGAAGCCTTATGATTCTTCCCAAAGATGTCTGTAATTGCCTAATAATCTTAACTCACCTGTAGTTCATGTTTCAAGCCTTGAGATAGCCTGTCACTAAAAGAAAACAAGGCCATTTAGGCCAATAAAGAGACAACAGGCTCAGATTCTGGGGGTCTTCTGCCATGTTTATCTAAGTTCCAAACAAAGGTACTGTACTGTAGCCCTTTCCCCAACCCTAATTCAATTATCTGGCTCAAAACGGTCAACTCACTAGGAAATGGGTGTATCTTTTTTTTGGAGGGGGGGATGTTAGGAAGAAGCCTTGATTGTCAGGATGGTGTAGTAGTTCTGGTATTGGACGTAGACCTGCAAGATCCAGCTTCAAATCCCCCCTCAGCCATGAAGCTTCCTGAGTGACCTTGGGCCAATCACTATCTCTCAGCCTCACCTACCCAGGCGCGCACGGAGGCCCAAGCGCGCCCCATGGCTGGCGCTGAAACCGCACTCCCCCCACTCTCGGAATGTATGTTTGGACCACTCTCGGAATCAGAGAGTCCAGCACACAGACGTGAGCCATCCTCCCTGACTCCGAGAGTAGTCCAAACATGCTTTATGGGGGTCCTTGTGCTGGCCAAACTTTGCTGGTTTAGCTTATGCTGGCCTAACTCCAGTTTAGGATTGCGCTCTCACCCAAGAAACATTTTCAAGAGTTCCTAGAAGCTTCATCTGTGTGATGAGTCCTTCAGATGATCTTTTGAGTATGGAATGACCTCCACACTAATCATAAATGGAAGGATCTGGCTATAAAAGAGGAAACCACAGAGCCTCCAGCATCTATACCACAGTTAGAGATTTGTTTTATTCATGTGAAGAATTTCTACCCCACCTTTCCCATGCCAAAGCAAATGCCCAAGGCGGTCAAGATGGCATCAGAGGTCAGCCATGTTGGCAACTGGCCAAGAATACATGCCCATTAGAAAGAACAGAACCTCCAATATTGGTGGCAATGGTAGCACCCACAGCACCAGCAGGGGACAGGTGAGAGACCCCAAAAATAGTAGTGGCAGGGATGAAAATATTGGACAATGTTCTGAATGCTACACTCATTTTATAAAACCATTTTCCAATTAGCCATCATGGAATGTGGAGCATTCTTGTATTTTTTTTTTAGTTGCATTCTAATTGCATGTTTAATAGAGCAAATTCCCCTCTTATATTTAATATTTTATCCTTAGAATTAAATTCCTGGAAAGATTCATAACTGAGATTAGAATAACTCAGGGCTGACTGCATTCCTTTCTCTATGCTTCTGAGATGCACTTCCTTCCAAAAACAGAAAGAAAAGTCACATAAATTTTTTTAAACATTTCAAAAATGTATTCCCTGCCTCTCTTCCAATGACCCAAGGCATCTTCCTATACAGAAATATCAATGAATGGTAATGTTACAAGGCACAGGCGAGAATCACACTGAATGGCACAGGGGTTTGGGGAGGGTGGTGGGAAGGCATTTCAGAGATGGGGAGGGGGCATTTCTGGGTAGGATGAGGGCAAATGAGGTCTGGGAGATGGGGTATCAATGGAGTCCTCCTCCGCCATATCCTATCTTCTCTCTCTAGCCAGCTGACATTCCATCAGGCTGCTTGGATTTCCACCACCTTTATAGCTGGTGGAGATTCGAGTAGCCCGTAGAGCTGTCTGGATCATTACTCAGGGTAATAAATCCCCTTACCCCAAGGGGACCTCTAGCCACCATCTGAACTGTGCTGGATACAGTGCAGGCCATGTGGCCTGGCTGCGGCAGCTCATGTTAGGATTAGGCTGCCCGCTTCAGAAGGCTGTGGAATCCACAAAAGATTCTCCCTACAAGATCCACATGCATATCCTTAAGATACCTTGGCCCCAAACCATTTTGGACTTTAAAAGGTAATTATCAGTAGTTTGAATCACACCCAGAAACGAACAGGCAACACTGTTAGCAATTTCATAGTAAAGGTATCCATACGAAACACTGTCTTACCAAATTCAGAAATTCTGCTTATTGCATTTAACAGAGAATGTGGACAAAAGAGCTACAAAGGAGTCTATCCTATTACAATGTCTGCATAATTTACTTCGTGCACAATGCAAAGCTGATCAGATTTCACGCATGTTTACTTTCTGGAGGCTCACGCCTGGCTATTTGAACTAGGCACAGAGTACAAATAAGGTTCAGCATAATGTGTTTATCTCCTTGACATTTTAATCTCTAAAATCTCCCCAGTCTTCTTGCTTCCTCCAGCACATTCCTACAACACATTCTAAGACAATAACCTTGGATAAAAACCTCGTTTAAACATGAGGTAAATTGCATTGCTTGCAAATATGGCACAAAAACATATATAGTGTTCACGGATTTTAAAAGGTTCTGCATTACTCCTAATTGTAATAAAAGTGTTGATTAAAAGAGTTGAAAAAAGGTCTTTAACAGAAACTGAAATACTCTTGTGACTTTTTAAATACAGAGACTGATCATGGTGCTTATCATTCACTCTGAAATAGACTGACACTGCAATCCTATCCAAGCTTACCGGGGTATAAACCCCATTGGCTATAATGGAGCTGACTTTTGAGTAGACAAGCATAGGCTTGGGCTCTGAGTTCTTACAGAGGAGGCAACTAGTGATAAGGACCCAATTACAGGTCAAGTGACCCCATATCCAGTGGGATCTCTTCCAGGGCCCTCCACAGAAACCAGGGATATGGGGAACCATGTCTCGCTGGCCACCACCCAACCACCCCTATGCTGTGTTGTGCACACCAACTCCTCTGCTGGTTTCCAGCTTCCAAAATCCTTCAGGTTGATGATTGTAATTCAATCTCATGTTCCAGCAACATAGAATACTTTTATGGCTGTCACAAAAGCCCAAGCCCTGGTATGGATAAGTGAGCATGGCGGATGGGTGGAACAGGAAGAAGAGAGAAAGGAAGAGGGAGGAGACTGGGGCATGGAGAATGGCAGATTGGAGGGGTATTATTGGCTGCTGCTGCTGCTGCTGCTGCACTAATACCCTGCCCCCTTCCCAACCTTGATTTGCCTTCCTGGGTCCACTTGGGAATGTGCCAGCTACATAGCCAGCACGGGCCTGAGTTGACCCATTGGGCTGCAAGGGCTTACCTCGGGGCAAGGGAACAAATGTTCCCTGACCTCAAGGAGGCCGTTACAGCTTGAACCGCTCCCAGAGATACAACACGTGCTCTATTGGTACAGCTGTATCAGCCCACAGGTGAGATAGGTGGGATTGGGCTGTCCCCCTTGTAACCATAGTAGCAGCAATAGTTTGGAATACGGCTCAGATTTTCTGTCCTCTCTTTTCACACAGGCACAAAAAGAACTTTGTTGGTCTCCGTTTTGCCAGGAAAACCAACCACTTGCTACAGCAGTGCTTTATTACCACCTGTGCTGTCAGCCCAGTACAAAAGATTTTTATGTGACACTTTTTGACCGCATCTCGTGAGAGAGATTTTCTGTCACAGTTGCAGATTCCTGGAGAGTCCTGGCTGCTATGAATCTTGCTGTTAAGCGGTTTGCCTCAAGAGCAGAAGTGCCTTTGTTCTCACTTTGGGTGCTGATAGCGATTTTAAAAGCCACTGCTGTTCAAACTTTCATTCCCCGAAACATTTTCAAAAACTCTGAAGTTCTCTACTCTGTTAAATCCAAAACCATGAAAGTGAATATGTAATTCAAAAGTCTCCACTGCGCCATCATTAAGCTGTTCTAGGAATCCCCTTCAGATCGTGAGATGTTCTCTGTTTCATCTGCTCGCTTGCAGCCTGTCTCCATTGTTCAATGGTTCTCCACTAACTGAAAATTAATCTCTGACTTCAGAGTAGCCCTTTTATTCCATCTAACAGCAGCACATTTTAAAACAAGGCTTTACAAAGTTATCAGATGCTGTATTTTTTCAGCTCCAGGGCCGAAATAAGAGTAATGTATTTAATAATGTGAAACTACAGAATCAGTTTTTTGTCACCCAAAGTAATTAACAAACATGATCATACAGAATTGTAGGCACCAAGGTTTAACACAGATCTCTCTCTCTCTCTCTCTCTCTCTCTCTCTCTCTCTCTCTCTCTCTCTCTCTGCTTTGCAGGAGATTTGTGTGTATGTGTATGTGTGTGTGTGCGTGCATGCGTGCACTGGGAAAGATTCACAAATATGAATTCGACCAATCCTTGATACCCCCTTGACTCCCACCTCACAGTAGGGTAAAGGTAAAGGTTTCCCCACAACCAAATGGTCTAGTCGTGACTGACTGTAGGGGTTGGTGCTCATCTCCGTTTCTAAGCCGAAGAGCTAGAACAAGCTTCCGTGGTCATGTGATGGGCATGACTATACGCCAAGGCGCATGGAACACCGTTACCTTCCCACCGAAATGGTCCCTATTTATCTACTTGCATTTTTAGGTGCTTTCGAATGGCTAGGTTGGCAGGACCCGGTAGGATACATGCCCCTAAATGCCCGCAGTGCCGCGATTGCTGCAGAGCCAGCCGGCAGTAATTTCTCCCCTAGGAGAAGGGGTGGAGCTTATTATTGGGGCCTGAGAATTCTGTAAACTGAATTGGGTGACCAATTGCTGGGGCCTAGTTGTTGTGGTCTGAAGGCATAAGTTTCACTTTCCCATCTTTGAATGGTACGAATAGTTGGTGCTTATGGAGAAGCCCTGGCCTGCATTTCCACTACAGCTTTAATCCAATTTCAATGCACTTCCATTCCTTCAATGCAAGTTTGTTTTGTACTGTATAGTTTTGTCATGGTCCAGGCCCCCTAGAAGCCCAGGCCCCAGGGATTTTGCCCCCTCTGTCCCCAATCTCCTCAGGCCTGTTCTCAGGTTTTGTCTGGTGATGTTTCATCTGGTGAGGTAGCAGCAGTATGCAAATTTTGGCAGCAGAAGCAGCTAAACCTTCAGAAGTTTCTTGTAATGTTCCCTGTGTTTCCGTAACTGTCAGGTTTTCTGTATCCTAGGCTAGGTCTCAAATTATTGGAATATAGATGCAGTGCGAGCTGTGGGACTCTGGAGGGCAATATTTTGTCTTGCCCTACCTTTTTGCCTTGCCCTACCTATAGGAGTTGTGTCCTTTATGTAACTTCCTCCCTCCTCCCTTCTCTCATGTCTCTATTGAAGGAGCAGTAGCTCCATCCAAGCTCTTGTGCCCTGTCCCTGAATAGTGTATCCCAGAGTAAGTTCTACTGATGTAGTATAGGGTTTCTTTCAAATAAATACACTTAAGGTTGCAGCCCAAGCCTTATGATTGCTAGCAAAATGCCTGTAGATGAGTAAGTCAAATACACCAGGAGAAATGTGTTTAGAGAGAATGAGCGCACCACTGCTTCAGTGTAGTTTGATTCGAAATTTCCCAGGACCTGGATGTTTAATGCTATCATAAAACAACTGTACAGCTAGCAATTGTAGCTGTTTGGTAGGTAATCAACATAAATGAGCTCCAATCATTCTCCTTGAATGCCGAAGAAATTAATTGACTCTCCTTATGTGCCGTGCATTCAGATGTGCTGTAGATGATGTGCATTTAGAGATTTTAAAAAAGCAAAGGAGCCACAAGCCCATGATGCCAGGGTTTCATGTCTGTGAATTCTTAATCGGTTTTATAATGAGATTAACATTTACAGCCATGAAAGATGTTCTACTGTAGGTTACACAGTGTTTCTGAGCTTATCTGCAGGGGGTTGCAAGGATCCAATAAAGCATTATCCAGCAATAAAACAGATCATGAGGAATACATGAATTGGTAATTTTGTTTCCTTTGAGAGGGTGTTTTTTTTATCCCCCTTTCTATTCCTCGTGGGCATTTTGCTTTATTTGAATGACATGGCAAGTGAGTTCCTAGTCTCTGCTGCCTTCTTCAAGAAAAGAGAGGATTCAAATGGCCCTCATCAAACAGGAGAACAAATATTGTTTTTGGCAAGGGCACCTCATAGGTTTATGAACATCCACAAAAATATAAATGCCATACTTCAATGTGCCACCATGAGCCGGTTCTGACAGCACAATCCTGACCCGGGCTAGAATAGGCAGATGACAGGCCTGCTCCTCATCCAGCCCTAGTTAGGAAACACTGCAGCAATGGCACAACTCAGACTCAGAGTAAAGCCCCAGCCAACCCTATTGGGTTAGTCAGAACTGCACCAGCAAAATTGCTGATACAACTCCAAGGGGCCCGTGTAGGGCCAACTGGGCAAGTGGTGAGGATTCAGCTTCCGGTCGTCATCGTCGTCGTCCCCCCCCCGCCACTTCCCCTGGCTGGTCTGCCAAACTTGGCCAGCACTTCCTTTCTTGTCCCAAGTGGTGCAGGGCCTGGAACTGGACCTGCTGAGCCAGTACATGTCTGTGCACTGGCTCAACCTCCTCCCGAGCCACTGCAAATGTGCAATGTTTGTGACACTCCTGGACACTTGTGCTGGCCCATCCCCAGAAGGACTGCCCTGAAGGACCTTCAGAAACATGTCAGGGGGATGATTGTGAATGTGCATATCCCTTCTGGGGCATCATCATCATCATCTCAGCAGCAGCAGCAGCAGCAGCAGCAGCAGCAGCAGCAGCAGAAGAAGAAGAAGAAGAAGAAGAAGAAGAAGAAGAAGAAGAAGAAGAAGAAGAAGAAGATAACCTACCTTTCCCATGCTGAAGCAAATGCCCAAGGCAGCTTACAGAGCTACATAATAAAAAGTACAATGTAAAACAAGTAAAAACATAAAAAGCAAGCATTAAAACATAATCTTAACATTAAAACACACACACACACACACACACACACACACACACACACACACACACACAGCATTTAAAACAGGACAAGACTCAACACATCTTGTCAGGCCATAGGTGAGGAAACACATTCTCCAAGGGACCAGGCAATTATTCTAGCATAGTGGGGAGTTCTAAACTGCCCCCTCAACATGCAGTTTAAACCACGTATTATATTCGTGTATTGAGGGGTGATTCAAGCTAATTGCCCTTTTGCACCATTAGGCAACAACCACTGGCACACCAGGAGTTTTGTTTTTTTAAAATGTATTTTACCGCCTTTCTTAAGATCACTAGATTTCTCTAATGACTGTAACTCAAGGCGGTTTACATAGGCAGACTTTTATTCACAAACCCGAAGGTTTTTACAATTTTCAGAAACGTTCTATCTTTCAAGAACAACACTCATACAGATCTTTCTTTCTGGATGTAGCCTTCTTTCTTAGCCACCCGTCTGTCTTCTGCTGGCTGATAAGAGGCTTCCCTGCTCCCACCAGAAAAGCAGCTGACTTCAACACACTCCTCCTCCCACGAGGCAGCTGGAACTCAGCTTTTAATCAGCCGCAGTTTGCAAGGTCTGCCGCTCACAGAGACTTCCAGTAGTCTCGAGCTCACGATGTTCAGATCTTCAGCTGTTATCTTCGGGCAAACGGAGGCATTAACCCTCTCGGCTAAGTCTTCTGCAGGGTTCAATCCTTGGAAATTAATTTGCTAAGTTCAACCTTGGAAATTAATTTGAGATTTCACATCTTCTTTGAACTCTTCCAATGTTTTTTTTTGTTCTCCTGTTCCCTGGATTTCTGATGTTTCAGTTACTTTTCCTGACCACTTGGCAGACAATTGGCTCGCTAAAGCTATAGTTCATACTTCAGCATTATCTAGGAGCAGTTCCACTGAAGGCACCAAAGTTCCACTGTGGAAACATGCATAGAATTGGATTGCATTGGCTTATATGCATACCACCTACTGTGGCAAGTTACTACTTGGTAATTGTGTCTCTATAATCACCCATTTTCTTCTGTGTTAAATTCTCTGAACAGGGGCAATTTTATCAGCACATTTCATCTGCAGAAGCGTTCGTATGTCTTCTAGTTGGAGCATACAGCTTTACTCCTGTGCACATTAAACTGGGAGTAAATCCTAATGAAGTCAGTGAGACTTATTTCCAAGTGAACATACGCAGTATTGGATTGTTAAATTTGCGTTCACTCAGGGCACAATCCTCACCTGCACTAGAACAGGCAGATTGGCTGGCCTATGCTGCATCCAATGCAGGTTAGGAGCAGGCTGGAGCCTTCATGGGGCAAGGACACATTCGTCTCCTTACTCAGGGATAGGCATCAGCTGCCCCTATGGGCTGCCTGGATCTGTGCCTGCTATTTAGAAGGTGCATGTTTGAGCACGCCATGTGGTCCAAATCAGGGCCATGCGGCCCGGGGACTGGAGTTTGGATGTGGTATAACAGCTGCATCCGGGCTCCACTCCCCTTCCCAGGCTGCCCTGCCCACCAGAACGCCCTCCCCCACCCCATTCTGCCCCCTGCCTGCCTTCCCCTGCCCAGAAAAGCCCCTGTGCGGCCAGACGCAGTCTGGGCCAGGAGCGCGCCCCATGGCAAAGTGACGAAACCACGCCCCTGGCACATCGCCCCGCCCCCATGCGTCTTCCCGCCACGCCTCCCTGCGCCCAGAAGAGCTCCATTTCGGAGCGTTCCAAGCGCATGGGAGGGCAGGCAGGCCAAAAAGCACCCGGACTCCGCACAATGGCGCGCGCCCCCCCGCCGCCCGGCACCCATGCGGCTTGCCATCCCTGCACCCTCCTGGATCCGCGACTGTGTGCGGCCAGCACAGGAGCAGCTCACTCCAGTGCAACTGTATTGTTCCTCCATCTGCCATTCTGCCTCCATCCTCTTGATCCCTGGAGTTGAAAAGAAAGAGGGGAAGTGATGCCCTGAGGCTCTAGTTCACCACTCTCCTGTCTTCCACACTCTTATCTTTCTCTCCATTCCAGTGGTGGCCCCAGCTGGTTCACCACTTGAAACAGCAAAAGATATGCCACCCCAATGTACAATTCTGTTGCCTGCCTTTGCCAGTGTGCACGCATAAGCACAGACATCAGACCCCTCCACATAACTCCTAGTGACAGGCATTTCGTATGCATGTTGGTCCATACCTAAAGGCATATACACACCATCACCCCTCTTTCTGTTCTTTTTCTTTTTAATCTGGAGCATAGAACATGGCCTTTGTTGCCACTGTTGTTGCCTGCCCCTCCAGATCTGCCAGATCCTCCCTCCCGGCCAGGAGGAGAGAGGTGGCAATGAGATGGTGGTGACAACTGCCCCCCCCACTTTGCCCCCCCCACTTCCTTCTTTCCAGCTTGCTCTTCTGCTCTATTTGTAAACTGGGCGGCAAAGATCACAAAAGAGGTGCTGCAGCAGAGACAGTGCTGCAGGATAAGGGGAGTGGCATTTGGGAATTCAGCTCAAGAACTGAAAAGTCTTGGTCTGGCCCCAAATACAAATGATGGCTTCCTCATTTGTCTGTAGCACAGTTTGATCTGTGTGGTGTGGACTGAACTATGGGTGGATTAAAGTGCAAAAAGTCTTGCACTGCAGTTCTATCATAATTTCCAGAATTCAAGTGTAAACTACCTTGTGAGGGAGAAACATGGATAACTCTTTTATACCAGTTTTATTTATGTACATGATTAGCAATGGGTAAGGTGGTGGAAGAAGGTCCAGAATGTACGTTAAAAAACGTTCTGGGCTCAGCAGTGGCTCGACTTGCTTTGATAAACATGGGTGCTTGTGGCCATGCCCTGATGTTGATGTGGCCACGCCCCCGATGTTGACGTGACCACGTCCCCTGACATAACATCCTTGCCCTCCAGAACCCAGGTCTACCCATTATAAGTATAGTGGGTAGACCTGGGCTCCAGAGCTCAGGGCTACCACCGTCTATACTTATAATGGGTAGACCTGGGAGCATTATAAGTATAGTGGGTAGACCTGGGCTCCGGAACTCCCTCTGTCAGGAGAGCAGACATTGTGTGTACACGCCAGGAGTCAAAATGACGTCACACGCTTCACTAGTCTGTCTCCCAAGACCGTGCAGGTTAGCTGTGGGTGCTTTGGAGCGGCTTGGGTGTGGGTGCTGGATGCCAAGAGGGCTGGTGAACGTGGGGGCTGAAAAAACCAGAGCTCCCCCTAGATGGCACCTATGGGGCTCAGCATTAGAAAGAACCTCATTCCATTTCAAAGGCAGGTCTCAGCTCCAAAACCTATCAAGCAGCAATAACTAATTGAGTTTTTATGAGCATGTGAAGATTACAGGGTTTAATGTCAGCCATTGCTTCAACCTGGAATGCCAGAGATCTGGAATTTTTATTTTATCCTTTAGTTCATGTCATACCACGCTTCACCTTATAATATAGCAGAGTGGTTTACAATTTAAAAAGATAGGCAAACCATACCATACAAAGTGACAGCAAATGTAAGAGTGCCTCTGAGCATGTGCAGAGTTATTTTACACTAAAGTAACAAATTCTGCAGAACGATTAGATGGGTCACATGCTTGTAAATTATTTCCATTCTCCCCCACTTTGATGTATATCTTGAGCTCTTTCTCAGGAAATGCCACTGACATACTAAAGGAGTCACTGACATCAAAGTTTAAAAATGCTTTATTGTCTGATAAAACTTGATGCAGTTACAGCAGAATATATTACACTGGTGAAAGAGTAGACTCCAGCTCAAAATGTACTGAGTCTCCCCCCCCCCACAATTCTTTATGCTAGCTCTTTATTGTTAACGTCGTAAACGTTTACTTCCTCCTTTCCCCAGCATCTCTGTATAAGGGATATGCACACATACAGTATTTTGTCAAAAACCAACAGTAGGTGTCAAGTGAACAGTAGGTGTTAAAATGAACAGTTGGTCCTAGTTATGCAATGAGAATAAACCTCTTTTCCATCAAAGTGATAGAGGGATAGCCAAACCACACATTCTCAGGAGCCTTCTATTCCCCAAACAGTGGTGTACAGAAGTATCTTTTGCCACCCAAACCAGTAGCCCTCGCTCATGAATAGTCTGGCTTAAGTATGGTGTCATTGAGCAGCCATATCTGTGAAGTCCTTTTTGTGGATCACACCTTTTCCCTCTTTGTCCTCCATATATACCTTTTAAAACTGCATGTGAGCAAGGGAACTGCTATCTCCTTGTACTGCTCTCCCCCGAGATATTTCCTACATGCCTTTGCAAGATGGGCATATACATTTAATACACCTGCACAGTGTGTATTGACTGCTTTATTTCATCCTGAATCAATAATTTCAAACGAATTATTGTGAATTAAATGAAGTATCATAAATGAAATGACACCGAGAATAATGTGATTTTTATTCTGCATTCAGCAGCTAAGCAAATCCAAGTAGAAGATCATAAATTATTCCCATGCATACTATTGTAGTCCAGATTGCCAACAAATCGACCGGAAAACGAAGGTGTTTGTTTACAAATCTATATATTTCTTATCGAAGACATTCCGATTGACTCAGTTAGTTCTATTCTGAATTAAGGAGCACTAAATAACAGCATGAATAATTTGGGTAAGTTTCTATTTGTTGACTGTGTGTTAGTGACTTTCTTACAAGCCGTTTAATGAGGAAACCATTAGACTCCATGGCATCCATCCAGAAAGCCACACAACTAGGTCTGCATGACCAAGGAAGTGTTGCAACTCTTACACACCAACTCCTCCTGCTTCATCACAAATCTCTTTCGAAATGCAGGGGCGCTCAGGGCCTGGCAAACTTGCCTTTGTAGCTATGGAAGGCTGGGATCTCCAAAGACAGTTGTGTGAAAGTCTAAGTTTCTCTTTGGCAATATTTGGTGGTTCTGGTGGAACTGAAGATCTGGTCTTTGTGTAGAGAAAAGTGGGTAATCTTCAAGTCAGCATTTTATTTGGGCATGTCCTGTTTCTTTGTTGTTAAAAACCAGCCCTGTGTTTTCAATACTGTAATTTTAACACATTATGCATCTGACATCTCCTTTCAACAGTGTTTAACACACATGGATAGCCAGGTAATTGTTAAAAGAAAATAAGGTGTAAAGAGGAGCAGGAATGACAAATGACAGAAGGAAATAAAGTGGAGAGGGATAAGCTACTGTGTGTTAGGCTGCCTTATTTCCAGTCACTTGATTGATAGAATAAAAGTGGGAGTTAGACAAGACAATATAAATGCAGAGCTTGAACCCATTAATCAGATTAAACAACACAGAGAAGCCCTGTGGGCCCCATAGTCTAATAAAGCCCAAAGCAGGAGCAGTGTTCTGCAAATCAGAGAGGAAACTGGAAATAAGAATCGTAAATTGTGGTGTGTCCCTTATTAAAGAGACTCTGGGAAAAAATGCTGAGAATACGAGAGGATAGCAGTAATGATTTGGGAATGCTGGCAAACCACCTGGTTTTTGTAAACACAGTAACTTGGGGAAAATTCAGGCACAGCAACATATTTCAAGCCCTTCAGAACATATGGCAAGAGCTATATGTCCCAAGTGATGGACACTAAATATTCTGATTCAATTATGGATTTGGATTGTTTGTAGCACCGTAGAAAATGATATACATTGTCAGAGACGCACATTCAGCTGGGCAGGCCACCCAGGAAACGGGGCTGTGAAGTTCACAAGTGTATAGTGTCTGGTAAAACAAGCAGAGATCCAATAATGAAAATAGACAAATGGAATTCCGTTTCACAAAGCCAGATTTAACTTTCTGAATAGCTTGTTCCTTCCCAGGCTTCCCCTGACCCCAGTTTTCAAGTGCACATCAGGATTTGAAAATGAGCATCAGACGTTTTTGCTATTAAAGACAATACAAATAGGAACAGACCTCAATAAGACACATAGGCGCTGACTTCACAGTCACAGATTGGCAGTCTGCCACCCCAATATCTGCCCCCTTGCCCCCAAAGAGTGGAGCTGAGTGCGAGGCAACCACTGCGCATGCTCAGGGTCTCCAGGGATCGCAAGCATGTGCAGTGGTTTTTGCTCGAGCAGTTTTGCCTGAGCAGCAGCAGGGGGAACATGAGTGCCTTCCCTGCTCGGGGAGCCAGCGAAGTGCACCTTTTCCCCACCATCAACACTGCTCAGGCAAAACTACCCGAGCGGCAGCAGGGAGTTTTTCCCACCACCGCTGGGGCAAACGAGGGGGCAGGAGTGTCCAAAGTTGGCAAACCATGGGGGAGAGAAGCCACACCCCCAATGTCATGACTTCACGATGTTGTGACATCATGACATTGCATGCCATGGGCGCTGGTACGCCTCTGGGAGCATCAAAGGGCATGACTACAGCCCCCCCACTTTGAATGCAAGTCAGCACCCCTGATAAGACATATAGGATGTATGCACCTATATCAGATCCTAAAACACATCCTTAAATACACAACCAAAACGACCACCAATGACTTTTCTGACCATGGAGCAACAGATAGGGTATTATACAGTCATTATTTTGTTGCTGTTTATATCCTTTAATTCAAAACATGAAAGAGACATACATCTAAACACATGTACTTGGTGCTAGTGCCTGCCTGGAGATCATGTGGTTGGACCAATAATGTGACTGTTCAAGGAATTAATAGCAAGAGGCCACAGATTGAAAGGCCAGGCTATACTTTTCATTGAAACATGTAATCACACACTCCTCTTCAGGGATGGGCACATGTGATGACTCGACTTGAATTGTGCAAAGTGCTGGTTTTTCACAACTCGAGTTGACCTGAGTCATTGTCGTCACTGACCCTGCTACTCAGGGCTTTCACGCAGAAAAAAAAGTTGTAACTTGTATATTGCTTACTTTAGGGTTGGTTGGTTGGTTTGTTTGTTTTGCTGCTTCCACGTTGTGCTGAAGACCTTGTGGATGATCTGGAAACAAGCATTCAGACTGATGGCAACAGCAGATGTAGTGGGAAGGGGATAGGCTGGTTCCAGGAGGCAGGGGCTGGGGGGGGGGCTTGAGATAAGGAGGAAGGCTTATATTAAGGATTTTTTTGGCTTGAAGACTTATTTCTTGAAATGACTTGTGACTCAACTAAAAATGACTCAAGTTTCTGTGAGTCAAGTTGTGATGGGTATGCGCTTTGACTCACAAGTCAGAGGGTCGCTGACTTGTGACTCATCTTGTGATTCAGGCTTAGTGACTAGAGCACATTCCCTGCCCCTTTAATTCAGCCATGGAACCTAATGCCCCAAATTTGAATGGAGACCTTATGAGTAAATAGAGTTTTCAAACCTCCAAAATGTAGATGAAGCCTTCCAGCTCCAAATCCCTGCTGGAACAGCATATTTGATGTCTTCAGATTATAGCCACCTACCTGGACTCTTGAGCTTAGGAAAAACAATTTGTAAGCCTGAGATCCACCCGTTTGGGAAGTCTGAGATCACTCTCAGGCTTTTTTCACAAATAAACTCCCTTGACCATGTGCATCATTGTGACATTTCTTTAGCCTGCAACAATATCCAAAGCTACCAATCTGGGCCTACTATCTCTCAGCTGAGATTATTGTCCTAGAACAGGGGTTCCCAAAATATGGGTCAGGACCCACCAGTGGGTCATGAGCCAATTTTAGGTGGGTCATGAAGCACCTAGGGCAGCCATATTGAAAATATGGGAAGATGGGATGCTGGAAAGGGAGAGGGCTGTGTGGTTTTTTGCTTGTGTCAAGGTTATAAATAGGATTTTTTCTTTCTGATTCACTTTGCTATTGGAAAATGGCTGAGAAATAACCCAACGTATTGCTGCCCTCTCAGGAAAGCACCAGGCTCTGGCATCACAATGATGGCACTTCCAGCCATGACATCACTTCTGGTGGGTCCTGGACAAATTGCCATTTTAAAAAGTGGGTCCTGGTGCTAATACGTTTGAGAACCACTGTCCTAGAATCAGAAGGTGATAGCTGTATATGTACGATATGACAATATGTGGCTTAGGACAGCTGTAAGCCCAAATGGTAAACTTGCATAATGGACAGAGACCTCTACTCATCATAGTGCGCAAATACAGACTCCTGCTTAATCTTACACAATTTAATTCTACACAAGGACATCTACTAAACATGACTGAGCACGTACATTCATGCTGTCCCAAGAACATTAAGGGGAAAAAAATTAATGGTTCAGCCAACATTTTTAAAATCTGCCTGCTTTTTCCTATTCTTTTCATTCCTACTCATTCTGCCAACTCCCAACATTTAAAATGAAGGATGTCATCTGAACATCATTAAACGTTTCATAATAATAATGTAGCCACAGATAAGATAAAGTAAAATGTGAGGTTGCCATTTTCACTTATGCAAGAATAAAGTGAACGCATAAACTATTAATCAGCCTAAACAACTTAATGTATAATGGCTTTCATAAATCCCTTTGGGATAACAGATCATAAAAATATGGTGTATAGATTTACCAATACCCAGTAATGCATACTTCATGGAGGCAAGGCAGAGAGTTACACATTAGGATCAATGGGCAATTAAAAGCAAGATCAGTGTTTAAAGAGCATTAAAAATCCCCATATCATATTATCAATGGCCAGGCAGAAATGAAGATAAAGAGAGCAGCGTGGAAATGATGCGCTGTGTTCTCGTTAGAGCCTCGGGTTTAACATCCTGCAAAAGGAAAATGAAGCTACAATCCTTCATACTCCCACGGTGTGAGGATGAAACATTAGGTCAGCCTGTTCTTTTTACATGCTGGGATCCATTTAGTTTAATATTAGTATGCACTATTCAACACCTACTGCATCAGTGTTAATGTACAGGGCGGAAGTAAGCTTGCACCAGTGATCCACCCAGCCAAATGCAGCCTATCAGCCATGTAGGTCTCAACTGGTCTCCTGCTTTTACTGCCTGTCTGAGAGTCCAGGAGCAGAGGAATTAGCCAACATCTGGCATGCCAGAATACATGGCCAGCAGGCTGAGTTTGGCTGGATGAGTCCAAGCCTGGTTTAAGGGCTAAGATACTGGTAATCACTGACCCATCTCTGGAAACACAAGAACAGACCCTAGAAAAAGGCAAGTATCTGCATTCCAAGCCTGGAAAGCAGCCATGAAACCTATATAGAGTGCTCCCTGGATAGCCTGGATATCCCCTGAATGTTAGGGAACTAATAGCAACAAATCAACACAACTCCCCATGCAACGATGCAGCAGTGCCAGTGTGGTACCCGTTGTATCCCAGAGGGGACTTTCAGTATCTGGAAGCCTCCTTGGCATAAGGGAACATTTGTTCCCTTGCCTCAGGGTAAGCCTGTGGTGGGCCACCTGGTCTTCTTGGACCTGTGCCAGCTCTATAGCTGGCCCAAGTCCATGTCAACCCAGTTGGGGAATTGAGGCCTGGGTTAAGATTCAGCAGATACCACTGCTGCCAAACCCACCCCCGTCCTGGTGCCAATCTGCTCTCCTCCCTGTGCCCGTCATCACCCTGTTCTGTCCACCATTGCCATGTTTCCCCAATCCCCAACTTTCCCCCAACCCCTGTGCACACTTACCAGGGCTGGCTGGCACTCATCATCAGCTGGCATGTGAAGCCAGATGCTTGCGGCTTGCGACAGCTGTTGAGCTGTGAATTCTGGCATGCCACCTTTTGTGACATCTGGAAAGTGCTAATCAGCTGGAATACTCATTCTGGGGGGTGTTAGGTGCCCATAGAATCGGGCCATAAAGCACCCTGCTTGACTGCCAAGTCTACTCTTACTTATAGTCCAACACCAAGGCATTGTTTTCTTGGGTACCAAAGAGGTGGCACGCGGTATGGCGAGCTAGCATGCTCTCACTTGCCCCCCACCTCAAGAGTTGACATACACAACAAGCAAGTCCAGATAGGGCTCTTGTACAAAAGACAGAAGGGTGGATTTTCAGAGGTCTAAAAACATAGTTGCAATGAATCTGCTCATATTGGCTTATCCAAAGGGAGAGGAACCAGGGTGTTTTCATCAGGGAGGAAAGCTGCATGTATACAGAGGATGCGGCAATAATGACTCAACCCATAGACATTTCCATGAAGACGTCAGTCACTTCTATTTTGAAAATATGTTTGTTGTGCATGGTGAAGAATAATAAGTGTACAGTATGTTATGGGGAGGAAAAATTAGCACACATTTACATTGCATACTTCCTAAACCAAGCTATGCACCACCATGATGATGTAGTAAACTCTCAATAGCAACCTCCATTTTTCAGTTTAGGAATAAAAACAGAAATATGTTTATTGTATTGTATAATTAGTATATTGTATAATTAGTATATTGTATATAAGATCTAGTTCAGCGTAGCCAATGCAAGCTGTTTTACACAAATATATATCTTTGAAAGGAATGTTTTATGGCACTGCCTACCTGCTTGCTTGCTTGTTTCAAAAAATATTTCTGGGATTGCCTTTCTCTTCTAGCAGGAGGGATTCAAGCGACTTACAATTTCCAATAAAATACAATCAAACAAATTACAACAATAGAACGACTAAAAAGCAGAAACCAACAGCAAGCTCAGACGAACAAACTAGAAAGGACATACCTAGGCCACACAAAGTTTTGGTGAAGCAGGAAGATTTTTACATTCTTGAGAAATATGGCCAAAATGGGTCCTGTACAAATATGGATCCTACAGGAAGGACATGGGGCAGCTGCCATTACAGAGAAGGCCTTCGTAACTGACAGATGGTATGCCCAGGACAGCATTTCCAGATGAACACAGCAGATTCACATGAAATGAAACAGTCTTTCAAGACCTGGGCCCTAAGTTGTTTAGGGCTTTAATCACCATCTTGAATTGTGCCCAGAAATAAATTGGCAGCCTGTGTAGATGATCTAGCACAATCACACTTTTTTAAGTTCCTCCAGAAATCAGTTGCTAGGCCAGAGGCAGATCTAAGGGAGGGCAGAGCTCTAAGTTTTGCAAGAAGCCTTACCTTGCAGTGGAAATCACTCCTCTCCTGCACCATTTTAGCCAATCCTCACAGGGAAATGCAACATCTTGGCGTTGCTTACTGGCTACAGCAGCAAAGGAGAGGAGGGATTTACATGACAGGGTAAGGCTTCTTGCAACACTTAGAGCTTTGCCCTCCCTGTAGATCCACCTCTGTGCTAGGCCTTATCTTCTCATATCTCAGGGCGCAATCCTAACCTGGAGTTAGGCCAGCGCAGTTAGACCAGCAAAATTTGGTTGCCACGAAATTTGGCCAGCACTTTACCACTGTAAAGTGGTAGCCATCGAGTATGCAGTGATGAAATAGGCAGGAATATCTGTGGTGATTACCACATAACTGTTTTTTTGTTTGTTTTGTTTTGTTTTGTTTGTTTGTTTGTTTGTTTGTTTGTTTGTTTGTTTGTTTGTTCAAAAGAGTTATTCCTTGACCCCATCCCACCAGTGAGGTGCCATGGGAAGCTTACAATATTAATTAAGATTATTTAAGATTAATTAATATTAAGATAAAAACATTTTTAAGTCAGAATAAAACATTATAAAACACATACATAATAGAAAAAAATATAAGTTTAGCTGGAGTGGGAAGAGTCACTAACCATCCTAGCTCATGTTGCAATCCTAACCAATTTTCCAGCACTAGGGTTATGGCAATGCAGCTCTGAGGTAAGGGAACAAACATTCCCTTACCTTGAGGAGGCCTCCCCCACCATTGCAAGATGCAGCACATGTCCCATTGGCACGCTATGTCAGTGCTGGAGAGTTGGTTAGGATTGCACCCTCAATGTCTTTTCTAGTGGTTGTTTGCTGGTGTCTCTTTTGCCTCTTTTTCTAGATTGTGAGCCCTTTTGGGACAGGGAACTGCTTATTTATTTAGACCCCAAACCAATCCCCCACCATCTTCTGCCATGCAGCCCCACTGCCAGAGTGTACGCTACATGCGTGCAATGTTGATGGGCAACCTGATGCCCTGGAAGAGATAAGTAAAAATATTTTACAGATCTCTCTATAGATTGTCTGCCCATCAGTGTGTCTCCTCAGACCTATGTCAGGTGCAAGGCAGTGGCAATAGGATACAGGCATCGTGTTGTCTGGTGTGCTCCTGAGGCATTTGATAGGCCACTGTGAGATACAGGAAGCTGGACTAGATGGGCCTCTGGCCTGATTCAGTGACGCTTTTCTCAAGAGCTTATGTATGGCAGCTCTTGGAGAGGCAGGGGGTATGCTGGGCCATGAAAATAGGGGTAGCATCCTGGTGTGTAGAAAGCATCAGAGACCTGAGTTTTGTTTTTGTTTGTTTTGTTCTTGGTGTTCTGTTGCTATTTTGCTTGTTGATTTAAAGGTGAAGGGAAAAGGTGTAATGTGTGTGCCTTGCAGGAATTATGCAAACATTTTTTTCATAATGAAACTGAGATGCCTTCAAAAGCCCCTAACTGAATCTCACACATAATTGAATGCTCACTGAAACTCATGCTTGAGTACTGCAGACACACATCTGCAGAAGAAATCCATTTTGCTTCCTCAGACATGCGAGAGACATAGGGGTGATGCGCAGAACTTGCATAAATACAAATGTAAGATCTTCTGGAAGCAGTAAACAAAATTGCCACATTGCCAGATATCTGTACAGCATTGTCACTCAGGCTCTTTACCTTCCCTCTGGAGGACTGTGGTCTTTCTCATGCCAGCTGTGAAATCCAGTGCGACTGGCCTAGTTAAATTTTGTCCTAATTCCTTTCACTGTTCTTCAGATGCACAAAGTGTGAAAACTATAAACAAATGAGAGCAGCAGCTACACCAGAATGTAGCTTTAGAAAATGCTGGAATAATAATTTCATACACAGAACAAGTGCAGACTTCTAGTAACCGTGGCCCATGTTGTGTATGTGAGGGTTATTTGTAGGACTGAAGTTTAAGACAGACCTGTCAGCTAATTGGCTCAGTTAATTAGCCTGCCAATCAATCAATCAATCAATCAATCAATCAATCAATCAATCAATCAACAGGTACTTATATACCGCTTTTCAACACGAAGTTCACAAAGCGGTTTACAGGCAAATAGTAATAATAAAGTTAAATGGCTCCCTGTCCCAAAAGGGCTCACAATCTAAAAAAAAGGCAGACCGCCAGCAACAGCCACTAGAAAGACTGCGCAGGGGTGAAGAGGGACAGTTACTCTCCCCCTGCTAAATATAAGAGGAACACCACTGGAAAAAGTGCCTCTTGTCCAGTTAGCAGGGGGAATGCAAAGATCAACATAACTTGGAGGCCAAGCGATTCAGGGTCTGGAATTCAATTTTACGTTTTAACTATGTCTAGAATTGGGTCTAGCTTCTTTCTTGTATACGGTCTGTGTTCCCATTAATGATTAATATTGTTATTGTTTTAATATGTTTTACTTATTATGGTTACATTGTGTTTTGTTGTTCTCTGTAAGCCACCTTGGGCATGTGCTTTGACATGGGAAAGGAGGGGTATAAATTCTCAAATAATAAAATGCTGGTTTACTGGTGCTGCTAGTTAATAAAGGTTGTTGTTACTGGGTTGCTGTAACTTGTAAGGACACCGTCACAAAGTGATGCACTTCACCAAGCATTGGAGTGCTTCATATGCTCAGAAAGTCCTGTACTAATGCAAATAATAATAATAATTATTATTATATTATTATTATAATTATTATTACTACTTCTGTTGAAGTTACAGTTTCCGGGAGATAGCCGATATCAACATTAACAAATTCATTTCAAACGCTAATTCCCCAGTGACCAAAACCCAATTGCTTTACAACTCCGCATCTCATCAGTTACTGGAAAATATTCTCATTTCCTTGTTAATAGGACCCTGGGAAGAGTGCAAAATCTCCCCCTCTCCCCCAGTGAGACTCTAAATTACTTTTCAGTACCTTGAGGGAAAGGGAGAGCAGAGGGGTGAACAGAGTTACAGAAATGAATGTTGAGGTCCTCTCCATGGCTTAAAGCAGCTGAGTGATGGTTGGCATGATTTACTGATAACTGCTATTTCTGCCAAGTCTGTTTTGGGATAACTGAATCATCATGTTAAGCTAATGCGCTCTTTGCCACAGCAGTGGATGCATGAAAGTAACCTATTGTCTTATAATAACAGAAACAGTTGTGAGTTAATAAAAGAATGCTCCCATCTCATAGATGTTCTGTGACTCTTGTAGTAAGTACACGTTTTGAACTTTCTCATTTTTTACTGTGCAATTCATTTCTAGGAACCTTGCTTCTTCTTGAATGTATTCCAGCTGGTGGTACTGAAAAATAATCAGCTCAACCTTCAGACCATACCTCCTGTCCATATATTGGATTCAATATTCTATTGTATTAAACTGAAAGATTTTGCTAATGCCTTTAAAATGGTACTCAAAGAGTGAAGAATTTTACAGAATATCCACATCCGTCATGTCTAATGTGGCTTTGACCTCAAGAACCTGTAGTTGAGGCAATGTCCAGTGTAGCTATGAAGGACCACATCCACCTCTGGGAACCTGGACTTCACCCCACCCAAGATCACATCAACACCACACATCCACCACCACCACCACTACCACCACCATTGTGAAATCAGGGCCATGTTACTAATCCTTCACCCAGCTGTCTGTCCACTGTCAGCCTTCATGCTGAATTACCTGAGCAGGAAAATAATGAATAGTAGTTTGACCTCCATACATCCTCATACAATCATGTAAAAAGGGAGGCACTGGATCCAGCCCACAAGCCGGAGTTTGGAGCCCCTTTGCCTAGGCCATATATAGTGAATCTATGGAATACTTGTTTCCCTTCCCAAGATCTACACATGAAACTTTTGAAAAGTATATTACACTGGTACAGCTAATGAAAGTGTAGCCTGAGGCAGAGGGCAAAATGATACCACAGAAGTAATACCAACGGGAAGTGACATGTCAGTTGTATTTCGATTTCCTGGGGGGGGGAGGGATTGGCCACAACATTTGATAGAATGAAGATATTCCACTCTGATTTGTTTCATTGCATTCTGCATGAAATTCCATATTGAATGATATATAACATGACATTCCTAAAAACTACAATTTTAAGAAACCACTATTTTTACAGTTGTATTTTCATTTTCTGGTTTGTTCGTTTTTTGGTATTGTCAGGAATAGATTTAGACTCCAATTGACTATTCAAAACGAAGGTTTATTTACATATTTGCAAACACGGGCGACAAGGGAAAAACACACAATCACCCAAGTCACACCTTGGACAATTAGGTTTTACAATTTATAGGCGTGTTTTCCCCACCTTGCCCTCATTGGTCTCAGCTCAACCAGTCAACAACACTTAAACAGAATATTTTAGACTTCCCACATAACTCCTTGCTATGTACCCCATCCTCTGGACATATTTCTACACACAACGTATGTTCATGCAAATCTGGATTTAATGAGAAAGAGGTGTGTTATAATATTTATGAGGGCTAGTTACACAAGCCCACTCTGTTCTCTCTCAAGGTTGAAGCTTGTTTGCTGCGAAGTGTTACTCTGTTATCTACAGGCCAGAAACGAACGCTTTTGGGCTCTGGAATGCATATACCCCTTTGTAACTTCCCTTTGTAACTTCCCCCCTCACCCCTTGCCAATTCATCTGGCTAGCTAGAAGTCAGCCTGAAAGCACAAGCCAATTGTATGCCAACCACTTCTTGCTTCTAAGTATAGGCGTTATGTTTCTAGCTTCAGTGTTCCAAATCATGGATCAATATTTGTCTCCTACAGTATTAAGGTTTGATAGTATAAAGATATTACACTCTGGTTTGTTTGCTTGCATTCTGCACTGAATGGTATATAACATGAAGGTATTATTCATACATACCAAGGTTTTCACAATTTTGGTCACTAGTGTCAAGCTCAGCTTGTTGCCCCCCTAAAGCTTATTGCCTGGTGCAATTGCACCCCCCCTGCACTTCTTTAGCTGCACCCCTGGTATATTAACATGATGCAGAAAGAGGCTGGCTGCTTCAAATTCTCTCAATGTATATTCCAGAAATTTTGAACCGAGTGCTAATGAAGTTGTAAATGGATTTGACCTGCCTCCTTTGCAATGACCCAATTGGGCATATTAGTGGTGGCCTTGTTTACATCCACATTACTCTCTTACTCTCATTAAGTGATATTGTAATGAGTTTTGTATCCACTAGTATCCGTCTTATTTAAAATGTTAAGCTAATTGAAATTATTGTGGCACTAGTGAAGCAGACTCAAGAGTAGATGATAGTTTAATAAAACTCAAGTTGGATGTTTCTAAACTTCAAATATTTGCACATCATATGAGAAGGGTTTCTTGCAGCTTGAAGCATATCACATGTACTATAAGCAATCAAATTGTCTAAATAGTAATCTTGAGAGAGGGCTTTTTATTACAAGTTTGGGCAATATTTTTATGTTGGTGCTGGGCATACAGATGGCTGACTATGAGCGCAATCCTAAACTGGAGTTAGGCTGGCATAAGCTAAGCCAGCACAGTTTAGCCAGCACACGGGCCACCATAAAGCGTGTTTGGACCACTCTCGGAGTCAGGGAGGATGATGCATGTCTGTGTGCTGACCTCTCTGACTCTGAGAATGGTCCGAACATACTTTATGGTGTCCCAGAGAGGCCAGCACACAGACATGAGCCATCCTTCCTGACTCCGAGAGTAGTCTAAACACGCTTTATGGTGGCCCTTGTGCTGTCCAAACTTTGCTGGCTTAGCTTATGCCCTCCTGACTCAGTTTAGGATTGCGACCCCAGTCACAGTGATCAGATAGTCAAATTTCCAATGATATGTTTTTCTCCATGGAAAAAACACCACCAGCTTTGCTAAATGTGTAGCTTGGCTCTTTATAGGAATAACTGGTGGAATCATCTTACAAAAGGTTTTTTAGTGGGAAGCATTCAACTCAGCATCCTAGTATATCTGCGCGTCTCCTTTCTTCCTGATATGAATTTCATAGTAGGCTATTTTTGATGTTGGCTGCTATATGTCCACATTTTACAATAAGGACAAATATAGTTAACTATTCACTGGGGAAATACTTTACAAAAAAGATATTAGAGCTGATTTTAAAGCAGTTCTTGAATTACACAGAACCATAACAAGGAATTACTGCCTAGTAGCCTCTTGGACAAACAATATGGGTAAATAACTCTTTTAATGCATTAGCAAGAAATGCAGGGAACATGCGCTTCCAGAATGATTGTTCCCTACAGTGCAATCCTGGAGACTTTGAAGAACAATATTACTTACGTGGGAAGGTCCCAATTAGGTCAATGCTAATTTGAGTGGTTACTAGCAAGCTTCCAGTTATTGCAGAACTGGGACCAATAACGGGCTCCTGATTTACAAACCAGCACATTTAAATATTGATTTACAATTGGGTGCGTTAAATAATTCATGAGGTCCTCCAATTAAAAAGCTGCCATTGATGCTTGGTCTCTCACTCCAACCCCTGAGTCACTTTTCAAACATGTAAACAATTCAGAGGCTGGAGAGAATTCATTGAGATCCCAGTGTTCCTACAGTCACCCTGGAATAAGCATTCTTCAATCTTCAATATCTTCAATGGACACTGAAGCCATACCCAGCAAGCTAGGTATTACTAGGCATATGACTGAGGCTAATGTGCTTTTTAAAAAAAATGCAGTAAATAGTTGGGCATCAAGTGCACAGGCCTCAAGTCTGTGTGCCAGCAACCATCCAACAAGCCCAAGAGCTGGTGAGTCAGCACCGAAGCTGGTGGAAGACTGGAGAGGAGGGTGGAAAATAAGATGGAGACTGGGCAGGGAGAGGGTGGATTGAGACGGGGAAGGAGGCAGTATCAGTGGCACCAACATTCTATCCCCACTCTCAGCCTTGATCTACTGACCCAGGTACTCTTGGGCTTGCGCCAGATAAGTAGCTGGCCCAGGTTCGCCTACACCCATTGGGGCAGCGGAGAAATGTTCCCTTACCTCAAGGAGGCCTCCAGCACCTGAAGTTTCCCTGTGGGGTGCAGTGTGCACCCTGTTGGCATGGCTGTGGCAATGCAGGGGGCGTTAGGTAGGATTGGGCTTTTAAATCACTTTTAAATTAAAACAACAGTTCAAAAGTTGAGAGAAATAACTCTTCTAAGCATCCTTTTCAACTGAAAAGATTCCTTGAAGCTGTTAAAAACATTCATTGGGTTTCTAGGGACTATCTCAGTTTCTCAGTCAGTAGTTTCACCAGCACTGTATCCGAAAATTACTTTTGCAAAAACAACTAGAATAATCTCTCTTCAGCAGACAGTAAGATCCTGTCTAATTGATGCAACCTTCAATTAACTACACTTTGATTAAAATGCCTTGTGTGCATGTCAGAAACCCTCAGCACCCCGTAAGTCTGTCAGCAATCAAGACTAGAGACCTCTGATTTTAGGTCAGAGAGAAGTCTGAAGGTCACAGACCTCTAATGTTAATGAGAACATGAATGTATGGCACAGCGACAGAAATCCAGATCCATCATCCTGTGTCAGCAATAAACTGATCTAGTTTGAATCTTAAAATAGCTGTAGGGGAAAAAAAAACCCCTCTAGGACTGGCTCAGGATTCAACCAAAATGAGACATTCAGGGCCCAAACCTAACCTGGAGTTAGGCCAGCAAAGTTTGGCTGGCACGAAGGACATCACTCTCAGAGCAGAGAGGCCAGCACACAGACATGTGCCATCCTGACTCCAAGAGTGGTCCAAATACGCTTTACAGTGGCCCTCATGCCAGCTAAGCTTTGCAATTAACCAGCAGTTAGAGCAGTTGAATAGTTAGCATCCAATGGTGTATTTCAAATTTATTGTCTCCTTCTTCTCCTTTGTTTTTTGTTTGTTTGATGAAGGGGATAGTTCATAAAAAACCTTTTTTTTTCTTTTTTTTTTAAGGCAGCCAGTTTCCTTGGCAAGTAGATGGACTGGCTGATTATGATAGTGTTCAATTCCTCTAGAAAAGTTTCTATATTTTGTTTTATTTGAAAAAATTTATATCCCCCCCTTTACCAAGCCGAAGCAAATGCCCAAGGTGGCTGACAAAACTACTTAAAAAGCACAGTGTAACACTATAAATAGAAAACAAAAACAAATGCATTAAAAACATTGATTTAACATTAAACTCAAACATATATTCACAAATATTTGAAACAGAACAGAAACTCTTCTCATCAGTCCATGGGGGGGGGGGAGCAAAACAAATTGTCAAAGGGGGCAGTTAGGCTACAACACTATTCCAGAGACACAGAGGACTAACATCCGCCTATCATCCAAATTCCATGCAAAATACGTATGTTTTGAGCACTCTCCAGAAAGCCATGCGGGAGGGATTAGTTCTCCATGTGGGTTATTTTCTTAAAGATTGATGAAAATATCTTTTTAAGGTCTGGACTGATGTCTCTTTAAGGGCACAATCTTAACCTGGAGTTAAGCGGGCTCAGTTAGGCCAGCAAAGTTTGGCTGGTACAAGGAACATCGTAAAGTATGCTTGGACCACTCTCAGAGTCACACACAAACATGCAACTTCCCCCCCTGACTCTGAGAGTGGTCAAAACACACTTTGTGGTGGCTCTTGTGCCAGCCAAACTTTGCTGGCCTAATTCTGCTGGTCTAACTTCAGGTTAGGATTGCACTCTAAGTGTTCACAAGAAAACACAAGATCTACTGTGTGTGACAGTGAGGACAGAGGCGGATCTAAGGGGGGGGGCAAATCTGTAAGTTTTGCAAGAAGCCTTACCCTGTCATGTAAATCCCTCCTCTCCCTTGCTGCTGTAGCCAGTAAGCAACGCCAAGATGTTGCTGTTCCCTGTGAGGATTGGCTAGAACAGTGCAGGAGAGGAGTGTTTTCCACTGCAAGGTAAGGCTTCTTGCAAAACTTACAGATTTGCCCCCCCCTTAGATCCGCCTCTGAGTGAGGAGGAAAATGGAGCCCCTGAATATTGTTCTTTTTCAAAGTTCCTGAATTTGTCTATAAAACATAGCATTTGGTGGACAGTGGGAGATGAATGTCAAATGAGACCAAGTGGAGGTGGCAATGGGAATGAAAGGGAAAGTGAAGCTTGACAGGTTTCCCTACTGTGTTCTTTGTAGCACCCATTCATTTCAGTGGGTTTTGCACAGGAGAATTCACACAACTTTTATCCTGAAGACTAGATCAGCAAATAGCAGTACATTGACACTGTTTGGCAGGGTTATTGAATTCAGTGATCCCTGGGTTAAACTTCAGGCAGTCAAAATTTTCTCAGATGGTTTTGGTAGGGAGCTGAGTCTGCCCAGCAAAAGATAAGTAAACAGTATAATTAAGCTCAGCAAATAATAGTGTTTAGCTCTGTTATTAAACATTTTTGACCATTAGAACAACCAGTCAGTGCAGAAAATAAGATTTATGGCTTTAAGAAAAGAACAGATAAACCTGATTAATTTGCAAGGCCTGATGATACCAAATACTGAAACAAGATTAATATATTATTTGAAATTGTTATGAAATTAATGAGATAAATTATACTGTTTTTATATTATTAAGTATTCCATTTACATCCCAACAACCAAGCTATCTCCTCTGCTATGTATGCCACGGCTATTGAAACAATATAGTTATTGAAAAGATTTGATCCATTATCAACTATACGTGATAACAAGGATCCATCCGATAATATCAACTCCCTATAACAGTTTAAAAATGCATCGTCATTTATTTTAAAAGTTAGGATTCTTCACTGGGATAAAGCCCAGAAAACATCAGCCTTACTGAGTCTGTCTAAGGGCGCAATCCTAACCTGGAGTTAAACTGGCACAGTTAGGCCAGCAAAGTTTGGCTGGCACAAGGGCCACTGTAAAGCATGTTTGGACCACTCTTGGAGTCAGAGGATGGTGCACATCTGTGTGCTGGCCTTTCTGACTAGAGAGTGGCCCAAACATACTTTACAATGTGCCTTGTGCCACAATTAGATCAGCAAAGTTTGGCCAGCACACCATGAAGTGTGTTTGGAACACTCTTTGAGTCAGAGAGGCCAGCACAGTCCAAATGGTAGTCCAAATATTTTCTTTTGGACTTTAGGATATACTTCAGTGCATTACCTGGGGAAATTAAGATAATGAACTGACATCCCAATCCTATCTGGGATTGGGTTTTCACAGGGGTGTAATTGGTAGGAGCTAGGGTGGGGAGGAGGCAGGAGAGAGAGGCAGCGAAATCCTATACTGCACTGGTACAGGCAGGCTGGCGTTATTGAGGGAGACTGGACATTTGTGCCCTTGCATAAGGGGAGGCACTAGCCTCTCCTATGGGCTCCTCAGATCCAGTGGCATCGCTAGGGGAGCAGGGGGGCACACCAGGTGACACGCACAGGGGGTGTGACACCACCAGGGAGCAAAATTGCTAAAATTGCGGTTTTAAAATATAATACCATCATGCTATATACAGAATGCGTAATTTCACCCGGAATTAAATGGAAAAAACCGGAGTATGATATCTTCATTCTATCAAAAGTCATGGCCAAAAAACCAAAAAAAAGAAAAAAAGAAAACTTTTAATGTAAAAACCCTGATTTTTTTTAAAATTGTGGTTTTATGGAATAACACTATCATGTTATACACTGTTGGCTGCAGGATTTCATGAGGAATTCAATAAAAAAAATACTGGAGTGTCATATCTTTGTTCTATCAAAAGTTATGGCCAAAAAACTAAAAACTGAAAATATAACTTTTAATGTAAAAATCACAATTTAAAAAAAAAAATCATTAGTATGAGTCAGTTCTGATTTCCATGTATCAGAGCTAATACTAGAACTCTTATTTAATCGTGTGAGTGTCATCAAATTGATCATGGGGTTTTTGTTGCTTACTAATTTGTTGGGTGGCCTGTACTGTAGTTAAATAAATAAATAAATAAATAAATAAAGTTGATGGGGGTAACACCAATCCTAGTGATAACACTGCATTTAGGTTGTGCAAATGGTCTTGTAATTTATTCTGTCTTGTTTGGGAGGAGGAGACCCATGGGGAGGGGGGGGGAACGTGCTGACCTCCCTTACCAGGTGCACAAACTCTAGTGACACCACTGCTCAGATCTGTGCCTGCCTTATGGCCAAATCCAAGGCCTGCCCCCTTCTGGGCCAGCACACCTGCTTGCTGTTAAATAAAAGTAATAACTTACTTTGTGCTAAGCAGCAGCCAACCCTAAACCTGCACTGGGTACAGTGCTGGCTGGCTGGCCTGCCTGTTTTGGCACAGGTTAGGACTGGGCTGTTAATTTTGCATATTTTATTCCATTGATGAATATGCATTTATTGATTAACTTCTATATCTTGTTTTAAGGAATTCATTGGAAACATAGGCCATTAATTAGTTTTTGTGTTTATTTTATTTCCTTATTCTATATGAATCTCTCTATTGTAATGAATAGATTTGTCAATAAACACAGTATTCCTTTTGTACAATGTGGTTAAATTATGTTTGAAAAAATACATCAAGTGAATTAATACGCTGTGTTATAAGTATGCTCCGCTCTTTTTATTAGAAATTTAAATACACTGTAAATTGTAAATACACTGTAAATGCTGAAAACATAGTTACTTTTCATTTACTTGCATGCCTGTTTTGTACTTGTCACTGCTTATAAAACAACCCAAACAGCACACAATCAATGACAGTGCTTAGAGGTAGCTTTTATAAAGCTACAATGTAAATTAGAAGATGGATATTTTGGATGGAACCTTTAACTGTCATGCCCAAAAGTAGCATATTAAAATAAAAAGTCAAAACAAGTTTTCTATCGATAAGGTTTTGATTTTGTCAAATCAATCATCTCTAAATTATGCTTGAATTTACTCCCTGCAGGGTTAAACAAAGAATATAATTAAATAGATCCTTCAAAGCAAAGACCAACTGATGCAAAAAAAAAATTGAAAGCAAAGCACTAGCTCAAAACTGAAATTGCTCACTAAACAGAGTTCTTCTCTATCCTGCCTGACGAGCTTTCATGCTTCTGAAATTAGGATATGCTAATAGCTGCTAATTTAACTTGTAACATGAAATAAATCAGCCTCGATGGTATAGAAGAACTCTATCAAGGATGCCAAGATATGCAGGATGTTTGCAGACTCAAAGATATTAAACACAGCGATGAAGTGTGTGCATGATTTGTGCAGCTGGCCCTCAGTGTAGGCTTTAAATTAGGGCTGCAAACTTTACCTCATCATCCTATGCACATTTACTCAAAAGTAAGCCCCCTGTGTTCAAAAGGGCATATTCCCCATCATGTATGTTTAGGATTGCAGTCCTCATCCATTTAATGGGTAGATTAATCGATGAATATTTTTCAGTGATATACTCGTCCCTAATCCCAAGTCTCTACCCTCAAGTGTCAAATCAAGTTGCAACTCCTTGCTCAGATTCTCAAGTTGATTCTTAAGTCTCTCAAGTCTCTGAGCCAAATTTAAAGAAAAAAGGGAGGTGATGGTGGAGTGTGGGGGGAGTTGTAAACACCCCCTGATGGCAGGCACTTTGGGTGCCTGATTTCCACTGCCTAGCTATCAGCAGTGATCACAGGCAGCCTGGAGCCACCAGCCGCAGCACAATCACCTGGGCAAGGCGGGAAGTGCCTGCTGATCTGCCTTGTCTGGGTGATCGTGCTCACTCCCAGATCACCCAGGAGGTCTTGCAGCACAATGTGGAAGTGCTGGGGGGGAAATGTAAGCAAGAACACAGAGATACAGAGACTCGGATGCAAAAATGGCTTCAAGTCCTGAGTTGAATCCGTGACTCTCGATCCTAAGTCTGAGTCAGTGGTTGAGGGACTTAAGTGCAACTTGGGAGCTAGTCACAGGACTTAAGTCACTGGCATTTTTTTTGATTACTGAGTGGAAACCAATTTTGAGGGCAAATCACAATTAATTGCTAATCAAGCTCACAAAACTGTAGAGACTGCTGAGGTCTGGTGTAAAAGGCATGAACAAGAAAATACTCCTAGCAGTTTAGTATGCTACGTCTTCAGTATTTTTTTACGAAAGAGCAAAGGCTGTCCTAGCTTTTTTGTTCCCTGGGGCAATCAATCAATCAATCAATCAATCAATCAATCAATCAATCAATTAACAGGTACTTATATACCGCTTTTCAACATGAAGTTCACATGTTTACAGGCAAATAGTAATAATAATAAAGTTAAATGGCTCCCTGTCCCAAAGGGCTCACAATCTAAAAAAAGGCAGACCACCAGCAACAGCCACTAGAAAGACTGCGGAGGGGTGGAGAGGGACAATTACTCTCCCCCTGCTAAATATAAGAGGAGCACCACTTGAAAAAGTGCCTCTTGCCCAGTTAGCAAGCCTTCAAAGGCCACCCCGAGGCACAAAGAAGCCGTCCCCTGCCACTGCTGGCCCCCACCAGAGGGGCAGAATCACGCTGATGCTGGCCATGCAGCATCGTTGGTGCATTCCCCCGCTTGGTGAGTGGAACGGCAATGAACAGCACCACTGCTGGCTGCATGACCAGCATTGCTGCAGTTTGCTGCCCCCCCCCACTCAGAGACCAACTGGCTCCTCTAGCTGCACTCTGAGCCAGGTGGAACTGCATTGATGCTGGAGGCACAGCTAGCATTGGCGCCGTTCTGCCCTGCTGGCAGCTGGGAAGGGGAGGGCAGTGAATTCAGACACTGCCAAAATATTTTTTCCTCCACATGGTGCCCATCCTCTCCCCCACTTTTAAAGCAGAACAGAGAGCAGGCATGTCCAGGACCGTTGGGGGGGGGGATGTTGCAAGGTCTAAGCACCAAACAGGGGAGAGTGATTTTACCAACTCCTTGGTGCCTGCCCCCCTTAGGTATGCTACTGCTAAAGAGTTAACTTATCCTACACTTGCATCAATATGCCAACAAAGGGTTAGTGCGAGGGAGGCTCCGTCCCATTCCAAGACAGGGATTGGCGGGGGGAGGGAGATTGTGGGCAGGGAGAGGGTGGGCTCCGGATTCGGCCATAAAGCTGAATCCTAAGCCCATCCAGGAGGCTGTGCGGCCCCGATTCAGGCCACGTCTGCTTTCAGATCCGTGCCTGCTGTTTAGCAGGCACAGATCCAAGGAGCGCATAGGGGAGGCTGACAGCGAGCCTCCCTTGCGCGCCTCCCTTGCGCCGACCGAAGCAAGGGAGGCTCTGTCCCGTTTTGGGATGGGGATTGGTGGGAGGGAGGGGTGTTGGGGGCGGGACATGGGCGGGTCCAGGATTCGGCCATATGGCCAAATCCTATACCCACTCGGGAGGCCACACAGCTCCAATTTGGGCCACGCAGTCTTCTTGGATCTGCGCCTGCTGTTTAGCAGGCACAGATCCAAGGAGCGCATAGGGGAGGCTGGAATCTCCCCTACAGTAAGGGAGCAAATGCTCTCTTGCCGTGGGGAGGCTCCAGCCTCTCCTATGCAGCGCTGGATATGGCAGTGGCCCGTCGAGCTCACCATCCCAGCGCTGCTTAGGATTGTGCTCTGAAAGTGAGTTAAGAATGTAAAGGCATATGAATAATTAACTAGAATTGTCTAAGTTTTTAATAAAACTTATAATATTCATCTTCCTCTTCCCATTCCATTATCTTTGTGGTTAGCTGTTTGTGAATTGATCATCTTAGATCATGCTTTGCCATACATTTTTCTGTATATAGTCCTGTAATTCCTGAAGTCTCTGATTGTCTTAGATCATGCTTTGCCATACATTTTACTGTATGTAGTCCTGTAATTCCTGAAGTCTCTGATCGTCTTAAATCATGCTTTGCCATACATTTTACTGTATGTAGTCCTGTAATTCCTGAAGTCTCTGGTGTCGCCAACTTGATTCATCTGCAAAAACTAATACATAGTTTTCCATGGTTATAAGACAATTCCAATAACATGCAAGGTCTGTATTTAAAAAAAACAACCAATTTTATTTGGCTGTGCTTTGTTGAACTCTTCTCTACATTTTTTAAATTATCGGACTCCAACAGATGGAATGTGCAAATTTAAAAACAATGTTCTTAAGGTTAAATACGTTTACATGTTATGATCTGTATTGCTGTGTAAACTTCATCTGGAAACTAAGATACCAATAAGTTACCCAGACGTTATTAACATTCTGAAGAGCTTTGCAAAATGAAAAGCGGTAAATGGAAAGCCTTAACTGATCTTGGCAAAGGTATCCATTAATTAAAAATTTAAGCCACTTAGAAGTTCAAAGTGCTCTTTGAATTGGTTCAACACCTTTTAAGATGTATAAACAGCATTCTGTATGAAGCTCTGCAGCCTGAAATGTGTGTCTACAATATTTGAAATAAGTGAATAGTTGGATGTAGTAGAAATCCTGGTTTTAAGTGTATGAATCTTGAAAGGTCACATGAGGAAATTCACCCATCATCTTAGCAATTAGCCTTTAAGAAAAGTGTAACCCTGCCAATGTCTGAGTGCACATTGATGACCAAAGTCACAAAACATGCTAGAAATGGGAAGAAAGCTATAATGGTATTGATATGCTTGAAACTGGATGGCAACAAGCTCCTCATAGGACTTCCCAAATAAGGGCATGTGGAATCAGAATTACTTTACTAATGGCTCAATCCTAAGGGGGCTTTGAGCTGCCAAGCTTAAAATTCTGGCAACACAAATTCTTTTATGGCTGTCACAAATGGCAACATGCCATTCGGCACAGCTAGGCTGCACCAAGACTGGTGAGCAACAGTGGCCATTGACCATCAATGACCAGTAAGTCAGCGAAGGGGGAGAAGGAAGGTGGAGTGGGTGGAATGGGGTGGGGAGGTACAGGGCAGAGAGGAAGGCATATGAAGTCTGGGAAGGGGGAAGTATTGACGGCAACAGGACTACTGATGCCCTATCCCACTGATGTGATGCCTGCTTCTAGGAGGCCCATTTTGGGCCAAACAGTCACAGGGGTGGGTAAGCTAGCCCCTCAGAAGAAGTGCTCTGCTCACCATGCTGGGCTCCCAAACACCAAAATTTGTTCCCCACACCAGTGCAGGATTGAGGATTCCTGCGGGGCCCAATTTGATGGGCAGCGCAATCCTAAACCCCGCGCAGCATCAGCGCAATGGGGCTGCACTGATGCTGCGCCCTTAGCGATGACTTGGGAGCGCCGATTGGCACCCCTGCATTGGCACTAAGGCAACAGGACCAGCACTGCAGGCAGCACTAGCCCTGCTGCGCCCACGGTGAGCCTCTCTCACGCCGACTGAAGTCGGCAGGAGAGAGGGAGGGAGGCGGGGGTGGGACTTGGGCTTGAAGTGGACGGGATTGGGAGGTGACCATATGGCCACATCCTAAGGCCGTCAGGGAAGCCACGCAGGCCCAATTCAGGCGCGGTCTCCTCGGATCTGCACCCGCTCTTTAGCGGGCACAGATCCAAGGAGCACATAGGGGAGGCTGGAGCCTCCCCTACGGTAAGGGAGCACAGGGAGCTCTCTTGCCGCAGGGAGGCTCCAGCCTCCACCTACGCTGGGTAGGATTGCGCCCTGAATCAGCTTAAGGCAGTGGTTCTCAAACCTTTTAGCACTGGGGCTCACTTTGTAGAATGACAATCTGTCTGGGACCCACTGGAAGTGATGTCATGGCTGGAAATGCCATCACTGTGATGCCAGAGCCTGCTGCTTTCTTGAGAGTGCAGCAATAAGTTGGTTATTGGTTATCTCAGTCATTTTCCAATAGCAAAGTGAATCAGAAAGTAAAAAGCCTATTTACAACCTTGACATAAGCAAAACATCCACATAGCCTTCCCCCTTTCCAGCATCCCATCTTCCCATATTTTCAATATGGCTGCTCTAAGTGCTTCGCAACCCACCTAAATTGGCTCATGACCCACCGGTGGGTCCTGACCCACAGTTTGGGAACCACTGGATTAAGCCCAGCCCTGTCCCCTGTATAATAAGAGACACACCCTTATCAGTGTTTTCTTAGGAGGATCATGTAACAACAGCATCAACACTGCTTTCCAGTGCGGCAGCAGACATACAAACTAAAAACTCTGATTTCCTAAATGAATTGTGAATCCTGCTCAGTAACAGGTTTTCTAGGGTTTTTTTTTAATGAACATATGCTAAAAGGTGCTGTACAGAAATTTGCAACCTGCTTTTAAAAAGATAACATTTCTTCAGAATTGCGCCTGTGGATTCTTTCAAAGTCATCCATGAACAGAACCAAGAACAGATGAAATCAAAACATGAATTTTAACTTTTGCTTCCCAAAGGTTCCTTTTGTGTTAGAAGACTTGAGGTTTCCAGAACAGCCTTTCAGATATTTCTGAAGTAACAGCTAATTTTTGAAAACTCTCTGTACTACTTTTTTGGAAGGTGGGGGATTATACTTACCAGAAGTCAGAGTTCTCAAGGGATATGGAGATGTGATAGAGGCATAAAGAAAATTAGAAACTCCTTCAAAGACAAAAGGGATGAAGAGAAACAAAAGGATTGCACTAGTAGAAGCTATCAAGAAGGTTTCCCCAACAAGTAACCCAATGAGCTGTTTTGAAGCTAGTATCAAGGCAAAAACGAGTTATTCTAATTTTGACATGAAAAGCGAAATACAGAATTTTGCTGGTAGGCAGCTTACGGCTTTCTGAGGTGAGCAATGGGCCATGAAGCAGTGTACATCTCATCTCTGGCTGTCATGCATATTCATGAAGGCATGCCAATGTGATATTACTTTTTAAAAATCCTTTAATTAAAAAGTCAACTCCTGAGAACACAGATTTTTCTTTTCTCCTCAAAGTTTGGTGTACAAATGTTCTACTAAAAGATACGACATTACAAAGAACTCTCAGAGCGCAATCCTAAACTGGAGTTAGGCAGGCATAAACTAAACCAGCCAGCACAAGGGCCACCATAAAGCGTGTTTGGACCACTCTCAGAGTCAGGGAGGATGGTGCATGTCTGTGTGCTGACCTCTCTGAATCCGAGAGTAGTCCAAACATACTTTAAGGTGTCCCTTGTGCTGGTCAAACTTTGCTGGCTTAGTTTATGCCAGCCTAACTCAGTTTAGGATTGTGCCCTCAGTCCATGCTGCATAACTCTCTCTCTTATGCTGTCACTTAAAAAGCTGCCACAAAGTATAGAAAAAGTAAGAGGAAAAATGCGCATATAAAAAAATGGGTAAAATTTCACCAAAGTTCAGCCTTCCAAAGATCTATTATATTGAAATCTGTAGAATTACTGAGCCTTGCACCGTCCAATCCTGAGCTGCTCTACTGCCCGCAACAGCAATGGTACCCAAGAAGCTACTACTGCATTCATCCAGTGCTGGGTTGGAGCTGGAGACTTCACGGAGGAAAGGGATGGTCTTCCCTTTCTTCCGGGGTAAGGGCACAGCTTAGGCGATGGATCTACTCACCTCTGCACCAGATATTTAGCCGGTGCAGAGGTGACGGCCTCCATGGTTGGTGGCAAAGGTTGTAGCTGGTCCCACCCCACTGTGCCCCTCCCTCTGCCCCACCTGGCACATTTTGCAACACCAGTGGAGGCAGTATGCTCATACCGCCCACACTGAGGGGGCTCAGGATTGAGCCTTCACAGTTAAATGCCATAGGCTGCAATCCTATCCATGGTCAATCCTCCAGGAAGTCAAGCCTGATTGCTCCCTGGAAGGACAAATCCTGAAGCTGAAGCTCAAGTACTTTGGCCACCTCATGAGGAGAGAGGACTCTTTAGAAAAGACCCTCATGCTAGGAAAGATTGAAGGCAAAAGGAGAAGGGGGCGGCAGAGGATGAGATGGTTAGATAGTGTCACCGAAGCGATGACCATGAAATTGGGCGAACTCTGGAAGCTAGTGGAGGACAGGGAGGCCTGGTGTGCAGTGGTCCATGGGGTCGCGAACAGTCGGACACGACTTAGCGACTGAACAACAACAACAAGAAGACCCATTGACTATAATGGGACTTACTTCTGAGTAGATATGCATTGGGTTGGGCTCTCACAGTGTAATCCTATACACTATTAGAAGTCCCACTGTGTTCAATATGGCTTATTCTCAGATAAGCATGTACTGTACTGGATTGCAACCAAAGCCCCATTAATTTCAATGTGCAGTGATTCCCTCTACATATTTTTAAGAAAGGGTATTTTTTTCCCCAGAGCTTCATACCAGTCTCTTCCCATGGGCTTCAATTGAGAATTACAGCATGTTCAAATGGCAGATTCTCCCACTTTCTGAAAAAGGAATCTAAGAACCAAACTCACCCAAGAATCAATTTGACATTCGTTTCCATACGGAGATGAGAGAAGAGGCAGGGGAATGCGCACTAATGGCATCAGGAGTCTGCTGGCACAAGCAGAGAACAAGGACACTGATAGGGACAAACTATTTGACAACACTGTCATTGCAGCTCAGGTTGGAATAACAGAACAGGCAGAAGAGTGGAGAAGCAGGAGAATTAAGCCCTTTGAGACTTGTCAAATAATAGGCATTCCACAAATTTATGGGCATGCTCTGAAGGCAAACGAAGCCAACAATCTTACTGAAGTGGATCTGGGTATCATCAATGCCTGGACAGGAGACTACCTGAAAATCCTGAGTTCCAAAAACGAAAGGTAGCACATGCAGAAATGAGGGAGGAGGCAGAAAAAAGGTGTTAATATTGGTTTGCCTTCATGATGGGGAACAATGTTGATAAGGAAAATAACATGGTAGAAGGGTTAAACCCTCTTTCCACCTGGATTGTTGTGAACAAACTCAAAATCCCCTGCAGCTGTACTGTAATTTTAAAAAGGGCAAGAGGGATATTCAATCACAGCTCTCCCATGCAATGTACATTGCTCCATAAATGCAGCATTTGCAGAGGTAGAGAGCATTCATCTCTACCTGCAACTGAAACAATAGTTTCTTAACTATTGGTAGGCAAACAAACATAATACTCATACTGGCTTGCCATGACCTTGTATTAGTCAATAAGCATAAAGTTCGGTATATGAATAAACACAAACATTAAAATGCATTTGTTGTTGTTCAGTCGCTAAGTCGTGTCCGACTCTTCGCGACCCCATGGACCACAGCACGCCAAGCCTCCCTGTCTTCCACTAGCTTCTGGAGTTGGCCCAATTTCATGTTCATTGCTTCGGTGACACTATCTAACCATCTCATCCTCTGCCGCCCCCTCCTCCTTTTGCCTTCGATCTTTCCCAGCATGAGGGTCTTTTCTAAAGAGTCCTCATGAGGTGGCCAAAGTATTTGAGCTTCAGCTTCAGGATTTGTCCTTCCAGGGAGCAATCAGGCTTGACTTCCTGTAGGATTGGATCTCCTTGCAGTCCAGGGGACTCTCAAGAGTCTTCTCCAACACCATAATTGTATTGGAAAAGGCAGGAGATACCCCGAGGAGTGAGGGAATGGTATCAGCAATGGCCCCTTGTCCAGATAAACCAGGAATTACAGGGTTAACCCCAAGGTCATTGCTAGCCTCGGGAGCACAGCTGCAGGCTGTGAAAGGAGGTTAGAACAGGTGCAGCTTAAAAAGTACACAGTTACTTGATTTTGGCTGGTTTTCATGGTTTGCGGCTGCCATCTTGAAAATAACCCACTTCCGGTTATCCAGTTTTGGTAAGTTTTTTTCCTGTCAATCAGTACACCTAGTACTGACAAGAACAGTTGACAGACCTTTTGTTGGAAATTTTTGGAGGTCTGATGACATTTTGACTGGAATAAAAGCTGGAGGCAGGAGCTGGAGAAAAGAGCTGGATAGGTGCTGGAGGATGGTACCTGGGAAAGTGCTGGACAGATGGAGTTCTGGCTGGACTGACTGCCTGAAGGACGGACTGAGGAACTGGCTGAAGGACTAGATAAGGTAAGGTCATTTTGGGAGATTATTGTTGGGAATTGTTGTATGTCTGCCACGCCCCTGGAGCCACCAAGTGGAGGAGGCAGCTGAGGCTTGGGCAAGCTGACTGCCTATTGTTGGGTGGTGGGGTTTGTTGGTGCTAGTCTTAGTTTGGAGCTAAGCCAGTGATCCCTTTCATGGATCACTGCCTTGTCGTGGCGAAGGGGCTTGAGTAGCTCAATGAAGCTGTGAGCTATGCCATGTAGGGCTACCCAAGATGGACAGGTCACAGCAGAGAGTTCTGACTAAACGTGGTCCGCTGGAGAAGGAAGTGGCAACCCACTCCAGTACTCTTGCCAAGAAAACCCCATGGATTACAGAACAAAAAGGCTAAACGATATGACACTGGAAGATGAGACCCTCAGGTCGGAAGGTGTCCATTATGCTACTGGGGAAGAGCAGAACACAAGTACTAGTAGCTCCAGAAAGAGTGAAGTAGCTGGGCCAAAACTGAAAGGAAGCTCAGCTGTGGATGTGTCTGGAAGTGAAAGGAAAGTGCGATGCTGCAAAGAACAATACTACATAGGAACCTGGAACGTCAGATCTATGAATCAAGGCAAGCTAGATGTGGTCAAACGTGAGATGTCAAGGCTGAACATCGACATCCTGGGAGTTAGTGAACTAAAGTGGACAGGAATGGGAGAATTTAATTCAGATGACCATTATATTTGCTACTGTGGGCAGGATTCCCTTAGAAGAAATGGAGTAGCCTTCATAGTGAACAAGAGAGTGAGAACAGCAGTACTGGGGTATAACCTCAAAAATGATAGAATGATTTCCATTAGGATCCAAGGCAAACCTTTCAACATCACAGTAATCCAAGTCTACGCCCCAACCACTGGTGCTGTTGAGGAAGAAGTTGACCGCTTCTATGAAGACCTAGAACAGCTTCTAGAATTAACACCCAAAAAAGATGTCCTTCTCATCATAGGGGATTGGAATGCTAAAGTAGGCAGTCAAGAGGTAAGAGGAATAACAGGCAAGTTTGGTCTTGGAGTACAAAATGAAGCAGGGCAAAGACTGATAGAGTTCTGTCAGGAGAACACATTAGTCATAGCAAACACCCTTTTCCAGCAACACAAACGGCGACTGTACACATGGACTTCACCAGATGGTCTACATCGAAATCAGATTGATTACATTCTTTGCAGCCAAAGATGGAAAAGTTCCATACAGGCAGTCAAAACAAGACCTGGAGCTGACTGTGGCTCAGATCATCAGCTTCTTCTTGCCAAATTCAGGCTTAAACTGAAAAAAGTAGGGAAAACCGCTAGGCCCTCCACGTATGACCTAAATCAGATCCCCTACGAATATACAGTGGAGGTGACAAATAGATTTAGGGGCTTAGATTTGGTAGACAGAGTGCCTGAAGAACTTTGGACGGAGGTCTGTAACATTGTACAGGAGGCAGCAACTAAAACCATCCCAAAGAGGAAGAAATGCAAGAAGGCAAAGTGGCTGTCTGACGAGGCTTTACAAATAGCTGAGGAAAGGAGAGAAGCCAAAAGCAAGGGAGAAAGGAAAAGATATACCCAACTGAATGCAGATTTCCAGAGAACAGCAAGGAGAGATAGGAAGGCCTTTCTAAATGAGCAATGCAAAGAAATAGAGGAAAACAACAGAATGGGGAGGACTAGAGAACTTTTCAAGAAAATTGGAGATGTCAAAGGACAATTTCATGCTAAGGTAGGCACAATAAAGGACAAAAATGGCAAGGACCTAACAGAAGCAGATGAGATTCAGAAGAGGTGGCAAGAATACACAGAGGAACTCTATAAGGCCGATCTAAATGTTCCTGATAACCACAGTGGTACAGTCACTGAGCTCGAACCTGACATCCTGGAGAGTGAAGTCAAGTGGGCTTTAGAAAGCCTCACTAACAACAAAGCTAGTGGAGGTGACAGCATTCCAGCGGAATTACTCAAAATCTTAAAAGAGGATGCTGTCCAAGTGCTGCTCTCCATATGCCAGCAAATTTGGAAAACCCAACAGTGGCCACAAGATTGGAAAAGATCAGTCTACATTCCAATCCCAAAGAAGGGCAATGCCAAAGATTGCTCGAATTACCGCACCATTGCACTCATTTCACATGCTAGCAAGGTCATGCTCAAAATCCTACAAGCTCGGCTTCAGCAGTATGTGAATCGAGAACTACCAGATGTACAAGCTGGTTTCCGAAGAGGCAGAGGAACTAGAGATCAAATTGCCAACCTTCGCTGGATCATGGAGAAAGCAAGAGAGTTCCAGAAAAACATCTACCTCTGCTTCATTGATTATGCTAAAGCCTTTGATTGTGTGGATCACAACAAACTGTGGCAAGTTCTTGAAGAGATGGGAGTTCCAGACCACCTGATCTGCCTTCTGAGAAACCTTTATGCGGGTCAGGAAGCAACAGTTAGAACTGGACATGGAACAACCGACTGGTTTAAAATTGGGAAAGGAGTACGACAAGGCTGTATATTGTCACCCTGCTTATTTAACTTATACGCAGAGTACATCATGAGGAAGGCAGGGCTGGATGACTCACAAGCTGGAATCAAGATTGCTGGGAGAAACATCAACAACCTCAGATATGCAGACGATACCACTCTACTGGCAGAAAGTGAGGAAGACCTAAAGAACCTTTTGATGAGGGTGAAAGAGGAAAGTGCCAAAATTGGTTTGAAGCTCAACATTAAAAAGACTAAGATCATGGCAACCACTCCCATCACTTCCTGGCAAATAGAAGGGGAAGAAATGGAAGCAGTGACAGACTTTATTTTCCTGGGCTCCAAGATCACCGCAGATGGTGACTGCAGCCATGAAATTAAAAGACGTTTACTTCTTGGGAAGAAAGCTATGGTGAACCTAGATAGCTTAATCAAAAGCCGAGACATCACCCTGCCAACAAAGGTTCGCATAGTCAAAGCGATGGTTTTCCCAGTAGCCATGTATGGCTGTGAGAGCTGGACCATAAGAAAGGCAGAGCGTCGAAGAATCGATGCTTTTGAATTATGGTGTTGGAGAAGACTCTTGAGAGTCCCCTGGACTGCAAAGAGATCCAATCGGTCAATTCTCCAGGAAGTCAAGCCTGATTGCTCCCTGGAAGGACAAATGCTGAAGCTGAAGCTCCAATACTTTGGCCACCTGATGAGAAGAGAGGACTCTTTAGAAAAGACCCTCATGCTGGGAAAGATTGAAGGCAAAAGGAGAAGGGGGCGACAGAGGATGAGATGGTTAGATAGTGTCACCGAAGCAATGAATATGAAATTGGGTGAACTCAGGAAGCTAGTGGAGGACAGGGAGGCCTGGCGTGCTGTGGTCCATGGGGTCGCGAAGAGTCGGACACGACTTAGCGACTGAACAACAACAAAGCCAGTGATGAGGGCAGTCTGGAGGAGGCTGGCCAGCTGGGGATCCCAAGCGAAGCTGCTGGAAGAGAGGAGGCCCAGTGGGTGGCTGAACCCCTCCCTCTTGCCTATCTCTGAGGCCGCTCTGTGGGGAAACTAGTTGGCCTAGTGTGGGCATTAGGGCTCTTGGGGTGGCCCGGCAGGGAATTGGGCGGAACAATAATTCAAAAGCATCTATTCTTCGGCGCTCTGCCTTTCTTAAGGTCTAGCTCCCACATCCATACATTGCTACTGGGAAAACCATCGCTTTGACTATGCGATCCTTTGTTGGCAGGGTGATGGCTTTTGATTAAGTTGTCTAGGTTCGCCATAGCTTTCCTCCCAAGAAGTAAAAGTCCTTTAATTTCATGGCTGCAGTCACCATCTGCGGTGATCTTGGAGCCCAGGAAAATAAACTCTGCCACCGCTTTCATTTCGTCCCTGTCTATTTGCAAGGAAGTGATGGGAGTGGTTGCCATGATCTTAGGTTTTTTAATGTTGAGCTTCAAGCCAATTTTGGCACTTTCCTCTTTCACCCTCATTAGAAGGTTCTTTAGGTCTTCCTCACTTTCTGCCATTAGAGTGGTATCGTCTGCATATCTGAGGTTGTTGATATTTCTCCCAGCAAGCTTGATTCCAGCTTGTGAATCATCCAGCCCAGGCTTCCTCATGAAGTACTCTGCATATAAGTTAAATAAGCAGGGTGACCTTGTCGTACTGCTTTTCCTATTTGAAACCAATCAGTTGTTCCATGCCCAGTTCTAACTGTTGCTTCCTGGCCCGCATACAGGTTTCTCGGAAGACAGATCAGGCGGTCTGGTACTCCTATCTCTTCAAGAACTTGCCACAGTTTGTTGTGATCCACACAATCAAAGGCTTTGGCATAGTCAATGAAGCAGAAGTAGATATTTTTCTGAAACTCTCTTGCTTTCTCCATGATCCAGCGTACATAGATGCATTTCTAGGCAACAAATCAGAAAAAAAGCACAAGCTTGCTTAACATTCTAAATTGGCTCGGTAGTGTATTTCTGCATACTCTTATTAGTGCAAAGTGATTGGTGCATGTTTAACACTTTCCATGAATTTTTAATAGCCCGAGTTGTTGTCTCAAAAATATACAGAAGTAAACATACACATTTGCAAGGATCCCTCTACAGAGTCCAATTTATCACAAAGGTTAACAACAAGCGACACCTGGAGCAAAAACACAACATGCTAATCGATGAGAGGAGATATATGAAATGGTAAATGCTTCAAACAAATAAAACAGACTGGATGCTAACTTTTCTATATTCGTTTTCAAGCAGCGTGAATATATGCGTATGGACATGATACGTTTCTATATTCTTTATAATCTAATGCTAACTTGGTCTCTCAGGGCGCAATCCTAACCTGGAGTTAGGCCGGCACAGTTAGGCCAGCAAAGTTTGGCTGGCACAAGGGACAATGTAAATTATGTTTGGACCACTCTCGGAGTCAGAGAGGCCAGCACACAGATGTGCACCATCCTTCCTGACTCCAAGAGTGGTCCAAATGTGCTGTACAGTGGCCCTGGTGCCAGCCAAACTTTGCAGGCCTAACAGTGCCAGCAAAACTCCAGGTTAGGATTACTCCCTTAATCAAATATCACAAAAACAGTGCCACAGGTACTTTGTGACACAGTTTATTTTTGGAGCAAACATTTGCAGGAATGGCTGATCCTCCCCCACATTTTCCCATGCGAATAGAGAATGATAAATGTATTATCAGGGCAGCCAAGTACTAGCACAGCACTGAGGGAAGAGGGAATTGACCGGATCAGGGCCCTGCCCTCCAATGTTCATTCTGACTCCATCTTTGTTGTACTCTATGGTCCCTTGTATTCCCTATTTTAGGTTTTAGACCTAGTTTACCTCCTTAGTATGACATTTTCAACATCCTGTCTCCAGGATCAAGGTTCTTTTCACTGCTATCACTTCACTCCAACAAATTCTGCGAACCATTGGCATGTGAAAAGGCTGGGGGCACTTCTAAAAAAAAGTGTATCTAACTTTCACAATTGTTGTTTTTGCCTTAGAGAAAGTCATTTCTACATTTTCACAACATTTATTTATTTATTTATTTATTTATTTATTTATTTATATTTGAAGAATTTATACTCCGCCTTTCCCATGCTGAAGCAAATGCCCAAGGCGGCTTACAGAGAATGAAGTACAATGTAACCACAATAAGTAAAACAAGGATTAATGAAAACAACAACATTAAACATTAACAAGAACAGTGAGAGTAACAAGAATAAAATTAGACCCAATTCTCCATATCAGGTCGTTTGTGGGGAGGGGAAAAAATTTGACCGGGGAGTGAGAAAAACTATGACCCTATACCAGAGGGACAGAGGGCAGACAGCCACGCAATCATCCAAAGGCCAGACGAAATGGGTATGATTTGAGCCCTCTCCGAAAGGTCATGAGGGAGTGTTGTTCTTACTTCTTATGGAAGGGAATTCCATATTTGTGGAGCCGTTGTAGAGAAGGCTCGTCCCTGAGTTGCCGTTCCTTTAACTTGGGACAGAGGGGGCACTTGAAGGATAGCCTCTTTAGATTACCTAAGAGGGTGAACTGGTATGTATGGGAGAAGGCAGTCCTTTAGGTAGGCTGGGCCTAAAATTGGCTTGAACTTTTTAAGTATATTCACGACATGGTGAGTGTACCATTCTACTTTATATAGTACATACATAGTACATACTGTAGTGTAAACTGTCAAGGATCACTGTCAAGCATAGGTAATGTACAGAATTCTCTACAAGTCCTGTGATGGTGACCTGCTTAGAGGTCCTTAATTAAAATAGGATTAGGGACAAGCATATTAATAGCTAAAAGCTATTATGGCTATATGCTACCACCACGTTGAGCAGCAGTATACTTCTGCATACAATTTGTGGGGAGCCGGAGCACCTCCTGCTAGTGAATTTCCTAGGGGCTTCTAGTTGGCCTCTGAAGGAAACAGGATGCTAGACTCAATGGGCCCTTGGTTGCTCCAGTAGGACACTTCTGATGTTCTTACCAAAATGGACAGAGCCCGGTCCAAACCAATTGGACTAGTGCTATGGCACTAGTGCTACACTATGGCACTCCTCTTGTTTCTTTTATTCTCACTTACATTATACTGCAATACAAATCCTAAGCATTAGCTACAGTGGAGCAAAGTAATCAGAAAGCAATAACCAAAAGTATTAAACTTTCTTTCAAGAAGTTAGAATATGCCTGTTCTGAGTAATGACCATGTACTGAGGCGGCATGACACTGTAGGGTCCCCTGCCACCAGCCGTCTACAATATTCAGTTGCGAACCTGCACCTCGATGATTTATGAAATGTTAGTCTTTATTATACTTTTCTGAGGCTGATCATAAAGAAGACAATAATGCATAATTGATTTTGCTGGATCCCTCAAGCATATTGTATATACAGATTCCTTGCTGAGCAGAACTTTCAGATGTTATTGAAATGCAGCATCTTTTGAAATCTTGAATTACAGCCAGGTAGACAATAAATCACAACGTACATATTGGTTTATTAAAAATTGACTGGAATGTGTATTTATAATTATGTTCAGTGTAGCTTCTGAACCAAAGAGGATATTTATATTTTTAAGTACCGGTAATTCAGTATTCTTCGTTAAATGTACAAACATTTGCATTACTGTGGCTTATTAATCAAATCTGCCAGGTAAAATGTTGGTCTTAGATCTGGACAAACTGGGTTTAAGTCCTGTTGTACCAAATTCCCTCTCTGCAATCTTATGCCTACAGTAGGCTAATTAGTAGGCTAATCCCTTCTATCATCAAAACCACTCTTTTTGGTTTAGTGTTTAGGCGCCACTAAACCCCACCACCCATGAGAAGGCAAAATGCAGTCAGCCTGCATACTCAGCCACACAGGTCCTCCTTCATCCTCCAGTCAGTGGCTCCAGGGGTGTGGCAGCCACACAATATTTCCCCACAGTCTCCAATAGCTTCATTCCAACCACAGTCACTGTCTCAGCAGCCTCAAGTATCCTTCATCCAATCCATCAGTCAATCCACCAGTCTGTCTCCTTCCACCTCTCTACACCTCCACCTTTATTCCCCTGGTCCTCATCATTCCACTAGGCTGCAGCTGTGAACTAGCTGCAAGCAAAGTCTCTGGGGTCAACCCCATAATTCCTGGCTGACATAGACAAGGAGCCACTGCTGACACCATTCCCTTTCTCCTTGGGGCAATCCTCTGCATTTTCCATTACAGGTTCTTGCTCACACAGGAACAGTTTAGTTGAACTCAGTGAAAAGATAACCCATGGCACAAGTTTAAATGTTACATCCATCCCATGTTTGCTCTCACACTGCTGCAGTAATGGATCCAGCACTAGTAATGAGGACTGAATCAAGGTTTTAGAGAGCCTTGAAAAACTGCCCTTTCAACTACCTCCTACCTGGGTTTTTGTTTGTGTGTGTGTGATGGAGCTTACCTTGGTGAATGGGCTGGGAGAGAGAAGGCAACCTACTCGCCTACCACCACATGAAGGCCATGGTCACAGAGACAGCCTAGGGATCTGCAGTACCATGGAGTCTTGGCACCTGCCTGACAGTGCTGACTCCTGATGCCAGCTCTGGCAGCCATACATATGGCATATGTTTTATTCTGTCATGTTGTAAAAGGGGAAAAAAGTGTCAGTATAGGTGGAAATAAGGACACAAGGAAGGAGACAAGTGGAATACTACACAGTAGTGAGGCAGAGGAAAGGAATAGCAACCAGGACAGGTTTGCCCACAAATGACATGACCTGAAGGCCTTGCATTGAGTGGCAAATTTGCAAGTTTGGGATGTGTGTGGAGAAATGTTAAGCAGTTGTTCCTCACATGCAACCAGTGGTGTCATCTAAATGATTTAAGAACAGGTACTCACTTTTGATTGACACATGTCGGGACCCGCCCACCGGAAGTGACGCCATAAGCCGGAAGTGATGTCATGGCAGGAAGTGACATGAAAAAAGCCCTTTTTGAGGCCTCAGACAATTTTAAACTGACCCAACAGTTGCAACAGTATTCCACAGCACCCCCAGAACATGTTAAGGAGGACTGGCATCATGTTAAAGTGACCCAACAGTTCCAAAAGTATTTGAGAGCAACCCCTGAGCAGCTCATTTTTCAGTGGCAAGGCAAGGCAAGGCTCCGCTGCATGCCTGCCTGCCTGCCTGGCTCTGAGAACATGCAGGCAACTCAAACATGCAGGAAATTCAAACGTTGCAGGGGGCGGAGTCGACAGTGGGCGGGCGAATGGGCGGGGCCAGCCGTAATCCTAGGAACCGGTACTTGCGTACCCCCGCGTACCCCCTGCATGACATCACTGCATGCAACATCTTCCTGCTGTCTCTCCAGCCCACTCCAGTCTGATCTCCTTAACACTTAAAGTGAGCAGGAAGAGATCTATGCAGCAGCAGCCCCCCCAAAACTTTGCTGTGGCCACTTCCTCTCCCCATTCCCCAGCTGCTTATGAAAGCAGCCAATGAGCTGGGAGATGGAGAGACAGAGCCTCCCATTTTTCCCACTCCCTCCAGCTTTGGTTACCCTGCATGCAGCCCAGGTTGGAGATAAGGGAAAGGGACAGAAAACGCTATGGTCAGTTCCCTCCCCATCTCCATCACCCTGGTGAGAGGGTATGCACCAGCTTATTTTTATTTGGGGGTGGAGTGCGTGCGTGGAGGAGAAAGACATTTTGTGTGACTGACTGTGGTGGTGTAGGAGCACCAGCTGGGCTTGAACCAGAGAGAGAATCAGTTCAATGACGGGGGGGGGGGGGAGTTAAGCAGTGCTGAACACAAAGGGCAGAGTTCTGTCCTTGTAGAGCATCACACCCTAAATCTTATAACAACATTCTTCACCAATCCTATTCTAATTAATTTTCCAAGCTAGTTTCCATGAGACAGTGTGTCAAAAGCTTTATTGAAGCCTGGATATTTTTCATGCAGACTGTTCACTTCATCTGCTAATTTTATAATTCAATTAAAAAAGCAATCAATTTTGTCTGGCATGATTTTTTTCTTTATAAACCCATGTAAAAACACATTAGTTTTCAAATTAAATTTCCTTTTTTTTAAATGTATCACTGTTTGCCACTGCTGTCCCTTCTATGACCTTCTATAACTATGTTTGCTCAGAGAGAGCATGGCATTTCAGATGACTCTGGAGTGCAGGTTTTCCTTTCGTATGATCACTTTATGCCTACAGAACGCCAATGCAGTCTTTGTATGGTTGTGCTCTTTATGCTTCATTCAGTTCCATGGAACGAAGACTGCAGAGAAAAGCTGACAACTGTAATAGGAACAACCCAATTCCTATTTAAACGTAATAGTGATGTTTGTTTTTGCATAGTTTAAAAGTACTCTTGTATATTTGGATGCCTAAATATGGAAATAAACACATCAGGGTTCTGGATAGATTTACTTTTAATGCTCATTTAATCATGAATTGTAATTATTCAAGGCTGCAATCCTATCCACACTTTCCTGGGATTAAGCCGCATTGAACACAATAGGACTTATTTCTGAGTAGGCATGCATAGGATTGTGCCCTAAGATTACTAAATTTAACATCACTTTCACATGGTCAGGATGTGGCTGACTGTACTATACCTATCTGTTGTGAGAAGAGGTAGCGGTCAAAGCAGACTGACCCACAAAAAATTGGGAGTCTCTTGTCCATGATAAATGCCAGACCTATGTTGCAAGAGTGCACACAAACAATATATCTGTTGCAGAAAATTGTACGTTTTTTTGTACCATCCAATGGGTACTTTTTATGGTAGCAGGATCTAGGCACTCTGAGTCATTGTGACAACTTGCTGCAGTGGGAGTTGCTGGCTGCTGCTTACTGCACTGTTGTACGACCACTGCAGATGGCCAGACGGTGATATTGGAGCTACCAAGCCAGAAGGGATCAGACGAGATAAAGAGATAGTAGCACTCCGCCTACTTCTGTAAAGTTGCGTTCTGAGCAAATCAGGCAGTTTCTAGACTAGCCATCCTTGCTGTTATTTCCCATATCAACAGCCCTGAAATCAATGGGAGTAAACCACCTGCTTTATCGTGTGTTTTTTCCCCAGCCACCAGCTTTTCAGCCTTACCAGAAATACTGTACACACAAATGCGTGTATTATCAGAAACTGTTAACAGGCTTTTCTATACTACACAACACAATTTCTTCTACACATGCTTGAACAAGCCTGGTTTAAAAACAAATACAATTTTTCTTGCAACTGTAAGCAGTAATTTATGTGAATACCATGACCTTTTCTATTTTAGAATTTCCAGAAGCCATTTTTTGGACATATGATGCAAAATGCCTCTTGGTCAAGTGGCTCTCAGATTAAAAATTATGCCCAAAGGGAATGCTAATAAACCAGAAGATGCAAATTACATTAGTGCTGTCCATTTTGGTCAGTAGTTGACATGGTACAATATATTTATTTATTCCCCCCCCTCTCTCTGTGTGTGTGTATTTTCCAGTTTCTCCATTAACTTAAATGCACAAGGGGTTCCTGATGGCTGCATTTCAATACATAATTACTTTCAATGGACTTAATTCAGTGCTGGACTATGGCTTATATGGAAAAGGAATGAGACAACACAAAAAGGTGTGATTTCATTTAGGGACCCGCATTAGACCCAAGAGTAAAAAAGTGGGTTGCATCCACTGGGGCTAGACAGGATTGCTCCTAGGTCCCCCGGCCTGCTCTGACAAAAAAAACCAAAGCAAAACAAAATTGTGTTGGCCAAATGATTACCTTCTGCTGGCAGACCATTCATGCTGGCGTAGCTGTTATGCTGATGGAAGACTGCCAGCACGAAAGTCAAACAGTAAGTGGAGCTGCAGGGTATGGTGAAGGAGAAACAGAGCTTAGGAAGAATCTGTGCTTCCTCTTGACCTGTTTCCACCTCCCGTTATGCCTGCAAAAGAGTGGAGTTTATGTACATTTATATATAATGCAGGCCCGGAGGCTGCATTTTGAAGGGAGGGACTGGCATGGGGTGAGAATGGAATCTTAACTTAACTCTTCCCCCTTCATACTGTGTCCCTGCCCCACTGCTGCTTTTGCTCTTACCCTTGCTGGGGAAAAGATACGAGTACTGACAGATTTCCTCTTGCAAGGGCAAAAATAGCTTGGAGTGAAAACTTATAAAAACCACAAGCATCAGAGCCTCTTTCTTTTTTTCTTTACCCCACTATTTCATCCATGCCTGCCCTGATGAGTGGGAAGCATTAACTTGATTGTGCTGCAACAAACATTCCAGCCTCTATTTGATAACCGCTGTGCCAGCTGGTACCCATAACTCCCTTCCTTGTCTGGGCTTTCCTGCCCTTTTCTCCCCAACTGCTACCAAGCTGCTGAAGCTAGTAGAGGCTGGTCAGCCCTCCTTTGTGGGCCACTTCTCTTTCTTTAAGCCCCCACCACTTCTCTTCTTTCTGAGAAGAATGGTAACATGGCTCCCTTGCCCAGTTCCCTTCAAGGGTGCTGCCTCCTGTGCATGTCAGAACTTGCTTCATAGCCCTCTTTCTGCCTTGAGAACCTGTATGCCTTTGGAGTCATGTAGCTGGCCCCTTGCCTCCATGAACCCCTGCAACGCAACACTCTCAAACTTCGCAGAACAGAAGGGTAACCTGCAGCAGAACAGAATGGTGCAGCTTTGCCAAGGACCTCACTCTCTTTCCTCATCTTTTGGCCCAATCCTATCCCCCTCGCCTGCCAGCATAACTAGTTTTGCACCAGAGGAGACTGCTTTATGGCTGTTGTAAAGCATCCTCTGCCAATGAGCACAGTGTAAAGGTGTGATTTTATTTCTCATCCATGTGTTTATAGTACACATGTGCAAACTGTCCAGAAAGGGCTTTGGAGATGCAGACCGCTTTTGTTGACCCTGTGTTGTTGACTTTGTCACTTTTATATAATGACTTTTGTGTTTGCTGAAATACCTTAAAACGCTAAATTGTATGGTGCAAAAATCTTATCCTGTCAACTCACTGACTTCAATGGACCTGGCTGGATCATAATTGCTTTGTCCTTGCAGCAAGTCTTACCAAGAACTCCAGCTGTGTGTCAAATACATTGCCTTTCAGACCCACATTTACTTTCAGAAGTCCTTTATCTTTATAATGCAGGTGAACAAAATCAATATGGAGGAAAAGCACAAGTTCTGGCACATTATTTCAAACATATTGGATCATATTTACTTATAATTATAATTCACAGGAGCAAATTCTCACAATCAAGAGACAGGAAGGCATGGAGAAAAAAACAGTGCTGAACAACCTTTGTGAATAATTGCCTGTCAGTGAATGGCTTATTAAAGAGAAACACAATTTTACAAGGCAGACCTTGTACTGCCTTGTCTCTTTTGAAGACATATATGCAGAACACAGTGTGTAAACATGTGGGCATGCACCCTGTTTCTCGTAGGAATTTTTCCTTATGGGATTTTATTTATTTATTTATTTAATTTATACCCCGCCTTTCTGCCCCATGGCACCCAAGGCGGCTTAAAGCATTAAAATACAATAAAAACACAGTTTTTGACCATTAAAAACAATAGTTAAAAACAATAGTTAAGATAATTAAAATTTAAGCAGCCAGCCCCGTGGATCCTAAAAAGAGAGTATAAAAAAATGTTTTTGAATGATAAATTATACATTACATTCGGATATCTTTAATAATGTCCGTGACAGCTGGAACAAAGTAAAGCATGATACTCAGAGGATGGTCAGCTAACATGCAATGTGTCCAAGAGTCATGCTGGTTGAGCGTTTAGCATGGTCAAGTCTATGCATGCTTACGAGTTAGTGCCAAGCAAGGCAGTGCACCTTCTGAGTCAACACATATAGGGATAGGCTGCAAAAAAAAGAAAAGTTTATATTTGTTTCCTTTTATGGATCTTTAACCCAATGCATCAGCACTGGTCAACATACACAGGAAGCTACTTTGTACTGAGTCAGACTTCTGGAGCATCTAGCTCGAAATTGTCCACTCTGGCTTGGCAATGGCCCTCTAGGGACAAGCAAGGTTTTTCCCCAAGTCTTGCCAGATCAGATTCTTTATTTACGGTCTTCCGACCAGCAAAACACAAACAACTAAACAGAATACACAAAAATAAAAACATCACCCCTATCCCCCGTATTCATTAACACAAAAGAATCAAAAGTCATTAAAAACATAAATCGTAAAATCAATGCCAAGCCTTGCCTAAAGATGCTTAGGAATGAAAATATGATCGCTTGTTGCTATCCAATGCATGCACAACCATTCAAACCCCGTCCTTCTAATGATGGACTGTATATACACTTGTCCAATTGTCTAGTTGCTACTCCTCAGAAAGCATGAGCAAGGGCTAGTATTCATATGGTGCCAATCACAGTCTAATATACCCACAATTCTAATATACGCAGTTATAACCTTGAAAACTTGGCAGACAAAACTTTGGTATTGAAATTCACAACAACCACATTTACAGCCCAATCGGATGCTTCCCAGCACCCAAAGGAACAACAATGCCAAAATGGGTGCCACCCATGAAGTGGGTTGCAAATGTTATTTTTAGATATTCCAAGGCTTGGGGAGCCCTGCAGAGGCTTCCACATGGATCCTGGTACCGTCTGGAGGCCAGTATTGATACTAGTAAGTGAAGAAGCCCTTTTGTTCCGGGGGATCATGTCACTGCATTCCCCCTTCCTTGCCCCTTAAAGGGGTAGAGATAGGGCTTCTCAGGCTGGAGTATCGCAACACACCAGTCTGAGAACCTCTGCTAAAATTATTGTTTAAAAAGTGTACTAGGTAGGTGATATAGGTGGTATAGTGTCAGCAGATGCAGCCCCATACTCATGTACCCCCATTAAAATATAAATAAAAACCAAATAAAATGGTGGGTTTTTTTTTCCTTTTTGGCAGATTTGGGGGATGTTTTTTTTTACAGAAATGAGAAGTGCAGCATGTGGTGCTATGTGTTCTTATTTTGTTGTTGTGGTTTTCTCCATCCTCTACTCATAAGGCATCTGTGATGGTATGGGCTTATAAGAAGAAAAAAAGAAGCTCTTTTTTTTCCTCCTGCCCTTTACTTTCTGAATAAAAAACTGTAGCTGAAGAGGTGGCTCTCTGTTGCATCTCCTTCTGAAATCACTGGCTTTAACTCTGATGTATTTCAGGCACAACAAATAAAGATATTCATGCTGCTTTATCTCTCAAGGGTTCTTCAATGATAATAGTTAATATTTGTACAGTGCTTTGAAAACATAATGTGCAAACCATAATGCATAGCAATAATTTGTATTTTCATCTTCTGCCTATATACACCTTGGCCCTGTCATTATCTGGGTTGTAATGAATAACCTTTGAAAAGGACTTCACATTTGCAATATTCTCCCTTACGTTAGTAATCTATTTTTACGTTTTACAGAAATAAAACCCTGAACTCATAGAACTCTCTTTTTCTCTCTCTCCCCTCCCTCCCTCCCTCCCTCCCTCTCCCTTACATATGGAATTCACAAACACTGTATTTAACTTAAGTAATGTTTTTCTGCTTTTCTAGCAGCACCATTGCATGCACCACTGCTCGGCAGCAGTATAATAGTGGATCCTGCATGAAGTTCCTTGTGCTGGTGGCCGGGACTGCACGAACTCTCCACCCCCTACGGGCCCAATTCAATGGACGACAGCGCAGGTTACCACTAGCCCTTACTGCTAGCGCTTGTGTGTGAATGTTCCGTAAGGGCTTACTGCTGACACTGGCCTTGTGCGCCAGGTGGACTCAATGCAGAGCCGCCTGGTGGTAAATCTCAGCCGCTCGCTCACTTGCCTGCATGCCCCTAAAAAAAGGGGGGGGAGAAGTAATTGCGGTGATATGATGACATCACCACAATTACTTTTGAGTGGGGGAGTGCAGTCTGCGAGATGTGACCCCGCGGCACATCCTTCAGGTCTGCCTCTGCTCCCACATACCTGTAAGATTTATGGTGGCAATTTTTTTTGCATAGCACCATGACATAAAGAACCACTGCAATCTAGAGTGCTGGCAAGCTCTGATATGAATGGAAACTGCAAAAGTGTGTTGAAAAAAAATGTGTCAGGGAGAGGAAGAGTCTTAGGGCGCAATCCTAAGCAGCGTTGGACTGGCAAGGCCGACAGGCCAGTGCCATATCCAGCACTGCTTAGGAGAGGCTGGAGCCTCCCCGTGGCACAGGAGTGTGCACTCCCTTACTGTAGGAGAGGCTCCAGCCTCCCCTATGTGCTCCTCGGATCTGGACCCACTAAATAGTGGGCACAGATCCAAGGAGACCACGAGGTCTGACTCGGCCACCTCCCAAGCCCGTCCAGGTCCAGCCTCCCCCCTCCCACCAATCCCCGTTCCAATATGGGACAGAGAATCCCTTGTGCCGACCGTCTTCGGTTGGCACAAGGCAGGCTCTCCGTTAGTGCTCTGCAGCCGATGCTGCGAATAGTGTTGGCTTCAGAGATGGAATGCCGATGCATCGACCTCTTGTGTCGATGCTATGACATAGCGTCAAAGCAAAGGGGCACGCTTGGATTGCGCTGCCTGAGATGCCACAGAAAAGACTTGGCAGGTTGGGTGAGTTCACCTGTGTACTGCCTCTTAATGAGAAGGCCCTAACATATTGCATAGTAAATTCTAATCTACTGCCCAATCCTGAGCTGCCTGGTTCCTGGCACAGTGGTAGCCAAACAGCTACTGGAGGCTCCACAGAGGAAGACTTTGTCTCCCCAGGTAAGCCTGGAGAGCTGCTAATGGGTTTCCTTGTGTCTACCGCATGGTCCAACATGGAGGTCCAGATGTGGCAGCAGATGTGATGTCGCCTCGCCCCGCACCTCCTGCCCTGCCTGAAAAGAGTGCAATGCTGGCAGTGGTAAAACTTACTGCTCACCAGCATCACTTTGCTGCCTTTGGGCGTGCAGGGATGGTACTGGAACAACACGGTTGGTAAGCCCTTATCGCCTGTGTTGGACATGCCAAACTGCATGTTTGCGACACCAGCGGAGGCGGTACACCTGTACCACCTGCACTGGAGAGATCAGGATTGAGCCCCTATTCTATTTATAAACAGACTAACCTGAAGGATGGCACTTAGTCTTGACCACTAGATCATACTCTTCTATCCATTCTGCATTAATTAGAATTTTGTACCACAATGCCCATGTATTTGGAAGTGAGTGTCATTGATTTAAAACAAAGCTAATTTCTATAACTGCAGCCAGTGATGGAAAGCTAGGAAAGGACACTGGCTTCATAGTTTCTATTGCACAGCTTTGAATTACCAACTAGACTACTCATTATTGTAAAAAGTGATGTTGGATTGTGGGGAAGGTCTTCTGAAAGACAAGCTTCCTTCCAGGCAGCAACACCTCCCTCTTAAGGTCCATGTATCAAATAAAAGATGAGAATAAACAGAAAACAAAATTATTTGAAATAGGACAGGAACAGCAGCTAAAAAGTGTGGATTCTATACAGTTCTACTTATTAGAGTAAAATAACTTGATTAGGTCCTTGCATTTGTATGGCATTTATTTTGTATGACATTATTGTATGGTGTTTATTACGAAGATTTTTCATCCAGATTGACAGCTCTGTTTCAATTTATTCCAAATATATTTCCAATCCCATGATAAGGAATTTCAAATACTGATGGTGGCAGGGAGTGTAGGTGGATGTAATTTTATTTGTTTTTAATGATGTTATGCCGCTCTAGAAGGCTGACTTTCCATTTCATGTAGTACATTCATACATTGGCCTGTATTCCAAACATCTGAGGCAGGGATGCAAAATAGAGTTACTATAGCCTATAGGTGGGCTTAATTTTCATTTGTTGCTTTAATATTTATATGATTAGATCATCTTTATTTTGATCTTGTTGCCACTCAGCAATGGAACGACATATAGAAATATGCTGTGTAATATATACTAATGTACAAATTTTTCACAGTTTGAAGGAAGAAAGTATTTATAGCATCACAATATTATCTAATCGTTCTTGACTGCTAGAGTTTAAGAAATATTTGTTTCTTTCAGTATCAAAGGCATGCCAAGGTTTGGACCTCTCCCCTCTTTGCCAAGTTCCCATGGATAGCAGAAAGCACCATGTGCATACTGGTATACTCAGAATTATCTGGGATTGTAATTTAAATGGGATCTCTCTTTCAGCAGTGAAGAAGTACTTTATGAAGTTAAAATTTTATTATCTTTATAATTTCTTAGCATGTATAAAAAGGTTTAATCTACAGCAGACTCCCACATAATGCGAGGCCCTTGACCAGTGGTTCCCAATCTGTGAGCTGTAGCTCCCTGGGAGCAGCAGAAACCAGCCAGGGGAGCTACTGAATCTTTGCAAAAAACCTGCCACCCTATACAGTGTATATGATTGTAGCCCTAATGGGGAGCCGTGGCCAATGGCCCAGTAGGTCAAGGGAGCTGCCGGTTGAAAAGGTTTGGGAACCAGTGTCCTAAACTGTAGTTTACTTAAGCTTGTAATCTGGCCACGTAACTCAGGCAGCAATCCGAACCTGGAGTTAGCCGTTCTCCCTGGAATGTGTGCCGTTCTCCCTGACTCTGAGAGTGGTCCAAACTTGCTTTATGATGCGTTTGCAACACTCCCGGGCACTCCAGGTTGGGATTGCACCCTCAGGCATGTATTTGAAAGCCATGTGGAATCTGAATGGTGCTACATGAACGTTAGGGAGAAGCATGTTTTTCCAAATTGCAAGAGACTGCAAATGCATTATCCTATGGATCCTGTAGTTGTTGAAAAGATAATTCTGCAAACATTCTTCAAGATCTATCGCAGGCTTACTGTATATAGAAGTAACATGTGAGGAAAATCTTTGTGGCTTATCAATAGTGACAATACGACTAGTACTAGAACTCTTTAGCTGGCTGAAAATCCTTGCTATTGGACTGTACATTGTTCCTCATTTAGCTTCAGCAATTCCGCATTGCTGAGTTTCTAATTATCCATATATTTCTTCAGGCTGAATGGTGCCATGAAAATAACCTAAGAGCACTAACTAACAGCAACAGCACTAACTAACAGCAGAGACAATTGTTGCTGTTTATTTTCACTTCATTTGTACAAAGAAATAAAATTTATGATGAAGAAAACTTAATGGAAATATGATAAAATACAATTAATCTTCAAATTTCTGATACACTGATGCAGAATATGTAAAATTAATTACAATTAATTGACAACTATCACAATGGAGATCATTTGTTCTTAGTTTCTACCTGCTGTTACTAGTGATGTTTACAGTATTATTACCAGTGAAGGATGACTTGTCAGGCACTGCCATGTTTCCCAATGCTGTCAGGCTTGAAATCTCTAAAGTTATGCGAACAGCCGATCTCTCTGGCATGCAACAAATTTATGGCACAATACAGCAGTGCTGGCCATTGTGAAAGTGCTGAAAATCACTTTGTGATGGCATAGCTGGTGCGAAGGCCTGAAACAGTGCATGTCAGAGAAGGTAAGATCTGCACTGAGCAGCATGGAGGTGGAATGGGCTAGGAGGTGGGTAGGGAAGAGGTGGAACGGGGCAGTGGAGTGTGGCGGTGGGGCAGGGGAGTGTGGCAATGGGGCAGGAGGATCAAGCCCAGGAGGAGGCAGGATCAGCGGCAGCCACAGCCGTACGTGTTGTATCCTATCCCCCTTCCCAGGCCCAATCTGTCAATATGGATCTATTGTGCCAGGTATTTAGCTTGCACTGAGTAGACCCATTGGAACTCCTTGCCACAGGAGGTGGTGATGGCATCTGGCCTAGATGCCTTTAAAAGGGGACTGGACTGATTTCTGGAGGAAAAGTCCATCGCAGGCTACAGGCCATGATGGTTAGTGCAACCTCCTCAGAAGTAGGCTACCTTGGAGTGCCGGATGCAGGGGAATGGCAATGAGATGCACATATCTAGTTGTCTTCTGTATTCCCTGAGGCATCTGGTGGGCCGCTGCAAGATTCAGGAAGCTGGACTAGATGGGCTTTTGGCCTGATCCAGTGAGACTCTTCTTATGTTCATTGCATTGTCTGGAGCTTAAGGTGGAAGGGACAAATGTCAGCTTTCTAACTTCCCCATAGGATGCAATACAGCCCATGCTGTAACCGCTGCATTGGCATGAGGCTGATGTTTTTTAAATAGAATTGGGCTGACAATAGTGCAAACAAAAGTAAGCACCAAAACCCAGACCAAACCTTTTATGACTTTTCCATGACTGAAAAGCATAAAAAATTGTTATGCCGACATGCAAGACAGCTGCAAGGAAGAACTTAAAACAGTCTGTTGGGTGTTGGATCTGCTGACGAGCTTACAGCACAATTCTACTTTCTTTACTCAGGACTCTCATTTATGGCAATAAATGCATACTATTGCAACCTGCAAGAAGGCTAATGTACTATAATAGAAAAGTGAGCAGGCATCTTCAACAGGTGGGTTGGGATGCAGAAATGGTTTATGACCTGACCTCTTTCAGCTGTGGCCATTTTATTTTTCCATTCGGGCCTGCACAATTTGAACAAAAGTCAGAGTTAGCGGCCCTAAATGATGTGAATTCTGCTGGGTATTTTGGAGGAGTCTCTTTGGTCATGCCCCCTACTCATCAGTGCTTTTGTTCAGTCTCCCATCCATCTGCCTCTCTCCTTGCAGCAACACTGCCTCTGTCTCTCACTTCTTCTTCTCCCCCTGCCTTTTGTTACCATCTGCACACCCCTGTCCAAACAAGTGAGTTAAAAGGTCTTTGACCGTTGGTGAACTAAGAGAAAATTATTATTTTAGAGGGGGGAAAGAAGAGAGACTGCAAAAGTTTCAAATCACAATACAGTACACAAATTATTAAGGATTATTGACAATAATGGGAAGGGGAATCAAAATGGATGCAGCACAAGAGGCAAAAGAATACAAATGAAAGGCAAAAACATATGCTAACAAAGCTATTTAAAATGAGTTATGTGTGCATGTGTATTGTAACCCAATTATCTAGAGAGGGCTTGATACTTACATTGGGATGAGAGAGAGGGCAGGGGCTTGGTTTCCATGGAAAAAGCAGAAGGAAGACAGTGAGGTCAGAGATGCTGAGTGGAGAGGTGCTAGTGTGTTATGGTTATTACAGGAGGGCAAGTGGTGGTTTAAGAAAAAACGCTCTAGAGAGAGAAATGGGCATGAGATGTAAAGACATTGAGACTGTGGCCAAGGAGCAAGGGTGTGTTGATGGTTCCACACATACACACTGTATAATAAATTGGAGAGTGGAGGCCATTGGGTTGCAGGCTGGATCTAGAAAGGTTTGCAATTCACCCATAGGGCGGGAGTTTGCTCTCTGCTTCAAGGACTCTTAAACAAATCTCTCAATGTCTCTGAAGAAGCAGATATACTGTAGTTTATGCTCCTATGCAGGCAAAAGTGCTGTCTTCAATACAACAACTTTATATGCTTGGGAACCTTACTCAATTTATTAAGGGACCCCTGATCTAGAGATCCAGATTTTTCAGGTACTTTCCTGGATGCTTAACAGTGCATGTCTATTCAGAAGAAAGCCCCACTGAGTTAAAGGGATTTACTCCCAGGTACATGTAAAGGGGATGTGGCGGCGCAGTGGGTTAAACTGCTGCTGCTGGGCTTTCCGACTGGAAGGTTGGGAGTTCAAGACTGCGCAACAGAGTGAGCTCCCGTTGCTTGTCCCAGCTCCTGCCAACCTAGCAGTTCGAAAGCACCTAAATGCAAGTAGATAAATAGGGACCACTTTGGTGGGAAGGTAACAGGATTCCATGCGCTACGGTGTATAGTCACGCCGGCCACATGACCACGGAAGCTTGTCCTCGGACAAAACGCCGGCTCTACAGGCTTTGAAACTGAGATGAGCACCGCCCCCTACAATCGGTCACAACTATACCATTCGGTCATGGGGAAACATTTACCTTTACATGTAAATATGATTATAGTCTAATTTTGGGTTATCTGATGTCACAATAGAACAAATGTTGATGCTAGTGATTAAGTATTTGACTGAGTCACAATATTGTTTTTCAAAAAATAAAGAAAAAGAGAAACAATTTAAATCAAAGCTTTCATTCTCATCTGCAAGTCCCTCTTTTTAGGATATAATTTAAATACTGTAGATGATGAGCCATGAGGACCACGTATAAAGAAAACTTTTGAGCTTCCAAACTCAAGGCGAAAATGCCTATAAGCACAGTGGTTTGGCACATCACAATGGCCTTTGAATTCAAAAAGATTTGAGTCTGCTTGCAACAGGAAAGGGAATCTTGGTTTCAGACTCTTCTTTAGCAGAGATATTATATAGTACTGGTGTAAAGCAGCGACAAATAGGAGGGACCTGCAGGCACACTGAAAAAATTTGATTTAGTGACAAGGCTGTGTGGCTTTCCCAAAGACGCTTCTCCTGGGACACCAGTAAAATGAAGCAAATTTGTACACTGCCTGCGTTCTGTGAAGCAGACTGGGGAAATCAAGGAACAGAGGCAGCTGCAAGAGATGTCTACAGTACTCTCCTTTTGGTGGCCCAGTAGCTGGGGATTGAGCCCAGTCTGCTCAGTCTAGAGAGGGATGATAGTGAGCAATCAGAAGTGGCCGCTGCTCCTTGCCACTGTCCCTTAGTCGTCCATTTCCTTGCAGCTCATTTTCTCTGGGTAGCCAGACTGCTACTCAGATGCGTCTCTACAAAGTGGGCAGCGCTCTACATTTTGCAAGAAGCCTTACCTTGCAGTGGAACTCATTTGTTTCCTGCACCGTTTTAGCCAATCCTCACAGGGAAAAGCAACATCTTGGCGTTGCTTACTATACTGGCTACAGCAGCAAGGGAGAGGAGGGATTTACATGACAGGGTAAGGCTCCTTGCAAAACGTAGAGCTCTGCCCTCCCTATAGAGATGTTACTGCACCGCTGCCCAGAGGGCTGGGAGAAGAAATAACCTCTGCTGCTGAACAACCCCTGGTTGGTTGATGTAGAGGGGGAGGATTTGACACAATGCGGGATAAAGTCAGTGGTGTAAACCCAGGACTAAGTTAGATGGATTGCAAATGAAGATCACAATGCTTGGCATGTCTACTCAAAAGTCCCGTATTTGTTCAAGGAGACTTGCTCCCAGGAAAGCGCGTATAGCCGAAATCTGACAATATTGCCTACGGGTCTCTCCGTTATCCCTTTTACCAGCACCGCTTGCCCAGACTAGGAGCAGAGTGCCTTAAAACCGGAGTCGGCTCGGGAGTGTTACGGATTCGTTACTACTATACGGGCTAGTACCAGAAGTGCTGCTGCTGCTATCATCTTCGGCCCGTTTAGCTGAATGCACTTCTTGGGCTTGCCTTCGAGCAGCCGCGCACCGGCTCGGGCTCCCTACGCCTTCCTGCCTTTCACTCTCACACGCTAACAGCTCAGTGCGATGTTCCAGAGTTAAGTCCGAGTCGGGGCGGGGGGAAGACGCCGGAAAACTGAGCGCAGAGCAGAGGCGACTCCGGAGCAGCGGCCCAGCCAGCGACGTCCACATGGAAACTGCGTCCTGAACGCCTCGGCGCTGCCGCTGCCGGGGTTTCCTCTCAGGCAGGGACTGGGAGGCCCTCCAACCCCCTGACTCCGCCTGCACCACATGACTTCTCCGTTGACTGCAAACTTTTTCCTCCTCCTCCTTGTCCCGTTGCGGCTGCTACTCGGGCTGGAAAATGGCGGCGCGTTAGGCTCGCCGCTGTGCGCATCCCTGCTCTCCTGCCCCGGCGCCCGGCAGGGCTCGACCTCCCCCGCGCCATGACGCGCTGGGTGCCCACCAAGCGGGAGGAGAAATACGGCGTGGGTGAGCGCTTCCTCTCTCTCCCCCTCCCCACTCGCTTTTCCTGGGCTCATCCCGCTTGTTGCGCTTTTACTTGCCGCTTGCGGCAAAACTTCCTCCCAAGTTGCCTTCGCCGTCGAGAGGAGCTGAAGCGCCTCCTCGCTGCTGCCCGCCTCGCCTCCCTGGGGCTCACTGTCTTGGCGGGCGAGCTCAGCCCTTTGCCAGGAGGAGCCACTCCCGGCCCCGCCGGCTGTGGTCCTTCGGGAAAGGCGGCAGGAGGGGAAAAGGCGAGCCGCTCGTTCTCTGCAAGAAAGGCCTGCGGCTGGAAGGGCGGGGTGTGGACTGGCTGCTGCCTCGCACTCATTCACGTTGGAAGGCGCGTTTCCTCTCGCAGGAGCGGCTCGCGTTTTCCTGCCCCTCGGCTGCCTCCCTGGATCGCTGTTCGCCCTCACGCCGACCTGGATCCCCGAGGCCTGAGCCAACCCCGCTCCTCTTTGCTTCCCCCCTCCCGATCCTCGCAAAGCCACAAGCTGTTGTGCAGGGGGTGGGGTCTGTCTGGGGCTCCGTCCCTGCTTCTCCTTTATGTCTTTTCTCTCACAAAGCGAGCCTAGATCTACGCCCTGTTGCCCTGGCTCCCAGCCCCGCTCCCAGCTTCGTTATGCCTCTTTGAAAAGAGAGCGGGAACTTTCGCTCCCGGAACCAGTTTTAGCCCTGGTTTCTCTAAGCTAAATCTCTTTTATTTTGTGTCTTGCAAAACTTAGAATGAACCCCCGCATATCATTGTTGGACTGAACCGCTGTCTGTCTCTTAACCCAGCTGGATTCTGGACTCCCCCAGCAAAGCTCTGAGCTGGATCCTTATGCTTTGTACAGCCAGCTTTAGTTGTAGGCAGTGCCCCTTCCCCTGGTTTTCCAAAACGGGTGACATTGAGTAGAATAAATTGTCACTTGATTAAAAAAAATGATAGTTGCTTATGTATTTGAGTAGCAAGGAATTACATCTGCGTGCATTCATATCTGAATAAAACAATGAAAAGGAAGAGGAGGAAAAAGCATTTTTTTTGTTTTTGGATGATACAGGCATGTGTCATATCTCAGAAAAGGATTTCCCTCCTGTGTCAGAGAGGGGAATGCCTCTTTTAAGAAAACATTTGCCACCTGTGGATGTCAATTAAAAATACTTCAGTTAAAAATGGAACTTAAAAAAAGCTGCCCATTTAACTAGGGATACAATTTTGAGCATTTGGATGTTTATAAAATAGATGGGAAATGCAATGTTTAATTAGAAGTGGTTGGCAATTTTGGAAAAAAAAATCTTCTTAAAACTCTTGTGGTTGTGGAAAAGAACCCTTCAGATATATCCTGTTCATTTTGAAGCACAAGTTGCACTTTACAATGTTGCCTTTGTTTTGTGGAGAAATGCCATTTGGGAGCAAAATGGAAAAAGAGGGTAGGTTCCTGAGATTGGGGCACAGTGATGTCTTGGGTACAGCAAGTCCTCCAGATTTTTGATAGGGAAGTAGATGAAATTTTTATCTTTGTGCATCCAGAAATAGGACTTGTCGCCAGCATCATTCAATGAAGATGGGAGTGTGCAGTTGCCCTGCATTGTACTAAGGCTCAAGCCTATGTAGGAATTGGGAAATATGCAGTGGTTCCTTTGATTGATGTTCTCCTGAACACTGCAAGATTTTTGAATAGGTTAGTTTAGAAATGTTAGTTTAGAAACTGAACACTGGTGAGTGAAAACCTTAACCTGGTAGAGGCCCTTCTAGGGTTAGTGTAGCTGGTGTTACTGAGCAGGTGAAGTGTAGTGACAACAAGTGGTCTCTTCTCCCCTCAGCAAAAGGGGGAGGGCAGTGGCAAGGCCTTTCAGCAGCTGAGGGGAGGGTTGGACACTATTTGGCACAGCAGCGGGTGAGACTGGGAAGAAATACTCTCATCCAGAAGATGATAGTCCAAGAAGGAGGGATTTAACTAGGCCAGGCATGCTGCCACCATCATTCTCCTCCCCACAGCAAAAGGTAGGGGGTAATGGCAAAACCCTCTACCAGTGTTCAGCACATGGTGAGAGTTGGGCTGTGCCTTGTTTAGCAGGGACCAAATGTCTCCCCACCACCACCTGGAAATGACAGTGGGGGGGGGCAGACTTAATGGGCTCCTCTCTATCTATCAATCAATCAATCAATCAATCAATCAATCAATCAATCAATCAACAGGTACTTATATACCACTTTTCAACACAAGTTGAAGTCTTCCTCAGACTTGGCCTGATGTCTCTGGTGGACAATTGAAATTGGCACTAGTTCCTTCTGCATTTGAAGGCCAGCCACAGCAGGTGACATGCCTGACAGAGAAGGCCACAGTGGTTAGTCTGCTCCAGTCCTCAACAGGCCAGCCTATTCCCATATTTTTTCCCTGCTGGTGTGGAAGCTGGTACAGTGATGATTCTAAGTGGGCAAATAGCAGGAAGGGGGAAAAGTGTTAAGTGGCTCCTCCCTTGTTTTTCTGTTCGTGATCACAATATCAAAAAATGTTTCTGAGGAGAAAACACAAAATTGTGGGATTGTTCATGCATTTCCTTTGTAGTGTCTTGATTTGCCCTTACAGTGATGTTGGAAAGGTAATTGAGATGATGTCTGTTTTTGAGCTTTGAATGCTCAAAAAGTGCTATATAAATGTTAATGATTTTGCTGAAAGCAGTGCTCAGTGCTCTGTATGCCTGCCAAATAAGCCTTGATAAATTCCCAAGTCAATCACAGTCTGTCTTGCTCCTTTCATTTTCTGTTTTCCTCTGTGATAATGGTAGATGCCTGGTGCAATAACTCTTGTGTAGGGGGTTGCAGGAGAACAAGGTGCCTTTTAAACATTACCCGTAGGTATGTAAGAGCCACTTTCCTTGAGCAAACTCTGCAGAGCTGGAATTGTATTTAAACGACACAAATGATTTTATGAGTCCCAATGACAGAATCTGCGCCCCCTTCTTGAGGTGGTAATGCTGCTTCTATGGGTCAGCTGTGTGATGGGTTCCTGCTCGCATCCAGTTCAGTGTTCCCCCAGCCCTGTGAGATCTGCTCATGGAAAATGATTCCCACACACGATTACATTAACATTTAATGTTAAAAACTATGGTAATATTTAAAAGGTCTCAAGTGAATTTGAAATTTCTGTTTCTACTGATGTGCAAACCTAAGGTCTTCTGTATTCTGCTGTTTTGTCTCTGCTCAGGTAATGATGAGTGCCAAGAAATAACGCTGTGGAAGAATTGCATGATGTACCATGGTTTTGGGTGCAGAGGGATTAGAGACTCTGCTATGCTGTGAATGGGTGGTTCTGCTGTTGGAAATGGTCTTCATCCTCCTATCTTTATGATGGCTGTATGCCACATCCCTGTTCAAAGGCATTATGCTTTTTTGAGTATCTGTTGCAGGGGAGTAGTAGCAGAAGGATTGGGGCATGATATCACCTGTTTGTGGGCTTCCCAGTGGCATCTGGTTGATCACTGTGGGAAGCAGGATGAAATACAAGAAGCGTGTTTATCCTGGTACTTCAGTGGTCTTTTTGTGTTCTCTCTCTCTTTTTGTGTTCTTGTTCTCTTCCTTAACTTGGGAGGTCCTTTGCTGCCCCTATTATCTTCTTGATTACATATCTTTTATGGATCCTAATTGTGGGACCTTGGCTTAAGGTGCTCCAAATGTATTACCATAATGTGCAAGTTCTACACATGATTGTTTTTGGAAGTTCAATACCAAAATCTACTGTCTATACCTGTGTATAGGTTGAAAAATTTATACCTTAAAATTGTCTAGAAAACCTGGCATTGACTTACACATGGGTTAATACGGTAAGAGCATTGAGTCAAATGGTGGGTAGAACAAGGCTTTAGTCTTTGCAAGGGCTTCTGAATGACTGTGTTTGTAAGACATGGAGCTCTAACTTAAACTGTAGAGTCTTCAATTCTGGCTGTAGAGTCTTCTGAGCATGCTCAGAAACTGCCCAGGAAAATGCATGGAGCCTTATGGAAAGTGAAACTGAGCCACACTGTATGTTTACTCATGAGTAGGTGACCGTGCCTTGGTCCATTGGAAAGGGCAGGCTGAGAAGACGGCAGTGCTACCAGAATGGTCCTGATTGGATGAATGTAGGCCCTCAAAACACTAAAGGAAGTCCCTCTGAACTGAGAAATACTTATTATATATTGAATCTTATGGAAAGTAAAACCGAGTTACATGTTTGCATTTACTTATGACTAAGCAAATGATTCAGCAGTTTGAAAGCACATTAAAAATGCGAGTAGATAAATAAGGGACCACTTTGGTGGGAAGGTAACATGCCACCTTCGTGTAGTCATGCCAGCCACATGACCATGGAAGCTTGTCTTTGGACAAACGCCGGCTCTACAGGCTTAGAAACGGAGATGAACACTACAGTCGGTCACGACTAGGCCATTTGGTATGGGAAAACCTTTACCTTTTAAGCAAATGGTTTAATGGTTCCTTACTATGTTAGTGTTAACTTTAAAACCAGTTTAAAAAAAACATTCAGTGCTATGTTCAAGTTGCTATCTTCTCAATATTTTAATTTGGTTGTCTTTTAATTTTTGCTTGGCAGCAGTAGGTTCATTGTAGTTCATACAAGCATAGCATGTAAATCTTAAATGGCTCCTGTATGTTTAGTTCACTGTAGCTTCAATCTAATGTACACTTACCTGGGAGTAACACTTACCATTGAACATAGAACTTACTTCTGAGTAGACATGCATTGGATTGCATTGCAAGTAGTTGTGCTCTCGTGTGTGTGTTTTCTGTGGTGTGGCACGGAGTGAGAGAGCGGATTGGACCAGGCTGGCTACGCCCCTCTCTGGTCCCCACAGCTGAGCGAGAGAGCTGGCCGGCCCCTCCCCTCCTTGCTGGATTGGAAACTGGCAGCTTCCAGGAAAGTTAAAAAACGAACTATGTGCCAGTGTAGCATGTTTGAAAACATGGCTAAATGAACATATTTATTTGAACTGCATAGCTTCCTGCCAGCATTTTAGAATCAGTTTTAAATCCCAATTGGTTTTAAATGCGGAGATGGTTTCTGACCATCTGGGAGGCTCATGTTTCTAGTCTGCATGGGGGTTGCCATCTTTTCCTGCTCTGAGCTCCCTGCTGAAAATTCTGGGCTGCATTCAAGACACCTCCCGTATGAGGAAAAGCTGGAGCATTTGTGGCTCTTCAGTCTAGAAAAAAGACATCTGAGGGGGGCACATAATTGAAAGCCACTAAACTTGAGTGTTGGAACACATAAAAGGAAATACTTTTTTACCCACCAGACGAGTAATCTCTGGAGCTCCTTACCACAGGAGGTGGTGATGGTATCTGGCCTAGGTGTCTTTAAAAGGGGATTGGACACAAGTCTGGAGGAAACATCCATTGCAGGCTACAGGCCATGATGGATGGTGCTCCTTCTTTTAGAAGCAGGCTGCCGGGTGAGGCATCTGGTGGGCCACTGTGAGATGTAGGAAGTTGGACTAGATGGACCTTTGGCCTGATCCAGCAGGGCTCTTCGTATGTTCTTTTTTCAGCTTCTAGCACTAGAAAGCTGTTGTGGTTTTTTCGTTCCAGCACACTGGGGTCTCCTTTTTTCAGCTTCCAGCATGCTCCGCACACTAACATTTTCATTAGCAAGCTTGGAGCTGGGAAAGATGGCGGCTTCCTGCATGCTGTACACATGAGCCTCCCAGCAGGGGCGGATCTACAGGGAGGGCGGGGCTCTGGGTGTTGCAAGAGGCCTTGCCCTGTCGTATAGATCCCTCCTCTCCCTTGTTGCTGTAGCCAGTAAGCAACGCCAAGATGTTGCTTTTCCCTGTGAGGATTGGCTAAAATGGTGCAGGAGAGGGGTGACTTCCACTGCAGGGTAGGGTTTCTTGCGGGACTTGCAGCTTTGCCCTCCCTTGGATCTGCCTCTGCCTCCCAGCCAATCAGAAGGTGGATTTTCAAACCAGTTCTGAAACATTGGCACAATATATGCTGTTGAAATTAATCTGTTCTGTGAAAATTACAAAAACCCAATGGTGTTCCTGGGAGGGAGAAACGCTAAGTTTTGCAGGAGCAAAACTTGGGAAACACTTGATAGTCAGACGATTTAGCCGAGAGGGTTAATGCCTCAGTTTGCCCGAAGATAACAGCTAAAGATCTAAAGTGAGCTCGAGACTACCGGAAGTCTCTGTGAGTGGCAGACGTTGCAAACTGCGGCTGATTAAAAGCTGAGTTCCAGCTGCCTCGTGGGAGGAGGAGTGTGCTGAAGTCAGCTGCATCTCTGGTGGGAGCAGGGAAGCTTTATCAGCCAGCAGAAGACAGACGGGTGGCTAAGAAAGAAGGCTAAATCCAGAAAGAAAGATCTGTATGGGTGTTGTTCTTGAAAGATAGAACATTTCTGTAAATTGTAAAAACCTTCGGGTGTGTGAATAAAAGTCTGCCCATGTAAATCGCCTTGAGTTACAGTCATTAGAGAAATCTAGTGATCTTAAGAAAGGCGGTATATAAATACATTTATTATTATTATTATTATTATTATTATTATTATTATTATTATTATTATTATTATGATGTCTGCTGGCAGCCACAGCCATATAACACCTACAGTGTATATGATAGTAATTGACAGTATATGACAGTGATACTTGATAAAAATGCTTTAAAATTGATTGAAATATTAATTTGGAATAAAAATACATAGCAATGCTTTCAGTCCTTCCTTTTTAAGGACAACACTGCCATCCATGAAAAAATAAAACCATTTTAGATTGCCTCTACTGATAAAGAATCAGACTCTGAAAGTGCAATCCTATACCCCTGTTGTGCCGGCGCTATGCTGTTGTGCTGGCCAAATAATGTTGCAAACGTGCCATAAAGCACATCAGCATCTGCGGTATGCTATTGGACCAGTGAAAGCAGCAGCGCCAACGCTCGAGTGCCGCTGTGACCAACAGCAGTGTCGGCCTTGTGCTGGTCGAGTGTCGGCGGCATGTGGCCGGCGCTAGGCCTCACCGAAGGCGTTCCAGAGGTGCGCTGGGGGCATAACTGGATGGTGCAGTGGGGGGGGAGACGGGGGTTGTGACACAGGACAGATGTAGTGCCATATCGTAAAGCCCATCCCCAGCCTTGGCGGGCCTGATTCGGGCCACTCCTGTCCACATTCCTCTGCGCATGCAAAACAGCAGGTGCAGATCTGAGCAGGCCCATAGGAATGACTGGGGCTTACACAGGTGCAAGGGGAAGACCTCCCCTTGGCCTGTACTTCACTGCTTCTGCCTCCTAATGGGCTTTAGGATACAGCCCTGTTATGTCAGCCTTACTATGTTGGCCTTACTTAGAACTGGGCTGTGAATGATTTCCAAGACTTTTGGAGCCACTTTAAACATCTCTTAAGTTATAGCAACAAGAAAGGCTCACAGGCTTATTTTACTATTCTGTAGTAAATGAAAATGAACCTTTTACTTTTTTTTACTTCTCTTCAATAAATAGGTAGACAGTACAGTTCTTAAGTAACAATTACTGGTAGGTCATTTGTCAGGATCTGGCATTGTGTAAAATCACTCAAAGAATCGCATATCCTCCTAAGCTGACATCCTCCTGTCATAGCAAATTCCATGTTTTTTGGCTTAAAACTTGCCCTTATCCATGAGATTGACTTGTACGTGAGTATATAGGATAATTTATGCTTGCAAAGTTTTGCAATAACATGGTCAACCTTCCTGCACGCTCCCTCATGTTAGTCTGGCAGGTAAAAGTATTTTGAATGTATGTATTTTTGAGATACACACTCCTTTTCCAAAAAATTCACACTCCTGTATAAAATTAGAGGGGATTGTATTTCCCAGGGCCAAATCCTATCCAACTTTCAAGTGCTGGTGCCAGTGGGGTGTGTGCTGCACCGGAGGAGGGGGTGTCATGGAGACCTCCTCAAGGTAACAGAACATTTGTTCCCTTACCTTGGGGCTGCATTGTGGTTGCATTGGTCAGTTAGGATTGGGCCCTTAGTCTTGTATAGTGTGGGGTTTAGCCTAACTTTGACCCTTCTTAAGGGCAAAAGTTGGTGAGTGCTCATTTCAGGAGGAGTTATTCTAGGATACTCTTTAACTTTGTATTACAAAGAGGGATGGAAATTGCTTACCTCTTATCAAGTGTACTCTTTATTTGTATATAAACTTTCAGACTCTGTCTTTAAAGTGTTTACTTTCGTTTAAGTGGATAGTAAACCACTCTTGAAAGTTCTGGTTATGAATGCAAAAATTCAGAAGAGTGGCTATTTCAGTTGTGTTCCTTTGCTAGAGTCACAGCAAGGTATTCATTTTGCATCTTCCAGAGGATGGTTTTAAAATCAGGAAGAGCATTCATAAAACTACTTCGTTTTATTTGAAAAAAATACAAGGTGAAAATATCGTGTCAGGAGCGCAAATGATTTTTTTTTTTTTAATACAGAATGGAGTGGTCCTGCACTGTGACTACATTCATGCTTGTCTTTTTTTTTTTTAATTATACATTGCTATTCTGTCCCTGCAGAGACCACCAGGGTGGCTTTACAACACTGACAGCATATTACCTTAAATACACAGTTGGCACCGATGTACTAGTGTTTTGTTTTCTAAGTAGTAGGTGCTGGCAGGGGTGGGGAGTCCACAGCAACAAATGGAAGAGCTTTTGTCTCACCACAGTCCCTGGATTCCTCTCTCACAATGGCAGTTTGCCCTGGAAGAAACACTTCCATTGGTGCTATGATCTAGATTATGCCCCGCGTGGCTGCCACTTAGAGAAGAAAAAGAAAACCAAGCATGTCCATGTCGACTGCATTATGTTGTAATTTGTAGATGGATGAGCATGGGAAACGGCTTCATCAAACCATTGAACCATGGACTGATTGGCAGCAGCTCTCCCAGCCTAGTCATGGACCTACCATGGAAATGGAACTATGGAAATGGAACCTGCCATGGTTTGGGGGCGGGGCAGAGCGGAGCATGGGGGCGGGGAAACAACGGAGGGGCAGACGGCCTCCTCCTCTGTCCCTGGGTGGCCCATTGGCTGGGTCCACAACTATCCCAGCCCTCCCTGGAAAGATGCCAGAGTTTGAACCTCCGACGTCTGCATGTTCCAAAGCATATGTTCTATCACTGAGCTATGGTCCTGCCTCAATGGGTAATTTGACCTTTAGGAAAAGATATGGCATTAGGATGTTGCATATTGGCAATGCACAAGTGGTGTTCTGTGAATGATTGTCCACATTCAGATCTAAGTGGTTTAAGTGTGCTCCACGTCTTTTGTTTTCGCTGCTCATGTGAGATGCTGTCAGCTTTCTCAATACACTCTATCTGGAATTTGTAGAGGGTTTTCCCCCTAGAAACTTTGTTTCTTTGAGTGTATGAGAAATCCAGTCCATACCACCCATTCTTTGAAACTTACTGAAGATATAAATGTTTGGGAAAAGTGGCCATTCGTTTATACAACCGGCGTGTCAGATCCGCTTAGGTTCATATATATCAATTACTAATGAATAGATTTATAAATAAAATTAGCTTTCACATCTTAGTCTCAAAACAAACACAGCGTACTTCCATACCATTTCAAGAGACAATCATGATTACAAGCAATTGTTTTCTTTCTAAAAATGATCCACACTGATTTTTCCCCCCGTTACATTTAGCCAGGAAGTTAAAGCCCTTTCAGGTAATTCAGCCTGCATTCTTCAACCTGAAAATAATGTTTTAATTGGCACATATAAAGATTTCTTCCACCGCCATTCACCTGTCCAGAATTACAGTTGTAAGGAAATCTCCAATTTCATACAGTAACACTTCCCATCAACTTTGTATTTTTCAATCCTTAAGCACAATCCTCAAAGCTTCTTATATCAAGTCACTCTGGAGATCTACAGAAGACTCTCCTATTTACGCAGGCAAAGTGTATCATGAATTCCCCTTCTTCTGTCAGAAAATCTTGGATGAACTGATCCACTGTGTACATTTCCTGTTACCTAGGGGGAAAAATGTGCACATTACACCATGTATATATCACAGAGTAAGACAGACCTCTAGAAAGCATTCTGGACCAGTAGCATCGGTTTTTCTACTTTGCAATCCTATGCATGTTTACTCAGAAGTAAGCATGTTAAATTCAATAAGTCTTGCTCCCAAAGACTTGCTCCCAATTGTATACACAAAGTGTATGTCTGGAGCCTTAGCCTCCCTTTAAAGTTACATTTTGTATTGTTTTAGAAACATACAATATATCCTAGATACAACACTATAGCTGAAACGTATCTTTGAAAATATACAAAGCACTAGTGCTGCATACTACTGGTGGGTGGTGCAGCGAGTTAATCCGCTGTTGCTGGGCTTTCGACCACAAGGTTGGGAGTTCGAGACTGCGTGACGGAGTGAGCTCCCGTTGCTTGTCCCAGCTCCTGCCAACCTAGCAGTTTGAAAGCACCTAAATGCAAGTAGATAAATAGGAACCACTTTGGTGGGAAGGGAACGGTGTTCCTTAGAGTCATGCCGGCCACATGACCACGGAAGCTTGTCCTCGGACAAAAACGCCGGCTCTACAGGCTTTGAAACGGAGATGAGCACTGCCCCCTACAGTCGGTCACGACTAGACCATTCGGTCGTGGGGAAACCTTTACCTTTACCTTAGTGCTGCATACCTACAGTATCTATTCATTGTGTTTTGAAAAAAGAGCAAGTTTGTCCTGTCCTTGATGCCTGTTAGTTTCCATCTTGCATGGTGTTTGTAGGAGCTGACCCATATGTTACTTCAGTATTCTCTGTGGCTTTTTTCCACTCTGTGATTTTAACAGCTGAAGATGTGAGAACTTTGTGCTCTGCCATAGACAGTTCTCTATTCTTTATCTGACAGTGGTTGGGGTTGGTTTACTAGTATGACATCTTAAATGATTCGTACAGTGGTCATGTTATGCTGATGCAGCAGTGTTTGCGTCTGATTGTAAACACTTCCTTGCTGGAATTGGTTCCTAAGTCACTTTAAGTGGAACTCATCTCATGCACTTTGGGCTTTAAATTGCAAGTGCCATTCTACCCTTGATAGAACCCTGGGTTGTTGTTTTTTTGGCTTTTTGGTTTAGTTTTTTGGTTGTTTTGTTTTGTTTTTTGTTAAATAAGGCATAATAACACAAAACATCACCTTTGGGAGTTAAAATATTTGAATTACTTTGGACCCACTTTTTAGAATGACAGTCTGTCCAGGACCCACCAGAACTGATGTCACGGCCGGAAGTGCCGTCATTATGACACCAGAGCCTGCTGCTTTCCTAATAATGCAGCAATACATTGGTTTATTTATCAGCCATTTACCAATAGCAAAGTGAATCAGAAAGAAAAAAACCTGTTTACAATCTTGACACAAGCAAAACAACCACACAGCTCTCCCGCTTCCAGCATTCTGTCTTCCAGTATTTTCAATATGGCTGCTCTAGGTACTTCGCAACCCACCTGAAAATGGCTCGTGGCCAGTAGTGTCATCTGGCAACGAGCTGCCAGAACGCTAGGCGGGGCTTACCGCTTGATTGACAGGATGTCCGTGACATGTTGCCGCCTGCCCGCCCGCCGCGCGGGCTCCCTCCGGTTGGCGTGCCCCTCCGCTGCTTGCCTAGGCACCTGGCGCGCCCCCCAGGCAAGTGGGTACCCCCTCCGAAGCCAGGGGTGCCTGCGCTGCGGGCGGGCAGGCAGCGACACGTCACGGACGGGCAGCCAATCAGGCAGTAAGTCCCGCCTAGCGTTCTGGCAGCTCGTTGCCGGATGACACCGCTGCTTGTGGCCACTGGTGGGTCTCAACCCACAGTTTGGGAACCTCCGTCGTACTGTAATGGTGATCTTGGTAGTTGTCTTCTGTATATGATACCCTAGAAACATGACTTTAGCTTGTCTTTTAATGTAGTAATTGAATGGTTGTCATTAACCCAGATAAGCTGCTCGATATATCACATATATCTGAATCTGTTGTTTCATTAAAGTGAACAAAAGAGGGATTGGCAAGATCAGTATAATAAACCACAAAATTGTATGCAAGTGACAGTACTATTTGGACAATCCCATTTTTCCTAACATCGTCTGATACTGTGTAGACTGTAAGGGAAATTCTTTTTTTTATTGGACTCTGAAGATACTGTTGAGGAAATCCTATTTTTCTATTCCAATCCCAAATCTTCAAGGTTTTTGTGATTAATGTATTAAAATGTAAGGAATTTTCCCGGGCTAGAGCTTAATCCTATGCCTGTCTAATCAGAAGTAAGTCCCACTGTTTTTACTCCCAGGAAAATGTGAAGATTGTAGCCCAACTATGACTTCTGATTCACTATTCCCATGTGATACTCTATTGTGGCTGTCTATATATCAGATTTAAATCTCTGCACTAGCTAGATCAGCAATCTCCTTGTTATATTGATGAGAGTTTGGGTTCAGCTCAGTCCACAAAAGAAAGTAGATGTAATGTTTGAAACACGGTGAAAGTGTGATCCTAGATATTTGGGCAGTGAATGTGTTCTCAAACCACTTCCATCACATTTAAAATGTTAATATGTCTTCAGATAAAATCCTTGAGGAAGTGTGACCTTATAGAAGTCAGACATAAACTGTACAAAAGTCTCATAGCACCACATACATTAAGCATAACAAAGGCCATGTTCTTTAGAGTTGTAGCTCAGTTCTGTGAAAGTAGAAAAATTTGATCTTGCAACTAGCTAAATTTGAGTAGCCAGGTCTTGTTTTATATTGAGCCTGAAACAGAACAGCTTTTTGTGTTGATTTGTTAATTTGCAATGTAATGAAAATTTTGACCAGTGATCTTGAAAAAAGTAGCACTCATAATTTTTTTACTAGAATAACTGTGAATGATGATTGTGTTCTACAATATGGCATGTCTCTAATGAATTTCAAGGGTGTAGGAGTTGAAAATAGATCTATTGTTGCTGAGAGGGGAGAAATTTGATGCTTAGTGAGCGCAGACATTATCATTTTCCTGTAATTCCCTATTGAAATCTGAATCCAAGGCAGATTTAGGATGAATTTTTTTGTCTGTGTGTTCCTGCCTCACTGAATTTTCTTTCAACTATGATTGAATACAGTTTGCTTATACAGTATATGTATTTTGTACATTTTTGGTGTAATAAACAAGTTGCTTGAATTTTTATATGTTTTGGTAATACTGAACTTCCAAAATGAAGTATGGACCTTTCACAGTGCTGCATAATTCTAAGTCTGAAGAATGTTCAGTACATATTTAAATAACAAAATTTTTTATTGTGAGCAACTTCAAAAACTGCTGTCTAGCTTCATACTGAAATTATATGTAAGAGAGTGCCAGTAAAAAGACAAGCAATATAGATTGTGAAGAAGATTTTTTTGGGGGGGGGGGGTAAATGGCTAGAAGTCGTTTTAATTGCACACAGGCAATCTAGTCTTGTGGGTAGCATTCCTTCGTACTGCAGCATTATGACCTTACAGCTCTTCTGAAAGATCCTGGAGATATTCCATCCCTCCCCTTTTTTCCCTGTCAATGTGCTAATTTTGGACTTGTCAAGCTTAGAATGGATTAGCTATTATTATAGGATAATGCTATAGCTTTTTTACAGTGCAATCTATGTTTAATCAGAAATAAGCCCCATTGAGCAGACTGGATCTTTACTTGGAGTAACGAAACAAATGTACCCTTACTTTGAGGAGACCTCCAGCCTGCTCGCATCCAGTATGGGATACAGAGGTCACTGAGCTGCTGCCCCTAGGCTGGATAAGATGGGGCCCATAGTGAAAGCCAGAATAGATACATCTGTTGCAGATGTCCGTAGGATCAGCCTGCCTTATGTGAAACTATGCAAGTGTCTGATGTGTTGATTTACAAACCACCTTGTTGTTAGGACTTAAACTCTTAAAAACGGGTTTCATAATATGAAAATATACGGATCCAATTATATTTGATAGCAAAATAAAAGAAGTTTCCTATTCTCTTCCACAGATTATACTCCTCTACCAGCTAAGGCAGTCATGCATGTGCTCACCTCCAAATCCAGTCCTTGGCTTAGTTCCCACTCCTCCTGCTAAGAGCCTTCACCAATATTGATATTCATTAGTTCAGGTTTTTTAGCCACGCTCCCCTCATTTTCTTGTGCTTAACGATCACTGTAGTAAACAAACTCCCTCACTCCTGACATGTGGCTCCCAACTTGCACTTTCTGAACTTCCACTGTGTGTTCTGAATATCAAATAAATAAAATAGCACTCTTTCCTTGTCTCTTTTGCATGTACACACTTGTTCAGAGCAAACCAGCAGCCCAATCCTAAGTAAGGCCGACATAACAGGGCTGTATCCTAAAGCCAATTCGGAGGCAGCAGCAGTGAAGTGCACGCCAAGGGGAGGTTTTCCACTTACACCTGCGTAAGTCCAGTCATCTCAATGGGGCTGCTTGGATCTGTGCCTGCTGTTTTCCAGGCGCAGGTGCACGTGTGCAGGAGTGGCCTGAATTGGGGCTGCCAAGACTGGGGACAGGGTTTAGGATTTGGCACTTCGGCCATCCTGCATCACAACTCCTGTCTCCGCCGACTGTGCCATCCATTTACGCCACTGGCACGCCTCTGGAACACCCTCGGCAAGGCCCAGCACTGACTGCGCACCACAGATGCTCGACTGGCACAAGGCCAACATTGTTGGCAGTTGCAGCGGTGCCTAAGTGTTGGCACTGCTGCTTGCGCTGGTCCAGCGCCATACCGCCGACACTGATGTACTTGATGGCATGTTTGTGACAGCGTTCGGCTGGCGCAGGAGGGTAGCGCTGGCCCAAGGGGGTATAGGATTGTGCTCTAAAGCAGATAACAACATGAATTAAGCACCTCCTCCAAAGTAGCCAGTGCCTTTTGATGCCTTTTAACAGTGGAACACAATTGGTAGTTCCTGTTCTTGCATGCAAAGAGAGGGCAAGCCTTGTAATCAGTAGTGTACTACAGGCAAGTAGATGGAGCCTAGCTGCCTTTATTCCCCCTCCCCCTGCTGCTAAGCAGCCTGGAACTAATGTACTGAGCACCTTGTTTTTATTTCTTATCATATAAGAATCAAGTGTACCTTGTCTCATTTGAAGCATCCTTCCCAGGAGAATGCTTTCTATAGATCCACTGCTTATACAGAGTGATGGATTAGAATAATCTAACATGGTTTTCATCCCAGCAAAGAAATAAAAATGCCATATTAAAAAAATCCAACTATTTAATATGTAGCTTCTATAGTAAGGCTTGCACTATGTATTTTGATTGGTAGATGGTCTGACCTGCACTGTTCCTCTTTGGCCCAGTATACATTGTCAAATATCTTCAGATGTGATTATATACAGTATACTGTATGTAGTTAATAAAACCATATGGAGAACAGCTAGTGTGAAACTGAGCTACGGACTCAAAAGCAGCTTCTGCTTCTTCCAGCTACTCCAATAGAAAAGGATTTGCTGCCCTATGATTTGTGTTATAATATTTTCTGCAGTGGGAAATCTTCTATAGGTGTATTTTTCTGCAGAGAGTTTTCCAGTTCTTGGAATGCATCTTTGCATAAAATTGATTGGTAACATGATGATACAGTACTGTTCAACCTAGGCAGTTTCAAAGTTTTAATTAACTTTTTTTACTGGTGCTGCCCTTAGGAAGAATGCATGCCTAATAAATATCAATGCATGGGTCTTTGGGCATGCCAACATCAGTTTAATAGCTTTCAGTGCCTTTATTTCCCCCCTTAAACGTTTAAGCAAGGTAGGGAAGTACATGCCATTGAGTTGTTGGATTTTAAAATATTTGCAAGTACTGTACCCTACTAAAAATAACTTCAAAGAAAATCTTTGAATTAGTTTGACTATGTAATATTTATACCACAGTTAAGGCTGCCATTCTGTGTATACTTAGTCTTCAGTGGGACTTACTTCCAAGTAGGCATGCATAGATTCTTTATTGAATAATTTTCTTAGTCATATTTTGGTTCAGATGCATGGAGTTATGGGTTGAGAGAGAGAAAAAGATTCACACAGCATGTGAAATTAACATGGCATTCTCCTTTTGGTTTGTTTTAATTAAGGAAGCTACGCATGCTAAAAAGGATCTTAATTATTTTAGGACACTGGAAAACCTGATTTAATTTTTTTTTCCAGAAAGCCCACATCATTGCTGCTTTCACATAGTAATTGTATGTGCTATTATAGCTGGATAAATCTATGCCTCTGTGTTGGTTTGATACCCGGATCAGCTTGCCACATCAGCACTAGACTATATCAGTTATGATGTTTCACCTGCAGAACAGGTTGTGCTTATTTTAAATCCAATGAAAGCTATGCCTAAGCTATGCTAAACCCATTTGTAGCGCTTCTCTCTTTAATGCATATGCTGCCCTTAAGCAGGGACATCAGTTTGTGGCAGAGCCATAGAACTCTATGAATGCATTCATTGGTTTTGTAATTTCTACTGCAATCTTGGGAGTCCAGGAAAGAATAGGCTTTCCTTCAGAGCTGCACACTCCTGTGCGTGACTGGTTTCTCTAATCTCTCATGTTCCAGAGCCTTGCCGGTTGTGATATACATCTCAATAACTTATTCTCTGTATCTGTACTGAAAGGTTGGGCTGTCAGCGTGATACCGTAGTGAGGTATAAATGTCCTCGGAAAGCTGTTTCCCCTCTGTTAAACTAATCTTGTGGGGTGGGATTTATAAACCATCCTGAATATCTATTGCATACACCAAGTAGAATTACTGCCTTGGAACAAAAGGCATTGTAATGTAGTTTATAAATATTATCGCAGGATGCAGTTGTAAGAGTGACTCAGCTTTACATCTTGCAGTACTTCATGTTGGCCTAAAGATGGGCCTGAGATGGTGTTTGGGGTGGGGATGGGGAAGAAAAATGCATTATTTCTTAATAGGATGGATGTCATCATTGCTGTACATGTTGATGATTATCTTTAAGATCTGCCAAACAATTGGGTACTATGTTGCTGTGCTCTGGTTTGTATGGCACTATTTGTCTCATTGTAAAACTTCTATTCTCTCTTGCCCATTTGTGTGAAGTATCATTATTAAAAATATTTATACACTGCTTTTCAACAAAATGTTTGCAAGTGGTTTACATAACAGCTTAAATAGAGAGAGTGTTGAGAGAGCCAGTGTCCCAAAGGGCTTACAATTTTAAAAAGAGACATTAAGAAAGAGCCACTGTAAAAGATGCTCTGTGGTGGGATGGTTGCTTTACTGAAGAGAAGATAACTGCAATTTAAGAGGTACCGCTTTACCAAGGTATCAGAATTAAATGCAGCAACTTCATGAATGCAAGCTGTCTAGGGAAGGTCTGTTGCATATATCTTCAGTGTTGTCCTATAGGATAGTGGTTCCCAGACGGTGGGTCAAGTCCCGCTAGTGGGTCGCGAGCCAATTTCAGGTGGGTCACAAAGCATCTAGAGCCGCCATGTTGAAAAGATGGGATGCTGGAAAGGGGGAGGGCTGTGGGGTTATTTTGCTTTTGTCAAGGTTTTAAATAGGCTTTTTCTGATTCACTTTGCTATTGGAAAATGGCTGAGAAATAACCCAACTTACTGATGCATTCTCAGGAAAGCAGCAGGCTCTGGCATCACAATGATGTCACTTCCGGCCATGATATCACTTCTGATGGGTTCCTGACAGATGGTCATTCTAAAAAGTGGGTTCCAGTCCTAAAAAGTTTGAGAACTACTGCTATAGGAATTATGTGGTTTGGATTCTCTTTAGGCTTACCTTATGAATTTCCCTGGGCTTTTCACGCCCTGTTTTTTTTGCCTATTATTGGCTCAAGTTCAATTGCAGGAGCCAGCAATAGAGTTTTAAAAACTGTCTGCAGAATAGTACCAGACCTCTATCTTCCCAACTGTTAAATGGGCACTTAAGACCTCCCTATTCTGTGAGGCTTTTAATTAGCGACCACTTTATTGGTTATCACTGCTGAATTTTTACTACTGGTTTTATTGATATCATTCACTGCTTTGTAAGGGCTTTCGCTTCGCCAAGTGGGAGAAACATAAAATGGTTCCTTTTTCAAGTTAAGCTTGGCAGTGAAAGAGCGGGGTGTAAATAGCATTTCTTTCTTGAGGACTAGCTTGGTTTTGGGAAATGTATTGTGTGCAATTGCAGCCATATTAGTGCACTTTGCAGAACAAGACGTTGCTGAAATCTATCCATGTGCTAATGTTAAGTTGCTATTTTAGGTTGAATTTCCACATGCAATATTTGTTCTCAGTTTATGTGGTTAAGAGCGCAATCCTGAATAGCGTAAGATAAGAATAGCGTAAGATAAGAATTGACGTCAATAATAATATTTTTTTGCTGAAACTTTTTGGCTCCAAATAATCTTAAAGATTGAATTACACTGACAGACAATGGATTATTAAGACTACTAATACAGATTAATAAATTAATTTTGATGGATACATTTGTTTAACAATATATGAGGCTTAACAGTATTATATTATTAATAATTGTTGAAGAAATGTATTGTAGGTAAAGTAGATTTCAATATATGTATGTAATCTCTCCATGACCTTATGTGTATACCTGTGTTACTATCCCCTCCCCTTTCGTATTAATATTTTCCTTTTCCCATTACTGTATAGTAGAAAATAAAATCATTTTGAAAAAAAAAAAAAAAAGAGCGCAATCCTAAACTGGAGTTAGGCTGGCATAAGCTAAGCCAGCCAAGTTTGGCCAGCACAAGGGCCACAATAAAGCGTGTTTGGACCACTCTCAGAGTCAGGGAGGATGGCTCACGTCTATGTGCTGGCCTCTGACTCCGAGACTGGTCCAAACATACTTTACGGTGTCCCTTGTGCTGGCCTTAACTTTGCTGGCTTAGCTTATGCTGGCCTAACTCAGTTTAGGATTGCGCCCTATGTCTGAGTAGTTTGTGTTCAGTTACGGATATTTATATTAAAATTTAAATGTCACTTTTCCTACTTAAAGAATTAAAGTGGTAAAATAAAAATGATTCAGAACCACAAGAGCTTGCTTTATTTTTCCCTTTCTCCTTGGCTGCCACTGCTGCAGTCTGCTTCTAACTTGCTCCTAGCCAGTTGGAAGAGAATTGGAACACCCAGTGGGGTGGCAGACAGACAGGTAGGGCGGTTGTCCACAGTCCCTCTATGTGACCATTTCAATCTGCCTCATGTTTGGGCCATCCCTAGTAAGCTTGTTGGTGTTATGTAACTAGTGAAGATACTGTAGGTTTTTGCTTTTGCTGCACCGTGGTGTCCATGTAGTGTGTAGGAGAGGGAGGAGGATGTCTGCAGCTTTTACTTGGGGTTAGTTGCTTGATTTGACACACCCTTTCCCCCACATTTGTGAGCACTCTTTTTTCAGACCCTTATCATTCCAAGTCAGAACATATTGGTCCCTTTAAAACCAAGCATTTATGCCAACCCTTCTTGCTTAGGGTGTAAAATAAAACATTTGCATTTGGCAGTCTGTCTTCATAAAAAAATGAAAACATTTTAAATGAAGGAATTGAGGATTGGCTAATTCTTGAGCAGCATGCATTGTTTTCTTGGTTATGGGAGAAGGGAAATCCTTTTGTAGTACAGTGATACATTTTGCATAAGCCTCTGATTCACCACTGCCAATGCTGTTAATTATGCATGTCCACCCTTTCATTCAGGCCAGCGGTTCTGCATGTTATGCAACGACTTCTGCGTGTTATGCAAATGTTATGCAAGGATTTAACTTGATAAATTTGACAAAGAGATCAAGCAATGTTTTGAATTGTGTGTTTGTTTAAATCTGCCTCGACACACACTGCTTCCTTATTAATTGAATTAACCCTTGTTTATATGTCTACATTCTTGCACTTGTTAAGAGTTTGGAATTAATGGTATTCAGTCTTGGTGCTGGACAGCTAGGTCAATGCAGGATCTATAAACTTTAAAAGATGTGCAATTTGCTGGGTGTGTGTATGTGTGTGCTGTAAGGGCTGTACTGAAAGTGTGGTTGGATAATGATTTTCACTACACTGTGTACTAGCATGGAGTTGTTGAGCTGGTAAACTCCTCGCTTAATCTACCTTAAACCTGTAGTGAAACTTTGTAAAAATATAAGCAGAATCTTTATGCATAAGATTAAAGGTATATCCATTCTAGCATTCTCTTTTAAGAAGTGAGTTAGATGCTTCCAGAAAGCAGGGCATGAAGACACTCTGCCTTGTGTACCAGCAGTATATCGCTTCTAAACTATATTTAGCTATCATAATTTAGTTGTTCTGTCCTTTTATGAATTTGTTCAATCCCATTTTGAAGCCATTTAATCCAATGACTTTTCGCTAGATTTTGTGGGAGTACAGTAGATTCTATAAGTTGTGCTCAGAAGTTCTGTTCCGTTTCACTGGATGGTCCTACGTTCTAATGAGGGAGAGAGGGAGAGAGAGAGATTTTCTCTGTCCCCTTTCAGGCATGCCTCCGTATCTGCTGAGATTCTGTTCTGGACCCTACCGTGGTTACCTGAAACCATGGATACTGGGGATGCCTTTTTAAAGATAGAGGAACATCAGTAGTTTTGCTTCAACAAGATAAAAAAAGAGATTTGGTTAATGTCCCCCTATCATTTTAATAGGAGTCCCGGTATCCATGGATAAATGAAACTGTGGATACCGAATCAGTGGATACTGGAGAACACCTGTACTTCTATAGGCTTCTGTGATTAACATATGAATGTCTATATACTGCATCCTTCAAATACCACTTTTGTGTGCAGTTTTTCCTAGGACCTTATTAAATAGCAGCCATATTTTTGGTATGCTTGTAGCCAGGTTCTATGCGATCAGCATTTTTAAGAATCTAAAACTGCAACACTATCCTTGTTAAGGGACTGGTTGTTCTATATTTGATGTTCTCCAGCTTCTGCCGTTTTCCCCAGGTGTGCTTTGAGTGGGAAACTTGGGAGTGAAATAGTGTGGCAAAATAGTCATCCTGATACAAATGTCTGGGGAGGATAGACGTGGAATAACTAAACTGAAGTACAGTACAGGACTAAAAATAAAAAGTGAGCCTCAACATTATGACTATAATCCAACCCAGAGAAAGGTTCATCTTTGACAGAAGATCTTTCTAGTTTTCAGATGATAAAACCAAATAGAAATTGGAAGTGCATACATTTATTAGGTAATGCGTATTGCCAGCATTGTGGCAGAACTGTACTTTAGATGAGCTTGTGATGGAGCAGTATTTAATTGCCACCCACAAACTGCAGGTGTAATTACTGCATCAGGATGTCTTTTTGCATTTATTCATTCGCTAAGTCATGTCCGACTCTTCGCGACCCCATGGATCACAGCACGCCAGGCCTCCCTGTCCTCCACTAGCTTCCGGAGTTCGCCCAATTTCATGTTAATCGCTTTAGTGACACTGTCTAACCATCTCATCCTCTGCCGCCCCCTTCTCCTTTGCCTTCAATCTTTCCCAGCATGAGGGACTTTTCTAAAGAGTCCTCTCTTCTCATGAGGTGGCCAAATTATTTGAGCCTTAGCTTCAGGATTTGTACTTCCAGGGAGCAATCAAGCTTGACTTCCTAGAAGATTGACCGATTGGATCTCCTTGCAGTCCAGGGGACTCTCAAGAGTCTTCTCCAACACCATAATTCGAAAGCATCTATTCTTCAGCGCTCTGCCTTTCTTATGGTCCAGCTCTCACAGCCATACATTGCTACTGGGAAAACCATCGCTTTGACTATGCGAACCTTTGTTGGCAGGGTGATGTCACGGCTTTTTATTAAGTTGTCTAGGTCGCCATAGCTTTCCCCCAAGAAGTAAACGCCTTTTAATTTCATGGCTGCAGTCACCGTCTACTAGTAAATTGCTACAAGGTTTAAAATCTCAGATCAGTCCATTAAAATCAAGGGATTTTATCTTGTGAAACAATGAAATTTCTGAACACAAGTGTTCTTATCTTATTCTTAAGAAAAATAATCTTATCCTTTGTTTGCCTTTTGGTTATGTAAAATATTACAGTAAGTAACCAAGCACCTCACAGTTTAACTCTGAGCTCAACTGTGTCCAGTTTTCCTGCATAGATGTGCACTCCCAAGGTAAGGGAACAAACCTTACCTTGAGGAGGCCTCTGTGACCCCCCCCCCCACTGCAGGAATGCAGCTCACACCTTGTTAACATGGCTATATCGGTTTTGGAAGGTTGGGTAGGATTGGGTCCTTAGCCTTATAATTCTCTTTTGCTCTAATTGAAGAGACTGTTTTTGCAGTCACTTGAATAGAAGTCATATAATTTGAGCAGAAGGGTTTTCTTAAGAGCCTTCTTCCTGTAGGAACAAGGACTCAACCTCTGTTCTTTCCTAGTTGTAAGTTTAAAAGAATTAAACAGTGGGGAAATGTTGTGGGCATGTGGGCTAAGTATGTACCTTGCAAGATTGAGGACAGCAGCTTTCAAATCACCTTTCTGGTTGTTTTGCCTTGGGGTCCTTTTTAATGACCATCCCATAGAAGTAGAGCAGGTAATAAACATAAAACAGGTTAACAGGCAAGTCCAAACTAAAATATAGATCCTTAAGGCAAACAATCTTCTGGCTACAGCAGAGATAACCATGGTAACGCCTGAACCTCATCAGCATGCTCTCTCTCTCTGGAGATACAGTGGGGGAAAAACATGGTAGACACCATAATAAATATGAGGTGATAAGTCCTTGATTTACCAGGAAGTCTTGAAACATATTCTTCTTCCGGTACTCTTAGGATTTCTATGTAAGATTCCTTGGGAGTAAGTGGTGAAGCTAACTACTTTGCTGGAGAAGAAATCTCCTGTGCCCCCACCCTCAGCCAAATCATATGGAGCATGTTGGCGTTAAGTATAGTTTGCATTTTTTAGATATAATGGTTCTTGCTTAGGACTGCAGAAATTTCACTTGCAAATTACTAACCTGCTTGTAGTCTCCTAGAGGTCTTGTTGTAGGTGGTTAGCAACTTTTAAATGATACCTCTGGAGAAGCCAGAGGAAGAACTTGGAGGATTAAATGAATAGTCGTTTTCTGTATTTTTTAGGTCACTTTAGTTTTGTGGGATTGAAAATGGGCATTCACTTGTGGTAACAACTTTTTTTCTGACTAGAAAAGGAAATATTTGCTACTTGAACATGCACTGGTCATCTTGGGGCTTTGAATGGCCAGAAATGAGGAACATAGACATATGTGGCTAGTAAACAGCTTGGAGGAGGGATTTCTTTCTCAAGTATTTTTGGGGGCCTACAGGTGTTAATCTCATCAAGCCCATTCTGGTGGTGTTGGGGTCTTGGCCTGCCCTTTAAATTGGCCTGAGGCACGTTTACCTACATGTGAGTAAGTGTGCATTGTGACTTGGAACCCAATCCTGGCGGGTCTTACAGCTGGCGATATGACCGCAGTGCCAGCTCCGGGTGTCATTAATGTACTGTAAAGCACGTTTACATCATCCGTAGGGATTGCCTGTGCTGGGGTAGTGCTGCTGTGCCTCATTGTGGGCAGAACGGCTGGCCGATGCTCCAGCAGTGCCGGCAGTGGTAAGGCCCCTCAGGGCAGGGGGGAGGCAGGGAGAGAGCGGAACTGGGGAGGGGAGGGGAGAAGTGGGCCCATGTAGGGATGAGAAGGACTGGTGGTGGCTTCCTCCATAGGATCGTATCCCGTGTTGGGCTGGGCGGCCTGAAACGGGCCTCCTTGATTCTATTCTAGCTCAAACGTGAGTGCAGAGCCAAGGAGACGCATTGATGCTGCCGCAGCTTTCCTTGGGGTAAGGGTGGGAACGCTCCCTTACTGCAAGGAGACCCCGGCAGTGCCCTCGGTGGCCACTGGATGCAGCGGTCACCATTTTGGCACCGCTGAAATGGTGACTCCAGGTTGCCGACCTTCGGACCAGCCTACCTGTTTCACTTTTCATAGGGCTCAGTACATTTTCCTAGTCAGCTATCTGCTTGTCAAGTTTAGCGTCAAGTCCCACCAACAATCAGGTTGCAACTCAAAAGTGGCTTCCGACCCACAGTTTGGGAAACACTGAGCTAGTAACATTTAGGGACTTATTTATAAAGCTGAATGATAAGGGCATGAGTAGAATGCTGTGCCAGCAGCTTTTGAAGCAATAGTAGTACATTCCTTTGCTTTTGTGTTTTAGATTTTCCTTTAGGGAAGTGAGAGAAGTGCTCCTTTGATCTTCCCCAATTACCAGCATGTGGATCGAAACTACCATTGCTCTTGAAACTCCGTCCAAGAACTCTCTCGTAATAACGTCACCATTTCCTTATTTTCGTACAATCTGTGGTGTCTTGTATCTTCTGGAGACAGAGCATTTCCTTACAGTTGTTGTGAAATGTAAATAAAGCAGCCTGCATAATGAGTGCTAAGGCTTAGCATTTTTCTTAAACATTTTGCCCGTGTCATGTGCTCATCCAGCTCTGTCTCCCTCCACAGGGGATGGGTCTGTATCATAAGGGCTTGGAAAAGATATGCTGACTCCCTAATTAGTCCAGCGCACTTACCATATCAAATCAAAAGAATTCAAACGAAAGCCCTCTCAACTGGATTCGACAGTACTAGGTGTGCATATTGCCAGGATGAAACTCCGGGAAACTCCGAGTACCAGAAGTGGGCCATTTACAAGATGCCATTCTGAGAATAGGCCAAAATGCATTGAAAAGTCCTATACGTAAACTGCGCCAGTCCCAAGCTCGGACACAGTCCAACCACAGGTATGACTGCAGTTTTTCTCAGAGCTGGGTGTGCACATTGCAGGAAAGGCAGTCCGGGAACTTTGGAGTACCCGGGGTGGGCCATTTCCACCAGGTTCCAGTCTGAGGTTTTAGGATTTTGCATGCATTTTGGCCCATTTACAGATTGGGACCTGGTGGAAATGGCCCACCCCGGGTACTCCAAAGTTCCCGGACTGTCTTTCCTGCAATGTGCACACCCAGCTCTGAGAAAAACTGCAGTCATACCTGTGGTTGGACTGTGTCCGAGCTTGGGACTGGCGCAGTTTACGTATAGGACTTTTCAATGCATTTTGGCCTATTCTCAGAATGGCATCTTGTAAATGGCCCACTTCTGGTACTCAGAGTTTCCCGGGGTTTCATCCTGGCAATATGCACACCTAGTACTGTCGAATCCAGTTGAGAGGGCTTTCGTTTGAATTCTTTTGATTTGATATGGTAAGTGCGCTGGTAAGGAACTGGACTAAATCATGCACCTGGAATCATAGAACTCTGCAAATAGGCTCTGTCTGTTTAACTTGCAGAAGGGAAATTAGCTCTAGTCCACTTCAACTGATCAAGTCCTTTAATCAGCCTTCAACCCTCCAACAGGCTCCCTTGTTTTCTGCATACAGACAGGGAAGCCCCTCTCAGGAGCCTTGCCTCTCTGCTCTTGCCTTCATTCCTTCCAGACCCCTTTGCTTCCCACCTAATTCCTGGCTTCTGTTTCACTGTATGTAGGTATTTGGGGCTCCTTGCCCTTAGCTCTCTGTTCCTGACCTTGCGCCCCCTCATCGCTTTCCTTCCTTCCAACTCCCACTTTCTCTGTAGCCTTTCATCTTCTTCTTCTCCTTGGGACCTTCTTATGTTCTCCTTTTCGTTCTCTCCTTCTGTCTGTTCCGCGTCTCCTTCCATCCTAGTCCCAGTCTCCATTTATTATTTGAAGAATTCATTCTCCGCCTTTCCCATGCCAAAGCAAATGCCCAAGGTGCTTTACAGAGAACAAAAAAGTACAGTGTAACCACCATAAGTAAAGCACATACGTAAAATATTTTTAAGAAACATTATTTAACATGAACCCAGAGAACGTTCAAAACTCATGTGAGACCCAGTCCTCCTCATCAGGCCCTTTGGAGGGTGGGAGGGTGGGAGACAATTGATCAGGGAAGTAAACTATGACAGTATCCCAGAGGGATAGAGGGTAGACAGCCAACCATCATCCAAAGGCCAGACACGATAGGTATGATTTGAGCACTCTCCGAAAAGCCATGAGGGAGTGTGCAGTTCTTAATTCTTCTGGAAGGGAGTTCCGTATTTGTGGAGCTGTGTCATGGCTCATCTCCCTGCTTTATCCCAGTGTGCACATATAATATAGTGTTTTTTAATTGAATGACCTTTGCTCTGATTTGACCAAGGCAGTTGCTTCCTTTTTGATGGAAGTTCTTAAGATTAAGAGCTGATTTTATGCCACTGTTTATTGTTTAATGTCTATTGTGTTTATTTATTATCACAAATATTATTATGCCAATAAAGGTTTGAAATTGAATTGTGTTTTCTGTCCCCAGTATCTTACCTGTTGTCTCTATCCTTAACTTCGTCACCTTTTCTATCCTTACCTTACATAAGAACATAAGAAGAGCCCTGCTGGATCACACCAAAGGCCCATCTAGTCCAGCTTCCTGTATATCACAGTGGCCCACCAGGTGCCTAAGGGAGCTCACTAGACAGCAAGATGCTTGCATTCTGTTGCCACTCCCTTGCACCTGGCATTCTGAAGTAGCCTACTATTAATCTAAGGAGGTTGCACCACCCATCATGGTATATAGCCCACAATGGACTTTTCCTCTACATATCTGTCCAGTCCCTTTTTAAAGGCATCTAGGCCAGATGCCATCACCACCTTCTGTGGCAAGGAGTTCCCTAGCTTAATTACCCGCTGGGTAAAAAAGTATTTCCTTTTATCTGTTTTAATTCTCCCAACACTCAATTTCAGTGGATGTCCTCTGGTTCTGGTATTGTGTGTGTGAGAGAAAAGAACATTCCTCTATCGACTCTATCCTTCCCATGCATAATTCTGTATGTCTCAGTCATGTCCCCGCTCAGGCGCCTTTTTCCCCAACTGAAGAGCCCCAAATGCTGCAGTATTTCTTCATAAGGGAGGTGCCCCAGCCCCGTAATCATTTTTGTCGCTCTCTTCTGCATCTTTTCCAACTCCACTATGTCCTTTTTGAGCTGTGGTGACCAGAACTGTACACAATACTCTAGATGTGGCCTTAGCATTGATTTGTACAATGGCATGATAATATTGGCTGTTTTATTCTCAACCCCTTTTTTAATGACCCCAAGCATGGAATTGGCCTTATTAATTGCTGCTTCACACTGGGTTGACACCTTCATCAAGTTGTCCACCAGCACCCCAAGATCTCCTTCCTGAGTTATCACAGACAGCAACTCTTCCTCTTTCCGGGTTCTGCTTCCCCACTTCCACTATCTTCTTTCATTTTCCCTCTCTGCACTCCCACTTCTTAGTCTCCGAATATTTTACGGTAGGCTCATTAAAAGCTTGGATTTGTCAAATATTTTTTCTGAACAGTAACCATTTAGTTTTACATTCCCTGCCAGATCTGGAGACCACTGTTTTCTTATGCCAGGTGACTGGTGCTTGCCACTCCGCTGGGGAGCATTGGGCAGCTGCGATTATAGCCCCAAGTGTTGCTGTGGCTGGCTGCTTCCGGGTTCTGTCGCCCCAGGCTGTGCATGTGGCGTTCTGGGCATGTGCAGCTGGCCGTGGTGACACTTGGGGGCTGTAGTTGCGGCTGAACATTGCCTGGTGAAACATTAAGCACTGAACATGTAGTTGCAACTGAATTCTCCCTGGCAGAACATTAAGCGCCGATTGAGAAGACTTTTAGGTGCTGCAGCGGTATCCAGTTTGGAGACCGCTGTTCTAGTACCCTATATAAACGTATGATCTGGATAACTGAAAAGTGTGTTCAGAGAACATCTCATAGTTTTCCCAAATGGTCATTCACTTAAAACTGACTGTTGCACGCACCCAAGGCATGACTTGATAAATCCCAGGTGCTAGGTTGCCGTAGTACCTACAAATTTCATCCATGGTGCTTAGGAGTTTCTTGGAAAATTACTTGTTTTGTGGAAAATTAAACATTTATTTATTAGTGGATATTACAAAAATTAAAAAAAGCCATCTGGTCCCTAAATTTTTTGAGCTGATTCTTAGGTACAAAGCAAATTTGTCAAGCCCTGAAGCCAAGTAACGAACTGTTCCTGCATAGCCAGTTTAATACAGAGAGAAATAAAATGAAGAAGATAATGGGAAGGCTTTGTGGCTTTCAGGTAATGTTAATCTGGCACAAGTCCTAATATGATCTCTAGCTATATTTTTTAATTTTTTAATTGCATATAGTTTATAGAGATTCTCAAACTACAAGTATTGCATACTCGTTACTGTCGAGCTGCTATTGGAATGGTCTCCAAACTGGAACTGCTACAAGGAAAAACTTCCCCTGCACGAATGGCGCTTTGCTTTCTGCCAGGGAAGCCATGAAAGAACCCCTATAATAATATAGTTAATAATACCAGTATTCATATACTGCCTTTCTTGGTCATTAGATTGCTCTTTTGACTTTAATTCAAGGCGGTTTACATAGGCAGGCTTTTCTAACCCCGAGGGGTTTTACAAATCAAATTTGTGCATTTATATGTGCATTCTACAAATTTTACAAACTGAGAGGTTCTATCTTTCAAGGACTACTACATTCAGATGATACTTTCATAGTCCAGTCTTTCTTTCTAGCCGCATGATTGCCTTCCCGCTGGCTGATAAACAGCTTCTTTGCTCTCACCAAAGAAAACAGCTGGCCCAGCACAACTCCTCTCTCACAGGCAGCTGGAGATGGCTCAGATCTTCAGTTGCATTTTCAAGGTCTGCCACTCATGGAAACCTCCGGTGTTCTCAAACTGGCGACCTTCGGATCTTATCTTCGGGCTTAACGGCGGCTTTTACCCTCTCGACTAGACATCCTGACCTATATATCTATTATATATATATAGCTATATTATAGCTCCTAGGATCTTTGCCGCTGCCCCTGCTGCCCATGCACAGGCTGCCAGGCTGCCCATGCACAGGATGCCAGGTGCGCGGCTTGCTAGGGCAGCCGACCCTGGAAGCGGATGACCGCAAAACCCTCTGGGAGCTGTAGTTGGGTTTTTTTGCAGCTTACCCAGGAAACGCAAAGCGCTGTTCATGCCGGGGAGGCACTGAATCTGGTCCACAGGCTGATGTTCGGAACCCCTGGTTTAGACTTTGCAACAAAGCTTAATTTACTATGATGAGTATGTGGTGTGCACTTTCCACTTTCTCTTTCTCTGCAAGGGCAGAGATTGGAAGAGTTCTGTTGGTTTGTAACAAATAACTGTTTCCCCTTTATCATCTGAATATGGGAAATTTTGGTTTGTGTAAAGCTCCGTGATCCCCCCCCCCGCAGGACGCCACACATGTCCCTTGGAGAATAGCTGTGGCAGTACTGGAAAGTTGGTTAGGATTGCATCCTTATTTAGTTACAGATCATTATTTTATTTATTTATTTATTTATTTATATCCCGCCTTTCTGCCCCATGGGTACCCAAGGCGGCTTACAACATTAAAATACAATAAAATCACAATTTAACAATTAAAAACAATACTTAAAAACAATATTAAAATAATTAAAATTTAAAACAACAAGCCCCCGTGGATCATAAAATATAAAAAGAGAGTATAAAAACCAGCCAGCCTGTCAACAATGAAAAGCTTGTTGGAATAAGAAGGTCTTCAGCCCCCGCCGAAATATTAACAAAGAGGGAGCAGTTCTCAATTCTAAGGGGAGGGTATTCCAAAGTCGGGGGGCCACCACTGAGAAGGCCCTATTCCTGGCCGCTATCCCTCTAACCTCTCCTGGTGGCGGCACAGTCAAAAGCGCCCCCCCCAGATGATCTAAGAGTATGGGCAGGATTATATGGAAGGAGGCGGTCCTTTAAATACCCTGGACCCGAGCCGTAAAGGGCTTTAAAGGTCAAAACCAGCACTTTGAATCGGGCCCGGAAAGGAACCGGCAGCCAGTGTAGTTGCCGAAGCAACGGCTCGACAAGAGTCAAACCGATGTGCCCCAGCAACCACCCGAGCAGCCGCGTTCTGTACTAGTTGTAATTTCTGGACCAATATTTGTTAATTGTTATAGTAGGAGAATAGATCACACACTTATTCAAGAAATGTATGAATTACGGAATAGGAAACTTAATTCAAAGCACAATTTAAAATATTCGGTTTCTTCTTTTGTGATTTTAAGCCATAGTTTAATCACTAATTAAATTGCCTTGATTTAAATCAATCTGCCCTCGGGTTAAGTGCAACCATGGGAGATTAAAAATATGTCAAAAGCAATCAAACTTGATAAACATTGTTGATAAAGAACTTGTGGAGGTAGTTGTAGCTGTATGCTAGTGGTTAAATATTTGAGAATTATGTGGTTCATTGGTGAAAGCTTTAACAGAATCTCAGAAAGAAAGTTATGCTGGAGGAAAAAAAAACTGGAATGGGATGCACCAATCATGTATAAACTATTTCTGTAGTGTACTTTGAAACATGAAATGTGTCCAAACACTGGGCTGGATGGAAGTGATGGAAGTTACTCCTGCTAATTGGGCAAGAAGCACTTTTTCAAGTTAAGTGGTGTTCCTCATATATTTAACATTGGGAGAGTAATTGTCTCTATTCACCCCTGCGCAGTGTCTTTTCTAGTATAGTGGCTGTTGCTGGTGGAGCTTTTGCATTTTTTTTTTTTAAAGATTGTGAGCCCTTTCGGGACAGGGAGCCAATTAACTTTATTTGCCTGTAAACCGCTTTGTGAACTTCGTGTCGAAAAGCGTTATATAAATAATGTAGAGCATAAATTTCTGGATCCCAAATGTATGGTTCAAAAGAAAGGTTTATTGTCATATAAACATTGTGTATTTTTATAGATTTTATGATCCACTGGGCATGTTGTTTTTAAATTGTATCTGTGATTGTATTGTTTTTAACATTGTTTTTAATTGCTTTTTAATGTTAATTTTATATTGTATCTTTTATTGTAATGCCGCCTTGAGTGCCTCCGAGCAAAAAGGCGGGGTAAAAATCAAATTAATAATAATAATAATAATAATAATAATAATAATAATATTTTCAAATATGGGTGGCAAGCAAATGCCAAAACAGAACAAGCTGCGTACCACACCTTGCACAAAATTGGTGCAACAATTTATACTACTGAGGCGGAGTTTCTTACTGTATCTTCATTGGTTATTCCCAGCCAACTGCTAGCACTCATGCAGAATAATTACTTCCCCCCTCCCTTCCTCCTTCATATGTACACCCCTCCTTTGCACATGCTTTTACCCAGGATGCATAGGGATGGCTATTACGCTGACTCGATGCAAGTTTCACCCAAGGTTACAGCTGTGTCTCGGTTCTGGGAACTTTCTTCCTTGTATCAGTTTAGGAATACGCACAGCCCTCCCCTTTTACCAGTCAGGCCTTGCCTGGGCCTGAAACACCATTAACCACTTCTTTCTCTCTAGAGAGAAACAGTAGGCCTTATAGTTTAGTGTTGGAGTTCAAAATTCCCATGGGTTTGTATGACTATTGATTTATATCTCACAATAATGTTGGTTGATTGATGTTTCAAGTGCATAGAACTTGGAATAGACAGATTGTGAGCAATATCAAAGGTATTTTCAAATACAGTTTGTATCAGTTAATGAAATAAAGAGAAATCTGCTATGGTGTTGAATGAAGAGAGTCTACCAGAAGTTTCACCCTCAACAAAACCAGATTTAAAGCTTAATCCTAGCCAAATTTCTGCGCTGCGGTGTAGCAGGGCCGGTGCAACCTCTGCCATGTCCAGCGCAGGAACTATGCCTGCTGAAGTCCACTCAAGGCAAGGGTCCCTTGCGTTGAGTAAAGCTCCAGTAGCCAATATGGGGCTACTCAGATCCACACTATCTCCATAGCTGGTGCAAATCCGGGCCACCCCTATGTCAGACTTTTAGGTTTGGGAGGGGATTAGGATATGACAGAGGCCTCTGCTGCTGTTCCCACCCCATTCTGGGCCCGAACTGCTCCACTCCTGGGCCTGATCTACTCCTCCCTGTTCTGCCCTCCTCCTGCCTGGTGACTGCCTACCTGCTTGGTGGGCATTGACCTCCAACTGGTGACAGGAGGCTGCGCAGGCCTTTCTGCTGGCAGGATGGACCGTCGCACCAGGGCAGTGTTCCTTAAAGCATGTTTGCACCAGTGCATGTGCTCATCCCACCTGTGGTGACGGGCATAGAATTGGGCTATAAATTAACTAAAATGTAGCTATTAAATGGATCATAGAATGCACATATAAAATAGCCATAATTTATTTTGTGCTTTTGTCCAAAAGCAAGCAGCCTTCTTGCACACAGAATCTTAACCTTGAAGATTCCTCCACTTTCTTTCATTCTCGCTATCTACTGTATAGCCAAGACTTCTTGTTTAAGGGCTGATGTAGATGTTACATAAAAGGATCCATAACTATAATAAACTATTGGAAATTTTACATAGTCCTCTCCCTGATTTGTTAGTTTTCTTCATGTAGGATTTTTTTCTTTTTTTAGGAATATTGAAATACAATATATGATTCCCTCCTCCTTTCATTCTGAAGTGGTATAGCTTAGAATTCAGTGGTCTCAACTCTGTCACCAAGACTTTATCATTTCATAGTGCAGGTAGAAAGGCTCACCATTTAAATATTTCATACTTAATTTTTTCTGTAAGTTGAAACTTTCTCCTTGATGTGCTAGTTTTTTTTTTTTAACGTAAACAATCTTTCCTTAAACTTGAGGAAGGTTTAAAAATACCATTGCAGTCCGAAGTTGTACAATCCATTGGGCAAGCTCATTCTGTTGCATAGCTTGATAGGACATTTTGTTTAATTGATGGGTAAGCTTTAGAACTAGTCCATGTGAGGATAAATAAGTCCTAGCATGGGCGATATTTTTCTATGGTTAACCTTTTTGATCTCATGGCACACTGATAAGGTGCTAAGATTGTCAAGGCACACCATCAATGTTTTGACAAGGTATACCATATTGCTGCCATGGGGCTCACATCCCCAATGACCCTACCAAGAAATGACCTTCCCCCCAACTCTTGTGGCTCACTTGCAGACCATTCGTGGCACAACAATATGCCACAGCACACTAGTTGAAAATGGCTGCTATACACTGTTCGGAAGAGTCTTCGGTTCTTTGGAATAGAAATAACAATGCAGAGGAATGCAAGGAAAGCCACTGCATTCTTAATTAAGGTCTCAGGAGGCCTTGTGAATATATTGCTTAGGGCCCAATCCTAAACTGAGGTACACTCTTGGAGTCAGAGAGTCCAGCACACAGACATGCGCCATCCTCCCTGACTCTGAGAGTAGTCTAAACATGCTTTATGGTGGCCCTTGTGCTGGCCAAACTTTGCTGGCTTAGTTTATGCTGGCCTAACTACAGTTTAGGATTGTGCTCTTAGTTGAAGCGGGAATTTGAATTGAATGCAGCTTTATCTTTTGTTTTTTAGAAATACCTTTGAGTGCAGGGAAGTTTTGGAAAATGGACGCCTATAGTTCCCCTCTCTAACTGATTTATGATTTATGTAGAATGTTTAGGAATTGTGTGTGAAATTTATACAACTTCGACGTGCTTCAAATTACATGCTCATACGAATAATAGGTACAAGTAAAAACAACCTAGTTTAGCAAGCAACAGAGTCATTGTAGGGGAAGGAACAAGAGTTATTTTATAATGGTTTTCATTGTGGAATTTTCTGCACACTCTACTAAGGAGAGAGGAATTAATAGAAACCTGTTTTTGTTTGTTTTTGGTGTTTTGGTGACCTGGAAGCAAAATGCCCTCTGCACTGTATGTTGTGCTGTTCTCGACAACCTCTGGAAACTTAATAGCCCACTTGTAAGACTGTACTTGAGCACTGGTGACTCCTAAAAAACACTCCGTGATTATCAGTATTGTATAGTTGTTTGTCATTAGGCAACAGTTCCTTGTATGTATATATACACAACACTTGGATAGGACTAGTCTTTAGAGTATGACTTTGTATGGCATACATGCAATTTTCTTTGGAATAGCCAGTGGTATTACTATAATACGCGTGTTGTGCACAAGACTGAAGAGAGCAACAGTGATTCCTTGGGTTATGTTGGCATGTTTCCATTGATGTGAACAGAATGTTAATGAACATAACAGTTGTTGGTTTTTTGTTTCCTTGTGCAGTCTGTGTTTGAGTTGTCTATTTACTTAGTTAGCTTTGCCACTTGATTTATAAAGAGGCAGTGGTGTCCTGGTTATTAAAATTTTGAACAGGCTTCTGTTTACAGCATAATTTTTGACACAGAGGGTCAACATTCCATCATTGTTTGGCTTCATAAACCACAGGCAATTACAGTGCACGTCCTCTTATGCTCTGACTTGTAATTTAGGATGTATTTGATTCATATTCTCTTAGCAACTTCCCCAGCTATTACTTTGGAGGAGAGATGTGACCTGAAGGTTTCAAGAAGGCCTGCTAGCTTGTGCCTTTTATACCTGTAAGGACAAAGCAGCAGTGGTGTTTGGAATTTCCAGTAGCGAGGGGAGTCTTTTTCTGTCTTTTTCTTTCTATTCTTTTTACATAGCCCCCTTCCAGGAGACCTCCTGAGATCAACAGGAGCTGGGCTGACAGTTTTGCTGATATGGGTGAGGAGACCCCACTCACAAGTGTCGAAAACATTATGCTGTTAGTTTTAATTGACTTTGCTATTGTTGCTTTTTGCTATCAGCTGCCCTTGGTGCCCATTTAGGTAGCAGGATGGTGCATAGACCTTTAACAAATGGACTCCTCCTGGGTACCTGAGGATTGCAACAACTATCAGCAGTGGTGAATATGCCCTTCTTGGTTGAAGTGCTCTGGTGAATGGTTGCTGTGCAACTCCAGAAACTCTTGCCTAAATTGAAATGGATCTGGGTAATCTGGTTTCACGGCTGCTTTTAGCACAGAAGTTGCCTTGGCCACCTAATGGATACCCTATGCCAGCGGTCTCCAAACTGGAGCATTTTAGGTGCTGCAGCAGTTTCCCTGACATGACCGGTGCTTATTGTTCTGCTGAGAGCATTGGGACAGCCATGACTACAGCCCCCAAGTGTCACCGCAGCCATCCCCGCCTGCCTGAATGCTGTATGCACAGCCTGCTGGAGCGACAGAACATCTGGCAGCAGCGACACTTGGGTGCTGTAATTGCAGCTGTCCCAATATTCCCTGGTGGAACAGTAATACTGGCCACTCAGCGGATGGAAATAGTGGTCACTGGATTTGGGGACTGATGCCCTATGCCATGAGAAGGAGAAGAAGAGTATGAACTTGTTTTTTTTCTTGGACCTCTCCCTGTTTTTGGATGATGTTGATCATGGTGTACTTCAAGAAAAAACTATCTGGGTTGGAAACTGTCAACATGGCATCTTGATGGTTCTGTTCCGAATTGGAAGATTGGTTCCAGAAGGTGGTGCTGGTGCTGAACAGTCATTCCTCTGGTATGTATGGTATAAGGCAGCAATTTTCAACCAGTCTGCTGCAGCACATTGGTGTTCTTCAGGTGTGCCATGGGAGTTTGTGGAAAGGTCATTTATTAGTAGGACCACTGGGGGGATGTGAGCTCCCCACCGTCAGCATGGTGTGCCTTGTTAGTTGTCAAAAAACTGATAGCATGCCTTGACGTTTTGTACCTTATTAGTGTGCTGTGTGATGAAAAAGGTTGAAGTTGTTGCAGGGCTGTAACATGCTGTCCTGTTTTGTTTTGTTTTTTAAAAACCATCTGAGCGAAATTATTTTTTATTTTGAAGAATTTATACCCCGCCTTTCCCATGCTGAAGCAAATGCCTAAGGCAGCTTCCATGGGCAGGCTAGTTTAAACCATCAGTTTTCATTGAGGTTTTACAAATTGAGGTTTTTTTTTGCATATTTTGCAAATATGCAGTATTCTGCGATTCACCAAATCCAGACTTCACAGTGTGGTTCTCTACTCTGGCTGTGGTTTCGTCCAGGGTTTTGGAATAGGGCAGTGGTTCTCAAACATTTCAGACCAGGACCCACTTTTTAGAATTGCACTTGTTTCAGAACCCACCGGAAGCATTGTCATTAACCTGGATGTCATAATTGGAAGTGACGTCATCATGCAGGCAGTACCATCATTGTGGTATAATAAAACAACACTCCTGGAGTGCAAACTGACGTTCTTGGAGTGCAGCAATTGCACAACCATGACCCATCCCTGACTGAAAATGAGATTAGGACAAAATATTATGTAAAAAGTGTGAAGTAAAAACAAAATTTAAAAAAATCACTTAAATTCAGAATACTCACAAAAGGAGTATAGCAAGGTCTACTGCTTCCAAAATGGCTACTCCTATCTTTCAGATGGTGACTGCAGCCATGAAATTAAAAGATGTTTACTTCTTGGGAGGAAAGCGATGGCGAACCTAGACAACTTAATAACAAGCCGAGTCATCACCCTGCCAACAAACGTTCGCATAGTCAAAGCTATGGTTTTCCCAGTAGCAATGTATGGCTGTGAGAGCTGGACCATATGAAAGGCAGAGTGCCGAAGAATAGATGCTTTTGAATTATGGAGTTGGAGAAGACTCTTGAGAGTCCCCTGGACTGCAAGGAGATCCAATCAGTCAATCCTACAGAAAGTCAAGCCTGATTGCTCCCTGGAAGGACAAATCCTGAAGCTCAAATACTTTGGCCACCTTATGAGAAGAGAGGACTCTTTAGAAAAGACTCTTATGCTGGGAAAGATTGAAGGCAAAAGGAGAAGGGGGTGGCAGAGGATGAGATGGTTAGAGAGTGTCACTGAAGCGATGAAATTGGGTGAACTCAGGAAGCTAGTGGAGGACAGGGAGGTCTGGCGTGCTGTGGTCCATGGGGTTGCAAAGAGTCGGACACGACTTAGCGACTGAACAACAACAACAATCTTTCTGAAACCTGCCTGATGTGTTGTGACCCACCAAGTGGGTCCCGACCCACAGTTTGACAAACACTGGAATAGGGTGTTACCAGTATGTTGTTGTCATTCCGATCCCTCTGACTTTGGTCTCTAATGTGGCAATAAAAATGTTAAATTGGTGCTTGGAGTCAGTCAGTCATGATCTGGATGGGGGTCAATGAAGGTTACATTTCCAGAAAAGAGAACAAGGGTAACCAAATATTATATCAACAATCATTCCTTATAGAAATCTGAAAGTATGGATTAGTTGGCAGTCAAAAGCAGTTTGCAGTTCTTGAGCAAGCAACCAGCTTTTAACTTGGCCTGATACATAGAAGTTTGAGGGATGGAGCGAGGAAACCGTTAGATTCTCACCATCTACTGTTCTCATGTTCCATAATCAATATCAGACATAGGGGCCAGCAACCATAATTTCACTTTTGTCCACAAATTATTATTTATTGAATTTCAATCACAGACCTAGGCAGGTCTACACCCCTTCTGCCATTAGCACAAGTTTGGCTGTGGAATCAATTCCAGACTGCAGTTGATGACTTCTGATTGGAGTTGGGGAACTTTCCTCTTCCACTTTGATGCTTATATTACTTTTCACAGGAAGCTTCTTTAAAACTAGCTCTGCTCATTTCCCTTGCAAATGACATACTAATAATATTGCGTAGGTGGGGTTTTGGACTATGCACCAAATCAACAGAAGACTTTGAAGTTTCAAGGGCCAAAAAGTAAAATTTAACAGAGGCCAATCTGGCCTATGAACCTAAGTTCCTTAGCTTAATGTACAGATTCCCCAAATAAGAAACTGAACACTCTACTGAGCTTAATTTTAAAGATGTAGGCACTTTGGATATACTGTATATTAAAAACCCAATTTAGAGCTAAATCAGCTTAAAATCTAAAGCCAATTCTGACTTCAAAAGGGTTGTAGTGCAAGGTTGCTTTACAACTTGAAGGAACTAAATACCACTGAAATGCATTATAGATTGGAATGAATGTCTCAATTATTTTGGTATCATAATTTCAAACATTTGCATTACAGTTGCACTTGAACATCTATGTAAACCTATAAGCAAAGGACAGGCTTTTTTTCCTTCAAAAGCTTACTGTTCAAGAATACATAAGAGTGTAGTAAAAAGAACGATATCAAAACATATACTTCCGATATCTGCAGTGTTCTCTCCCATTAGTGCATGTTTTTTGAGTAATGACCTGTAGACTAAACAGACATGCAGCAGCTTCAAATGGGTGAAAAAATCCTTGTCAAACAAAGTAATAAATGAGATGTCTACAGAAATGTATACAGAAAATGGCATTGGCGGAAAATTAATTCTTGAAACAGAAGGAAGAGCCAGTTTGGCAAACGTTTCATCACAGTTCTGCTGGGACTGCCACTCATCTTCAAGCATATTTGGTGGCTTTTCTACATGTGCAGAAGCTTGGAAAGATGGTTGTCTTGGAGAGTGTTCACACAATGAATGATTCATTCAATGATTCATTCATTACATGATTTTACAAAAAGGTCACCATCCTGTAACATATTTGAAACTCAGGTTCTTGGTTTAATCAAAGTCTGGCCTGAATAATTTGATGATAGTGTAGAAGCAGCTTACAGCTGTGAGGCTTGGAAAAGCTTCAAGGTCTCAGAGCTCCGGCAAGGAATCACTCAGACAACAGAGATTAGGGTAGCAAGAACTTCTATATTCTCAGAAGAAGGCTTCTTGCAGCAAAGAACAGCAAACAGGTACAGCAAAGCTCCTCCAGCAGCAACACTTACATCTCCAGCAACTAACCACCACAGGTGTTTCTGGTCTTGATTAAATAGTCCCCAGCATCCAATCAGAGATCAGATGATCTCATCCCCAGGCTGAAGCTGAGTCAGAATGACTCAGCACTTTACTGCTGGTCTGCTAGGCCTGAATGACTCAGCACTTTATCCTTGTGAGTCGGCCTAGCCTTTCCCCATTCAGGCCTGTAAATTTCGAGGGACTTACTTCAGTATCCCAACATAATTTGCTTATAGCAAAAAGGTATCGGAAGAAAGATGTCATAAGTCTATGTGTCTCACCAATTTTCTTTGAGAAAATTTTGCTTTGCAAAGAGACTTTTCCCCATTTCTCCCATGCCTATTTTACAGCAGTTTTTTTTTTTTTTGAGACTCCAGGATTTTTCCTTGTTCTAGCTGACACAAAAAGGCATTATGCACATCATGATGTTTCCAATCTCAGCCCTGATATCTCCTGGTGGGACTAGGAAAGGCCCTTGTCTGTAACACTGGAGCGGTGTTGCCACTCACTTTATAAAATGCTGAACTACATGGACCAATGATGTGACTCAGTATAAGGCAGCTTCCTATGTCCCCAAGTAATAATTGCATGACTGCCTTTCCACCAATTTACATTGTTCTCTCATACTTCCTTCCTGTAAGCTACGCAAATTGCTCTGTAATGCTAGTGAGATCAGTTTGTCTCAGGTTTTCCACTAGAAACTATACAGCATGTTCTGTACCAAAGTTACTTGCTTACTGAATTTCAGCCAACCTCTTTACAGCTGGTGTACGATATGTCAATAGGCTTTATTGCTACCCTTGTTGTCAAGTCTGTGTGTGATTTATTTTGGTTACTTTGCCAATGCTCAGGTGGGATTAATAAAGCTTTTAAATACCATATATATATGGTGGAGCAGGTGGGCCTGTCCATTTGCCTCAATGCACAATTAATACTCTTCTTATTAACAATATTTTCAAATAAGAGGTTATGGAAAATGCAGATACTTCATATGCACTGGACTTTGATTTGTTTTGGTGTGTTGGTTAAACCAATTTTTCAAACTTGAGAAATACTGCAGTTGCACCTGAACCAAAGGCTGACAGCTGTTACTGTGAAAACACACAAAGAATGTCTGCACAGTGGAACTGCGGTCACTATATTTACCTAATGGCCTTGGGCAATTCTCTCAACAGAGGAAACTGACATGTGGTCACCTGGAGTGATCAACTCATGTTGCAGGCGGGGGGGGGGGAGAATGCTTTTGTAGCTGATGACACGAATTCTGTAGTAGGACAATCTGAAAAATGAGAAGGCAGAGACATCGCACTTGAATGCATTTTAAAAATTAGTAGTAAGCAGAAATAAAGTAACATTGATCTCCATTTATAATCAACTAGCTTTTTGGTACCCGGCGTTGCCTGGATAAAAAATGTCATCGGGACTGTCACCAATCAGCTTAGTGACCCCGAAAACTGTGGATTTGACAGTAATGTTGGTCATTTTGGCCATTTCGTTTTGCACCCCTTCTTACCCCCATGCCGAGGGGGGCCGAACCTGGACTCCAGTGGCGTCGGGAGCGTCGCCACTCGTCTCAGCAACTCAGAAAACTACGGATTTGATGCTGATACTGGCCGTTTTCGACCAATTTCACGTGGGGCCCCCTGTGCACCCCCACACCTGGGGTCGCCAGGGGGGTCGTGCCCCCGCAGTGTTTGTCACAGGCCGTAACGCATACGCGTGCCGGGTTTGGTGCCAATCGCTCCAGGTGTTCCAGCGGGTCAGTGTGGGTGTTTTGTTTTGCACCCCTTCTCGCCCCCCCCACACCGAAGGGGGCTGAACCGGGACTCAAACGGCGTCGGGAGCGTCGCCGCCTGTCCCTGCGACCCCAGAAACTACGGATTCGACGCCGATTTCAGCCGTTTTCTCTCAGGGCCCCCTGCGCACCCCTACCCCCGGGGGCGCTGGGGGGGCTTGACCCCCGCAGTGTTTGTCGCCAGGCCGCAAGGCATATGCGTGCCAACTTTGGTGCACGTAGCTCCAGACGTTCCAGCAGGGCATGGCAGATGTTTTGTCTCACACCCGTTCTCGCCCCCCATGCTGAGGGGGGGCCCAAATCCGTACACCAACGGCATTGGGAGTGTCGCCCCTCATCCCGGTGACCCCGGAAACTACAAATTTGATGCCGATTTTGGCCACTTTCGACCATTTTCACTTGGGCCCCCCTGCACACCCCCATCCCCGGGGGTGCTGGGGGTGCTTGACCCCCACAGTGTTTGTCACCAGGCCGCAAGGCATATGCGTGCCGAGTTAGGTGTGCGTAGCTCCAGGTGTTCTAGCAGGGCATGGCGGACGTTTTGTTTCGCAACCCTTCTTGCCCCCCATGCCGAGGGGGGCCCAAACCCGGACTCCAACGGCATCGGGAGCATCGCCGCTCGTCTCAGCGACCCCGGAAACTATGGATTCGATGCCGAGTTGCGGCCATTTTTGACCACTTTCATGTGGGGCCCCCTGCGTACCCCCACCCCCAGGGACAGTACGGGGGCCTGACCCCTGCAGTGTTTGTCGCCAGGCCGCAAGGCATGTGCGTGCCGAGTTTGATGGGCGTAGCTCCAGGCATTGAAGCAGGGCATGGCGGACGTTTTGTCTCACACCCCTTCTCGCCCCCCACACCGAGGGGGGGGGCAAACCCGGACTCCAACGGCGTCGGGAGTGTCGCCGCTTATCCTGGCGACCCTGGAAACTACAGATCTGACGCTGATTTCGGCCATTTTCAACCATTTTCTTGCGGGGGGCCCTCGCGTATCCCCACCCCTGGGGGCGCTATGGGGGCCTGACCTCCACAGCATTTGTCGCCATGCCGCAAGGCATGTGCTTGCTGAGTTTGGCGCGCGTAGCTCCAGGCATTGCGGAGCCTATGCGGAAAACACATACACGCACACATACATACGTTCTTCTTTATATATACAGATGTATATTTGATAGCATTACACAGTGATAGAATGAAATAACAAATAAATAAAATGACAAATAAATTTGACAAAAAATTTTTTTGTCCAATTTTGACAAAATCCGGTTTCAAACTGAAATCTCATATCCCACAGTTGCTCATACCAGTGGTTCCCAAAGTGGTGGGTCATGTCCCACCACCCTGGCAAGCACTAGCTGCTTCCCCTTTAAGGGGCAGGGAGAGGGGGAAGGCAGAAATGCAATCCCCAGGTTTGCGCTGCTGCCCTGGGTGAAGGGGCTTTTTTTTTTTAGACTCAACACTTGCGGTGTTGGAGTCTGGGGGGTGTAGGGAGTCCTGGGGAGTCTGCAAGAGGTTGTGGGACGAGGAGAAGAGACAGTAGCCTCCTTGCAAACTTTCGACCATTTTCACTTGGGCCCCCCTGCACACCCCCACCCCCGGGGGTGCTGGGGGTGCTTGACCCCCACAGTGTTTGTCGCCAGGCCGCAAGGCATATGCATGCCAAGTTAGGTGCGCGTAGCTCCAGGTGTTCTAGCAGGGCATGGCGGATGTTTTGTTTCGCAACCCTTCTTGCCCCCCCATAGGGCTCCCCAAGCTACAGAGTAAGTTTTGTGATCTCCCCTGGTCTTGTCCCAGCCCCAGAGTAGCCCTCAGGTGGTCTTCCAGAGACCACTCATCATTGCAACCCACTTCTCCCTGCCTTCTGTTTGCAAGGAGGCTACTGTCTCTTCTCCTCGTCCCACAACCTCTTGCCCCTCCTTCCTGCCTGCTCATATCTGCACCAAGGCCGTCCCCACCTCCAGTGCACCAGCATAGTATTCGGGGATAATGAGAACAGAGTCACTCAATTATGAGAGGTAGGTGGCAGTTCTGCCCCTTCTGGATGTGAATTCACAGATAGAGACAGATAGAGAATTTGCATATAAAGAGAACTGACTGTATGTGTTCTATTCTCCGGATTTGGAAACTTGAACACCTTGTTGTAACAGCTTAAATGAGTGATTACAGATTTTCTTTTTTAAGCTTTGAGAAAGCAAGGAAAGAAACCAAGAATTAAATTCTGTCTGAGTTCAGAACATTTGAATGCATATTCAGCTTCTCAATCCAGTGTTGTTGGATTTCGAACTACAGCAACTGGCCAGGCTCTGTTTTCTTACAAAATTCTAAACTGTAGAAAACTCTATACAATATATTCTGCAAAATGATAGAAAATTTGCAAGTCTGATGTTCGCAAGTTCATGGAAAAGGGCTTTATTTCCTAACTATATTGCATGTTACATTAGGATGTGCCATGCAAAGATTAACTAGTAAGTAAGATTAACTAGTGAGAACTTAACTGATCTTTAAAATTCTGTTTTATGTAATCAAATTAACATGTGATCAAATATCTCATTTTCAAACCAATGAAACTGGAAAGGGCTTAACGTTGTTGAGTGGATCGCACCTGTATGTGTTAGATCTGTGAAGAGGACGACCATGAAAAATGTGTTTGAATGATGAGTCAACCAATTATGACCTCCTTGTTTCCTTTTAAAATGGGGATTATGTACATGGCAAAAAGAGTCCTTTAAATGGTGAGTATACTGCAAGTAAAAAGGATTGATGTAGCATGAGTGTGCTCTGAAGCCCTGATTAAGGCATACAGTAGCTCTTTGTTAGAGTTTATAGCCAAGCCAAGCCAATTCTGTTGCTGTTTAGAGTCCCAGATAAGTCATGTGACCACTTATTGATTTTGAGTAAACAATTTTTCACTTAACTTTTGTTTGCAAATCCCTCCCCTCCCTTTTTTTTACTGCTTTGTTGTTGTTGAAATGTCTCTTGTTCAACAGTCTAACTGCACTTTCTAGGATTAAAAGCTATCTGGAAAGTGAGCGAAGTAATTTCTTATTCTGCAGCTGACTGAGAAAATGGTGGTGGTGCAAACTGCAGCTGTTTAGCAGCATGTTTTTTCCCCCCACTCTGACAATTGGCTTAAATGAAAGAGAGAGCCGGGGAGATTGTTAGCACAGACATGTGCACTACAGTGGTGGTTAGGAGCCTCTGGGTCTTGGGCAACTTCAAGGATGGATAAAAGTTCAACTATCCTTCTTTCCTTTTCGCAAAATAAGACCCTGACTGAACTCGGTGGTGTAGAGGAGATAAATGTACATGCATGTTACTGATACATTTCTTGACTTTTCAGTGGCTCTCATTTTGCTTTGTTTCACCATTCTGGATAGTACTGAACTTTTGCTGACACTGTTAGAATCAGTGATGTGGCAGTGGCACAGTATAGTTCACCTGTGATGAGTCATCAGTTTGGAGTGGCGAATGCCAGAACTTTAGGTTGTTCAGCTCCCTGTCGGTGTGCTTGCCTCAAGAGATGCTCCCTGCAGAACTTCATTTTCTACAATAGAAGAAGCTGTGGAAAGTAGAAGCTGCGCAACTGCTTCTGGGAGCTCAGCAATGATATTGATAAATGTCTCGCCCCTTGCCTTAAAAGGGTGTCAACCTTTGCTGTAGAGGAAGCATTTGTGTGCTTAGGTTGTAAAGTACAGGTATGCCCCAGTATCCACTGATTCAGTATCCGCAGTTTCAGTTATCCATGGATACTATGGATACTGGGACGCCTATTAAAAAGATAGGGGAGCGTTAAACATCTTTTTTTTTTACTCTGCTGCATCAAAACCACAGATGTTCCCCTGTCTTTAAAAAGGCCTCCCTAGTATCCACGTTTTCAGGTATCCACAGGGGTGTCAGGAATAGAACCCCAGAGGATACTGGGGCATGCCTGTCTCTAGTTGTATTAACAATTATCCGTCTTGTATGTGGAAAACTGGTTTGAAACACACTGAAGGGTAGAAACAATGTGAAAATCTCAAACAAGTAACCTATGACACTCTGGACCAGGGATGGGGAGAGGGAAAATGCAGTGGCACTCAACCTATGGGAATCTCTTCAGTGTGAGGTCGGTACTGTTAAGCTGGTGTTACAGAGGAATCTTAATGTTTCCTTTTCAGCAAGGCTTTGGCTAAGTCCTGATGGCTACTTTTTAAATGCTTGGTTTCTACCTGTCTAGCAGGCTAACCTTTCCAGTGCTGCCTGACACGGAGGCTCTCGCCTCTGCACCAGCTAAATAGGGGAAGGGAATGAACGTCCCCTTTTCCCGTGGAGGCTCCTGTGGCTGCCTGGCTGCCACGGGATGCAGCGTTAGCCACTTGGCTACTGCTGCTTGCACGGGTGGCCAGGCAGTTCTGGATTAGGCTGTTAGTGTAAAACAGAGCGGTTTCTATAATGCCAGTTGCGCTATATACACGTGTATCAATGGATAAATGACATTTGTGAGTACTACTACACAGCATGGTGGCTTTTAACCTACAGATCGGTAATGGAACCTATGCTCAAATTATTTGCTGTTACAGTAAGTGTGGAGTGGTGTCTAAACATCAGAATATTGCAGGCAATACGAGATTCTATGAGCTCATCAAGAGCAAGAGTATATTAAACGAATTGTATAACTAGCATTCACCTAAGGTAGTATAATGGGACACTGTGAGTAATCTGTCAGTTCTACATTTGTGCATTAATTGCAATTGGTTTGACTCATGGCATATTATCTGCTTTGACATTGACCTATCGCCTTTCACTGATTTGGGCCATCATTGACTACTGTTGAATCCAATTCTAGTGGTCACACAAGTGCAAACCCATTTAAAGTGTCAATTTGGCAGTGAGTGGCTGAGATAAGCCTTTAGCAAGGTGTATTGATTTCTTGTTCCTTTTCTTGTCACCTGTGTCTTGCACCTGCTATGTTGTCAGTACCACTCAGTGTGGCATTTTTAAGATCCTTTCTAGAAATGCTGGGTTGCTGCTGAATTTGCCCATCATTTCTGCTGAATTAACAGCCATCAGGCTTGATCTATGGGATCTATCTGCCTTTGTCTAGGAAGGCAGTTCTTGGAATTTTTATTCCAATTGATCTAGCTTGGTTCCTTAGCCATTTATGTACTATCTATTAGAAATTGGGCAAACAGAATTTGACAGCATGCTTAGAAAAGGGACATGGTTTATTATTTGTTAGTTCTGTATTTATAGATGCTCAAATCTACTAATTTGCTTCTTTGTAAGATTAGTTTAATGGGAATGTATCTTTCCGTATGGTGGCTTAATCATAACAGTTGAATGACTAAAGAATCAGAAAGATGATTCTTGGTTTGTTAGGGGTATGTGCACATGGGTGCATGTAGGATTCTGTAGAACAGTGGTTCGTTCTGAAATGTTTTAGCACCAGGACCCACTTTTTAGAATGTGACAGTGTGTCAGGACCTACTGGAAGTGATGCCATGGCTAGAAGTGATATAATCAAGCAGGAAAAAATTTAATACTCCCAAAGGAAAAAATCAAATGGATCAAGAAAATTTAAAGTTTACAAGAAATTTTATTTTAAAATTTATTTAAAATAAAGAAGAAACCTCCTAATCTTCCAAGCCAGTGGTTCCCAAACTGTGGGTCAGGACCCACCAGTAAGTCGCGAACCAATTTCAGGTGGTTTGCAAAACACCTAGAGCAGCCATATTGAAAATATGAGAAGATGAGATGCTGGAAAGTGGGAGGGCTGTGTGGTTATTTTGCTTGTGTCAAAGTTGAAAATAGGCTTTTTTCTTTCCGATTCACTTTGCTATTGGAAAATGGCTGAGAAATAAGCCAACTTATTGCTGCATTCTCAGGAAAGCAGCAGGCTCTGGCATCGCAATGATGTCACGGCCGAAGGTTCTATCACTTCTGGTGGGCCCTGGACAGACTGCCATTCTAAAAAGTGGGTTCTGGTGCTGAAATGTTTGAGAACTGTCTTAAGCACTTGCTGATCTGTTTAAAAACATTTCCCAAATATCCCAAAGGCTGCAATCCTATACACATTTACCCAGGAGTAGGCCCCATTGAGTATCATTGTTAAAAGCAGTAAAGGTAAAGGTTTCCCCACGACCGAATGGTCTAGTCGTGACCGACTGTAGGGGACAGTGCTCATCTCCGTTTCAAAGCCTGTAGAGCTGGTGTTTTGTCCAAGGACAAGCTTCCGTGGTCATGTGGCCGGCATGACTCTACGCCGTAGCGCACAGAACGCTGTTACCTTCCCACCAAAGTGGTCTCTATTTATCTACTTGCATTTAGGTTTTTGAACTGCTAGGTTGGCAGGAGCTGGGACAGGCAACGGGAGCTCACTCCGTCACATAGTCTTGAACTCACAACCTTCCGTTTGGAAAGCCCAGCAGCAGCGGTTTAACCCACTGCGCCACCACGTCCCTTTATGCTAAAAGCATAAAGCCTGTTAAAAGTACAGATCTGCAACATTTCCACAAATGCAGTTGTATACCATGGTAGCATCCTCTAATACAAGGATCTCTAAGCATTTCAGTACTGGGGTTACATTTCATATTTTACATACTTCCATGGGCAAAATATAAAAATCAGATTTATAAATGACTGAATGAAATTTAAATGGATGAATAATTTTATGTGGATCTAATCAGCATGATATGATTTGGAACAAAAGAGAAATGTGATAATTACAAAGAAACAATGCCATGCTTAAACTGAGAAATGATATATAATGCCTAAAAAATATCAAACATCAGCAAATGCTCTGAGAAAAAAACAACTTGCTGAGGGCTAGATAAAATCTTGGTGTGACTGAATGTAACCCCCCCCCCCGGCTGTAATTAAAAATAAAATACAAATTGAAATGAATGGGGACCCACCTGAAATTTGGCGCATGATCCACCTAGTGGGTCCCGACCTACACTTTGAGAAACACAGCTGTAGAAGGTGTCATAGAAACATAGAAACATAGCTGTAGAAGGTGTTTTTGCAAAACTGAATGAGTTTTGGCAGTAAAAAAACTGATACAAATAAACTTCTTGGCGGTCAAAAAAACTTCCAAAAATGATGAGGGATGGACTGCAAGTAGAATTTTTGATAATGGTCTCGGCAAAAATCTGGATATTGGTTATTGCCATTCACTGAGACTTTAGAATGTATCTGCCTCTTAACTTTTATTGGTAGTGTGATGGCTGACCTGAAGCCTCCTGGCACCTGAGGCATCATGCCAAATGCTGCCCCTTTATTATTATTATTATATAATAATAATAATTATATTATTATTTTAATAATAATAATTACATTATTATATTATATATAATAATAATAATTTCTATCCCGCCTTTCTGCCCATGGGCACCCAAGGCAGCTTACAACATTATAAATACAATAAAACACGAAGTTAACAATTAACAATTTGTTAACTTTTTGGCGGGGGCTGAAGACCTTTTTATTTCAAAAAGCTTTTTAACTGTTGACAGGTTGGCTGGCTGGCTGGTTATACTTTTATATTTTATGATCCACATGGCTTGTTTTAAACTCTGTTGTTTAATTTTTGTTTTATTGTATTCTAATATTGTTTTAAATTGTTTTTAATGTTAAGTTTTTATATTTTTTATTGTTGTAATGCCGCCTTGAATGCCTTCGGGCAATAGGCGGGGTATAAATTCAATAATAAATTTATTTAATAAAAAGGAAGACCTTTTTATTCCAAAAAGCTTTTAACTGTTGACAGGCTGGCTGGTTATTATGATCCACGGGGCTTGTTGTTGTTGTTTTTTAAAATTGTTTTTAAATGTGTTTTAATTGTGTTCTTAATTTGTGATTGTATTGCTGTTTAATACTGTTTTTAATTGTTTTTAATGTGAATTGTTATATTGTTTTTTATATATATATTGTAATGCCGCCTTGGGTGCCTTCGGGCACAATAAGGCGGGGTAAAAATCTAATAATAAATAAATAAAATAAAATTAAATAAAATAAAATTAAATAAATAAATAAATAAATAAATAAATAAAAACAATGTTAAAAACATATTTAAAACAGTTAAAATTTAAAACAGCAAGTCCCATGGATCCAATAAAAAAGAGAATATAAAATGCCAGCCATTGGTTGGCATTTATCCCATTGGCTTCACCACTTCTCCACTCACTTTTTGTATTTGAAAAACAATCTTTAGCTCTTCTCTTCTTTTTTTAATTCCTGGGAGTGGAAGGACCATCCACCCATATGGGAAGATGGAACGAAACGGACTGATCACTTAAGGCAGAATGGGGGAGACCTGCTGTTTATCCAGCCTCTTGATCCTGCTCTCTGATCCATGAGCGAGAAGAGGACTGGAACAGTGACAGACCCTCTCTTTTCCCCAGTGCTGCTGCCATGAGTAAGCTGGCTCAGCAGTGAGTGGGGTTAGAGGAGATTGCAGGACACTGCTGCAATCCTGTTCCTTTCCCCTTCCACAGGGATGAGTGAACAGAGTCACTCCACTTCCACCACCTCCTCCTTTCTCATCTGGCTACTGCTTCAAAATGAGCAGGCTGTGGGGAGCATTGCCAGCTTCAAAATGAGCTGGCAATGGATGAAACAATTTTTTTTCTGCTCCAAGTATCCTCTGCCAAGCAAGGAAGTAGTCATAGATGTTGGTGGAGGAAGATTCATGGGATGCTATTGGGTCTTCGTAAATTTGTGACGTACTAAATTAAAGTCAAACGTATTTATCTTTTTTTAAGATAGAGGCAGACTTTGTATCAGTGAGTGTGGTATACAGATCGGTCCTCTGCATCTGGGGGGTGGGGTGGGGTGGCTTCTGTTCTTGGAACCCCCTGCAGTTACAGAAAATGGCAGATAATCAAATCCACAGTCTGACACACAGAGGATTTCCCAGAGACTTCCCATTTTTATAGCTTTTCATAAATTCCTAAAGTGGCTAAGAATCACCATTAGAAAAGAGCACTGAACTTCTAGTCAGCAATAAAACAAACAGGACTGCAGATAGGAGTCAATTAACAGGATTATTTTTTTTAAGAGATTGAAATTACCAGAGAAGAAGAAAGGCAAATATCCCAGTGTAGGGAGTTTAGTAACCTGGGGGCCATAAATGGAGAAAGCTATCTCACACATTCTCACCAAATGCAGATCACTGTAGTACATAAGCATGAGCCTTCTTCTGATCTTAGAGACAGTATTATATTCCAGTAAGTCTTTTTCTACACTATTCAGATGTAATGTGAAGCAATAGTTTTGTGTTGCAGTCATGAACTTGGGTTCATGTGCGCCACCCGCTCCCTTCCATCCCTTTGTGCATGGTGATTGTGCAGTACTTGTTCTTCATTTTGTTGCTTCATCTGGTAAACTATGTTTTGTGCAAATAGTTCTGTATACCGTGATTTGTGGGTAATATGTAGAATTGAACCTCCCCTGTTCATCTTGGAGACAATGAGCAGGATACTTTTTCAGGAACACTTTTGGCTCTGATAGGATATAATGCAAATTATAAGCGTTCTCCCCCCCCCCCATTTTTGGACAGATTGGGAAAACTATGGCTGCTTGTGTGCATAATGCTGACTGCATAGGTTTTTATTGCATAGATTTTATTCAGACGCGGTGCTGCTGTTTTGCTCAACTTGATCATAAACAAATTAAAGAAAGGTGGGGTAGAATTGTCTCCCAAAGGATACTTGCACAACTGACTTGCAACGAGCTCTGCAGAGCATTCCTTCTTTTTGCCTTTTAAAGGCAAGGAGATTTGGGTCCTCTATAGACTTGTCCAAGCATTCCATCCTAGGTCACATGGATAACCAGTTAGATTAGTGTCCATTATTATGTCCTTGGTTGAGATTGATGTATAGTCAATCTTCATTATCTGCTTGGATTAGATTCCTGGAAATCCTCATGGACAGCAGATTTGCAAATAATGAACCATTGATTCTATGGGATAAATGGGTTAAGGTGCAAAAGGCACCTCATCTGCCATTGGAAGAATCCAGCAGAAACCCTCAGGAAGCTAGCAAGTGCAGCAGGAAGAGCCAAAAGAACTCTGAATGCTGCAGAGACCTTCAAGAGGCTGCAGGAATCTTTAGAATGTCACCTGTGACCAGCATAACCCCCTTAAAATGGCTGGCGCAGGAAGCTTCTGCCAGCTAAAGGGGTCAGCGCTTTCTGTCGCAGGTGACATTCTGAAGGTCTCTGCATCGTGGATAACGAGGACAGAGGTGCAGATAACAAGGAAAGTAGCAATTCTGCCCATCACAGATAGCAAGTTCACATATAAAGAAGACTAGCTGTATATGTTTTTGATAACGTTTCATACAACCAGCCAAACCTCCAGAAAAGAATTTTGTTTCATCTAAATCTTCCCATGTTCTAACCTGTCCTATATTATTTATTTATTTGTTTATTTGTTTATAGGATTTATACCCCACCTTTCTGCCCCATGGGCACCCAAGGCGGTTTACAATATTAAAATAAAAACAATACAAAATGAAACATTTAAAACCATATTAAAACAGTATTTAAAAACAATTTTAAATGGGCAGGCCCTATGGATCCCATAGTTGTAGTTTAAAATGCCAGCCAGCATGTCAACAGTTAAAAGCTTGTTTGAATAAAAAGGTTTTCAGGCCCTGCCAAAAGATAGTCTTAATTCTAAGGGGAGTGTATTCCACAATTGTGGGGCCACCACTGAGAAAGCCCTGTTTCTGGCTGCTATCCCCTTCACCTCTCTTGGTGGCGGCACAGTCAGAAGGACCCCCTCAGATGACCTGAGAGTACGGGTAGTATTGTATAGAAGGAGGCGATCCCTTAGATACCCAGGACCCAAACTGTAAAGGGCTTTATAACACTAGCACTTTGAATCGGGCCCGGAAAGGAACCGCAGCCAGTGTAGCCGCTGAAGCAACGGCCCGACAGAGTAGAGTCAAACCGACGAGCCCCAGCAGTCACTTGTAGAGCGAGCACTTGATGGGCAGTCACTTGTAGAGTGAGCTCCTGCGAAATGGCTGGAGAACGAAGCCACCCTTATGCCATGATAAAGGTATGATAATGATTTTTTTTTCTTCAAGACAGACAACAGTTGAATGCATTGGTTCATTAAAAAATTCCCTGTGGTGGAAAAATCTATATATATAAAAATGAACGTGTGTGTGTGTGTGTGTGTGTGTGTGTGTGTGTGTGTGGGTATGTGGGTGGGTTTGTGTGTGGGTGTGGGTGTATGTTCTGAATAGGCTCCTCAACGCCTGGAGCGATTGGCACGAAACTTGGCAAGCATATACCTTGCGGCCTGGCGACAAACACTGTGGTGGTCAGACCCCCCTAGAGCCCCCGGGGGTGGGGGTACGGGGGGGGTCCCAACGTGAAGACGGTCAAAAACGGCCAAACTTGGAGTCAAATCCACAGTTTTTGGGGTCGCTGAGATGAACAGCGACCCTCCCGATGCCATTGGAGTCCGGGTTCTGCCCCCCCCACGTGGGGGGCAAGAAGGGGTGTGAAACACAGCGTCCGCCATGCCCTGCTGGAACGCCTGGACCGATTGGCACCAAACCCGGCATGCGGAAGCCTACCAGCCTGGCCACAAACACTGCGGGGGCGGGGCCCCCTACCGCCCCCGGGGGTGGGGGTACGTGGGGTCCCCGCGTGAAAATGGTCAAAAATGGCCAATATCGGTGTCAAACCCATAGTTTCTGGGGTCGCCGGGACGAGTGACGCCGCTCCTGATGCCGTTGGAGTCTGGGGTCACCCCCCCTTGGCGTGGGGTGTGAGAAGGGGTGCAAGACAAAACGTCCACCATGCCCTGCTGGGACGCCTCAACCGATCGACACGAAACTTGGCACACATACACCTTGCGGCCTGACGACAAACACTGCGGGGGTCAGACGCCCGTAGCGCCCCCAGGGGTGGGGGTACGCGGGGGTCCCCAAGTGAAAATGGTCGAAAACGGCCAACATCAGCGTCGAATCCATAGTTTCTGGGGTTGCTGGAGTGAGCGGCGATGCTCCTGATGCCGTCAGAGTCTGGGTTCGCCCCCCCTCGGCATGGGGTGCGACAAGGGGTGCAAGACACAATATCTGCCATGCCCTGCTGGAACGCCTGGAGCGACATGCACCGAACTCGGCATCCACGTGCCTTCCAGCCTGGCGACAGACACTCTGGGGGTCAGGGCCCCCAGGCGCCCCCGGGGGGACCACCGGGGCCCCCGCATGAAAACGGTCCAAAACGGACACAATCGTCACTCCTTCTGTAGTTTCTGGGGTCGCTGAGGTGAGCAGCGACGCTCCCGAGGCTGGACGAGTTCAGGTTCATCCCCCTTTGGCGTGGGGGCGGGAAGGGGTGAGACACACAGCATCCGCCATGCCCTGCTGGCACGCCTCAGCCGATCGACACGACACCTGGCACACATACGCCTTCTGACCTGGCAACACACACTGTGGGGGTCAGACCCCCTTAGTGCCCCCGGGGGGGTGCAGGGGTCTCCGTGTGAAAATGGTCAACAACAGCCAAAATCGACGTTGAGTCCGTAGTTTCCGGGGTCGGCGAGACGAGCGGCGACGCTCCCGTCACAGTGGGAGTCCGGGTTCAGGCCCTCCTCGCCGTGAGGGGCGAGAACGGGTGCAAAACAAAATGTCCGCCATGCCTTGCTGGAACGCCTGGAGCGATGTGCACCAAACCTGGCACGTGCGTGCCTTGCGGCCTGATGACACATACTACGGGGGTCAGGCCCCCCCCAGCGCCCCTGGGGGGGCGCAGGGGGCCTGAAGTGAAGACGGCCAAAAACGGGTGAAATTGGCATCGAGTCCATACTTTCCAGGGTCGCCTCAGTGACCAGGGACGCTCCCGACGCAGTTGGCATTCAGGTTCGGCCCCTGTTGGCATGGGGGGGGCGAGAACGGGTGCAAACCCCATAAACTCTGGAAGATCATTTTCTTACCCGTGCAACGCTGGGTAACAAACAGCTAGTGGCCTATAAATATACGTTTAATATTAGATAAAATAGCATAGTAGATGTCAATTAAAATCTCCTATAGTTGCCTGCCTTCAAATACCTTGGCATGGGGTGTGCAGTATTGTCTGCCTCTTAACCCCAAACTTTTAAACTGCAGGTCTATAATATCATTTCTTATCACCAAGGTTGTCCCCCTGTGCTGCTGTTCATTTGTTTCAGTGTATTGAACTGAAGACTTAATATTTTTGTAATTACTTTTTAATAACTTTTAATTTGCTGAATTGTCATGATGTTTTTAAAATGCTGTATTTTGATCTTAGCAAAGGTTTTTATTTTTACTGGAAGAAGAAAAAAAAGATTGTACTTAAAGCCAAGAATAATTACTTTTAATCGTTTCAGTGTCAGCAGAACTTCAGCGTCCCTAAAGTTTACATAGTGGAGTGCTGAAGTGTACAGGAAACTAAATTTGTTAGCAATTAATTTTTGTGCTGTTTCATTGCACCATTTTAACTTCATACCATATACAGTCTTTCCAGGCACACGTAGATCTCTTTTCCTATATCCATTTTTAGGGCCTTCCTTGAACTATTGACCTTAAAAGTGTGTAATGAGGAAGTGAGTCAATTGAAAATGCATTCATAGCAATTTTTTGCATCTCCAAAATGTATTTTAAGGGTGTGTGTGTGTGTGTGTGTGTGTGTGTGTGTTTTAAAGGGAAGATATCATCTTTTCAAATGTTAATTTAGAGCTGTACTGTATTGACAAGGCCATGCTTCCCATGGAACTCTATTGGGTAAGAGAAAGGAATTGAAGGCAGTGCTACAGAAAATGCTGATCCAGCTTCCAAAGGCATTATTATGGAAACGAATGCTGCAAAAAACTAGCTGTAGGATTGTTTTTTATTTGAAGGGTATTTTGGACTTCCCCTTTTTCTATGGAATGACTTTTTGAGAAAAAAAAAGTCACTCTTGTGACTGGTTTGCTGTTTAATTTTGCTTTGGATATTCTAATAATATTAGGTGGGTTGTGGTGATCAGTTTTACCCATATCAGTGGGCCAATATTGTAGGTCTGATTTTTACATTTAGCAGAATCAAGCAGCCATTTACCTGGACTGCCCCACTTCAGTCCAGAATTACTTTGTTTTGAGTGCATTTCCATCTGCAATGCTCCTTGCTCAGTGGTGGTTCAAGACCAAATGCGCATTTTACCTCTTACATTTTCTATACTTTGGCAGCTTTTTAAGTGACAGCATAAGAGAGAGTTATGCAGCATGGACTGAGGGCACAATCCTAAACTGAGTTAGGCTGGCATAAACTAAGCCAGCAAAGTTTGACCAGCACAAGGGACACCTGTAAAGTATATTTGGACTACTCTCGGATTCAGAGAGGTCAGCACACAGACATGCACCATCCTCCCTGACTCAAAGAGTGGTCCAAGCATGCTTTACAATGTCCCTTGTGCTGGCCAAACTTTGCTGGCCTCACTGTGCCTTCCTAACTCCAGGTTAGGATTGTGCCCTAAGAATGAGTAAATAGCAGCAGTTAAAAAATCCCAAAGAACCAACCACGATATGAACATGGCAATCAATAGGATTAGAAAAGATGACCTTGACCATAAGTAACATCCTAAATATTTGGGGGGAGTAATTCCCACATTGCTGAATTTGCTGATTTTGACCCCAAAATTTAAAGTGAAAATTATTCAACATAGCCCTAGGAAGACATGATTAAACTAGGATGCAGAGCTACTAAATTTCTTTCATCGTTACCCATGCTTTGGTTCTCAGTCTCAAAAGTAATGAGCCTTGAATTTGTTTTCAGGGATGTGTTGTATCCTAGAAAAATGGTATTTCATGCTGGGCGTAATAAAATGTTTCGTCTTGAATTAATTTGCCTAAATAGATGTCGTCCCAGTACATGGTGACTTGCCTGAACACATTTCTAATGTTACTATTTTCATAGTTGAAAGACAGTAAATGTGGTTTCAGTGTGTACTTATGTATATATATTTTTTAAAAGTTACATGTTCTTTGATTGGATTCTCTGCAGCTCCTCATTACCAAAAGGTCCAGTCTTGAAAAAGAAATACTCTCCAACTATGCATACAAATGGAGTCCTGGCAGACAAATATTCTAGTAAAGAATTGAGAACTAAAGAACAGTTATCTGCTGTCAGGCACTTAACTACACTGACAGAAGAAGCTGATGAAATTCATGTGCACAGTGATGAGGTGGGGATTGCTGTTCAGAGCATTACAAAATTTACTCATGTTCTTCACAAAGGCAAAATACTTTTTTTCCCTTCAAAAATGGCTGAGTTGGAAAAGAAAAAGAGCAAAAGGGCTGATCCTGAAACTGCCTAAGGATGTGCGACAGCAGTAGACAACTGTGCTTTTCTCTCCTTCCTGTTCTCTGTAAGCATCTTCTGCAGCCTGAAAAGGTGCTCCTGAGATGGTATAGAGCAGTGTTTTGGGGTCAGAACCCCAGTGGGGTTGTGAAGCCCCAGTTGTGGGGTCGTGGCAACTTACAGGAAAGAATAAGGTTGGACTAGAGCACCATTAGGTAAAAGGGGAAGCATCTGATGTACCAGCTTCAGGTACCAGGAGATAGTGTCCCTGTCCTGCTCAGGTTCTTAGCAGTGGTGCAACAATAGCTTCCACTAGTGCCTGACTTCATGGTAACTTTTCCTGCTCTCTCTAATAGGAATATTTGGTTACAGTGAACAGTGTTGGGTGGCTATAACTGGGTCACAGAGTTTGGTAGATAGGGTCCCGGGAAGGGGGACCAATAGTGGACCCCCAGTCTCATTATTGTTTGTTTGATTGATTGATTGATTGATTGATTGATTGGGTCATGGCATAAAAAAGGTTGAAGAACACTGGTATAGAGGAGCTACAGTGAGGGTTGGAAAAAATTAGGTGGCCTCTTGCAGATGAAAGGGCTTCTTCCATATGTAAGGGATCCTTTGCATCCATAGTGTCTGCTTTTAACCAGTCTTTCCTAATGATGGTTTTGTGTTTTGTTCACACAATCTTAGGAAAAATGTTTTTTTCTCAAGAAGTAAAACATAAACGTTCAATCTATATCCCACTCATGTACTTCCTTTGAGGCATATTTCTCTGATTAATAGAGCTGTAATGAAGTAGTTCTTGGATTTTAAATTCATAAATCATGGGCCTCATTCAAGCATCTCTCAGATGATCTAAAAGGGTAGCCTGGGATATAGAGGCAATGGCTGTCCTTCTGATAATATGGCCCCAGATCATGAAGGGCTTTGAAGGTCAATACCAGCGCTTTGAATCTGGCTTGGAATTTAACAGGCAACCAGTGTCGCTGCTTGGACCATGGTCCAGTTGAATGCCAAGCTCCATTTACCACATGAACTGCCACACTCTGCACTAGTTGCAACTTCTGGATTGCCTTCAAGGGCAGCCCATGTATAGTGTATTGCCCCAGAAACTGCATTCGCAATAAGGCACGCTGGTGCCGGTGATGAGCCTGCAGCACTGGCAGTAAGCCTGCAGTGCCAGTTGGCGCTGAACCTCAGCATTGAGAGGATGCATTGCTGGAGAGATCAGCAGTAAGTGCTCCTGCCAGGTGGCGGGAAGGCTTTTTGGTACAGGGAAAGGTGGGGAGGCGGGCAGAACTGGGAGAAGGAGGATAGGACAGAGGGAGGATTCAGCACAGAAGGGGGAACAGGGGTGGTGGCGGCAGAGGCTGTTTGCCATATCCTGACTCCCTCCTAGGCCACAGAGCCTGAAGTGGGTCTCCTTGGTTCTGCTCCCACTAAATAGCTTTGTGGACTCATCAGGGATGCCTGGATTCGACACAGGTAAGGTAACCAATGTTCCCTTCCCTGAGGGATCTTTTGAAACTTCCTTGCCCCACAGGATACAGTAACAACCATTTTGGCATGGCTGGACTGCTGCGTGCCTGGGCACCATAGGATGGATTGCCTGGCATGGACCACTGTGATCGGGTCTTTTTGGTGTAGCCACAGCTGGTGCACCAGATGAAACAGGGCAAATGCACCTCACACCACAGCTGCCACCTGGTTTTCCAGATGCACATCCAGTGCCCAGACTATTTTAAAGCATTCCCCTCCTTCTTAAACATAATTTTCAACACCTGTATGCGATTGAACTGCTGATAAAAATTGTAATGTGCCCAGTCCATCCATGCAGCTTAATTTAAGTGAGCATGTACCTTCTGATGCAGCAAGAGCACATTTCACACATTCTCTTGTGGTGGTGGTGAAGCGCAGTGGCAGCGCAAGTGGCACAAATTGGTAACCCTGTGGTGATGTGCCCATATTTCCTTTTCAGTGGTCATACCTGAATGTGGCACATTGGATGTGGATTAGATCGAAATACTTCCCACCTTCTTTTGGCGGTGGTTCACTTATCCATGGGCAGCCTTTCTGGAATGTTGCAGTAAATGTGTATGGGATGGGTGAAGTGGGAAATAGATAAGTGGCTCCACAATAACGTGGAACAGGAGTTTGTTTTATTTAATTTTAGTTTATTTTATACTTTTATCTGGCTTTTATCCTGTTGTCTTATGAACTCCAGGTCATTTCCAGTGAAAAAAAATAATCAATAAAAAAAGAAACTCCTCCATTGCTCAGGAGAATTGGATGCCCATTGTCCACTTGGCAGCCATTCATGCCCGATGAATTGCAGACACCTGCTGTAGTGTTGTTTTCATATGGGTTGTGGTTTAGAGGAACTCATGATCTGTTGACACTTACCAGTCTTCTTGCCATCTGTTGCCACAGTACTGGAAACATTTTACGATCTAAAGTGAAATTTATCATTCTTCACTGTTGGCTTGTCACTTTTGGTGCTTGAAGGGAAGAAATGAGTTGGGATGGTTTCAAAGAGTGAGATTGCTAAAGCTCAGTTAGCATGAGGTGGCATTCAGAGTGTTAGCCAAACTATGCATACCACCCAGCAACATTCTTGGCCCTGATCCAGATATCCATCTGCAACTCTTATGCGGCTCACTTGCTCTGCTAAATGTGTGATAATCTCTGTATGATTGACAGCACCAGTCACCTGCTGAGTGATGTAATTGTGGAGCCTTGAATTAGTGCTTCCAATAAGGCCTTCTGGATACAAGGGGATTCCTCCCCTCGGCATCTTTTGTATAAACCTCAATGGAGGTAAATTTGTTAACAGTTTCACAATTATTAGAACTTTTAAAACTTCCAAAAAACTAGATCGTGTTTGTTTTGCCTGTATCCTGTTGTTTTAATACTTGGTTTTTTCTCTCCCCCCCCCCAACACCCCTTTTCTCTTTTAGCATTCTACAACTATGATGCCAGGGGTCCAGATGAGCTGTCTTTACAAATTGGAGACACTGTGCACATACTGGAGACACATGAAGGCGAGTGGAACAAATGTTTCTTTCATAGCCATTATTCACACAGTCATTATTGTGAGTGTTTGGGTTTAACATATCTGCAGATGACTTCTATTTTGAGACCTAATGAAATATTGAAATATTTAAATGGGCACAAAATTAGCAGTCACTGCACATTAAGTGAGCAGGCATGTGATAGCTGATGAATAACCTTTCCAAGATGCAAATTTATTTATTTATTTATTTTGCAAAAGCCAGATTGATGTTTGCGTAGTTCAATTTGTATGGATCTCTGGTAGCATCTGTTGAGAGGGTTAGAAGGGTGATAGATGTGCATAGGATATCCTGAAACACAGAATCCTCCTTTAAAAAATGTTAATCTTTAATGCTGAAAATGTAATGTATTTTCTTTTTAAATTTCCTATACTCCTGTGTAAGATGGCAGCAAGTGTCTGCTGCCCGTTAAAAGGAAGCTTTTATGTACATTAACTTTGTGATGGTGAAGAAATTTTAGCTTTTACATGTGATGACATGCATTCAGTGTTATTCTTCCTTATTGGCAGGCTTATAGAACCTTTCAATCCAATTTGCTTGAAAACCATCAGGCACAGGAGTGAGAAGGAAGAATAAGAGAACCTCTAGTTTTTATTTTTAGTTTCCATTTAGCATATACTTTGCATACTATGCCTGTCTGCGTGATTTACTCTTACCTCTTCTGTGCATATGTGGGTGAAAGTAGTGAAAGGCGCAGTCCTAAAAGTTGCCAATGCGTACATTTTGTATTGATTTCCTTTTCCCAGCTCCTTGCAAGAAGAGGGCGTTTTTTCTTTCTCATCAATATTTATGTTTGCTTACACTTGCTTAAGCTTTTCTTTCTCTGACCTTTTCAAACTCAAATAAAGAATTCAGTTTCATTGTTTCTCCTGATACTTTAGAGCCCTAGAAGGGTTGCTTGTGTGAAATGCACAGTAAGGGTTCTTTAGCATGTTGATTGTGAGAGGCCAACCCCTCTCTCCCTCTCATTTTTTGATGAGGGTTTTTAAAAGTCTGATGTTGCATGGCTGATCATCACAATGGCATTTGCAAACAGAGCAGCAGCATAACTTAGAATCGGGATATATATAATAGTGGTGGCTGGGGAGGTTTGGAGTTGATGGAGCCAATGTCTTTTATTGATGCATAGCATTGCATTCCTAGAGTAGTGTAGAGCTTTCGTACGTGCGCGCGCGCACGTTTTTGGATAAACACTGAATGCCAAACACTGAAAGCCCTTCACTGACACTCCTCCTGTATTGTATTTTTCTTTTTTTTTTTTCCTGTATTGTATTTTTCAAAAGTCTTAATCTTCCACTCTAGCTAATGACAACTGACAGTCACTATCACACTTATCCCTTGTGCATTTACATTTTTCTAAATAAGTTGGGCACCTTGAAGTTAATGGAATCCAACCACTTACTGAAATACTTTGAGCACACATAAATACTATTAATCTGTATAGATGTGGTTCCCACCCTTTTTAGCATCAGGACCCACTGTTTAGTATGACCACCTGTCAGCCGTACCCCCCCCCCAAACCTCCCAGAAGTGATGTTATTAAGTAGGGATATAATTGTGCCACCAAGACTGGAAGTGATGTCATAATAAAATCACACTTTTTAAATGAATCACATGTTATAAACAATCACATTTGGAGAAATGGATGGAAACACACACACACACGCACACACACACACACACACACACACACTACAGAACACCTAATCTTGCTGTTACTGCATCCTGCAGTAGTTAAGCTTGTGTGATCAGAAAAACCATGTGTTTAAAAAAATATTTTTTCTGGAATGAGTTCAGCTTTTTTGCATGATTTCCATACGAATTAATATTTAGCACCAGGACAGTTCCTGTAAAAAGGTTACCAAATGCAACAGGCATGTGGATAACGATACTTTTTCAAAAATACATTTCTCTGTTTGGCGGTTCCTTGAAAATGTTGTGAAAATGCAACATTTTAAATTGTGCGCAAATGTATCTACGGTAGTAAATGGGTTCTGCGACGCTCTGAAAATCAGCTTGCGGCCCCCCTGTTTGGAGATGACTGCCCTATATACTCAATACCAGTTTCCATAGTTCTCATAGGTGGGTCTTTCCTACAAGTATAAGAACATACAGGCACATAGAACAAACTCCTGGAGATTAATGCTGATTCCTGAAGACATTGAGGCCAATCTTGGACAGGTTGCAACTGTAGGATACAACCACACAATTCTATACTTTTAACAGCATTCATATGTGCTTATCTATTAAGGAAGAATTAATATTGCACACTTCAGATGTAGCTAGATTACATAGGCAGCTTATTGCAGCTTGACCACAGCATTTTTGTGCAGATAACGGGGGGTTGAGAAAATGTCATGTCTGGCGATTAGAGTTCTTTGAGAGAAGGGGCGCAAATTTGAACCAGGGTGTGCCACGGTATCCACTGATTCGTTATCTCCAGTTTTGGTTATCCACAGATACCATGGATACTGGGATGCCTATTAAAAAGGTAAAGGTTTCCCCACGACAGAATGGTATAGTTGTGACCGATTGTAGGGGGCGGTGCTCATCTCAGTTTCAAAGCCTGTAGAGCCGGCGTTTTGTCCAAGGACACGCGTCCGTGGTCGTGTGGTCGGCATGACTATACGCCGTAGCGCACAGAACACTGTTACCTTCCCACTGAAGTGGTCCCTATTTATCTACTTGCATTTAGGTGCTTTCGAACTGCTAGGTTGGCGGGAGCTGTGACAAGCAACAGGAGCTCTCTCCGTCACGCAGTCTTGAACTCCCAACCTTCCGGTCGGAAAGCCCAGCAGCAGCGGTTTAACCCGCTGCGCCACCACGTCCCACATTAAAAAGATAGGGGAACATTAAAAAAAAATCTTTTTTTACCTTGTTGCAGCAAAAAGATGTTCCCTGATCTTTAAAAAAGGTATCCCAGTATCCACGGTTTCAGAGATCCATGGTGGGGTCTGGAACAGAATCCCAGTGGATACTGGGGCATGCCTGTACTTCCTTGCTGGGAAGGAGGGGAGACTGAGTTAAAAATTGAAAATAAAAGCCTACTAGGCTAGACCTAGCCACAGTTTAAAGTGTAAAGATAAAGTGTAGCCACCATGTTGAAGTGAAAACAGTTCCAAAAATATTAGGAAAAAGTGTGCACATTGAAAATTACCTTCTGAGGTCCCTGTACTAAAACATGTGCAAAGAGATGTTATTAGCCAACGTTTAAAAAAACAACTACTACATTTGGGGGTAATTCCAAGAGATTTTTTTTCCTTTTTTCTTAGCAAGGTCTTTTAGGTCTACGTCTCAGACTATCTGGCTTGAAGAACTGTATAACCATAGGCAGCTGCCTGACTTTCAGCTTCATTCTGTCTGACCCAAGTATAACATAGGCAAATTCTTTATCAGTAGTTACATGGTAGGTAGATATTTTGAGATGGATATTAGAACTAATGGTTGATCAGCTTTGAAAATGCCAATAACTTTTGGTAATTTCCAGTTGAAACTAATGTTCTTAATCACCCAGTATTTAATTTTCTTCTTCATTGGTTAGTTAATAATATGTTACTTCAAAATGCTAAAAGAACGTTTGTGGGTAAACTTTACTATGCTATTTTTAATAAAGATGATTAAACTTACTGACAGTACTGCTTCCTGTCTATCCGCAGAAGTTCAGGTTGTGGCTTTTGCTACAGCAGTTGCTAAGTTGTTTAATGTGGTGTAGTGGAGGACTTGAACTGCAAGCGGTCCCAGGTCAGCCATTAAGTCCCTTGGATGACATCTTAACATAGTCTTGTCTGCTGAAAAAGGTGTGCTATAATAAAGGGCTAGGGAACATGTATCCTAATGTGACTGCTGTTTGAGATGGATGCCAGGCTGTGACAAGCTGCAGTACTTGTGGTGGCAGAACAGAGTTGCTGTGGAGCTGATTACCTCACTGCAAGTGAGAATTGCAGTGGAGTGTGTGAGGAGGCCAGCCGGCAAAAGAAGGGAATACAACCTTGAGGACCTGTCCAGGCTTGACTTGCGATTGCCTGCTGAGGCTTGATGGCATGCAGCCAAAGGAGAAAACCACACTGTGAAGGCAACGTCTGGGCCTGAGGATTGGTGGATCACAAGAATACTGTGAAAAAAATACTGAAAAAAATGGTGGTTTAGACTAGCCTGCTCATTTAAGCCGCCTTGGGCATTTGCTTCGGCATGGGAAAGGCGGGGTATAAATTCTTCAAATAAAATAAAAATAAATAAATAAATGGGTGACATAATACAGGTAGATGATCCCTTATCTGGACATCTGAAATCCAGACATCTTTGTCCAAGACTTTTTAAAAACTTCTTTCTATAGAAAGAAGGTCTTGTGCTCATTTCCATGTACAGGCTGTAGGTTCTGTTCTCTGCTCTGTGGTGTGTGCCATTGTTGAAAACTGTCAGAGGCCAGCAGACAACCAAATGGGATACAGTGAAAAGAGCAAGAGGAAGCATTTTTCATTACATGTATGCAATTATTCCAAAACCCAGCAGAAGAATCCAAAATCCAGACAACTTGCCAATGCAAGCAGTCCAGATAAGGGATAATCAACCTGCAGTGTAATAAATCAACTAAACCCTGAAAAGTGGGGCAGAGATCCCTTTATGAGGCTCTGATTTTAAGTGGTCCTATTTGTCTCATATTTGTTTGGTTGGGAATTTGCATGGAATCAAGCAGCCAAACCTCTAGAAAAATGAAATGGCTTGCAGCATGAACACAAATTGTCATTAAAATTGGTTAATTGCACCTTTGGAAACTAGGTACTTGAGAGACACAGTTCAGTTCTTTCAGTAAAAAAAATGTCTCTCAGTTGAGAACATTGAGGCTAATTATTCTTTTCTCTTAAGGGAAAAGAGTATTTTTTAATTAAGAACTTTTAAGAGAATGATGAATCAGGCAATTTTGTATACCCTCCTAGGCATCTTTCACTTGGCAATGAAAAAAACTATCTTAATTGAAGACCTGTAATCGAATAAGAATTACCAGGCTGATTTTTCTATATTGCCTTTACCTATTTGATGTGACTTTTATTCTTTAAAAAAAATTAAGTTGCTTCTATTTATTTAAGAAATTGGCTCCAAATAATGCATGTGGTCTAGTGGATGCAGCTTGTTGAAATGATTATAGTCAAATCTTATGTTGGATGTAAATGCATTGGCAGGTGAGGTTCTCTTCCTCCTCTCCAAAATCGTCTGCACGCTTCTGTCATTATCTGTATTATTCATTACAGCTCTTATAGCAAAAACAGCTCTTATAGCAAAAATATGGATAACAAGTACAACTGTTACTAATTTCAAAAGGAAATTTTTTTAACTTGTTCCAAAGTTATTCCTGGTTCACCCAAAAATCATCTTAAATGCCTGCTACCATAAGGGAAAATGTTGTGTGGCATGATAAAACAAAAAAAAAATTAATAACATTATACAACATCAATGTGTTTCCATTGACAAAGAAAATGTTTCAGAAGCTCTTGCATCGTGTAATGAGGTCGCAAACTATGAGCATAGCGTAGTTGCAAATTTTCTGTTTTATCCATTTTTTTATTTTCTGTCCTTTAGAACTCATTTTCACAGAAATTGGTAGGAACACAAAAACAGATACACTGTAAAAGAGAGCATGTAACGCGTGTGCCTTTAAAGTGTGGGGATGTGCTATCCATCAGACAGTATGTCTCATGTGAATGAGGGCAGTCTCTTCCCCAGCTATGCCTAGTCCTCTGAGGCTCCTGAAGAGTGCTTTCCCTAAAGCCTGCAGGCTTTAGAAAGGCATCCTGAGAACATAAGAAGAGCCTCTCTGGATCAGGCCAAAGACCCATCTAGTTCAGCTTCCTGTATCTCACAGTGATCTACCAGATGGCTTAGGGAGCACCCAAGACAACAAGATACTTGCGCCTTGTTGCCAGTCATGGACCTACCATTAAGCAAGGAGGGGCAAAAGCAGTGGTATCGTTCAAATGATTTAGGAACAGGAACTCACTTTTGATTGGCATTTGTCAGGAACCCGGAACCAGCCATGGAGCCCGTTAGGATCCGGAATGCCTGTTCTGGTCCGTTCCCCTGAATGACATCACTGGGCAAAAGCCCCGGGCATGGAACTCCTGGAGCGGAAGGAAGGCAGTGATGAGGTGGCTTGCCTCTCGGAGAGGCAAGCGGGTTTGGCCATTCCACCTGCTCTCGCCATCGTACAGCTTTGAAATGAGCCTGGCGTGGGGTGTGTGTGTGGAGCAGCACATGGGGCGGGGAGGGGGCAAACCTCCTCCTCTTCTGTCCCTGGGTGTGTGGTTGGCTGGGTCTGCAACTGCTCATTGCCGCTTCCTTTCGTCTTGTATTCTGACATGGCCTACTTCTAAAATATACTACCCATCGTGGCCTGTAGCCTGTGATGGACTTTTCTTCCAGAAATCTGTCCAATCCCCCTTAACCAGACACCTAGACCAGATGCCATCACCACGTCCTATGGCAAGGAGTTCCACAGATTAATTAGCTGCTGAGTAAAAAAGTATTTCCTTTCATCTGTTCTAAATGGGAGGTGGAAGAAGGAAGTCCTCATGTGGAGACGTTCTTCCCTGTATCGTAAGGCTATGATAAAACCTTTGTTAGTGACTCCAAAATAATTGAGCTGAAAGTCTCTATTGGCTCCTTTCTGACAGATAGACTTGAAAAGAAAGCTCTCCTTCTCATATTTGTTTTCCATCTGCAGTCATTTTGACTATGAAATGGAATGGTGGGTAGTCAAAAGATCTTCTATGCTTCCCTCAGGTATATGCCGATAATCTGTCTTGGATGAGGTAGGCATGTCCTCTAGACGGCTTGCACAAAAGCATATGTTTAACAGGGAAAAGCAGTAATTCAGATATGCAGTGAAGCTGACTTGCCTTTTTTCCATTTCTGTTATTATATTTGTCTGTGGCTTCTCCAGAGGATCAAGGGGAAAAAAGGACCAATATTTACTGAGACTGACATACAGAACAGTTTACAATGCAGGTTTGGTTGCCAATTCTGTGCTGAATGGGGTACAGTTTTTATGAAAGATCCCTCCCAATTTGCCTGGCGCAGTACCATCACTCTATCTGATTGACTATTGTGTATGGGATTTTTTTTAATTAAACAGTCACACTAAACGAGAATGGCCTTGGTAGTGATAAAAGCCCGTAACGCTGATCGCTTGCAGATCTGTTGTGGATTGGGGGGCACAATGAATGAGAAATTACCTCTTTGTTTCCCTGGCAAGGCATCCTGCTGCCACAAATGTGAGAAATGTTTCGAAAGGCTGAAATAATTACAGTACAATAGGATTGTCAGTGGGGAAAATCTATACAGCTGAAATAGAGAGAGGACTTCTACCGGTTTCACATGGAGTGCTTTGGAGAAGGAACACAAATTTTTACAGCAGTGCAAAAGAAAAAAAGCGGCTTGTTAAATTATACTTATTTAAATTCTCATCCAATCGTCTGCAAATATCATTTTTCCTGGGCTGCAAAGCGAAGAACATGGTTCACCATTCTCATCTTTTGGAGAGGAACAACCTTTACTGGGCACATCTAGGGAATTGAACAGGTGAAACTTCACAGGACAGCATGGAATGAGTAATAGGTTAAAAGAGCAGCCTGAGAACCAGAATCTTCTCTGATGTGAGCCTTACAAAACTGATGAAAGAGAGAGATGGGCAATGAATCCTGGAGACCTTCTGTCTTACTGGAGGCTGCCCTGTTGCTACTGATGTTGAATGAAAGGAGAAAAGCTTCTTCGTCCCAGAAGTTGCAGGTATGAGTATGAGAAGCATGAGGAGCGAAATGTTTTGCCCAGCCTGTTCCAGTCTCAAAGACTTGACTTGCTGCTGAGTTTGTCTTTTAAGCAACAGAGGGTAGAACTCGCTTGCATATTAGAAAAAAATGCATGTTTAAATCAAAGCCCGATTTGTTAAATTAGTACAAAATTCTCAGTGCCGTTACATTAAAAACAGCTTAGCACTTCCTTCAACCAGACATTTTATTGGCGATTTAGCAATTAAATAAAATAGATTTAATTAGAATTGATTCTAAGTGGTGTGCTTATTTGGAAGGATTTTTTGGATGGAATTTATGGCCTGTTTTACTTTAGTAGTCCTCATTCCCCTCTGCCTGGGAGTAACAATTTTGAGCTAAATTTGGGCTACCACAGAATTAAATGACTTGAAGGCAGTAGTTTGTTTGCTTTTATGAATCCCAGAGTACAATCTTAATCTGGAGTTAGGCTGGCACAATTAGGCCCGTCAAATTTGGCTGGCACAAGGGCCACCGTAAAGCACATGTGGACTACTCTCGGAGTCTGGGAGGTTAATGCGCTTCCATGTGCTGGCCTTACTGATTCTGAGAGTGGTCGAAAAATACTTTTTGGTATCTCTTGTGCTAACCAGACTTTGCTGGCCTAACTGTGCTAGCCTAACTCCAGGTTAGGATTGTGCCCCCAGTATGTGTTCTGAAAATATACAAGAGAAACTTTGGAATTGTATTATGCCATAGTATATGGCAAATACACAAATATGTTCTCATGATAGGTTGTGATCATGCAAAAAGATACAAATAAAAATCTACCTGTGTGTATATACTCTTAAATCAAGCGTTCAAATATGAATTCATTGTTTTGACATTAATTTACAGTGGAAAATGGTACACTAACTGCATCATGGATGGCAATTCTATGATAAAAGTGGGTATCTGTTGCTTTGTGCACCAACATTTCAGGAAAAATGGGTTATGGTACCAAAGATGTCACATTTGAACTTTAATAAATTTAAAGCTTTGGAAAGATCTATTTGTTTTGTTGTGACTTGCATTACAAATACTTACTAAGAAATCCTCTCTTTTAGGTTGGTACAGAGGATACACTTTAAGGAAAAAATCAAAAAAGGTAAGTATTCTGTTTCCATTGTAACTTTTTAATCTAATGGCAAAGATATTTCATAGTAACCACCTGCTTTTGAAACTTATTGAAAAATGAGTTAGGAACTTCTGTGAAATAATATTTAATGTGGCTAAATGCTGATGATGTTGACTTTGTATTTTGTAAATAATAATGGATTAGCCTTAAAATGAATTTGTTTCTAGCATGTAAGCATTTTATTTATGTCTGTAGCTTGATTAACTTTGACAACTACTTTTTTGCTTAACTTTTGTGGAGCTTGGAAAGCCTAGCAATGTTTTTCTGGACTGGCAGAGAAAACATTGCCGCGCAGCGCAATCCTAGCCCTCCCTTAATGCTGACGCTAAATACCGCGTTGGTGCTACAGCAACAGGACCGGCGCTGCAGCCGGACAGGACCGGACCGTGTTGCACCTGCACTGATCCTCTCTCTTGCTGACTGAAGCCGATCAGCGTGAGGGAGGCTCTGTGCCGATACGGCACGGGGATTGGTGGGGGGAGGGAGATTGTGGGCAGGGGGGAGGGCGGGACGTGGGTGGGCTTGGGAGGCAAGACATTCTGCCGCCTCCTAAGGCTGTCCGGCAGGCCACGCAGCCCTGATTTGGGCTGCGCGGTTTCCTCGGATCTGCACCTGCTATTTAGCAGGTGCCAGTCTGAGGAGTGCATAGGGGAGGCTGGAGTCTCCCATACGGTAAGGAAGCGAACACTCCCTTGCTGTTGGGAGGCTGAAGCCTCTCCTAAGCAGTGCTAGAATATGGCACTGGCCCGTCGGCCTCGCCAGTCCAGTGCTGATTGTGCCCTTAATCTGCTCACTTCCCATGGTTCCCCCCACAATTTGGTGTTATTTTGTAATGGCAAGTAGGATGCCTGCAGTACACTCTAATTAAAAAAAAATGCTTGAAGAACCAAGCAATTTCCTCTGAATTCATATTTTCTGTGCTGTACTCCGTCATCTGCTCATTTTCTGTGGGTTTTTCCCCCCTGAAAATAAAATATACAGTAGATTAAAATAGAATGTTACACAGTATATGCAATGCAGCAACAATATACAGTGCTGTATTACCGTAGATTTAGGTTCATAATGTCCATAGTGTATGGTGAAGAGGGTCCCCACCTAACCCCATATTTCCCATAGGCTCAATGATTCAGTATCCGCTAACTTGGCATCCGCTAGGTTTTCCAGGAACCCAACCCTAGCAGATCATGAGGATTGATTGTAGTTCACGTAGGCTATACTATAAAAGGTGCAGAAAGACCGTCCGGGGCTGGAGCACCTTCCATGTAAAGAATATCTACAACATTTGGAGCTTTTTAGCTTAGGGAAAAAGGTGACTCTGGCTACAATGTATTCACTTAGCTGGGAGCAAGCACTATTGAACATAGTGGGACAGGCTTCTAAGATGTTAAGAGATTACCAGATATCGATTGGCAGGGAATTTAGGGGTGGCAAAATATTACTACTAGTGGAAAACAATTTCACACAGCACATATCTTTGCTACCACGAGATGGCGTGATAATTCTGAATTTTAAAAGGAGATTGGACAAATTTACGGAAGTCAAGTATTGGCTACCATTCAACCTGTAGGTGATCTCCGACTATGGGAGTGTCAACAACAGTGGAGTGTTGGACCTGACCTCCTGGACAGAACTGGAGGTGTTACGCGATTGAGTCTGGGAAGCTTCAGAAATGCCCTGGAGGTGCCAGAAGTGCCCTTTTGGAAGTGTCCTTTTGGTACCTCCAGAGGCATTTCTGAGGTGTTTCATACACCTCCAGATGTGACCAGAGAATATCTCCGGTCACTGCCATTGTGCTGGACCCACATGATTGCTTATCCGTGGGTTTTAGTATATGCTGGTGAAGGGTGGGTGGGTCTGGGAACGGTTCCCTTGCTGATACTGGAGTCCAACTGTATTTATTTGTGGCGGAACAACACCAGGCATGGGAAATGGCATCCCAGAAGCATCTATTTGGCAACTGTGGGAAACAGAATATGGACTAGATGGCCTTTGGACTGATCCTGCAGGGCGGTCCTTAAAACTTTTGCAATCTTCCTATAGCAGAAATTTGAATAGATCCTGGTCTTGGGTATGGGCCACCTGTTCAAATATTCTTGAACATGATAAGCAGATATGGGTGAGGTTAAAAAAAGAAGCTGTTTATTAGATATTGCAAAACTTAGGAAAGATGATATATTTTTTAAAAAATATGAACTATATTAGATCTGCTGCCAAAATGATGACATTTTGCGTTTTTCTGTTAAAGGGCATATTTCCTGCTTCTTATATACAGCTTAAAGAAGCAATAGTTGAAGGAAAAGGGTAAGTTTTTAGCTTTGAAGGAAATATTTGTGTTCTCTTGTCATTGCACTTAGTCCTAGTGAAAATTCTGTTCACATTAGTATTTTCCAGATTTAGCCATCATATCTACTTTTGACCTTCTCTTCTGTCATTTTTGTTTTGAAATACCAAAAAGAGCTTGTAGCGAAATGGTTACATTGACAGGTTTTCACCAAACTAACTGTCCAAAAGGAGCAACCAAGTGTAGGGGTCCTTGTCCCTGACATTCTCCAAAAATGTTGATGAGACAATACTGTATAAGGAAGAAGAGAGAAAATAGTTGCTCAATGGGTGGGAGAAGGTAAATGAAGAAATTTGACAAGGGATTAATGGTACTTTCTGTGGATTGTAAAAGGAGGACAAAATCTGTTCTTCGAGTTGTGTTACTGGACACTTCAGTCAATACCAAGTGTCTGGTTCTGGCATGCATTTTTGTGTGTGGCGGTATCTGGCGGCAAATGTGGCTGAATAAAGGCTGGGATCTAACTTAGCTGCTCCTTGAATGCACACTCTCATGTAGACCAGAATAATCCTTAAGATTCATCCTTAAGTGGTCAGAGGTTCTTACACTGTGGTGCCGTGACACCCCAGACTGAGAAACTCTGCTTCTTTAAGGGGGCAGGGGGAGAAAGGCGACCTCTTGGGGTGTGTGAGGAGCTCTGATGACACCTCTGCAGGGTTCGCCAAGCCTTTAAAATTTTTTTAAAAGTGATCAGAACCCACTTCCTGGTTTGCAATTGAAAACCAGATGTGGATTCCAATTGCTTTTTAAAAACTCTTTTAGAGGCTTGGAGAGCCCTGTAGAGGTGTCTTCCCCTCCCATCCACAGGAAGCCAAGGCTCAGGTAAGTGCAAAACACTCCCTCCCATTCCTGGCAACAGCCCGATCCCAGGGATTGGAGTACTTCCCTTGTCCTGCCCCTGCACACACTTACCTCATCCTCAAACTACTGAGGAGTTTGAGAACCAAGGACTTTGGCGAAGAAAGCAGCTCTGCTTGTTCCACTGAAGTGAATGAAGCATCACATTTGTTTGAGGTGCACGTCCACTTGCTTATCTGCAAGTTGGATTGTCAGGGTTTGTTTAGGAAATAATAATTCAATCTTGGTTGAAATACTTCAGTGAAAGAAAACTTTCTTTCTTTCTTTCTTTCTTTCTTTCTTTCTTTCTTTCTTTCTT
>JAJKFI010000002.1:8022427-8037318 GCA_029204185.1 Lerista edwardsae | reverse complement strand
GTAACTCATTTTATAATTACTTCCTATTAGTAATGCAAATTATTATTCCCTGTTCCTTTTTTTTAAATAAAGCCTTCTCATGCCGCTACTTGGCCTTTTAATTTTTTTTTCTAAGTTGTGTTCTTCTAACAAAGAAGAATTGAGTATATAATGCCTTCTAGGAAGGATTTGTTACAAAATGGGTGTGTGTTTTTTTTCCAAATCACAAATCATTCATATAACCCTATTCTGCCAGATCCTTATGGAGACAAATTAAATGTTTGCCGAATTAAACTGTGAGCCCCTAGCACTGTGGTTGAAAAACTAACAATGGTTATACCAAATTTAGTAAATGTTCACCAAATGTATAACATGACATTTATGTGACAGTACTGTTATTTAGCTAACAGAATTATATGCCCCAGACACAGGGTTAGGGTTTGGGTTATATTATGAAATTTTACTATTTTGGGGCGACAAACATTTTTTAACTGTCAAATACTTTATGAAAATGATGAGAACTCAATATATGGTTATCACTTTCGGATTATTTAGGACACTTTAGGATTATTAGGTGATCTAAAATTTGGTGAATATTTACTATTTTGGAAATAAAAGTATTTTTTTTTAGGACCGTTTTCATTAAGTTTGGTGATCACTTAAACATGAGTGATCCTTATTACCTTTCTAAAGGAGAGCTGTATTTTCATTTCAGACATTGTTTTATGTGCTGTTGTCCTTGGTGCTTAACTTGGTTGATATTTGGGGCTATTTACAGATTAAGCACAGTATGTGATAATGGTAGCATGATCGCCAGTTAAGTATGCATGCATATAAGAAATTAGTTTGTATTTTCAGAGACATTTAAACTAATAGTGTAAATTGTACAAAAACTTTGCCAGATACAGCCTGAATGGAAAAGGACTGTTTCTTTTTGTCTGATCTATTTTTATGTCCTTTTAAATATGTAAATTATGAAAATACTAATCATTTGATTACTGCATAATATGACTTTCCTGATTGATTGCAAAGCTCCTTCATGTGCTTTTAACATACTGCATGGGGTAGCAGTTGTACAATCCTCTGATAATATGTTCTTTAAAGGTAGTAGTTTAAAGGCACAAACACCCTGTTGTTCTTTAAAAAAAGGCAAGAGTGGTGCTATTGAGGCTGAGCAAATCCCTTGCAGTGACACGTGATTTTTTTTTACTTGTTTCCCTAATTGATTGATGAAAGTCATATAATTGATATCTCAAAAGAATATACTGTACCTATTTTTAACCTTGAAATATGCATATTATAGAAGATATGATCATGTTGCAGTGGCTAGATTATTTTTGTTCTCTACTGCCTTGATTATAGATTTTGTTGCTCAGTTTGTTGTATTTATGGGTTTTGCGCTTTTGTTGTTGCTAACTGTTGTGAGCTGCCTTGAATTCCTTCCTGTGACTGGGGAATGCAGAGATATAAATATTTTAAAATAAATATTGTGAGGACTCAAGATCATGGAAATAGTATTGAATAGTCTAAAATAGCAGAAAAAGTATTCGTAGTAAGATGTTAGTATCCTTTAATAATTTACTGATTGTTAATAAAAATAGGCTTGGAATGAAATAGCTTCTTGGACATGCTCAAATAAATCTCTGGCTTCTCCCTTTTGAATGTTAGTTTCTTGTTCCAAATCACCAATTGATAAAGGTAGGAGAAAGCTGGGATAATGAAATAAAAACACATTGAACCATTTTTTGCATTTCTCATTTTTGTAACAAAACAAAACCCTGAAATCTGAAAAAATAACTATTTTATTTGGTTTTTTTTATTATTTAATGGTGGTACATGGGTAATGACTGTGGCTTCATCTGCTGAAATTATACCACCTAAATCCTAGTCCATTTTTAAAGCAATTATAATGTATAATTATCTAATATTTCCAAATGTTATAGGCAATATGAAACTGTTATACCCAGTGAACTACCACTCATTCAAGAGGTTACCACAACACTACGGGAATGGTCCACAATATGGCGGCATCTCTATGTTGTAAGTACAGTAGATTATCTAGGAACTGTAGTTTGTTTGAGAGTGCTGTTCCTTTTGTTATTGAAATGACATACAACTAAGTCTACCAACTGATAATACTGAACACCAGTTAAGAAGACTTCAATGTCTATAGGACCATGGTTTAGTCCATGTGCTTTGCATTCTGATTCATTTACTGATTCATTCAGTTACAAGGATATTGAGTTGCTGGGCTACGAAAGATCTCTCAATGGAACCTTGGAGAGCTCCTTTCAATTATAGAAGACAACATTTGGCTAAATGGACCAATTGTTTGGCAGTATAAGGCAGCTTCATGTATTCTTATAAGAACAAAAAAACCCTTAGAAACACATTTGATGGGCTATGGAAAATCTGGTCTTTAACTTTGGATGTAGTTATTCTCATTTGAGAATTAAATTTTATTTGTTTCATTATTCTACATGCCAGAGAATGCAAGCTTTTTATCTTTGCAGGTTATTTTTTCGTTATTCTCATTTACTTACTTATTTTCACACAGCCTTAGTTTTCTTTTCAGCAGTTATATAAAATCAAAGCATCCTGACCCATCAAAGAAGTACTCCTGTCGGTGGACCTTCTTATGCCTCTAGCACTTGTAGTTGTTCTTCCCAGTTCCCTGAATTGGTAGAATTCAGGGCTGTTCTTTCTTTTCATTCTACAACAGTGACAAATGTTGTCAAAGTTCATAATGACAATTATCTGTTTGGTGTACACATTCGCCAGCTACCTGCATGCTGCAGAAAATGAGGATGTTTGGATCAAGATGTACAATTCTCTTTAATTTTGATCCCATTCATTTTTCTTCCATGGAGCATAGCATGGCTCCCTGTAGCATCCATTGAAGCTAATTAGAACTATCGGGCTATGTATGGGAAAAATTTTAATTGATGACTTAGTATTGTTGTACACCTTGTGTATTTTTATTCCTTGTTAGCTCATCGACCTTGTACTGTAGCAGAAAACCAACTACAGACACACCGTAAGAAAATCAGCATGAAACAGTTCAGTTTTGTATTGGTCCAGAAGATGAAAAACAGCAAAAACTCAGCAGTACCTTCCAATGCATTTTATAAATTGCTTCAGCTACCTGCCGAACATTATGAAATAGTTATTGTTAATCCCAGCATCTAGCTTCTATTAACGCACCTTACAAATCCAAAAAATGGATTTAGTTTTCACTCTTACCAGACAAGTACTCACAATTGTTGAGCCACTCAATAGGTAGTTGTTTCATTTGTTTTATTCCCTGCAATGCTGGTTTCTTCAGTGCAGCATTTTAGTCTCGTAAGCTGTGAAATAGGTTAGGCTGAGACATGGTGACTTCCCAGACCGCACAGTGTACTTCATAACTGGGGGGAAATTTGAACCAGGGTTTCTCAGCACTCTAGCTCCCAGGTACACTGTCCTCTGAGATAAGTCCAATAGTGAAATGGTTCTTTTTGAGTGTTTTTCTTCTCTTTATAGCAAGATAACAGGGAAATGTTCCACAGTGTGAGACATATGATATATGACCTGATTGAATGGAGATCACAAATTCTGTCTGGAACCCTACCCCAGGATGAACTCAAGGAATTGAAGAAGAAAGTTACTGCCAAGATTGACTATGGAAACAGGTTTGTGATGTGTAGTTTTGAAATAGGTAGCATTATTTCTTTTTGCACTTAGGATTTGCAGTGCGGGTATGCATCAGGCCTGAATGATTTGTTGACCATTGCATACTCTTCCTTTGCTCCAAGAAGCTAGGATATTGACAGCGAAGGCAGATGTGATACAAAAAGAGCATTCACACCTGTGGCTTGTTTCCCGTTTTGCATTTGTGAAATGACAGACAAGCATACTATCTAATCAAATGCCAGTTTAGCTATCAGAACAAGCTGGTTTTATGGCATCACAAGTCACAGTCAATAAGTGCATATCAGCAGTTTTGAGAGCATCAAAAGAAAGATGTTAAAGATTAAATGCAATGAAAGCGTTTATAAATCTGTCTTCTTTCACTGTTTCCCCCCCCCCCCGGCCCACACACACACACACACACATATCATAGAGCTGCCTGGACTATATAAGCATGCAGAGTATGTTCTAAGTAACATTCTCATTTAATGCAGGCCAACAGTGAGGCCCAGCAGGTCTGACTAGTATCCCAGATTAAGTTTGTGTGTTTGAACATGCCTCTGAATCCTCTGCAACTTGCTTGGGTTTTTGTCAGACGAATTGATAAGGAAATGGTTTATCTGAGATGGAAAGTTTGAAAACCACTATGGTATGGGTATTTAGGATTCTTGAAATTCTATTGTTACAGCACAATCCTATGCATGTCTACTCAGAAGTATGTATTCAGTGGGGCTTAGTCATAGGAAAATATCCATAGGATTCCAGCTTTAGACTACTATTACTTTTATGGTAGAGAAGAGACTGCAGCAGTGTTCAGGCCTTTAAATGTCATTGGGATACATAACACGACTGCTTTCGGTTGAGAAAGTACTTGTCTTAGCATCCTCCTATCAATAGAAATGGTTCCGAAAGAAAAAGGCCCCTAGCACCATTGTGACATAGAACATGTGTAGTTTACGCTATGGGCTGCTCTGCGTCATACAATTAACCAGATGTTATCAATATTTATTTGTTGGGTAGTTTATTTTGCCATCTGTCTAAGGAGTTGATGGAAGTTATTCTGAATAACCTCCAGATGCTAAATGCACAGACTTTATAGACCATCTTGTACTGTATTCTTATTCATTATTGTTTTGATGAACTAATGAAATGATCGCAACATTATCTGTAAAACTGGAAAGAGAACTAGTTTGGATCTCGATCTGAGTAAAATGTGTACTATAAAGGAATGCAATTTTTGTTACAGTGAGCTGTGTATTGTGTTTTTCCCTTAATGAAACAAAAATGGCTATTTCAGATTGGCTATCTCCAAACATAAACATTATTTGTCATGTCTTCAGTAACTACCCTGTGGACTTTGGAAAACAGCTTGTTTGCCCTCCCTTTTGTTTTCTGAAATATTGTAAAAATAGCAGTTCAGTTAGTTTTATTTTGCTGAAGCAACTGCAAAGTACTTATGGAACATAATAGCTAGCATTGGGTTTGAGATTTTATCAGGAGTAGTACTGACTATCTGTTGGAGTGATCCTAGAATTATTAAGGGAACTTCAAACAAGTAGGCATTTGATAAAGTATCTTGGCTTATCAGTGAGTATCACAGAAGGTTGGAAGGAACCTCAGAGGTAATCTAGTCTAATCCTCCTCAGTTCAGGCAACTGCAACCTCCCTGATAAGTGAGGGTATGGAAACCTCCAGTAAGTGAGCACCCACAATTGCATGAAGCAGATTGTTCCACTGCTGGACAGCTCAAAAGAAGACACTCTTCCTTATGTCTAGCCTAACTCTACTTGCCTGTAGTTTCAACTCGTCAGTTCTTCTATTGCTCTCAGGCATCTCAAAGAGCAAGTTGTTCCCTTCTATGGCGTGACAGCTCTTTAGGTATTTAGGTATTTGAAGATGGCTATTATATCTTCCCGTAGTTTTCTCTTGAATTGTGTTTCATGAGGAATGTAAGATAGTTTGGTTCCTTTGATAAAACACATGAGTGCCATTTTAAGCTTTAGCATTTTTTTAAAAATTGTATTTCATTGCATTTCTTTTATGGGAGTAAGGATTGTGCAGGAGTGGAACTTTTTCAAAAGTAGTTCAGTGGCTGAATGGCCATAATATTGTCTAGGCTTATCTTGTGTTACTCTAAGGCTTCCCCTGGTACCCGTAATTCAATTAGGAGTCTTGCTCCTTTTTGGCTAGAACTCCTGTCTTCACAAAGCAACAACTGGTAGAAAGAGTATGATAACCTGGTTTTGGTTGAATGCTTTCTTGGAAACACAGCTTTTGTATTTCCTATGTTGTGAATACTAGAAAGGCAAATGTCTCTTTGAACATTTCCTCATAGGCACCGTTTTCCATATAGGGAGACAAGCTTTGAATTTCCTTCTGCTTGTCTAAAGCCTCCGTGGTTTCCCAGGGGTATTCGTTTAGCCTCTGAGCAACAGGATACGAGACCAGGTGGACCTTTGACCTGACCTGATCCATCAGGGCTCTTATGTTCTTCTGTAAAAAGGGGTGGGCGGGCTCTCTAGAATCCTTGCAGTTTGTGTCCAGAGATTATTCTACAGCACATAGAAAGGGGTGCACCATGCAGCCTTATCCTCTCTGCATCGGGTGCATAAGAAGACACAAATGATTCTTTCTTGCTACCCCATGGCCATTATATTATTCATATAGGTTGGAGGCAGGGGGATCTTTGAGACGTGTCTTGGTTTTAGCTAATGTTATGTTGAGCCTGGACTCAGCTATATCCCTTTCTTTGCAGAATTCTCGATTTGGATCTAGTAGTAAGGGATGAAGATGGTAATATTTTAGATCCAGAACAAACAAGTACCATCAGCCTTTTCAGAGCTCATGAAATCGCTTCCAAGCAAGTGGAGGAAAGACTGCTGGAAGAAAAAGTAAGTGCTAGTATGTATACTGCCTCCAACATTTATGTTATGAAATGTATAAAGGGCAATGAAAATTGGAATGGGCTATAAAAAAAGAAAAGAATTGGCTAATGCATTCAGGCTGTGAAGTGTTCCCACAATTAATCATCCTAAAGGCATTGCTTATGTTGTCTAGCTATAGTGCTTAGCTCCTTTCCAGGGTTTTGAAAGAAGAGGAGCCAGGGTTTTTCATTTAGCAATATAGCATCCAAAATTCCCAGTGGTAGGAAATAGATTTTGTCTGATAATCTAAGCAAAGGCCACAGATTTGCCACTGGTCTTTTCATTTGGGCCGGATGCCATTGCCTCAAATATTGCAGGAGTATCTTGGCTCGTTTCCAAGCTCTTTTAGATTTTAGGGGGAGAGAGTCAAGACAGTTCTACACTTTGCACCCAGAAGACATGGATGTGCAACTGCACCAGACAACTTGCAAGGCTGTTCTGGTTATGGTTGCTGCCTTCCCAGCCATTCACAGTTATGGTATATACCTCCTTGCCTCCACTTTCCACTGCCACTTCCCTAGCAGGTTGAGCTCTTTGTGGTGTAGAAGAGATGAGTGGGGTGTGGATAGGCCATAGAAGATAAGCTATAGGGTGGGAGCCTGATCCACAAGTATGCATAAGGTCAGATGTATGTAAAAGTTTGCATAGTCAAATGGATTTGTAGTTGCTGCAGATTAATTCAGTAGTTTTTTATTCTCCCTCTTCATTTTTAGTCTCAGAAACAGAACCTGGACATTAGTAGACAAGCTAAGTTTGCTGCAACACCTTCATTTGCTTTATTTGTGAACCTGAAAAACGTTGTCTGCAAAATTGGTGAAGATGCTGAAGTTCTTATGTCTTTGTATGATCCGTTGGAATCCAAGTTCATCAGGTCATTATGGAATATTTTGTTTGCTTTGTTAATTTTTAAGTCTAGAGCCTGCCTGATTTCAATGTCACAGGTCTGCTTTTATGAATACATGCACTTCAACACTTTAGAAAATAAACAGCAGAGGATAGGGGAACCTTCCCCAACTTAAGGGTCTTGGAAAGTGTCACAAATGCATTGCTAAAGGAGTTGGGGACATAGTATACTAATTATATATACTGCTCTCACCTCCGTATATTTGTTCTGTGGAAGAAAGGACCCAGATCCAAACAGATTCTTCTATTTTTGCATCCCTTCCAAAAGCAAGAGCTGTGAGTTTTATTCCCATTTCAAGAACTAAAGAGGAGAATGCTCATTAATTTTGCAGATCTGTTCTGAAGACTATATAGCAAGTGGCACTTTTAAAGTGCAGTGGGCTCTGTATCCAGGAGGGTTCAGTTCCAGGAATCCCTGTGGATAATGAAATCTGTAGATATTTGAATATGTGGATTTTGGCCCACTAACCCTCCTAACTTGACCAGAGTACAAACTTGGGTGGCTGTATGTGACCATGACAGCTCTCAGAATGCTCAAAATGGGTGAAAAGGTGCAACTTCTGGTTTCCCAAGGAAACTGGATGTTGTGTTTTTATGCCCTTCATAAGGCATTTTGTGGTCTGGGGAAGTTGGGCATAGTAATGCCATAAAAACACAATGTCCGGTTTCCCCTCAAGAATTGGAAATAGCATTAAAATGCCTTAGAAGGCATTCTCTGTCTGGGAGGCAACGCACAACCTCCCCGGCCCTCAAAACATGCTCTGGGCGCAGACAGAGCTCACCTCTGGTCACTTTCGGAGGGCACAGGTCAGCCCACCCAGCGTGTTCAGAACCCGCAGTTAATCAAAATCATGGCTAACAAATCCACAAATAAGTAAGCACGATTTATCTAACTTGAAGTTGAGAAATCTATTTAAATGCCTCTAATCCTTTGGTGGGGCATCAGCGAAAATAACACAAACTGAGGCTCCTCCATACTTTTTCCTCCATAACACAAACTGAGGCTCCTCCATACTACAACACAAATAGAAGGAAATAACACAAAGTTTTTGTATTTCCTACTACTTCTCTTCTTAAAATGGATAAACATATTGTCTGAGGCGCTGTTTTACAAAATTGTATTTTGAATAGAATTTCTGCTTGCTTGGTTAAATGTAAGTTTAGATGTGACACAACTTTTGTTTGCAAGACAAGAACTATGATGTTGTTAATTAACTGTGGTTTTTATCTGCATAGTGAGAACTATCTGGTGAGGTGGTCAAGTTCTGGACTACCAAAAGACATTGACAGATTACACAATCTCCGAGCAGTCTTCACAGTGAGTGTTCTATTTTTATTTATGTCATTGTGGTATCCTATTCTGATATTTTTCAAAGTATACATTATTTGCAGCCGTAGAAGTTACTCTGTCATCTTCCAAATATTGTCTCCCCATTTCTCATACCATCCTTGGAACTATGCAGAAATCTCCAACTGGGGACTAAAAGACTATATTTTCTTCAGCTATATTTTGCAGATTGATGCTGGTTTGTATCCTGTCTGAAAGACTTGCTTTAAACCATAACCCTCTGTTTTTGAATGTATTGGCAATGTATGATTTTATCAAACCAAGAAGTTATTCATTAAGCTGAATAGGGAGAAGGGACTGTATGAGAAGATTTGTTCCTGATTCCCCAAATCATGGTTTGGGAAATTGGAAATGTTATGCTCGATGCCATCTTTAGTTGACTAGCTATCGACCTAAATCATTTCATACAGCAGGCCAGATAGGGTTCATGGCACCTGCTGTGGGTGATTTTATGCATCTCATACTTATACATCATGACAGAGACAATGGCTAGCATAGTGGAAAAGCACTATTCATAACCATTGTGTTATTATGGCTGTATCCACCTATAGTGTTGCATAATAGGTCAGTATTGTCCATTTGGTAAGCTGTATGTTTTACATTCCTTCTCTGTAGCCTGTGGCATATAAAGTGTGTGTAATTTTCATTGAATTTTCATCAAAATTCATGAAAGAAGTTAGTGGCTATGGTGGACTTATTCAGCACTGTTCTTACTCATTCTAGCACAAAAGTAAGCTAAACAAATGTTATTTCATTTTTAAAAAGAATAAGTTGTTGGAAACATTTTTGAGGTTTACTTGGTCTGGTGTTGTGTCACAGAGGTAGATAGGCATATTCTGGAGCGGGTGCATTTGTGACTGTGCCCAATATAATAATAATAATAATAATAATAATAATAATAATAATAATAATAATAATTAATAATAAATAATAAATAATAAATAATAAATATATAATAAATATAATAATAATATTTCTATCCCGCCTTTTTGCCCGAAGGCACCCAAGGCGGCATTACAATATAAAATTCAACACAAAAAACAATTTAAAAACAATATTAAAACAATACAATAAAATAAAATTAAAACAAGCAATAAAATTTAAATAGGGTTAAGCCACTGAACTCAAAGGGCATAGGCATTCATTACCCTGTGTTGACCTGTGTACCCACAAAATATTGATTGTGGGGAGCAGCGGGAGACAACCGGCTCATGAGCCCAATAGTTGCAAGGACTTTTAATTTCTTAATTGGGTGGCTTGTCAAATTCTACCATCTTCAGTGAGAGTTGGAGACAAGTAAAAACAAAAGCCAGCCTAGCCACCTGAACAGCTAAGATTGTTTCCCTCACAAGTGGCTCATTGCCTAGTGTCTCGGACAGTGGGGGCTAGAATGGTGTTCCCTAGTCGTCCTTTTTGCGTATGCATTTCTCAGTGCATATTAGCTGGAGATTCTTACTCCATAGTAAAAACAGCAAAAGTATTTTCAGGATTGTTGTTACCTGAAGTCCCTCTCTTCTTCTCCCACCCACATTCTTCTCACAAGCAGTTTATGCTGTTGTGTTCCTTTCATTAGCCTGACCATACTCTGCTTGCTTCTGGTTTGTCCTGAGGACTGAAATGCCAACAATCACCACCATGGCCTTGTTTGCGCACCTCTGGCTGCAGCAGCAACCCCCCAACCTTTTATGGTGGAGTGGCTATGGATGGTTCCTTGGCCTGGACAAGGGCTGAGCTGAAGCCATTTGTTTTCTGTTGGCTGTGTGGCCAGCAGAGAGAAGGTGATAGAGGGAGGAGGTGCAGCAGCCAGGCACCAGAGAAGATGTGTGTAGGCATACAGAGCAAACAAGCTAGAGGCTTCTCTTGTATTATTATCACTACGTGCAAGCTGTGGATGCTGCTGCTGCTGTCCGAGTGAGGCAAGAAGTGAAGGAAGCTAAAAGATTCGGAGTGCAATCCTAAATTGCGTTGGAATGGTGAGGCCTGCGGGCCTGAGGTTCCTTGGATCTGCGCCTGCTGTTTAGCAGGCTAACGGCCGCATTCCACCCCTCCCCTGGCCAGCCTGCCCACTCCCCGCCCATTTCCGCTTGCCCACCCTCCTTCCAGAACTCCTCCTGAGTTCGGCTGGCCCAAGGGCGGCTTGGTGCCAGTGCTCATGGGCCAACGCTACTGCTAGCATCGGCCCAAGAGCTCTAGCACCAATGTGGGGATGCCGGTCTAGTGCTAGTGAAGTCGTGCCGGCGCTACCATGTAGCATCGGCGCAACGTCCGTTGTTGGATTGCACCCTCAGTGTGAGCATTCAGCCACCAAGATGGCAATCATTATCAACCAGAGGATCATCACTTGCCATGGGGGCTGGATGAACGGCTTCTGTGGGCCATATCTTATCTATGGGCCATGTGCTTGACACCTAGTCAATATGGCCCTAAATTGCCTGCTCCTTGTAATATTGCAAGCCAAATGGCGTTCCACCTAGCTATAGCACAAATTTGGGGGCATGTAATAAAAAATAACTTTCACTATGATTAAGGTAACATATTTTCTGGAGTTTCTGATTTTTATTTTAAATCATGGTATCCAAATTGGAACACTCTTGATGTTTGTGGAGGAAATACATTTTTTTAAACAACTAATTCTGTTAAACAGTTTTTCTAAAAGCCCATATAAATGTATGGAAACTTTTTGCTATGAAAATAACTTTTAGTATTGAAAAGATGGCATCTTAGAAGGCCAACAGAAAACAATATTCAGATAGGATGTGAATGGATTTTCTGAGGTTAATATATGAAAACTTAATGTTTCTAGGACCTTGGCAGCAAAGACCTGAAAAGAGAGAAAATCAGCTTTGTCTGTCAGATTGTGCGAGTAGGCAGAATGGAACAAAGAGACAACAACACAAGGAAACTAACCTCTGGGTTACGGCGACCTTTTGGCGTAGCAGGTAATCCATTCTCTTTAGGCACACTGTCAAAATATGCTGTAAGAAAGAACAGCTGTTCAGTATTGAACAACTGCTGACTTGGCATATTGTAGTCTTTGAAAACAGTTATTCTGTCTTTTGTTGTATTTTATACTTCTTGCTCAGGAACATTTATTCACCCTTCACGCTTTGTGTTTGCTGCAGGATAACACTGGTGTAAGATCATTGTAGCCATGGCAGATATACCTGATGCATAAATTGTGAAGGAGCTCTTACAGCCGATCCTTTTCAGACCCTGTCCCTGTTGGCACAATGCCACACTGATGGCACAACAGGGGCCAAACGACAAGCCTGTTCTGGTGAAATAACATTGGTATAGCCCCTCCTAGTAACACCCCCAGTGTCTATGAACATACCAACATGCAGCCCAATTCTAACATGCTTTGGAGCAAGCAGGCTGGCTGGCCTTTGCAGTATCCAGTGTAGGTTTGGCTGCTGCTGGAAATCCCCTTGGGGCAAGGGAATGAAATCGCTGGTGCAAATCCAAGCACCCTGATCAGGCCTGTGCGATCTGGGGATGGGGGTTAGGATTTGGCTCAGCACCTGGATCCATGCTTCACTCGCCTTGCTGGGCCTGCTTGCCTGGGGGCCCTCCCTCCCTCTGCCTAGTTACACCCCCTGCCTTCCTCCACTTTCACTGAGCCCCCACGCTGGCCAAACCTGGCCATCGTGGGGGCAGCTTACCTGGCCAGCTCCGTAGCAGTCTTGAGTTGGTGCTACTTGAGTTGGTGCGTCTGCACAGCACTTTCTGCACAGTCCATGATGTGCTTTGCAGCATGTCTGCAACAGCCCTGGGCTGATACAAGCAAGACGCGTCGGTCTACAGGCTGTTATCTACAGAATGGTGCCCTGACAACAGCACATCATTGGCCATGTCAGTGCTGTGAGGTTGGTAAGTCCTCTGTGTGACGTCCATGTATCATTGATGTGATGTCCAAGGAACCAGCCACTGTATCCAATCAGCACCAATTGACTGGGAATGCAAGGCCAACAGAATAGTCCTGATCTGATGGAATTCAACAAATGCTCCAGAAGGCTGCCCCCCACTATAGTAAAAAACATAAAAAACAGAGGCTTGAGGCATAAAAGTGAAACTGTTACATAAAGTGAGGTGGGCCCTGATAGAGTGTCGTTTCAAAAGGTGAGTCCCAATGCTAAAAGATTTGGGAACCATTGAATTAAGGTAGGGGTGCGTGTGTGTGTGTGTGTGTGTGTGTGGTGTGTGTGTGTGTTTATATGATCTGCATTTTCTATTCTATCCACTTCTTTAATATGGTGCTGTTTTATGTCATGAGTTTTTTTATCAGTACTGTTTTGAATGCAAGTTTTCTATTTTTTTAATGGTTTGCTTTATTTTACTGTACATTTTGTTCTTCATAAGCCACCTTGGTGGTATAAAAAAATCCCTTAAATAAATATTAGGGTATCAAGCCACGGCCGTGCCCTGACATATCCTGGCCAGGAGAATTGGCCTGACCTTTATCAGGCCAATGCCTCTTTCAAGCCCAGCTCTGTTGCTCCATGACTTGTTTTGTGCAAGTAGCTTTGTTGGTAAATAAGTCCTTGTAACATGATATGACATTGATGGTATGATGAAATAGACGTCTTACTGGAGAATATTTCAAATGTTGAGTGAGTTATTGAAGTCTCTTTGGGATACGTGGCATGTGTAGCCTTTGTGTGCCCACAGTCGGACACTGTGGCTATAAAAATGAAGCTTGTGCTGTCCGATGACCACCCCTCTCCTTAGTCTTGCAGCATCCCCTGTGAAAGTGTAAACTCTGCTGTGAAGTGGATTATCATTTGCAACGTGTTTCAGTATGTGGCTCACATACGCATATATCCATTTTGAATTTCAGAAGATCGTGCTTTTTCACTGATGTGAAAATAACAGGCTATCTTTGAACATAAGAATATATTTTGCCATAAAACAGTTCCTAATGTCTGTCATGAAGTACAAAGATGTCTTTTTGTGTCTTTGCCATTCTGTTTCTTTAGATGTTGATCTCTTTAATGATGTTTCTTTCTTTTTGATTTCAGTAATGGATGTAACTGACATAATTAATGGGAAAGTGGATGATGAGGACAAGCAACACTTCATTCCATTTCAGTCGTAAGTACAAAGTAATGCAAAAGAAATGTCAGAAGTGACTTCTATAAATATTGTAGAGGATGACGATTCTGCATAATAAAGTTGTCATGGAGGTGGGATCCCCCCCCATGCAAGTTACATGCTCTCATGGGAGCGAATGGGGAATGTGGGGAAAAAGGATGCTGTGCTTTGAAATAAGATTGGGGATGTACTGGAGGTGCTTTCCTGTCAGGTCCAGCTTGGGGCAGAGAAAGTGTGAAATGATTTGAAGAGATTGAGACATCTGAGAGTTGCCCAGTAAGGGAAATAACACTGCCACTTTAAGATGTCAGGTTGGAGAGACTGCCTGAGAAAAAAAGGGGAGTAGCTGTCCAGGTGGCTTGTTATCTGATGAGAATGGGGGCTGCAAGGACAGTGACCAGGTGCTGCCAGTTTGGTGTTATGCCAGATAGCTATGTGCTGGGGCAACGGAGGGGGCATATCATAACGGAGGGGGACTCAGCAGAATTAAGATTATTTGACTGGACCGAACTCATGAAGTCTTTGGCTATAAGAGTAGGAGTCTATATGCTGTGCCTTTGTATGCTTTATATGCCATGGAAAGCTCTGCCCATTTGAACACCAACTTTACACAATGGAATTCTGAGACTTTAGAAAAGTACTTAATAGGTATTCTGCTGCCTTTTGAAATGTATATGTTTAGATCACTGAATGTCATCCTGCTTTAAGAGCCTCATTCTGTGGGGGGGAGGGATTTCCTGTTACTTAGTAATAAAAGGCTTAATGAACGGTTCAAGTAAGTTGCTAGAGTGGTATGGGTGCTTATTGGTTGACCAGAGGGAATTTAGCTATTCCAGGGGACCATGGAAGGCCTGGGTAATATACCTAAAGACCTAGTGATCCTCCCATCTTCTGCCTGCTTGGAAGTGGAGAGGAGCAGGCATGAAGGAGTCTCTCTCTCTCTCTCTCTCTCTCTCTCTCTCTCTCTCTCTCTCTCT
>JAJKFI010000002.1:7888550-8022417 GCA_029204185.1 Lerista edwardsae | reverse complement strand
TCTCTCTCTCTCTCTCTCTCTCTCTCTCTCTCTCTCTCTCTCTCTCTGTGCACGCGCAACGCACACGAGAAGCTTTATGAGTGGATGATGTCTCAAGGAAGTGGGATTCGGAGCTCAATCCTGACCTGGAGTTAGGCTGGCATAGTTAGGCCAGCATGCTTGGACCTCTCTGTCAGTGAGGATGGGACATGTCTGTGAGGTGCCCTCTCTGACTCTGAGAGGTCCAAACGTACTTTATGGTGGCCCTTGTGCCAGCCACACTTTGCTGGCCTAACTGTGCCAGCCTAACTCCAGGTCAGAATTGTGCCCTCAGTTGTTTAAGCTGGGAGATGAACTGTGTAAACTGCAGTCCCTGTTGTCCAGGACACCCTAATTGCCCCTGGCATAACTACAAAAATGTAACTCTTTTTGGTTTTGATGAGGAAAAGGAAAACCACCATTCAAGCAACTTTAGCACCAAATTAACAGGAACACCATGTATTTTATTTTTAGATACATTCTCTGTCTTATTATATAGCTAGGTCACTTGGGTTAAATAAGTTAAACAAATAAAGTTATAAGAGAGATCTCTGAATTGTTATGCATAACTTTTTACTCTCTGTAATATTCCGTAAAGATGGCATGCAAAAACTGTGCTATATGGGAACGAACATATGCACTGAACATATGATATATACAGTTTGCGGTCCAGATGAATGCAACCAGTGGTGCTATCTCTGTCCAGAATCCGAATTCTATTTTGGTTGCATCCAAGAGCTTGTGTACAACTTGTGGAATTTTTAAATTGGTTCTTGGCACAGCAGATGCTCAGACTTTGAATTCAGCTAGTGATGTGTTCTAAGAATGAGAATTCTGATACGCCTGTGGATCTCCTAAGCTTTAGAAAGCTTCCTCGTTCAGTTTGGTAGATTAAAAACTGTGTACAAGCCTTTGTGAGTGCATTTTAGCAATCTTCACTGAAATGAAGGCAGATTCTTCACTGCTAAAGAGATGAATGTGTGTAACACTCTAGATTGGAATGAAAGTTGGAATAAGAGACATTGGAAAAAAATGTTAAAAATTAAACGTAAGTTCCCTGAATTCTATGGTAATGTGGTCATGAATTCTATGGCACTTGATCAGCCTTGGATACTGAAACTTATTTTGCTCTTTAGAGCTTGTTGTTGGGGAAATTTTGTTGATCTCCAAATGCATAAAATGGACAATAATTATGCATAATGTAAGTGATTTTTTGTTGACGCAATGCAGCTATACTTAACTAGTTTGTAAATCAGCTACATATAAACAAATACACTCTGTTGTAATAAAAAGGAACCTAAGAAGAATAGAACAAAGTAAGTTTTCATGGAAACCAGGCTAAACGTGTTGGGAGTGTGGTATGGAAGATGAGGCAATTTTTCATTAGGATTAATTATCACTTGGTGATAAAATTTGTATGCTTGACTGCTACAAATGTGCATTTTCATAGCAATTACCATACCTGTATACGTTGTTAAAAGCTCAGTTATTAACAATGAATCCAGATGATAAATCGTCATAGAAACTTTTGAATAAGAGAGTATTTCCCTTCAAGTTTTGTGTTCTTTATACATTAATCTGCCACAAGCAGGTATTTGGGTAGCTAAGAATAGACAGAACCTGTTAATGCATGTTTGAGTACAGGAAAATAGACATTAATGGAATACTTTCAAGTTTATTGCACCGCTAAATCTGATTTATAGTGGTATTTACAAATCAACGTTTTGAACAGATGCACAATAAATACAAGTCTTGGATTTTCCTTTTCTTTTCATTTTCTATGCTAAAATGGTTTTCAGAAAAAGTTTGCATTAGGAATCAGTAACTTGTGCACTTACAATGAATAGCAGTGTCATTCCCAATGTTGACTTAAGAGTAGTGTATGCATGACCATTTTTCTTTCTTACTCATTTCATGCTATGCCTTTGTTGTGCCATTTGGCATTTCTCTTTTCATATGCTGATTATTGGTTCCCAGTGAAATGAACACAAACACAACTGCTGTCACAGCCAGGTTGCTATGGGACAGTAAATGTCATTTTTCTACATGCTGCATTTCATTTACAATATTTTCATTAACTTCAGACATAGTAGAAAAAAATGTTTCATGAGTTCTCTGTTATCTTCTGCTGTGCTCTAAGCTACTTCTGTTTCTAGTAGCTTTCCCCCTACAGTTAACTCTCTAAGCTACCACTTCATGTAATGGCGGCAGGTCTTGACCATTCCATTGGGTACTATGTTACATTTTGATGTTCCATGTGACTTCCCAGACTTTTCATCTCTACTTTACATGCTTCCTTGAAGTAGGACTGGGAACTGATGTATGTTTCTAGAATCATAGGTTTGCTTTACTTCTCTTTATTAAGTTTACATTTTCCTTATTGATTATCTTCCTATGTCTGTGTTGTTCTTTCCTATCCTTTGTCTTGTGTTGACTAATGAACACTCTTTGTCAACTACGATACACTCTTTTGTGCTTTCTTGTTACTGTGACTTCTGGTTTTCTGTCCTCCCACCTTTGTTTCCTTTTGGTGTTGGTCGTCATGTGCATCCTCCAGGCTAGCATTGGATAGCGCCATTCGACACAAGCAGCTGAACATATCATCCCGTTTTTCACCCAGGGTGGCAGGGGAGAATGATTTCCTTCAGACTGTAATAAACAAAGTGATTGCTGCTAAAGAAGTTAACCACAAGGGCCAAGGTAGGTACTATGCTTTATACTATTAGCATGGGAAATGAATATATTATTGCATCAAATTTGTACAGTCACATTAGTGTTGCACTGCATAGTTGCATTATATCTGCTGTAGTTGTGTACAGTTTTGGAGCATTGCTTTTTCATTGTGGTTTGTATCCTAAGAAAGTTAAGATTTCTAAGTTCCATTGAAATGAATGTGATGTAAGTTTTTTTTTTTAAGTGCAGTTTTAATACCATTCATACGAAGTCAACAAAGGGATTATATTTTTGTTGGTCATTGGCATTAGAAGGCGAGTAGGAGGATAGGGAGAAAAGTTGGTCATCTGGGTATAGAGCACTAACTATTTAGGGAATTGGTAGATGTTGAATTGTCCTTATAAGGCTTAGGAGAACACGTGCAGACCATAGTCTTCCGGGCATTCTGTAAACCCAATGAGCTTTTCTTTAGGGCCACTTTCTTGTCATGTGCCATAATTAGAAATCACATCACAACATGATGTGATTATTTCTGGGATGCCTAAAAACAAGGTGCTGTGCTGACATAACTTGTAACAATGAGAGGACTCTACCTTCAGGTTCATAATCATGATAGCATCTGAGGGAATAGAAAAAAAGAGGGGCCTAGGAAACACAATGGGAAGATGCTCTCTACCTCAGGGACATGTGGTCACTAGAGGCAGGGGAGGCAGAGCATCAACAGATGCAGGCAATTTCTGTGAAGAGACTGCTGGTGCTGCCAAACTCTGGTTGTGTCCGGAGTTGTGTTAAGGGCCAGAGAGGCTGCCTGTGGCCTTTCTGGCCCTCATGTGCCCTTTAAAGCATCTGAAAAGCCTTAGAAAGGTACTTCCATTTTTTAGTAAAAACTAACATGACCTGGAAGTAGCATCACTTTCGGAAGTGCTTCACTAACACAAACGATCACAGCACGTCCCTGCACTACCAGTTTTGTGCATGAATGCTTATCTACATAAAAACTGGGTTGTTACCGTATTTCCCCAAGTATAAGACGCACCAATGTATAAGACGCACCTTAATTTTGGGGCCAGAAATTTGAAAAAAACATGTACCACTACACATAAAGTTACTGAAGTTTTATTCATAAAACTACTCATCACTGTCAAAACTCCCATCCATTAGCTTGTCCTCATCTGTGGTTGATGATTAATCATGTGTGAAACCGGAGAAAGAGCTCACCTTGCAAACCGGAGAAGGAGTTGAAGAAAAGTTTTAAGAAGCTTTTTTTTGGGTGGGGGGAGAGTGGTGGTGGGCGGGCTGGGGGGGAACGATGACAGAAGAAAGCAAAGGGGAAGGGAAAGGTGAAAGCGGGAAAGATTTGGAGAAGCAGCTGCGCCTCAGGGTGTGCGTTTTGAATGAGCTGCTGAAGACGGAGCGGGACTATGTGGGCACTCTGGAGTTTTTGGTGTCGGTGAGTTGCACCCCCCCCCCGCGCTACTTCTGCTTTGTATTGGCGCCTCAGATGCCTTTTCCTTCCTTGTGCACAAACAATCCTCTCACCCTGATGCACACCCCTTGTATAAGACACACCCAGTTTTTAGAGCCCAAATTTTCTGAAAAAAGGTGCGTCTTATACATGGGGAAATATGGTATCTTCCCATAGCGTTTTATGTTCAAGTTTTCAAGTGTTCTGTCTTAGGCTGAAAAATCTTAGCCTCTCTGGCTTCTGGGTTTTTTTTCTTTGGTATTTGGTATTTGTATGTTTCTTTATTAAATACATTTTTTTTCTTGTTTTGTGTTTGTTTTGAAGTGAAGTGTTCCATTTATTTTTCTCATACTAGTTGTCCCAGCTTTGGAAGCTCGTTAGATGCTCTCATTTTTTTCTCTACTTCTTAGCTTATTATTAATACAAATATAAGAAAATGCCTTATTTTGAAATGCTTTAAATACAGCATTTTTACTAAAGGTTTTCCAATCAGTGTTTTCAACTTAATGCTACAGGTTTATGGGTGACATTGAAACTTCTTCCTGGAGATATTCATCAGATAAGGAAAGAGTTCCCTCACTTAGTTGATAGATCCACAGCTGTGGCTCGGAAAATGGGATTTCCTGAGATTATTATGCCTGGTAAGAGTTGATAATTGATCTGCTGTACTTGCAACAATGAAGGTACTGTTAATGTTCTTGCCTTTCAGGTAGGGGTGTGTGTGTGTGTGTGTGTGTGTGTGTGTGTGTGTGTGTGCGCGCTGAATTGAAAGTATTAGATTGAATTTTTGGTGCTTAACTGTCTTCTTGGAATATCTGGCTTTGAAATTATATTTTCAATCAGCTTTCAAATTTCTATTAATAATGCAGTAGCACTGTTGTAAATACTGTGGACTAACTGGGCACAGATGGTAGAACGTCTAATTCGTTTACTTTCAGAACTGAGATTCCTGGTGTGTTTTGACTACTTGAGCTTTTAATGTATGTTATAAATGAATCCATAAAGCAATAAAAACAGCCTTGAAAAGTAGTTCCGTTGCATGCATGTCCAAATGGGCTATCAAGTACTTAGATTATTCATTATTGCATGCAGATGTGTGGAACATTTGTGCACGGAATGCTAACATTTGCTCAGTGAAATGCATCCTTTTTAATTTGATATGGTAATGCAGGACTTTACGAAAAATATATTGCCGTAACCGCTCAAGGAGCATTTGCACTGTTCTCATTACATTTTAATGCATTTTAATTACAATTATTGCAGGAAGACCTTGTTATAGGGGCATCCTAGGAAAGATGATCAGCTTGACCAAGCAATTGTATGCCCTTATGTCTTTTAGAGGCTTGAGAATGAGGGAAAGAAAGTGATAGCCAAGTCAGGTTCATTTCCAAGTGAGCCAGAAGAACTGGTGTGAATTGTATTATTATTGTTACCATTAAGTATATTTATATTCAGGTGCACTCCTTGTATCTATGGATAAAGTTACCCGCTCTTTCCTGAGCCCCCACCCTCTATTACCTTTCTTTACGTCTGTTACAATCCCCTGAAGTGATAAGGTATCTTGCTTGAAAAAAAAGCTGGTAAGTATCCTGAAGCTTAGAGGGGAGACTAAAAGTGAACAGGAAGCAGGAAGTGAACATTTGCTTTTAGTCTCCTTTAAAAGCTGCAGGCTACTTGCCTGCTCACCTGGCTACAAGCTTTTTAGCTTATAATGTTTGCTCAAGCATGATACCTTATCACTTTATAGGGGAATGTAGCAAAGTTGATGGAATGCAGGGGGAATGTAGGGGGATACCGAGATAAGGTCCCCCCTTAACTACAGTTTCAGTATATACAGAAATGTATACCCCCGCAGATACTGGGGGTGCCTGTATTGCTTTCTGACAAAAATCCTTTTGACAAAAAGTTTCACCAAATGGCTTATCAATCAAAATATGTAAATGCTTCACTGTTCCAGAAGGCCTCATAGTCTAAAAAGGATGCAGAAGAAACACAAGGAAATAACCATTACAAAACACAGCAATAAGAACAAGAAAGAAAGGACGCAGAAAAGGCATTGAGTGTCAGCCAGATTGGGCATTGTCCAGAGGCTGGCCACACTTTGGACGATCCCACTAGGCTAGGTTGATTGTGAACTCTTAGTACCAGTGGCAGCAATAGCGTTCAAAATGCCATCTGGTGAATAGGCAAGGTGGAGGTTCTAAAGAAGAGCTTTGTCCCAGTCCTTCCAAGCTGATGGTAATGATACAAATGGTAATAAATACACATTTATACATACATAATAATACATGTGAAGTGCTTTGAACACATGAAATATTCAATGTAAGCTACAATGAACATAAAGGTAAAAAGATAAAGGTTTCCACACGACCGAATGGTCTAGTTGTGACTGACTGTAGGGGGCGGTGCTCATCTCCGTTTCTAAGCCTGTAGAGCCGGTGTTTGTCCGAGGACAAGCTTCCGTGCTCATGTGGCGAGCATGACTATACGCCGTAGTGCACGGAATGTCATTACCTTCCCACCGAAGTGGTCCCTATTTATCTACTCCCATTTTTAGGTGCTTTCGAACTGCTAGGTTGGCAGGAGCTGGGACAAGCAATGGGAGCTCACTCCGTCACGTGGTCTTGAACTCCCAACTTTCCGGTCAGAAAGCCCAGCAGCAGCGGTTTAATCCGCTGCGCCACCACGTCCCACAATTAACATACAAACATACAAATGAGTGGGGGATTGTAGGGGGCTATATTTTGGAGATAAAGTAATTCAAAGCAAGCAGAACTTTTTGCTTGCAAATGGATTGAGTCATGAAAGAGGCCCCCATTGTTTATTGCAAGCATTCAGTTATTTGCAGAAAATAATGAGCACATTTTTATGTCAGCTGGAGCTAATCAGTCATGACTAAAATGTTGGTTTGGTCTTGGTGTTGAAGAGTCTGAAATGCATGCAGATTTTGGGCTATTTTGGGTACATTGGCACTTCTTTTGTGAAACTAAAACTACATATGTTGTTTTGGCACAGGGGTGTCAAACATTGGGCCTGCGAGCCAGATGTGGCCCCCAGATGCTCTTTATTCAGCCCTCAAGCTCTCCTAGCACCATCAGTTGTTGTCACTACTGAGCTATGCTGAGGTGTCACTGCTGAAAGGGCATTTGCATGATAATGGGACTCTGCTATATTATCCTGAAAATATTACCAAGCTTTGCATACTTTCTCTTACGTCATTTGCAACTAATGAGTTCCTAAGTGAGGAAAAAGTGCTTATTTCTTGTCATGTCCTGCTTAATGACATAACTTCTTGCTTTATAATTGAGAAGTAAAAATTCTACTCTACAGATATAGTTTTGAGATGAGAGGGAAGGAAAGCTAGTAAAAAAGTGTAGTTTTGAAAAGATGTAAACTTGTAAGGTGGCTAATTCTTAAATATGTCAAATTTCTGTTTATTGATAATAAAATAGTTTATTAACATGCTTGTTATCTTTCTCTCTTAGGTGATGTCCGTAATGATATCTATGTAACTTTAGTTCAAGGAGATTTTGATAAAGGCAGCAAAACCACAGCAAAGAATGTAGAGGTTACAGTATCTGTGTATGATGAAGATGGCAAAAGATTGGAGGTATTTTAGTTCTGCATTTATGCAGGGTTAAAGTACATGATGCTGAAAAAATGGCTTGGTTGACTGACCAGCCAAAAAATTGGCAGATATTTTTGAAGCATTAATAACTTGGAACTAGAAGAAAAATTGGACTTCTTCTGTCATTTCAGAAATTCATGTCTCACTTGCTACGATAGCTCACTTGTCTTCTTTCAACCAGTACTTTTCAGTGCTTTCAACGACAGCTGATTTTTTTTTCTATCTGATACTGAGTCAGTTTTTCATAGACTCTTTACAAAGTTAGACCAGACCTAACGTCGGCATACAATAATCACTTGCAGGCTTTTGGGGGCCCAGGGTCCACTGGTGACTGCTGCCCCTAAGCCTCTGAGGAAGGGGGCTTCCTCCCAGCCATTATTTTTTTTTCCCATGATACCATGGAATGATATTTATGGTAAGGGCATTGTGGGGGAAAATGGTGGTTGCCAGTCTATTATCACTGAGAGAAGGAAAAAAAGGACTTGTGGCTCAAGTTAAGCCTCCCCAGCTCTGGAGGAGTTACCTGCTGGGGAGTATCCCTTGCTGAGGACTCCATACCTGCTGCTAGTGGCACCATACCTGGTGCTAAGTAGACAGCCAGTTCACTTGGAAGAGGTCATCCTTAGTTCTTGCAGGACGCTGAGTGGAATCATAGGCTGACTTTAGGCAGGACTTGATTGCTTGTTATCCCTGTTGGGAGATATAACAGAAGTTATAACAGGTGGCCAGCAGAAGAAACTTTGCTGTGCTGCCAAGTTTTTCCCCTTTGTGTGGGTAGGGACAACTCTTATCTTGCTAACAATTCATATCATGATTAAATTTGAAAGAGAGATGAAGCTGTCCACACATAACCTTGACTTCATGGAATATTTGGCAATATTTAACAGTGATCATTTGACAATATTTGACTGGTAAGTGTACCAGTATGCTAACCCTAATTTTCCTGTACATTCTGAGGGTGTCAAAATGGTAACATTGTCAAAGTGAATATTTGAATTTTTATGTTCGTGAATGGAAGAATTTATTTTCTTGTACAGCAAAGGCGTATTCTCTGTTTTTGTGTTGAATAGTTGAAACCGGTGAGATTTCAGTATGAGACTTTGTTTCTTTTTGAGTTTCCCTTAAGTGTAAAAAGCATTTATTCAGATCTGGAATTGAGAACTTGTTTCTAACATTTCTATCTTTCTTTTCAAGAATGTGATTTTCCCTGGTGCTGGAGATGAAGCCCTTTCAGAGTACAAGTCTGTGATATATTACCAAGTAAAACAACCTCGCTGGTTTGAAACTGTAAAGGTATTCCTGATCTTAAGATTCTTTCCTGAAACGAGAGAACCACATCGATAGATTTTGTGTGTGACTGTCAAACTAAATGAGGTATCTGTACCAGGGAAGCTGTTGGAAGTTGCTTAGGAACAACATAGATGAAGACATTGACTGGAATATATTTACTTTCCAGTCTTCTGGCCAAGACAGGTTGGGCGGAATTATTCCAACTACTGTCTTGTATCTCTTCTTGTGTTAGAAAGCTGTACCATATAGCAAGTAATTGTATTCAGGATAAAAATGTATTGCCATAAATTGCACAAACATACTGAGATGTTTTGGGGATTGTTCATGTATTGCTAATTAGGAAAATGGAATATGATTTGAAGGGTTTTGAAATAATGAAGATGTATTAGAAAGTTGAAGGAGAGAGTTGTTGCAATAGTGTGGACCTAATCAAAATGGCGATGTAGAGCAAGAATGTTAACAGCCAGGTTGGAAATGGAAGCAATGGAGTAACACTATGGAATATGGAGTAACTATTGGAATGGTATTGGAATGTAGGTACCTAAGAGACAATACATAAATCCAAGGATATTGTTTCATAATGGCTTTATCTTGTGTAGTTTCTTTAAAATCCAGTGGTCCCAGGCTAGATCGGTCTTGGCATCTGGGGTCAGATGATCTGAGAGTTCCAGGGAGGGGAGGGGAGGGGCTCAGTGATCCCCAGATTGGCCTTGCCTTGAAGTCAGGTAAAAATTGCTTCCTGAAAATGATATAGGGAGATGCTTATCATTAGAAGAGTGTTTTCTGTGTTTCTTTGGCTTGAACAATGACTAATGTAGGTATGTGTTGACTAACATGGGTGTGTTTTGTCAGGGTAATGTTTTTAGAATAGTAACTGTTGTGGACATATTTTCAAAGCAGCCATTTTTTGTTTTTGTGAAGGTTGCAATTCCCATTGAAGATGTGAACCGCAGTCACTTAAGGTTTACATTCCGCCACAGATCATCCCAGGACTGTGAGTAATTCAACCTTTCCTCTGCTGATCCTGTTTCTATTTTTCCTTAATGCCTGAATCTGCTTAAAGGAAGTAGTTTTGTGAATGATTTTGAGTCATTTTTCTTTATGTCCAAAAATCCTTTTCCTTTGGCCCCTCTTTTCCCTCTCTGCTTTTGATTTACTTCCTTTGTGAGCGTGCATGTGTGTGCTTGCTTGTGTGCTTAGGAGAAACAGGTATACTCTGCTGGTATCTGGGGAAAAGGTTGCCCAGGTCATAAGCCTATTACTTTGGAGGAAAAAAAATTGAGGATAAATTCTAGTTTGTGCTTGAGGATATTTGTGCAAATGTATTTTTCTTTTTCTGTGTGGAGTTTCTAGACATTAAGAGAAATTGGCTGGAGCCAATCAATGTTAGAACAGAACACACACAAATGTGAGCATTCAGGAAATTTGGGACTTCTTGTTTTCAGAGATGAATATGTGTGTCATCCCACTGACATGCTATCTCTCAAGAATTGCAAGGTTCAGACAGCCCTAGTTGGTATTTAGTTTCTGCAAAGGCTACAGCAACCAGCAGTGGAAGGGAGGGGCAAGCACCATAATGACTGGAAACATGATATTCCCAGGGACAGTGGGAGCCTGTTCTGCTGTGTTTCTAGTCCTCAAAACATATGTGAATAGATGAGTTGGTACACTAGAACTCCAGTAGTCCGGCATCTTATTGTACAACACTCCTGGATGACTGGCATCAAAATGGCCAGGGCCTGGCAATTGCTCCGAGCTGCTGCAGCAACCCAAACAACATTTGTGGCATCTTGGTCCAGCGCTCACACTGGAGGTCCTCTGCCTCATCTCTCTTGCTCTGGCCTCCTGGGAGAGGCAAGAGGAACCACCCATGCTTGCCGTTAAGCACTGCCCAGGCCCACAGTTGTGCAGCAGGCTCCTCCCCACCTTTTCAGTGCTGTCCGTCACTTTTGGAAGATGGTATGAAAAGTGATCCCAGCTGGACAGTTATGGTCTAAAAGCTGGCAAGGAGTGCCTTTTGATAGTTTAGCATATCCAGTAATCCAGCACCACCTAGCTCCCACTGGTGCTGGATTATCAGAATATGGTAGACTAACAGATGCTAGATTACGAAAACAAAGGAACATGAAGGGCATATACATATATATGCTACATGTTTGCATCTTACTACAAATACTAATCAGGCAGCCAGAAATGAAAGGTGTTTAAAGAAAGGGAGCTCAAAGGACAAAGGAGCTCAAACAGACAAGGGATTCGGAGCATGGAAAGTTACACATTTGTACTAGGCATCTTTGAAAGAATGCTTGGATGCTATTTTTCTTTCCCTTGCACTTTTGTAAGTAAGCCAGGTTGCCAACATTGAGTGTACATAGATGGGATATACACCCAATAGTAAGTATAAATATTTTTGCAGGCAAGATAAATGGAGTTGCATTTGTGTGGGCTGCCCTGATCTTCACTGGTCATGAAATCCTGTTGTGGGAAAAGCTCACTAGTTACTTACAGCCCAATCCTGAACTGCCCGGCTTCTGTAGGAGCAGTGGTACCAAAATGGCTACCGCTACATCCTGTGGCAGCCAGGCAGGCGGCAGAGGCTTCTTAGGAGAAGGTGACACTCGTCCCCTTCCCCCGGGAAAAACCCTGCCACCTGCAGTGAGGCTCCTTGGCTCACCACTGGCTATTTCACTAGCAATGAAAATCCTCAGGCCGGACATAAGATCCTGCAGAGGAAGCCGCAGCTGGATCCAATCCCTCACAAGGTGGGTCCTCCCTTCCCTCTGCCTGGTTTTGTCCCCTCCCTGCCTCCCCCTGCCCCAAATGGGCTTACCGGCCCCTGATGCTGCTGGAGCACTGCCCATCTGTTAGCACTGGGGCCTGGTTAGGTGTTGCGGACATACTTTATGGCACTTAGGTGGTGGTACACACATACGGCTAGTGATGATGGGCTCAGGATTGAGCCCTTATTTACTAGCTAAGATTGGACTCCATTAGGAATGTGATCATACTTATAATTAAAGTTTGATATTCTTGACATCCCCAGTATTCACTGTGTGTGTGTGTGTGTGTGTGTGTGTGTGTGTTTAATGACTTAGAACTAGAAGAACTGTGACTTGCGTGCTTGTGATAAAATGCTTATCTCAGCTAATGTGATTGAATCTTCTAAAAACCTGGAGTCTGAATTTTCATTATACTATCAGCTGAGGACTCAAAGCTTTAATCATGTAACCTTCGCCGAATGTATTTAAGAACTTGTAATATTTGACACCTACTCCATAATGGTTAATGCTTGTGTAATTAAAAGCAGCTATTTTTGATGTAAAAATTAGTCACATGAAAGCAGTAGTTACTTTAATAGAATATTTAACAATTTTGCTAATGAAAACAATGTGCAGCAAATTACTGTCATATTTATGACTGTGAACTACAAATGGATTTGCTAGGAAGCATTTGTATTAGCAGTTCATGGGTGGCCAAACCTATTAAGCTCTAGATTATCATATTCATGATTGGTTAAGGCTTGGACCACCACCATGCTTTCTCATATTCTTTTGGCTGCCAAAAAGTGGACAGTTGTTACTCTCCAGTTTTTCTTCTTCTCATCTCTGCTTCTCATTCTCTGTCCTCTTGCCTCTCTGAACTCACACCAGCTGATCTGTCTGCCAACCATCTAGGAAGCCTGCTGTGCCTCAATGTAACTGACACTATTGTTCTTCCTTGCTGTCTTTCGAACCTCAACATGTAAGCTAGAACCTGGGGAATACTCTCACATGTTCTGGCCAAAAATATATACAGTGGGACCTCCTTATCTACAGGCTTGGCACCTGTGGATTTGAATATCTGTGGATGCTGAGCCCGTGACTGGAGGGCCTCAGAGACCTTGCAGGTGTGACTGGAAGTGCTTTCCAGTTGCATCTGGGAGATCTTTTGGAGTGGTTGCAGGGAGGTTACATGCAGAAGCTTCTGAAAGGCACTTCTGGTGTGCTGGCGTGGACCCCCCCCCCAGGATTTCATGGAATTCAGTATCCATGGGTAGGGCATGGGGGGGGGTCCACTTGGAACGGATCCCCTGTGGATACGAAATGCCCACTGTACATGTTCTGTGCATCAGGGTTCCTGGGAATTTGAAGCTGATCTGCTTTATATATGAAATTGGATGTCTTGTTGGCAGCTGTGGTGAACTTTCAATATGTTAAACCAGAGTTGGTGCACAACAAGAGGCTATGGTGTGGCTTTAGTATGCAAAAAACAAACAAACTCCACAGAGCCAGATTACAGTGGTCCTTGCCCCCATTCACTGCCAGTTTACGTGTGAGGAGACTTCTACGTGCTATTCTCCGCATATGAAAGCATGCACCTGTATTAGTGTCTTACATTTCTAAGTTCTGACTTCAACTTTGAGCACAATCCAAAATGCTTGCTGGGCTTTTACAGGTTCCTTGTGCTGGCCTGAAGTGTCACAAATGTGTAATAAGACATGTCTGTGAAGACTCGGGAGCCAGGGAGGCCAGTGCAAGGACACTTGTTGGCCTCCCCGTGCCAAATCCTGGCCACTGACAGGTTAGGCAAGACCATTGTGGGGAGCTGGGAAGTGTGGGGGGAGAACAGACCAGCCCCAGATGGGGATGGGACTGGCCTGGATGACCTAGGCCATATCCTAACCCCCTGCTCCTGAACATCCTGGCATTTCACCAGGCTGCTTGGATTTGCGATTTCACTGGTGCAGATCTGAGTAGCCCCGTTGAGAAGGCTGCTGTGCTACATGGGGTAAATAACCCCCTTACTCCGTGTTTCACCACAGCTACCTCCTGCCCTGCCCTGAATACAACACAGGCCAGCTGGCCTGCCTGTTCCAGTGCCAGAGAGGATTGGGCTTCCCGAAGCTTCTGTTTACTAACCTTCGTATGTGGAACTGGAACAGGCTTGTATTTGTATTCTGGAATGTCTGTTATCCACACTCTTTAGTTGATTTACAGTATGTTCTTTTTTATACAGCCAAAGATAAGTCTGAGAAAATATTTGCCCTGGCATTTGTAAAATTGATGAGATATGATGGCACCACTCTGCGGGATGGAGAGCATGATCTCATCGTGTATAAGGTATCGCTCTAAAACAGTACTTTGAGAATTGAAATGTTTAAAGGACGGTCATTACATTGAATGTGATGTGGAGATATGATTTAAGCATCTATTCAAACTGCATTCCATTGGCACAGGGAAAAAAATATATAGGTTGTTGAAAAGATTAAAGGAAAGTCTACTTTTGTAATGCTGCTTTATAAAGATGCATGAAGCTCATTGAACCTGCTCAGTTTTTCTTCGTTTAAAACGTTTGGGGCTTTTGTAAATGTAAAACCTTTTATATGTGAAACGTTTCTGTTCCTCATTCCCTCTAGCTAGTAGGTTGAATATGGGTGGATTTCACAGGTATAGAAAAGGCATTCATTTTTGCTATGTGGCATGTTCTTGATCTACTCTTTGAAGATACTAAAGAGAAAGAGCCTTCAAGTTGTGGTCTCATTAAAAATGAAATAAACACTTTTAAGTGTATCTGCTTTTAATCACAATGAGATATAAGAATAAAACCTATGTTTTATCTGGGCACTAAATACTTAAAAATAATGTTTTCAGCCTTGTGCTTCATATTTTGTGTATTTGGGGAAAAAAAATTACAGGCAGAAGCGAAAAAACTAGAAGACTCGTCGACGTATTTAAGCTTGCCGTCTACTAAAATGGAACTGGAGGAAAAAGGTCATTCAACAGCTGGCAAGAGTATGCAGAATCTTGGAAGCTGCACCATCAGTAAAGATTCTTTCCAGATTTCTACTCTCGTTTGTTCGACAAAGCTAACTCAAAATGGTGAGTAAGATAATCAGATCTTTGGGGGAAAAAATACCGATCCAGCTACAGATCCCTTGTTTGCATGGATTCCCTCTAGTCTTGGGTCTGGGCAATCTCTCTCACAGCCCAGTCCTAACCTGCACTGGTGTAGTGGGGTTGCACAGTCAACGCTGTATTCAGTGCCGAGATTGAGCAGGCCAGAAGTGTCCTTGGGGTAAGGGACATTTTTCCCCTTACCCTTTGTTGAGCCCCATCCTACTCAATGGGGCTACTTGGATCTGTGCTAGTGAAATCAGGTGGCACAAGCCTGGGAATGGGAATAGGATGCAAATAGGCCAGTGTCATGGATCCCACGCTTCTCCTAGGACTGAACCACCCCATTCTGCTGTCTCCCTGCTCCTTGTTCCATCCTCACCCTCACGCTGCTTGGCAGGACCTTACCTGCTCCTTTCAGGCTTTTGGATTCCAAGCCACTGAGATGGCTCAGGCCTTTTTTCTGGCGCAGCTTACTCACAGGGTGCCACAAACATATGGCATGCTTGTGACACCCTATGCCCGCACAGTGGCCATATTGGATTGTGCCATCAATCATTTTCAGGAAGGTAGCCATGTTTGTTCATAAAACTGAAATAGTCTAATTGCTCTTTAAACACAGTAATATTGTGGCATGTGCTTTTGTTGACTAGAACCCACTGTCAGCTGTTTACATGCTCCCTTGCACTTCTCAGGTGTGTAACTATCTTTGTTTCTCTTTATTCATTATACTCAGCAGATGAATCAAATAGGTTCAAGCCCTTTTATTTGTGTACAGCAATGGAAGCAATAGAGAAAATTTAGGTTTTTTCCTTAGCTAAACAAAAGCAGCATAGGAAACCAGAAAGAGCCTATTCTTCTCTTATGCTCAACAACATGTTCTGCCTTGAAGGCTGTTGCTTGGAAATACTTAGAACTTGCCAGCCCTGGAATATTCCACTGTAGAAACTCTGTACGGAACACTCTGGTTCAGTTTCAGGATGCTGAAGTACTTGTGGATTATCTTGAGTCAGACTGAGACCATTGTCTCCAGAAATGTCATTTCTGGTGGGCACAATAACTTAGATTTTGTCATTATGATGCCAAGTTCATAATGGGCTATGGAAATATTATTTAAAAAGTCAAATGGCAATGATCTGACCTTATGGAAAGCTTTGAAAGGAGCACTGAATTATTGTCAAGTATCTGCGTGCTCTTGGGAAGCAGTTGTAGAAAAGAAGAAAATGATAGGTAGGCATACTCTTCAGTTTCCCCAGGGAAAATTTCTACAGTTAATGAGCCATATATGATTTTTCAGAGACTTCAGGGTTTTGTTATCATTAAGTCTAAAAAGAATGAGGTGGAGGAAAGGGGAGCCAACTCATAGTCTTGCCACAAAATGCTTGCACAAATTGATATTTCTAGAGCAGCATGTTTGTTTTAAATTTATTCAAAGCATTTGAGTTCCTTTGTCAAGTTTTCCAAAGGTGACTATGCAGAAATTAAGCACAAAAGGTGTAACTTTTTTAAATTATGAGGCCTACTGCTGATATGTTGCTCCATCAAATACATGGTTATTATTTTTATAATTTAGCTTTCCTTTTATCAATGAAATGTGTCTCAGCATGGATCTCAACAACCATAAAATACAAATCAAAATCTAACAGGCAAATTGGTACTGAAGCAACAAGTATGAAGATTCTCTATATGTTCTTGCTTATTAAAGACATTAAGGCATGGTCTAGAATTGCACTATGTGTATACTGGATACATTCATTCCTAACTCCTGCTTAGATATTAATAGGGTGATACAGATCTAACCTAGCATAGATAAAACACCTGCAAGTAGAGGCACTAGTGTAGAGTTGAACTGAATCCTGTTTGAAGAAGGATTCACTCTGCTTGAAGAAGGGAGGCACCCCTGCACCTGTTGTTAAAATTGCCCAGCTGCTTCAGTGCATATGCCTTGTGCAGGATTGGACAGCAAAGGACAGCAAATTTAAGCCCTGTTTGCCCCCTTTCTGTTGCAGCATTTGTCTGCAGAGGCAATTGCTATAGTCAGGGAGAGATCCTCGCTGACATTAGAGATGTTGTGCTTTCAGCCCTATGTTAGTTTAGCTGCATATACTGTATGCACTTTGCAAAGTTCTCTCTCTCTCTCTCTCTCTCTGTGCCCGCGCAGTTTTTGATTTTTAAATTAGGTTTCCTATTTTCTGTTTCACTGTGTTATCTTATAGTGCAGGGATTATAGTGGAGAGGGAACGATTGTTCAAGGAAGAAAGTAAAAAATCCTTAGCAACCAGCCACTGCACAAAATTGACACTGTTCCAGAATTTGTATTGGAAGTTGATGGCAGGCTACTACACTGTTGAAGAATAGGGAAAGAGAAATGAACATGTAATGATATTTAGTTAGACACTGGGTAAGAAGGATTTTTCACATAGCTGTCATTTTTGGTAGCGGCTTTGTATTCTTTGGTATCTTTTGGTGACTTCTTCTGATATCAGGAAGTTAGATTATTTCTTTCTTCGGCAATCTCCAGCTTTGTAAGGATTTTCAAGTTGAGGCACTTGTGATTCTTGAAGTACAGGCTGTCCCCTTCCGTATGCACCCATTAACATTATTTAAATGCTTACCAGACCTAAAATGTTCTTGCTTTATAGGTTGCCATAAACATACAGGCTTATAGCGACATGCAGGCTGCATTTGGCAGCCTGAACGCTTGAAAAAACTAGATTGAAGTTAACAGGAAGTGGAAGTAAACTGCTGTGATCTGTAAACCAAGAGCATTTTCAGTCCAGTTAGCATTAAATAATATTAATGGACATGAGGGAGGGGCGTGGCAGCTTGTGGAGTCAGGGTTACTATACCTGTATCTGTGATTTCAGTATCTGTGGGTGCGGGTGTCCCTGGAATGGATTCCCTGCAGATACAGGGGCACGCTTATATTTTCAATAGTTGAACTAATATTTACATTTGTAATGTCTCTTTACTGTACTAAAGGCCGCAATAAGTCTATAATGATATTGCCTTTATTGGACGGCAAAAAATCATAGGTCATTTTTAAATATTCTGTATTTTTCTTTTTGTCAGCTTTTATGTAGTATGTTGGTTTTATGGTTCTTTTTAGTATCTTTGAAATTGATCTTTTATGTTTCCAGATGTTAGTTGATCTGGATGCATGTTGTTTGTGGGTGTGACGCTGCATATTGGAAGGGGCACTGCACATGTGTGGGTAGTTTAGTATCCATGTTTTACAGATGCTTTTTCCATTTTCAACCTATTTAACTGGTTGTAGTAGGATCTTGGGAGGTGCAACAAGCTGAAAATCTGTCTTTGTATGGCAGTGAAGTCTTTAACTTGTGAATGCTTTTGTGTGTAATATTTCTCTTCCTAATTAATTTTGGAAGTCAAATGTTTCAGGGTGTCCTAGCCTGTTAACAGTTGTCAGACATATGCTACTTAATGGCTTGCCTCTCTAGGATGTTGTTTACATTTCCGCTGCCACTTCTATCCTAGCAGACAAGCTAAAAGTGAAGATGAATCAGAAGTGTGCATATCATAAAGTATGGAAGGACTTTTGAACAGAAGCTGGGGGAGAACATTATGTTCCAAGTAGTATGCAAATTGTAGATAATCACCAGCCATTCAAACAGCTTTCCTTAAATCATTTGTGTGTTTACTGATACCACATAGTTTCAGTTCCTGTGGCTTAATTCTGTGTTGTGCTAGCGCTATTTTGAATAGCAGAATTATGTGTGCTGAACAAATCATGAATCAGGTTTGAACAACTATGCCACCAGTCTTTGATGAGCTGCTTAGGTGGAAACTTCCCACATAATCTGCCCATTCAGTCTTTAGATGTGTGGGGTGGGACTTTAGATCAGGGGTCTCCAAACTATGGCCTAGAAGCCATATGTGGCTCACCACATGATTTTATCCGGCCTGCAGCAACTTAAAATATTTGACATTTTTACTCATGTATAATTTCTCAGTTTAAGCACACATTGATTTTGTAAACATCACATTTCTCTTTTGTTCTGAATAATATGTTGGTTGCAATAAAAGAGCCAAGTAAAACTTATTCATTCATTTAAATTTCATTCATTTATAAAACAGATTGTTTTGGCCACAAAAATCTGTAAAGTATACAATGTGACCCTCGCATGAGAAGTCTGGAGATCCCTGCTATCTATTATTGAATATTTATTTAAAAGATTTATATTCTGCCTCTCCCCTTGTAAACAAGGCGCAAACAAGCAGCAGGTAAAGCAGCATATGATAGAAAAGGCAGCATTCAAGCAGCATTTAAAACAAAGAGCAAAAGAGAATGAACAAAAAAACAAGTTAATTAAATGCGCGTTGAACTATGAAAGTCTTACCATCCTGCCAGAAGGCAGGTGGGGAGGGTGACATTCTCAATTCCAAGAATACGGAGTTGCACAATCGTGTTGCTGTTATAGAGAAGGCCCTTGCTCTGGTTGCCACCAGCCTAGTTTTAGGGCACAGTCCTAATCTGGAGTTAGGCCAGTGTTTGGATCACTCTCGGAGTCAGGGAGGGTGGTGCATGTCTGTGTGCCGGACTCTCTGGCTCCAACAGTGGTCCAAGCATACTTTATGGTGTTCCTTTTGCTGGCCTAACTGTGCTGGCCTAACTCCAAAGTTAGGATTGCACTCTTAATGTGAGTTGGTACCATAAGAAAAATGCTTCCAGCTGACCTCAGGAGGTGATTTGTCTCATATGGGAAAAGGCCATCCCTCAGATACCCTGACCCCAAGCTGTAAAGGGCTTTATAGATCTCTGTTATACACACCAGATCAGCACCTTACCCCCAGGATCAAGTCCTGGAATAGTTCCTCTATTTAGGAGCAATTTTATTATATTTGTAGTTATTTTCTCTAATTATGCTAGAGAAATGCTTTAATGCGATGCTCCTACGATGTTATGCACTTATACCTAATCATGCACTTATTGATACTAAAGTTTAGTGATTTGAAACACCAGATTGTTTTCCTGTGCGCACTAACTTGGGGAGTAAAATGCATTGAACTGAGCTTATTTCTAAATATACATGAATTGGATTGTGCTAATTTTGCATTGTATTTTATTGCATTGTATTTTATTGAGAGCTAACAGTTTTCCCCTTTTCTGGTGTATGTCTCATTTTTTGTTTTCCACTTAGTGGATCTTCTGGGGCTCTTGAAGTGGCGATCAAACACAAATTTGCTACAACAGAATTTAAGGCAACTGATGAAAGTTGATGGGGGTGAAGTTGTTAAGGTAACAAGTCCCATTTTTAGCAAGTGTGTTTTGCTGATAATTCTAACATGCAGGTTAACATTGCAGAAATGTACTATTTAAAATGTACTTGCTTTTTGAAATGCTGTGCTCCAGTAATATAAAAGTACTTTGCAGGTTTTAGTAAGTAAAAAATGCTTTTCATTTTTTTTTTAGTAGTAAAAGGTAAATGCTTTTTTTTTTTTAATGTATAGGTTACTACTTTATAGGAATAGTAAATAGAGTAAGTATCAGGGTGCAGTCACTACATAGGTTCAGGGTATCTAGAGCCACTCTTTTAATTACATTACTTGTGGTGCCAAACAATCTACTCACAATAAGGGACAGCAGGAACTGTGATAGGTGACATAATCGGAGTAGGTGATGGTCCCAGTTAATGCCTGAATCTCACTGAATGGACACTTCAGCACTTTGATACTTAGCCCAAGGTCGTTCGGTCGGTGACCGGTCGGTTGGTTGGTTGGTCAGTCGGTCGGCAGCCACAAGTATGTTGCCATGTGTATTCTTTGGTGGTGGTGGGGTGTTATCGGAGTCTTGTTGATTACCAAGATTTAGAGTACCTAAATTCTTCATAGAAGTAGTTCAAGTTCCGAGACTCACCTATGATGCTGTTTGCTATTCATCTTTGTATACCTACTGCTTACCATGGGAACCGTAACACTTTGGCGACCATGGATTTAAAATTATTCCCCTTTCCCGGTTTTTTTAAAAAATTGATTCCATTGGAGTCAATCAGGTTTCACCCCATGTCATTATTGCTGTTGCTTCTAAAATATTTCCACTCAAATTGCCTCAGGACCTTGAAGTTCTTCATGAAAGACTGTCTGCATCCTGTTCTAAACATTCAGGATGTTTGTGTTTTCATCCAGATCAAGAAATTTTGAATCATCTCATTCCCTAACATGCTGATGCTTCTCTATGAAGGTATCCAGTTCACAGCCATAAACTTTAAAAGGTGCCTCTTCGCAATATATCCACAACATCAGAAGTATCTATGATTTCAGTCAGCACCAAGCACTTTGAATATAAAATGCTTCCCTTAGACATTTCCGTAGCACCAAGGGTGTTTATGAAATATATGCCAGTGCTCATGCCCTTACTTCAACTTTGAGAGATAATGACTTTCCCTTACCTGGAGGAATTGGCTTTTAGTGGCAGAATCCAAGCAACAATATATAAAACACCTCTTTGATCCTGCTGACATCCCTGGGTCTATGTGTCAGCCACAAGAATCTCAGCTGAAATCCGCTCGGCATATTTAGATTCTGCTGGATTTTATGCATTTTTGTGTCTATCTCTAGGAATTGGTCAGAGCATTATATCTTGAATCATGGATTTCTAAGGATCACCACACACTGTGTTTAGCCATTTTTACATTCCATGGCACTTCCTACAGCAGTTATTGGCACGTCTACTTATGGAGCCTCTATTGAGAGGAAGGATGTTATTAGCACAAACTGCTAATAACTCTACACTTCCTGTTTGGTTGGGCTCTTCCTGTTTGGTTGGGCTCTTCAACTCAATGTCTTTGAGTGTGTACCCTCAGCGGATCTGTTTGTCATGAGACACAATGCCAAGTACCGAAAAGGTTGGGCTGAATACAATTCCTGCTCCCTAGGGGGATCCATTTCTAGTTCCTTGGGAAAGGTCATATTGTATTCCCCCCTTCTTGCTAATTGGCAAGGTCATCAACAAGATAGACAATTTCAGTTCTGACTGCATTCCAACTGGGATGACAGAAGCAATCTCATTTGAGCACATTTCTTCAAGATGGTGAAGTACCTTCACCTGCCACCCACCTGAACCTCATCTTTCAAAATTGTTGTTGAATACTATAGCACAACCTCAAAACACTGAAGCTAACAGTATGCATGATCTGACCTTAGTACTGAGGAAGAGCTAATGCCAACTTGAGGAAATGTTGAACCCACAAGACTGATTTGGCTGCCTGGAATGGTTCTGTGCCTATGTAGTGTCTCCATCATATGTTTATTCAGGGCATCCTAAAGTTCTATTTTCAACTTAAATCTACAGGTTTGACTAACTCTCTGTTAGAGTTCAATTTGTTGCCAACTCTGCCTTCCATGTGGTAGTAGACACCTATTTTCTCATAATACCCACTGATCAAAACGTGCTTCAAGTGTCTAGCCTGTGTCTGTCTATCAAACCTCTAGTTCCCCCATGGAGTGCTTTTTATTTTGCTGCATTCATCTTCTTGAAGGTCTTCCACTTACTGGATTATGTAACTTTAAAAGATGTGCCCACAAATGTTCCTAATAATCCAAAAACTTCATTCTTTTCTGTACAAGTTAGATTACACCCGCACAGATACCCATACCAGTTTGGTCAGGAGAATATGTGTTAGATGGTTCTAGACATTGTAGGATAATTCAGGAGCTTGAGTTTTCTTACAACCATGTGTAGCTATATTATTTGTCTCTGAAAATCACACAGAAGCATGCAATGCAGTTCGGTGTCTTAAGCATTCGACTGCTAAACACACAACAAAAAATATTTTGTTGTGAAATCCTCACTGGAAAAAGATGTATTTTTTTAAATTGTAAGAAAATAAAGTTTCATTTCAGATGGGCATCTGCTGGGAACATCCAGAGCAGCTTTCCTTCTATGAAATAAGGGTGCAATCCTAACCTGGAATTATCACAAATGCCCAGGAGTGTCACAAATGCACCATAAAGTGCATTTGGACCATTGTCGGGGTCAGGGAGGATGGTGCATGTTTGTGTTCCTGCCTCCCTGATTCCAAGAGTGGTGCACATGCGCTTTACAGTGCATTTGCGACATTCTTGGGCTGGCACAAATCCCGTGCCGCCTAATTCCAAGGTTAGGATTGTGCAATAAGACATGTAAGCTTATTAAAAGAAGAAAAGAGACTAATCCAGTATTTGATCTGTTCTTTAACATTATTCCTCTCATGCAGACCTGTTCAAGGATATACAGTAGTATATCGGAAACTACTTACAGCAGGAAAATTTGAATTTATGGCTTACAGTAGTGATTTCAGTGTTTTCTTTGCAGTTCCTCCAAGATACATTGGACGCACTTTTTAACATCATGATGGAGAATTCGGAGAGTGAGACATTTGATACATTGGTGTTTGATGCCTTGGTAATACATTTTTTTAAATGTCATTTGCTTTATTATACCTCTATCCTCCATTTCTCAGAAAGGTGAAGGTGGCTTACATGAGAACTTCAATTGGTCTCCCATCCAGGCACTGATCATATCTACATTCCCTTTAGCTTCAGGGTGACTCACGATGAGATTTTCTAGCTAAAATATTCCTTTTGGCTTTATACTGCCTGTCTTAGAAGTATGTGCGGCTTTGTATAGAAGACCTTTTAAAAATAGTAAGCCCTAAGTTGATCCTCCTAAATGCGGGTCTGAGAATGTACCTGGTGTGTTCAGATGATGTTGCAGAAAAGCCTTACTGGCACTTGAGCGCCTAATGGGTGCTGGTACTTATTGATGATACTGCCATTAAATCTGAAACGATTCTAGGGCCTTGTAATAGTGTGGAGCAAAAATAAGGAAAAAGGATCTAGTTGAGGATGTATTGTGTAAAACTAGAGTCAGAGAGAACTTTAGGCATTAGTCAGACATGTTCTAAAATGTAAGATGTTGAAAGAATCTAATTTGGCTAATGGAAAGACAGAAATTGGGGAGTTAGTGGGATTGTGAGTTTTTAAAAAGAGGAGAATCAAGGAGAAAGTGTGGCCAGGGTGGCCACTTCAGATTTTTTGTGATGATCAGGCAAGATCCCCAATCTATTCTTGTATATATTCAAAGTCAAATTACTACCCACATACCCACCCACCCACCCAAAAAAGGCAATAAGAATAGTTAAATAAAACTGGTCTAAAGCAAATGTGAGAAAGGGGGTGGTGGTATTGAAGCACTTTAGAGTTGGGCGTTTATGCCACCCTGTACTGAACCTGATCCATTTGCTTTATACTGTTGTATGCAAAGTGAGGTTACATATGTATCTCAGGGCGCAATCCAACCCAGCACCGGAATAGGAAGGCCGGCTGACCAGCGCCATATCCGGCACTGGGTTGGGGAGGCTGGAGCTTCCCCGTGGCAAGGGAATGTTCATTCCCTTACCTTAGGGGAGGCTCCGGCCTCCCCTATGCGCTCCTCAGATCTGCACCCACTAAAGAGCGGGCGCAGATCTGAGGCGGGTGCGCGGCCTAACTCAGGCCGCGCACCTTCTCCGATGGGCCTAGGATTCAGCCTTATGGCCAAATCTGAGGCCTGCCCATGTCCCACCCTTGTCATGCCCACATTCCGCCCTCCTCCCGCCAGTTCCAGGGGTGCGCTGTCATGGCGCCTCCCTTGCGCCGGCCGGCTTCAGCTGACACAAAGGAGGCGCTGCATGGATGCTACAGGGCCAGCGCTGCCAACAGCACCGGCCCTGTGGCCTTAGTGCTGACGCGGGGCAACCGATTGGCGCCCCACGTCAGCGCTAGGCACACAGCACTGACTCAACCCCGTTGTGCTGGCGCTGCGCACACTGTAGGATTATGCTATAAGAGGGACTGTAGAAGATACAGCTGTAGCCTGAAACATTATGCTGTAAATTTGATATAAAACGTATCCAACTCCTGCTAATTCTGAATCAAACCATCTTGGAAGAGGTAACTTATTCAAAGGTTTTTAAAGCTGTAGTCCAAGAGATCACAAAACATTTGCCATCTTCCTAAACGACAAAGATTCTAACCATCACAGTGAGTGGGCTATTTTAAAATGTAGGTTCAAGAAATGCAACTCTAAATCTAATTAAGCAGCCTGGAGACTTTCAGGCACTCAAGAGCCTCCAAAAGTACCTCTGAATACATGGCCAAAACCTGTGCAGCTTTGTATCCAAAATAAAACACAATATGTGAAACGCTGTAGGAGCGCTTACCAAATCAGATGTCCTCAAAATACCTTCTTAAGGGCACAGTCGTTTCAGCACTGGGGTAAAGGAAATGCAGTTCCGAGGTAAGGGAACAAACATTTCCTTACCTTGAGGAGGTCTCTGTGACTACTACTCCACTGCAGGATGCAACACGTGCCCCATTTGCAAAACTGTATCAGTGCGGGAATGTTAGTTAGGATTGTGCCCTAAAAATACCGTCTTGTTTCCATTTGTTTGCTTTTTTTGCAAAGACCTTATAACGTAAGCAGAAGATGTGCATGAAGAAGGCAAATCTGTCATTTTGCTCACTGTCGCTCTCCTACTTCTTTAGTTCTGTTTCCGAATCCCAAAAACAGTTTGATTCAGCACAATTCAGCTGCCTGCCAAGAATTCCAGTAAGCCCTCTTTTTTGTGAATAGAGCATATACAATGAGGTCCTGCACAGAAAGAATGCCTTGCACCTTAGAAGACCCTTCTAACTCTGTGCTTTCATGGTGCGGGGACAAGGGAAGTAAATATTCGCTTCTCAAAATAATAGAGTAACTTTTCAAATTTAACAGGTATTCATAATTGGATTGATTGCTGACCGGAAATTCCAGCATTTCAACCCTGTTTTAGAAACCTACATTAAGAAACATTTCAGTGCTACTTTAGCCTACACGTAAGTTGTTTAAATGTATTGTAGGCCTGAAATACTGTAAGTCGTTGCAAGCTTTGTCTGCAAATGATTATGTTGCCTGCTTAGAATAGAGAGTCTCTTGCAGACGTGATATTTTGTATTATGTTTTTATTTGATTACTGGCTTGTCACAGTGCGGAGAAACGCAGTCTCTGCATGGGAGTAGGTTGTGCCCCAAGCCAGAGTGTTCACCAGGAAAAGTGGGTGTGCTATTGTGCTATTTAGCCGAGAGGGTTAGCCGAGAAGATTTAGCCGAGAGGGTTAATGCCTCCGTTTGCCCGAAGATAACACCTGAAGATCTCAAGGTCGTGAGCTCGGGACTGCCGGAAGTCTCTGCGAGCAGCAGACCTTGGAAACTGCGGCTGATTAAAAGCTGAGTTTCAGCTGCCTCGTGGGAGGAGGAGTGTGCTGAAATCAGCTGCATCTCTGGTGGCAGCAGGGAAGCCTCATCAGCCAGCAGACGACAGACGGGTGGCTAAAGAAAGAAGGCTAAATCCAGAAAGAAAGATCTGTAGGAGTGTTGTTCTTGGAAGATAGAACATTCTGTAAAATTGTAAAAACCTTCGGGTTTGTGAGAAAGTCTGCCTATGTAAACCGCCTTGAGTTCAATCATTAGAGAAGTCTAGTGATATTAAGAAAGGCGGTATATAAATAAATGTATTATTATTATTTTATTATTATTATTTCTTTATGCTAATATTCCAAGAGTTGCTTTTGGGCACCTTAAGCGCTTGTGCCTAGTGGGATTTTTGGGAGCTTCCTTCTTGCTCCCCAGTTTGAACAGTGTAGTAAGCATCCTCCAGCTTTGAGTGAATACAAGGCGAACTGCTTTTGAAAGTTATCTCCATCTCAAAAGTGACGTGTGTCTACTGTTTAAAAAAATACAAGCCCAAGGTGTCCGTTATTAGAATTAGTTGTGTGTTTCTTTTGAATTCTAGCTGTGGTATCCTGCATTGGGGCCATCATCCCAAAGACTTTGCTGACTCTTGTATGCTCAATGGTGGTGGCAGCAGCAATATATAGGGGTGCCATGGTGGTGCCTAGTGCCAGAGTATAAAAACACATTAAATAGCAATGTTAAAAATATTATAAAATCATAATTAATTTTACTACGTAATGTTTTGTCAGTAATGTCAGTGATGTTTTAAAAAATCTTTTTACACAGAAAGCTGACAAAAGTTTTAAGAACCTATGTGGATAATGCTGGTGTCACCGACCAGCTCTTCAAAGCTATGAAATCTTTGGAATACATCTTCAAGTTTATTGTACGGTCCAGGATTTTGTTCAACCAGTATGTAGCCCATCCTTTCCTCATTTTATTGACACTTCCAAATCCTTCAGTTCTTAAATTATCTGCTAATATTAGATAATGTGATGAATATGATTGTGCTGGATAGACTGAAAAACGTTACTCTTTTTATTACTCTCTAATTAAATGAACACTGACTGTTTAGTATGGTACTGTGTTCAGATGTCCTGCTGGTTAATCATTAATTCATTGTATATTAATGTTAACCCTGCCAAGGCAATATGCAGTGACTCTGAATATGGAGGTAAGGGCTCCAATTTTTATTGCTGCAATAATGTTTCTAAACTCACAGTTCATGATAATGTGGATGCTTAGGAAATGTTGAAGCGGCTATAGAGTTCAAGTCAAACAGCTGGTAATCTTTGAGCTATAAAGAAAACATTGTCAAGATTATGATAATGTCACAGTCTGTATATTGTACTTGATATTAAACTGGATAATATAGCTCTCACACACTCTCCTTTTGGGTAGCCATAGGAATCTGTTAAGATCATGGTTCCCAACCTTTTTTCAAAGGAAACCACTTGGTGCTCATGGGGGCTGGTGAGAAGGGTTAGCGAGTTGGTGGTGACAGCACTTCTGGGTTTGTGCCGCGAACTAAGTAAAAAAGCTGAGTTTTGGGACTTATCCATCTGCGGCAGTGGTGAGAACCCGGGTTTTGTGGCATCTCCAGCCACCGCAGCAGATGGGAAATCCCTTTTTTTAACTTAGGCTGCTGCTATGTGAACTCAGAAGTGCCACCACCACCACCACCACCAATTTGCCACTTCCCTTAAGAGGGAAAAGGGTGTTTCCTCCTGCCCTGTGGAGTTGCAACCCCAGATTGGGAAACCCTGGTCTAGTTACTTAACCTTTAAAACTGATAATTTCTATAGCACCATGTATGTATTACTTTATAACTGATATTTAGGAGCAGCGGCTTCTCCAAAACCACACAGTACTGCTTAAGGCAGCACTCCCCGAAATTACCTGGTTGGCGATGCCCTAGTTGATCCAGACCCAGAAGGAAGTGCCGCTAATGCATGATGCGCTGATGCGATGGCACCATCGGCTCTTTCTTCCTGGTTTACACCTAACCTGGATAAAAGGGTCAAAAATAGCACTAAACGTTCCAAAGAGGATGGATGTGCTGTTCCGTAGCCAATGTTAGTCAGCCAATGAACGCCCATACCTAAGGAAGGCAAAGTAAGGCAAAGTCCCTGTTTTCTTTTTACTTATCGGAGCTCCGTACACAGCTTCTCTTCCTCCATCGCGCTGCTTCTCTCTGAAATGAACAGGAGCAGCAGGCACTGAAAAGCACGAATTGCTCCTGTTCACTTCAGACATAAACCCTTGGGAAGATAGGCTGTGCACAGAGCTCTTGTAAGCATGTAGCCACCTCCTCCCCACCCTGACTAAGGAGGGGGAATTGTATACAGCTTGTCTCCCTCCTCTGCGCCGCTTCTGTGGTTTGAAATGAGCAGGAAGAGTGTATGCCTTCTGCTCCAGATCATTTCAAGCTGACTCTATGTAGAAGAGAAGCTGCACGGTGCGCACTGTGCATAGTTTAAGTAATTAGGGGAGTGGTCACCCTTGTGGCTAGGAAAGAGAGGCACTGCACCCCCTTACTGCAGCTTGGTGCACAGTCTCTTCCTCCTCTGCATTGCTTCTCTTTGCTCAGCAGGACTGAGCAGCTGCGGGGATGGGGAGGAGAAGAGGTAGGAAACCTCTGGGAAGTGGGCATGACAGCATGGGGCTGGAGGCAGTGGATTTGCAGGAGTGGGTGGGAAGCATGTGTGCAGGAGATGGTAGGAGGGCACAAAAATGAAGAGGAGGGCAAAATGGACATGCACCCTCTACTTTACTAGTCTCCAGAGTAGACTCCAGAGCATGTCACCCAAAAGTATTCTGAATACTTGAAAATACCAATACAATGCATTTTTAAAAAAATACATACTCTGTTGTGTTTTAGATGTGACTAATCAGAAAATTAGACCAGTTTTAAATTGTATTGCTTGAGCAGCAGCTCATCACATAAGTGGCGGCACACTGTTCTGGTCCCTTTCAGCTCTTGTGCCAGCCTCCATGATTCTGTGAGACCATAATAACTGAACCAGCCCCTGATCACAGTTGAAACACTACATTAAAGTAGTAGCTTAACTGTACTGTTATGAGCTGGTTTCCATTTTCTGGCCATGTGATCATGCAGTGATGGGGACACCGTGCTGAGTGGGCAGGGCTAGAGTGATGTGTTCCTGCTCTTTGTTGGCCTGCTGCTCGAAAGGTATTGCCCAGGAAGGTCCAGTGTGTTGAAAACTGCCTCTTTGAGCAATAAGAACCCCTGTACCTCTTCCATATTCTAACGTGTTTGCATTATTTTTCAGGCTTTATGAAAACAAAGGGGAAGCGGACTTTAGGGAATCATTGCTTCAGCTCTTCAAGTCCATAAACGAGATGATGAGCAGTCCCTCAGATCAGACTGTTATAGTAAAGGTATGTTTCTGAAATTGCAGTTGTTTTGCTACTTGTGTGCTGTATCAGCATGTTTCAAGTCACGTCTGGGTTTCAGTGAGAAGCAGGAACAGGTTTCTAATGTGGTATTCTGATTGCTGAAGATAAAAAATAATGCATTTAAGGTTAAGAGACTAGTAACATTAGTATTAATATTTTTCTCTAGGAACCTAAATCAGAAGGTCTCATTTCTCCCTGTCCATATTCAAGTCACTTGCTTGTGGCTGTCTTGCATATTAATCTAGACCCCAGTTTCCTATTTATTTTGCAAAACTTTGTTCAGAATCTGCTTACGTATTTTTCTTTCCATGTTGTCTTCTTGTGCTCAAATCCTATCCAACTTTCCAGTGCTGATGCCGCTGTGCCAAAGGGGCATGTGCTGCATCCTGTGGTAAAGGACCAGTCACGGAGGCCTCCTCCTGGTATGGGAAATTTGTTCCCTTTACTCAGGGCTGCATTGCAGCTGCATTGGCACTGGAAAGTTGGGTAGGATTGGGCCCTTAGGCTGCAATTCTGTACATACTGACTTAGGAGTAAGTTCCATTAAATCCATTCGCCATTCATGGCTGGGAGACCTGGCTTGGAAACTTTGGTCTCCGAGCTGTGAAGGCAACGAGGAGGTGACGCTTTACCCAGTAGCTCAGGCTCCTGCAAAACTTAGCATTTTGCCCCCCTCTAGGAATGCCACTTGTGGGGATTACTTCTGAGTAGATATGCACATGCTTGCACTGTTAGTGTACTTACCCACAGTAGCCTGGAATGGAGAGTTGACTGGAATTTTTGAAGACTTTTAGGATTGTTGAAGCAGAAATTTTTATTTTACTGCATTAATAGGATATTGGACTTACCTAGAGTAGCATCAGCAGAACTATCTGGGTGGTTTTGATGCTACTTTCTGAATTGGTAAAATTGCAACGGTACAAGTTTGGTTTTGCACAAAGGCAAAAGGTATTGGACTCTCCCTTTTCCAAAGCACAAAGTTGGATCAGGTGTGCTAGTTTGGGGTGTTGTCCCATGGCAGTGCAATACATCCTCATTGGTCAAATGTTACTATTTTAGCTTCCTCCATTGAAGAAAGAGATGTAAAGTAGTAAAGATTGTGAAACCAGTTCGCAGATTTCAATTGGAAGGTGGATTATCAGTAATGATAACTGACCATTTTTTAGATGGTGAATCTCTTTGGAACAGGTTACCCTGTTCTTAAATTCTTTATTATGTAAACTCTTTTTGAGAACCTTTTTTGTTGAAAAGCAGCAGATAAATACAGTATTCATATCTACAAATGCTCATCTCGAATTAATGCATACAAAAATAGCATCTAGCTATCTTGTATGCATGTGTTTTTTGACAGAACTTGTATCTTTTTTAATTGTGCTTTTTGGGCATACTATGTGTTTTGGCTTTAGGTAATTCAGTGTTAAAGCTAGTTGGTCAGACATGCCAGGTAGAAATGTAGAAGCCTGACCCATTTGTTCATCTTTGAAATTGTATTTGTTTGAAATTGTATTAAAATATATCTCTGGCTTGGGTGAAAAATGCCAGATCTAATAATATGCTTCTCCTGTTGATGTTGTGGGAATATGGTAATCATTAGCAGCAAGATTAGCATGTTTGGAATCCCGGTAAACTGTCCTATTTTTATATTCTCAGGTTTTAGTTCTAAGGAGAGAAATTAAGCATTGAATGCTCTGATCGCCTTGTTGTAGTGTCCCTTTCTCCCTCATCTTTGTCCCTATAGTGTGGTGCAATCTCAGAGCAATTGACAATTTGTGAAATTACAGTTCTATTAATTTAGATTAGCCTAGAAAATAGCCTTTTCAGATTCTGTTGCAGAGTACCTAGTCATTAAAATAAATGAGAAATTTGTTTCCTATAATAACTCTGTCTGCAAACTGTGTCACTTTCATTAAGGAATAATTAACTTTACGGTGGCTGAGCCTCTTGTCTCAATATATGCCTAGAAAGATACAAAGAATATTTCATAGTGAACATCCATTCTTGATTTCAGAAAGCAAAACAGAATTTGAGAACAATTTAAAGGAATAGATAGTTTCTCACTCTTGCATCCATGTCAAATCAACAATTTTTGCCCATGACATTTTGTACATTAATGTCTAAATTGATTCAATTTTCAATACTAGAAAAACAATAGCTTTGATCCATTATGTCCTATGTGCAAGTGGAATAATAATAATAATAATAATACTCGTATTTATATACCGCCTTTCTTAGGTCATTAGATTACTCTAATGACTGTAACTCAAGACGGTTTACATGGACAGACTTTATTCATAAACCCGAAGGTTTTTACAATTTTACAGAAACATTCTATCTTACGAGAACAACAACACAAACAGATGGAACTTTCTGGATTTAGTCTTCTTTCTAGCCGCACGTTTGTCTTCTTCTGGCTGATAAGCGACTTCTCTACTCCCACCAGAGAAGCAGCTGACCCAGCACACTTCCCCCTCTCACGAGGCAGCCGGAGACAGCTCAGCTTTTAATCAGCCGCAGTTTTTACAAGGTCTGCCGCTCACAGAGACTTCCGGTAGTCCCGAACTGGCGACCTTCAGAACTTCAGTTCTTTATCTTCAGGCAAACGGAGGCATTAACCCTTTTGACTAAATCTTCTGCCCAATGGTGGCATTTCTGATTTCTGCCTTCCGGGGACAGACCATATTGCATGCTGTGTCAGAAGTGTCTCCATTTGGGGTGGGGGGTGGGAAACGACTTCAAGCTCTTCCATAGGAAGATACCCCAAAATTGTGCTCATGGAACAGTGCATATAAATGTTTGGATGAAAGCTACTCTATTTACGGCAAAAAAAAACTTCTGCTTTTTCATTCATTTTGTTTGTTATATTGGATCCCATTGTGGGGTAAGTTATGTATACCTTTAAATTAATATTTAAATTCAGAGGTAAAGGTTTCCCCACAACTGAATGGTCTAGTCGTGACCGACTGTAGGGAGCGGTGCTCATCTCCGTTTCACAGCCTGTAGAGCTGGTGTTTTGTCCGAGGACAAGCTTCCGTGGTCATGTGGCTGGCATGACTATACGCTGTAGCGCACGGAATGCCGTTCCCTTCCCACCAAAGTGGTCCCTATTTATCTACTTGCATTTTAGGTGCTTTTGAACTGCTAGGTTGTCAGGAGCTGGGACAAGCAACGGAAGTTCACTCCGTCACGCAGTCTTGAACTCTCAACCTTCCAGTCGGAAAGCCCAGCAGCAGCAGCAGTTTAAATTAATTAAATTAATTAAATTAAATTAGGGTGCCACCACGTCCCCTAAATTCAGAGACTAATATGCAAATACTTTTGTGACTGAGGTATAACTGAATATGTTAAGTTACTTCCACTGGCGTAGCTAATGATACTGTAGCCCGGTGTAGAGGGCAAAATGATGCCCTGGAAGTAACATCACAACAGGCAGTGACATCACAGTTGTACTTTCATTTTCTTGTAGTTTTTTGGCCATAACGTTTAACAGAATGAAGATTGGGTGGATCTAACCTTGTTTCTCAGATTGTTGGCATTGCTTTTTTTGTCCTGTCTTTTTCTGGTATCCCCATATTTTCATTTTATGTGCTAATCAGGTATGTTGGGTCTGGAGGCCACATCTCAATGCATGAGTTAACTTTAAATAGGTTCATACCATTTTAAGGGTGAGAATGCTCTGTCTGTGGTAGACAGTATGATTTCACCTTGTTGTTTAGCAAGGATGAGGGTATGCTATCATTCCGTAAAACACAGGGAGAATAGAGCCTCCTTCAGATGTTATGGAACCATGGAGATTCTCCACAGTTTCCCAGCACCAGGAGTACAGTGGCAAGGGCCATACCTGCTACTGATGCAAGGAAGGGGAAAACGGGGTTGGGGAGGCTGCAGGAGCGGGTGGAACTATTGGCAATGGCCTTTTCTCTCCTTGTCTGGCGAGGCTTATGGGACAGGAAAGGGGACTTAGCTGGGTATCTGTGATGAGTAAGAATCTCATGCAGGCAACTTTGTACTGTGGTTGTGACTGACACAGTTGGTAGTCCCTCTCCTCTCTAAATATACCCCAGAGATGCTTCAACGGTTCGACGGTAGCGTTGCTAATTGACATATTGCTCCCAAGTCAATTGCTGTTCAGTTTCACTGATCTTAACTGCTCAAACATGCATCCCTGCCCGCTTCCTCCCTCCATATTGAATTTCTGTTTGTGTTTTGACTCATGGCATCCCCCATTACGTTTTGGACATGCACCCAAGAGGGGGCAAGAAGATTCCCATAATTTCCAATAAAGCAGAATGAGGGATTTGAGAGGTTTTAGTACAGTATCCAAGAGTGATAAGAGAGCCAGTTTTTACTTCCTTATTTGCTGGTTATTATGAAAATACGTATTGTCTTTAGGCTGATTAAACCCTGACTTTTTTTCTTTTTTCTTTTTCTTTGATGGGAACAGGGACCTGAACTTTGTTTCAGTGCTGTATAAGTGTGTTAGTAATTCTAATTAAAAATGTTAATTTAAGAAGTTAACAAACTGCTTAATTGTTGGTAATTGTTCTTGATGTTGCATTGGTATCTGATGACTGTCGCCTCAAATTAATATCCCTGTACTCGTGTATATCAGCATCTGGGAATAGCCAAGATAGTAATGATGCCACTAATCATGCAGAGTCTCATTTCAGCTACAGCTTCTGAATAGAGTAAAGGTTGCATTCTTTGCTTTTGTAAGAATTAGTATTGACCTTGTGTAACGTTAGCAGGCTTTCTGATTAAACCAGTTTAGAGGAGTTCTTTTTTCTTTGCATTTTCTAACTATATTCTGATTTAATAAAATTTGCAACATGGGTGGCAACATGTTGCTATCACAAATTTGTTTTGCCAAACAGAATATCCAGATTTGTTTTATTTTAGCTACATTAAAACAATAGTTAGACCAGCATATTGTAATATATTGCACAAGTCAAATGATTTCCAAACCTACCTGACTTGCAAGGCCCTTTGCGCTGCAGACGCAGCTCTCGAAATCCAGAAGTGAGCGGTGATGGCGTAAAATTTGTTTTATGATGTCACCACTGCTTACTTCTGGGTTTGGCTACTAGAAGCAATCCTACGACCTGTGCTAATAGGGTGAGATTGGATAGGAGGGCCTTTCCAAGCACAGGAAAACTGTGCAGAAGCTCTGTCCGCCACACTGAGAGTGCAGTCCTAACCTGGAGTTAGGCTGGCACGGTTCGGCCAGAAAAGTTTGCCAGGACAAGGGACACTGTAAAGTATGTTTGGATCACTCTCAGAGTCAGAATGCCCAACGCCCAGACATGCGCCATCCTCTCTGACTCTGAGAGTGGTCCAATTGCACTTTACGGTGGCCCTGGTGCCAGCCAAACTTTGCTGGCCTAACTGTGTCGACCTCACTCCAGGTTAGGATTGTGCAGTGAGCCTCCTCCGGCTGTTTACAGGGTCACGTCTCAGTCTTGCTGCTGGGTGTTGAGCATCCTGCAATGCACACCTTGGGAACCTCTGCACTAACTGTTTGGAAAAATACGAATAAGTTATAAACCCAGATACTGCTTTCTTGATTTATGTTGCATGCCATTAGGATCTGTGGTCGGTCCTTTTTTGTTGTGAGAAAATATAAAATCAAGCAGTATTATGTTATAAAAAGTGGCATTTTAACCTTTCACAGAATTGCAGGCAACAGCATAAGCAATCCAACAAGTTCCAGCATGTTCAGTTAAGAAATGGAATAGTGTCCAGGATAAGAGAAATTATTTCACTTTACTGCTGGCTTAATATATTCTCTGACCAGGGAAAGTTCTTTTTGTGAAGAGACAACTGCTGCATTTATGGGTTGGGTGAATTTCTCCTTCGTTCTTTGCTAACTAAAATCAGTTTAATAGGCAACATCTTGAGAAATATGTAAATTAATAATTACTTCATACATTATTCAAGAAAAGCTTATTTTGTATCATTGATAGCTCTTATCTTTTATATAAAGATATGCTAATGGATTTAATTAAAATAATTATGCTGAATAATATACTCTGAACTTTACCCTAAAATACTTCATATTAATCACCATCCATAGTTATATTTTTAGTCACAGTCAGTTATACGTTTGATGGCTAATGGATAAGAAAACATAGAGCATGATTTAGTCGCTGAAAGCCAGTGGACAGGGCAGCTTTGAATGTGGTGCACTGTTTTTCACAATGGGCCACAAAGCAGGGCACTAGTTGAGGACACAAGGGAAGCACAATTTGCAGTGTAATCCTAAGCGTGTTTATTCAGACAAAATTCACATTGTGTTGAATGGGCTTACTTTCAGGAACGTGTATATAAGATTGGAGTTTTAATGTGGTCCACATAAGGTCTTAATTTACCTAGGCTAGGCAATGTCTAGGATAGTGGTCTCCAACACAGTGCTTGCAGACACACTATCGCCCTGATTCTCAGACGATAGTTGACCAACTTCCCTTCCTACTTCCCTCCAATTGTCAGCATTTCCCAAGAACCAAGGTGAGCAATAATTACAGCATTCTTTTGCCTTGGCAACCCCTTAGCCTACTTCGGATGGGGTGTGGATATGGAGCTTTGATTGGGCTCTCATTTCCTCTCTTAACCTCACCTGCTAATTGTTTACTCCAGGGTGCTTCTGATACTGAAGGTGCTTGTGAAGCATTTCTGAGAGGTCAAAATGAACATTTTAACACAGCTGCTATTTATTTATTTTCTAAGTCATCTCTCGGTGACAAGTATCTCAGGGAGACGTGCAGTTTAAAAAAAGAACAATAATATCTTATTCTGTTGATTCTACAGGTACAGTAAGAATATAAAGCAATAAATCTGCAGCAGCAGCAGAAATGTTAACGTCCAGCAAAGCCATAAAACATGCTGGAATATCTAAGTGTGGTGGTGGTATTTAAATATTTATGTTGTATGTGAATTCCATTTATCACCGAACAAAACATTTCTTTGTTCAATTTTAGGGGGCTGCACTTAAATATTTGCCAACTATTGTGAATGATGTCAAACTTGTGTTTGACCCAAAAGAGCTTAGGTAAGTACAACCTGCTTAAATAAGAGTCTAAAAAATTGTTGTGCTGCTAGCTGTACCACTTTATCTAAAAGTTACACTTGTTTTTTGTATATGATGCATATTTTATTGTTACACTGGAAATTTGGCAGCCAAGGTGTGTTGTATATTATTACTTCTTAAAGGCATATGGAACTTACATATGTCACATTTAGGATAGGCATTTTTCCCAGACAAATGTTGTTGACCTTCATAGTTTATAGATTTTTGCAGTGTAGTGTCAAAAATTATAAATTGGGCATCAGTAGATATTCCCTTTGGGGGGTGGGGGGCAGTATAATGTATCTTACTTACACATATATTTTTCATTACAAATATTCTGATTGTTAATATCTTCCCTGAATAGATACTAATAGTATTTCATTTTATATAGGTAGATTTTCATTGGAGAATGAACCAATGAATTAATTTTCCCTTTTCAACTTTGGAAATGTTCTACAGTTATAAGGAAATAAATGTTACCTTGAAAATAAAAAAGTCTAAAATTGTCAGCAATTTCCTTCTTAAAGTTTAAGTGACCTACAAGAGCCCCAAAATTATTCAGTTGGTCCTGCGGTCTCCAAACCGTGGACCAGTGTGCACGGGGAAAGCCATCCCCATGCCAACTAGTTCTAAGAGTTCCGTCGCGCTGCAGCTTCTCCTGGCACTAACACTATCCAGAGAGACGGTCTCCCCAGCAGGCTGTTCACCTAGATTTCCGGGTAGATCTGGCTGCCCAGAGCATCTCTCTGGGCAGTGTGAGCGCCAGGAGAAATAGCAGCGCATCGGAAATCTCAGCACTGTTCACAGCGGAGATGTTGTTCCACAGACACAGATTCCGGCCAGTGAACTGGAGATTGGAGAGGTATGATTTAGTTTATTACAGGCATGCTCCAGTATCCACGGATACAATGGATACTGGGATGCCTATTAAAAAGACAGGGGAACATTAAACAAATTATTTTTTTAATCTTGTTGCAGCAAAACCACTGGTGTTCCCCTATCTTTAAAAGATGTCCCCAGTATCCTTGGTTTCAGGCATTCATAGTGGGGTCCAGAACAGAACCCCAGTGGATACTGGGGCATGCCAGTACAGTATTTATATACCACCTTTCTCATAGACCTGATTCTTAGACTCAAGTGCAGTTAACATTAACAGTCTTGACCATAAACCCCATTTAAAAAAACAAAACAAAACAGGGTTTTTACAAGTGTTGTTTTATGAGAGAACGGCAATTTCTCCAGATGTTTCCCTTCATAATGCAGTTGTCCAGGCTGCACAATGTTTTTGCTTTCAAAACTCCCACAAGCAGCTGCAAAACACTCCTCATGCTGGTTGTCGGAATGTTCTTCATTTCTTATCAATTGACTCTTTTGTACACTTCCATGTTCCTTCATCTCTTGCCAGCGACTTTTGGCTATCCATCCAGTGCGAGACCTGAGCCGATCCTGCTTAGCTTTTTTCAAGCTAGGTGACAACTCCATCTCCAGACCTGAGTCAATCAGCTGACCTATACAAGCCCTGTTTGGGTATGGTCCTGGATTAGTGTTGGATAAATGATACAAAAAAGGAAAATTTCTATCTGAGAACTGTCTTGGGCTAGTGAGGAATTTTAATTGTGGATTATTGGTTTCCAGTCAGGATGAGAAGGAAATGTCACACCAATTCTTAGGTTTTATGCTACATGTAAATAATTCTTTTTAATAATCCATTTCCAAATCTTTTAATACAGATTGCTAGCAACGTACTTCTTGTTGCTTATATGTAAATATATCTTTTCCATTTCTTTATTTCTTCTTCTTTTTGGTAGCAAACTGTTTACGGATTTCATACTGAATGTTCCAATGGGCCGCCTCACAATTCAAAAGCTGTACTGTTTGATTGAAATAGTTCACAGCGACCTTTTCACACAGCACGGTAAGGAAAAACCAAAGCATCTTTTAAAGAATCATTAAAGTGTTGCATTATTTGTTATATGCCAGTCTTTGTCGCATACTGCCTCAACTGGCCCAACACCAGTGGAAGTGAGGGGCAGCGGCAGTAGTGTCAGCCTACTGGTACGCTGGGCGTGTCTTCCGGGTGAGCGGCAGCGCGATCGCTGCGTTCTGTTGCGTAACAGCGAATGCCCGGGCAGCGGGGGCAGTGGTGCACCAGTGCAAGGTCACTATGCAATTGCCTGACTCTTCAAAAGAGAGACAGTTTGTGAAAGAAGATTGCAGAACAAGCTGCCCACTTCTGGAGACTGGTGGTTCTTGGAAATGTGGAATTTGTGGGCAATAAACAAACAGAAGCATGCAAATCTTATCAAGGACTAATCCAGGTTCTTAAAAAAAGGTGCAGGGTTTTTTTTTGGGGGGGGGATTTATGGTAACCAATCCTCATTTACATTCAGGAGTACATGGTTGCCACCAATCCTTGCTTCTCCCTTCTGGAATGCCATCACCTTGCGTAGCAATCACTGAAGAAGCGTGACTATTTTCCTAGATGATGGCCAAATCATGGAGTACAAAAATCAGCAACTTAGATTTTTTTTTTAATCCAGCATGCTTTTTTCATTCTGATCCATGCTAGCGATTTAGCTAGTGCAACTCCAGGAAGTGCGTGTAAAATAGACTGCCATTAAGGGAGATTCAACAGCAGAGGCCTCTGCCCATCCTGACCCCCTCCCCAGGCCTCCCCAAGACCACTTGGTGCATCACCAGTTTGTTTTGATAGTCCTTGGGTCAGGATGCAGTTCAGGCAGGCAGTGCATGCCTTCTCGCCAGTGCTCAAGTCATCACTGTTGTGCCTCCTGGCACATTTGTAACACACTGGCATGGCGCAGAGGCCATTGAATGGGCCGATGAGGATCTTAGGATTGCGCTGTCAGTAACCTAAGAGCGATCTGCAATAACGAATGAATGGTTTTTATCTTATGAGTTTTGGATCAGGTAAATGAGACTTTTTGATATGTTGCCAACAAAAATTAATAGTGACCAAATTCTAGTACTCCTGTTTGTATAATCAAGTTTTAAGTAAATGCAGTCCTGTAGTCTGTTTTATTTCAGCATAAAATTTTGTGGATTGAAAAGACTGATGAACAGGCCTGTGGTCCATGAGTGCTCATGCTGGAATTAAATAAGTGTCTTTTAAGAGTCTGCTAAAAGACATTGTTGTTTTTGGTGTAAGAGACTTAACACAGCTACCCCTCTGCAAACTCTTACAGTGTGACTTTTTAAACTTGCATTTGGCTAGTTACAAGAAAAGTCCAATGTATACCAATGACCTGAAAATTTTGTAAGGTATTATCTTCTGCATTTTGGACTTGGCTTAGAGGTGAAGTCAGCATGTTGGAAAATGAATCAAGTGAAGCTAGTGACCGGAACACAGGTTAGGAGTATGATAAATAGGCTTCTTTGGTGTTCAGAAGTGTGCAATCCACAAATCCCTCTCCCATTGTCAAGTTCAGATGTTGTGTCTTGCTTGGATGAAACGTGCTGGGCACTTATGTGGTTGACCCGTACTTTTCAAGATTGTACTGCTGGTGACAGAGGGTTTACTTTAATTATGCTTGGAACTTTGGGAAACTGGTTAGGTACAAACACTCTTCTATTAAAAAATGTTCATGTTGGGTTGGGGGATATACACAACGTTTTATGTTTTGAAATACATCTGTTTTGTATGCATTAGCCTTGTTGAAACTCTTCAGATAAGGTGTGCAATGCCATGATAATATTTGCTGTATTATCAAGCATTTACGTCTCTTGTACCTGAATTGCTTGTTGGACTCTATATTATTGAATGGATCAGGTGATAAATTGCCTTACCCATACAGCAATGAAGATAAAAGTAATTTGGAAATTATCATTCTAACTATGAGCACCCAAGGTGAATCTATACATTAGTTCACTTGTTAAAGGCATCTTGAATCTTGGATTATCTCAGAACCATCATCCTAGAATTTTATTAACTTAAAAATGCAGGTACCTTAGAAAACAGATTTAATCATTCTTTTTTTTTTTTTTGCCTGAAATCTAGCCTCTATAATTGGTAGAGTCTAGCCTCCAGATATTTGTGGGAGTAGATTCTAGCCTCCAGATATTTGTGGGAGTAAGTCTCATTGAACACAATGGGACTTTGAGTAGATATGCAAACCTGGTTTTCTACATTTTGTGAGTATGACATGAATACTTGTCAGCAGCAGCTCCACAGAAATATTCTGAAAAAAATATTTCTTCTCTTCCTCCTTATAAAATACTTCATGATGGTGTTCGCAGGATCGTTCTTGTAGAAATTGCAGAGAAATGTTACTTCATCCATACAATGTGGACTGCTCTCTAAAGTGTTAAATCTCACCGTATGAGTCAAATGTTTGAACTTTTGACACCTTGAGATATCTGTGCCAGACTGGCAATCCAGTGGAACATAGGGATAACTCTCATTACATGTATATTGTATAATCACATTGCTTGTTTAATTCTAGCCTTAGAGCTGATTGAAGCTAGATAAGTTGTGAGCACAAAGTCTTCAGTGTTAGTGTCTCTCAGTATCTAGTCTTCCTAGAGTTGTAAACGGGAATCTATAGATACACCGCCCTTCAAAATGGTATCTGTGATTCCTCAAATAAGTGCATTCTGTGTAATAACCAGTTGATCATCACGTCTTCTAAGCAGGATAAGAAAATTTCGTTCGCTTCTAGATGGGTTTTTCTGTGCACCAAGATGCCTTCCTGTATTTTGTCACAGGTTGAAAAATTCTGGTGGTTCTAGATCTACATAATTTTGTTCTCCATTGTCAAATCAAAAAAATCTGATAAGCAGTTTTATAATCATGATAAAGCAGTTTGACATTCTGAGAGCACCAATCACAAGGGAAAATGTATTTCCTACCATTGTCATCAAAGTTTTTATGTATTTACTGTATTTCTATTCCACTTTCTCCCTGTATGGGAGACTCCAAAGCAGGTTTCAGAGATGATAAAGAGAGAAATGTTTTCCTCTCTTTTTCATTGAAAAAGAGCTTGCAGGAGGATCCAAAGAACACTGTAGTATATCCCTGAAATGATTAATTTGTGGGGGAAATAAGTGTGGTTGTGTTACTAGTACCTAGCATATCAATGCTGTCTGTTGACTTGTATTGATGGTGGGACTGTTTAGCCACAAACCCTCTTCCTTACCATTCTTGTTGATGTCTGCTTGCTGTGCTTTTTTCCAAGTATGAATTAAGGTAACCCCATGCCTTCAATTTTGAGTGTGTGTATACAGTATCAGTGTCCTTGGTTGCTAATAATCCAGCTGTGAAGACTGTGCAGAACATATTTCCTGGGGCAGTGCAGAAGAATGTACGAGCATGCTTCAGACTCATAGCTTGGTCTGAGGTGTTCACATGGCTGCCATGCAGCAAGAAGTTGAATATAGTTGTAGACAGGGCTATTCCAGCTTCAAAAATCAGTCAGTAGGAGGATACTAAAGAGATTATAATTTTTGTCAGCCTGTTAAACCTGAGACCGCTGTCAGTCTTTTCTCACTTTACACTGGCAGCATGAGAACAGCTGCAGTATAAATTAGCCCTTTCATCAGAAGCTTTGAGTCACTGCTACAGCTGTGTGGGTTGAATGTACCCCATAGTAAGACATAGATATAACAACCTGCAACAACTGCAAAGAAAAGAATCAGTCCCTTATTAGGTAATTCCATTTGGCAGCACAGGGATAGAACAGCAGCAAAATAATGGAGTCCAAAATAATGTATTTTTCCACACTGTATGATGCTGTACAGCAGTGTTATTCAAACTGTGGGTCAGAACCCACTTGGTGGGTCATGACCTGATATCAGGTGGGTCACGGAAAGCTGGGAGCAGCCATCTTGGAAACTGTAGACCTTACTCTTGTTATAGTCCTTTAGTGAGTGTTAACAGTTTGAATTTTCAAGTGAGGGTTTTTTAGTTAATTTTGTTGTTAGTTCAGTGCTTTTACATCATATTTTGTCCTAATCTTGCATTCTGTCAGGGATGTTTCATGGTGGTACGATTGCTGCAGTCCAAGAATGCCAAGATGGCATTTCAGGAGTGTCATTTTATTATGTTACAATGACAGCACTTCCTACTTGAGTATGTCATTTCCTGCCACAACATCACTTCTAGGCTATAGACATCATTTCCGGTGGGTCCCAACACAAGTGCCATTCTAAAGAGGGTCCCAATCTAAAAAGTTTGAATACCACTGCTGTACAGCAAATACTGGTCAGTTTTACATTTAGTGCGATTGGGGTAAACTGCGAACACTGCAGTTTACAAAATAGAAGTACAAGCGTATGTGGGGGCATGAAATACCATGGGCTATTCACCACCTTAAGGGGGAATATAAAAACTATTGAGTTGCTTAGACACCTTTTTTTCAATCTTAGGGTTAATAAAATGTTTTAGTGCAGCGGTTCCCAAACTGGGTTTGCGGCACACCCGTGAGTCATGATGACCTAATTTTTGGAGGTGTGCAAAACTGACAGGGTAGATTCGGCTATGTGCATTAAGAGTTAAACAACCTGCTACTTGTGGGGAGCACCGCTGCCCAATCGCTATTATAGCCACAGAGGCTTGAGCAGCTGGTAAATGCTAAAATGCTTTGGGAACCACTGTTTTAGTGTAACACTGACATACGTTTTTAGTTTTCAAATGTTTCTAAAACTAAGCTGAGCTGGTTCATGGTAGCTGTGCATTCAGAGTCTGAAAAATCAAGTGCTGGAAAATTGCTTGTCCATAAAAGACTGTGAGCATTTGCCGTTTATATGAGCTCTTGCTGTTTTAATTCTCATTAAAAGCATTAATCAATTTTAGCACTCTCTTATGTCTGAGAGGTTGTTCAACTTTGCGTCATGTGTTTAACATGACCCCTCAGAACGCGATGTTCATAAACTATTTTAATTTTACAGATTTATCAGTTTGCATTTTACTTCAGCGTGGTTGTTAATATCTGCGTTGCAGTGAAACTGTTTTGCTTTAGCTGATGATGCCCTGCTAAACATCTGTTTAAAAAAGATTAATCCTTTATTCTTGCACACGTTCACCTGACATAAATCATTGTGGGTTAGATCTGGGCAACAGGATGAACAGATGTTGAAGTATTGTTCCTTGTGATTATTGTCTCACATTTATGAGCTATTGTCAGTCTTGGATTGTAAACAAGAGCATAATCCTATAGGCGGCAGATTTTCATTTTTCAAGGTCAGTCATTAATCAGCTTTGGGAGGTTCATAGTGACTAGTGACTAGTTTGATGCTGTTTAATATGCCAACATGTCTGGATAAGCAAGCTGGAATAGAGGTTTGTGGAATGAGCATCATTCAAAAATGCATTTTATTGACAAAGCATATAGGACATTATTGATGCATTTCTAAATTGTTACTTCTGATTTGCATGAACTGTAGTCAGAGCTGGACCATCCTTGACACTGACTGAGGCAGATGCCTCAGATGGCAGATTGGGGAAGTCAGGGTTTTTTGTTTATCTGCCTGTATTCACCACTCCTCCTGTTCCTCCTGTTCTAAAAGGAAGAGGGGAATGGTGCAGAATTGAGGTGGGATGCTTAGAACTCCATCGTCGTTTGTACAACCCCAACTCTATGGCATGCAGAACAGAGGTGGGAAAATCTTGGCTGCCCATTGGCCAAGTGGGGTGTGTGGCACCACTGTTGCTGGGCTGGTTCATCTGCCCAGCTTCATTTGGCGCTGTTTCTTTAAGCCCCGCTCACCCACTATATGTACAGTTAGTTGGTTATTCTTTTGGGAACTAGGGGTTTTGGGTTTTTTTGCTGTTAACCTGATTGGCTTTTGGCTAGCAGTTTTTTTTCCGTCTTCCCCAAACTGACATTTGGGTGGGGTTTGTTAGGATTCTTTAGAATAGTTTACTTGGGTTAGGCAGGTGGTGTGCTAGCAGGGCATCCAGAAATGTGAGCCAGGGCTGTTCTGACAACACTTGTCCACAGGTTGGCTGGCAAGCTCCCTGGCTGGATCAAGCAAAAGCTACCACAAGGCTTTGCCTATGCGGGTCAATTCTGGCTGGCTGCCTTGACCCTGTGTGTTGGTGGTGCTAAGCTATCTTGGTCTCCGATTGAGTGACGCCCATTGGGGGAAAATAGAGAGCAAGCACTGGTTCCGCCAAGCAAATAGTTGTCAGCACACTTGGGATTTTTTACTCAGTTCTTTTTCCCTACAGGAGGTGTTACTGTAATTAATCAATAAAGTTAAATCATCCCCCCTCCCCCAGGGTACCTGGAGCTGGGCAGCTCTTCAGGTTTAGTTGGTGGGCAAATGCAATTCCTCCTTCCACCATTCTCACTCTGTAATATGACTTGCACATAACTTGCACATAAATGTAAGAACATTTATGGCCCAATCCTATCCAGCCTGCCAACTTCATGTAGGATTGGGCCCTTAATGTGTCTGGTGACTTAATGTGGTGACTACCACAAGTATTACAACCGTGGGTCAGAGAGATCAGACCCCAACCTGTGCCCTCTGATGTCGTCATTGATTGGATATTGTATTTTTCTGTAAATACTCTATTTGGGGTAAATTTTGAGATGTTTTAGTTTGGAAGTTTGTCGTATTACACAATTTTAGGGTTAAATAATTTTGTATGCAGCTTGATTCCTATCTTGATTTTGTTTTAAATATGCAGACTGTAGAGAGATTTTGCTGCCAATGATGACGGATCAGCTGAAGTATCACTTGGAAAGGCAGGAAGACTTGGAAGCATGCTGTCAGTTGCTCAGTAACATCCTGGAAGTTCTTTACCGAAAAGATGTGGTTAGTAACCTTTACAGAAAAGATGTTCTTGGTATTGCAAGTATTTGGAACTGATATGAATGAACACGTGGTTAAAATAGAGGGAAAAGGACATTGTGACGTGCAGTATATGGGAAATACCTTTATTTATCCAACCCACAGTTTATTAGGTTTGTTTGGAACAGTGGGATACAAGCATCTTAGTTCTCTGTGCTGCTGAGGTATTTTGCTAGAGGAAGGAGCTGCTGGCCTCCTCTGCTGCCACTGTTGCCTATGGCCAATGTGCAATATTGCAGCCACCAGCTCAATATTAGGTGATGCAATAGGGTTCCATCTGGGTTTACAAAGCTTTTTACTCTGGCCTGTATTTTACTCATTGGAAAAATTAATTGCTCAGGTACAGACTGAACTCTTAACAACTGATCCATCCTTCCCTGCGTGACTGAGTAACTGCGTGACAGTCTGAGTGACTGTTCGCCTATTTTCTGACTCGGGAAAGTGCCTGGTCAGAATTTGCTTGCCTCTGGACTGCTAGCCCTGTCAGAATAGGTAATGAATAACTTTGCAATTTGGGCTTCTGAGTTACTGTGTTATATCCATGCTGTACTGAAAGGCAAATCTTTAGTTGTTTATGCTTGCAGTCTTTTGAAGATAGCTTTTAATTACCATTTTATCAGTAAAGAGATTTGTTTGAACAATTTTTTAAAAAGAAATTGTCACTACAGGAAGTCTGTCTGCTCTCTGGCTTCATAGTGAAAAGGATAGTCTTTTGAAAGTCTGAACGTCTCTGCCACAAGGTTTTTTTTATGTATGGGTAAATCTGAAATGTTAGATTGACGTTTGAATTGTTTGTGAAGAATTGAAACTTCACCTCAAAATCTATGTAGTGTGAATACCTACTCAGCAACCTAAGTTAAAAATGATAAATACAGCTGTGGTCATCAGCTACATTTTAATCTGAGGGTGTACACTCTCTCAGTTAAACATAATGATGGCATGAAATCATTTTAGTCACTGAGACAATAGGATATGGTGTTAATGTAAAGAATAGCTTTGTTATACACAGTTCCATGTGCCTTGCTGTTGCTAAAAGATTTGTCTTATTGTATTATATTTCCAGTCTCCCCATATCCCCAAATTTAGCATGGTAAGATGCCTTGAACTCATTTAGTTTGAGATTTTATATGCACCCAGATGGCTCACTAGCCCTTAAGGAATATTTAGCTAGGGAACTGTTGGCTTAAATCTACTTTTCTGCATTCAGGAAGGATGAGTTGCCAAAAATACTGTTTAACATTATTGTGTTCTAGTATGCTTAGATAAATGTGGCCTAAGTTAGCATTATCAGTGGGGCCTAATGTTTTGGAAAAAGGTGAATTGGTTGAGGTGTGTCTTGGGGCAGTAGCAATTAACTTGCACTTTCTAGACCTGCTGAGATGAGTGAGGTTCAGGTGCTTCTGCTTAGGAAGTAGCAGAAGACCTGCTGAGAAGAGAGCACAAGTAAGAGATGAGATTGCTGAATTAAGAAAACACATTTTGAATGATGACAGAAGTCTAGTTCCCAAATTTCTTTGGGAACTGGAAGAGGTTATGTATTGGATAACAGTTTATTCATGAAGAGTGGGAGGAAATTCAGTTAGAAAGCAGCTGTGATTAAGGTCAAGGAAACCAATTCTTTCCCTCCTTGAATGAGAAGAAAATGCAAAGTGGTGACATTATTATGCTTTCTTTTCTGGAAATGTCCTTTGCTAGCAAGTTGGTAAAATGCATCATTCAGGATGAGGGATACATATAGAAGTATAGGAAAAGAGACAATCTATTCAACTTTATAGGGGCAGGGGGATTGTTGAAGGTTACTTGAGTCACATGAGTAACTGACTCACATACATAAGAACATAAGAGCCCTGCTGGATCAGGCCAAAGGCCCAAATAGTCCAGCTTCCTGTATCTCACGGCGGCCCACCAGGTGCCCCAGGTGCTTGCATCCTGTTGCCACTCCCTTGCACCCAGTACTCTGAAGTAGCCCACCACTTTTGTAAGGAGGTTGCACAAGCCATCATTGCCTATAGCCCACGATGGACCTTTCCTCCAGAAATCCGTCCATCCCCTTTTAAAGGCATCAAGACCAGATGCCATCACCACCTCCTGTGGCAAAGAGTTCCACAGATTAACTACCCGCTGGGTAAAATGTTTTTGTTCTGGGTAGCTGTACTGTGCATGAGGCGGGGGTTGGGGGAGGAATCAGAAGAAGGTGGGGGCAGCCAGGACATAGAGGAGGGAGTGGGCTCTCTTTTCTATCTCAGAAAGAATTGATGGTTGATTGAGTCATTGATACATTGGATGAAGGATGGGTCGCTTGATTTTTTTCCCTCTGGATGAAGGAGGGGACAAAAGAGGAGCCCAAGGGATTGGGGGGGGGGAATTCTTGCCATAGGAACAAGTGACTGGAGAAGCCCAGAGAGGGGGACTAGGGAAGCTGGCAAAGGGAAGGGAAAGTGGTTTGTAGGAATTGAAAAGGAACAACTTACAACCTCTTGGCTTGAGTGTAGCAATGTGCAGTCCTCTTATCCTCCATTACTTAAGAGGAAGCCTCACTATATGATTGGCTGCAGTGAGACTACTTCTGAGTAGAGCTGCAGGTCTGTCATCCTTGTAAGCCTCCTGGCTGCTGCATACAACCCTCCTGCTTGCCACTTCTGTCTCCTCATGCTGTCCGACGCATCCCATTCGCTATTCACCTGTCCCTGTCGTTTTCTGAAGGCGGAGTCAGGAGTCATGAATTGAGATGTGTGTGTTCGTTATTGGGGTTTGTACGGAACAAATTGTTTTTCTGCACCGCTGCACTTGCTTGAATAACAACAGCTTGGCTTTGTTTACATAAATGAAATGGTAGTTAAAGTGAAGGACTTTATCACACCTTTGACTGCAGCTGGGTTGGGAACATCAGGGGAGTGTAAAACGACAACTCCGAGAACATCCCCCCCAGCACCTCCCCCCTTTTTCCAAGGAGTTGTTCCTGACCCACACTGCAGCTCACTTCACAAAAGACTTGTACTCGACCCAAAATGCCTTGGGAATTTCTGGGGCGTGAGTTGCTACGGTCGCTATGACTTATGAGTTGGGTCCCAGGGGCAGGGATTTGCGAATGACTCACGACTCGAACTTAGTGACTCCAACCCATCCTTAACAGACCTGCTATTTGAGTAGCCTTAGTAATCAAATATTTTTTGTTTGTTTTATGTTTTGTCTTTAGGGGCCGACACAACGACACGTGCAGATTATTATGGAAAAGCTATTGAGGACAGTAAACAGGACAGTCATCTCAATGGGACGTGATTCAGAACTCATAGTAAGTTTCGCTTGGCAAAAATCTAAACATATTGTTGCAATTATACTTCCCAAAAGTGCCTAAATTTTTGCAAACCTCCCCTGTGGGAAATAGTAAGAACCTTGTGCAAGTTCTTTATTCTGAGCCTCCAATAATGAATTTCTTGGGGGTTTCTTCTAAAGCAGTTCTGTTGGATTGCCCTCAATAGTATAAAAGTTAGCTTTTGGGCTGCAGAAGAAAAAGCAAAGAAGTCTTTGTGTTCATGCTGTAAAACATTTTTTTCTCTCTGTAGTGTGGAAATTGAGTGGAAGATCTTTACTAAAATATGAACTAGTACACTAAGAAATACTATTGTTCATTGTGAGAAATTATGTTATCTTTGTACTAGCTTTAGCTGCATGAAGACTTGGTCCATTTTCTGTTGGAATTTCTTCTGTCAGGCAAGCCTTTACAGAGCAATACAACAATAAATAGCATGCCTGCAGGCTTTTCCTTTCAGCAGATATATGAAGCAGCATGGCTAGTTCTTTCTCTCAGAACAATTTTGCACTAGGGAAAGTCGTTTACAAGGATTTCAGAAATATCTCTTAAAAAACAAGTATACTGTAACTAATTATGCCATATAGTGTTCATTAAGATAAAAAATAAGAATTTTATATGTAAATTCATTTTGCTCTAAAATAGTTTGCCCCTATTATTTCTGAAAAAAATGTCAGTTCAAACTTCAACAGGATTTTCTATTAAATTAACAGGATCTATTCAACTTAATTTCATTCGTCAATTATGCCTAGGTGTGTATTCAATTGCTTAATGATTTCTGGGTAAATAAGATTTTGGTTTAAATGGAAGATATTGGAAGCAGTCCTGATAAATGTACATTGCTATGCTCGCATCAATGCTTCCAGCATGGTATGGATAAATTGTTGATAAGGTTAGAGTTTAAAACATAGTTAAAAATGTTGTTTGAGTCTTCAAGCCATGGTTTAAAACAATGGTTCCCAAACTGATCAGTTCAGTCAGGGAATCACACGTCCCTGTCCCTTTAAGGGATGAGGAGGGGGAGGGAAAAGGCAATGCAATCCCAATGATCTGTGCAGGGGCAGAGGGTTTTTTTCCCTACTTACTTCTGCCAGTGCAGCCTCCCCACAGATGCCTCTGCAAAGCTCCCCAAGCCTCCTGAACAGTATAGTAAAAGAAGTTTGAAAAGCACTTCTGTTTTTCGATTGAAACCAGGAAGTGCTTTCAAACTTTTTTTTTTATACTATTCAGGAAGCTTGGGGAGCCCTGCAGAGGGAAACTGTCATCAAGCAAAAGAGGTCCTCAGAAACATTGCAGATAATCAACAGCAAGTGATACCTGTGAACTTCCCTGACCCCTGACTCACCCTGATATAAGTCAAGGAGGCAATTTACAGCTCATTTACTGATAAAACTTTCTTGACTTATAGGCTTGAGAGCATTACATTTGAATGTACTATAATTATTTAATGAATGCTGACAGTATCAAGAACTTTTAAATGAGCACTTACCATTTAAGATTCTGTGCATTTCTGAAAGGAATTGGTTTCAGTCAACCAAAGTTGATTCAGTGTCAATGAAGTGGTGAGACTGCACTGCAAAGAAACTTCAGAATGCATCTTACCTTTCATTGATCAGTGCCAGATCGAGAATAATGTAGAAATATTTATTTTTCTAGGGTTTTTTGTGGGGTGGGGTTGGTGTAATAACAAAAAATTATTTTATTTACAACATTCGTATCTGGCTTTTCCAATCCTTCAAGGTAGGTGCTCAAGGCAATTCACAACATATTAAATTATCACAACAAAGTATAGTAAAATGCATTAAATACGTTACCACATCAGAAAAGAATATCAAAGCAGTATAGCTAAGAGGAGACAGACCAGATTAACATAAACTTATGCTCCAAAAGATTGCAAAAACACGTTTTCAGTTGCCATTAGAAGGATGCAAGTAATGTAGCCAGTCTTCAGCTAGGAGCATGGAGTTCCAAGACCTGGGGGCCCCTGTAGGTAAGACCCTCATGTGTCACGGCTAAATGCATCTTTGACAGTGACAGACATACAAGAGCGACCCTCAGTTTACCTAAGTGAACAGTTTCTGGGAGGGGGCCTTGAATAAGAGCCCCATGGACCACAGGTGACACATGAGCATCCAGGTGCATCCTGGAACATCCTCCGATTGTAAACCTTCAGTGTATGTAGAATAGGTGGACAATTCATGACCTGGGCCTCAGAGTTCCTAACTATTCATACTTCTGTCTTGTCTGCATTTAATTTCAACTTTTTTGCTTGTATACTGGTGATGAACTACATAAGCAGTTTCATTTATATCTTAAAGAAATAAATGGGGCACAAAATTGAACCCTGCAGGAAGCCAAAGGCCAATGTCAATGGCAGCACTTTTCAACCTTTTTCATCTCATGCCACACTGATAAGGTGCTAAAATTCTCAAGGCACACTGTCAGTATTTTGATAATTGACAAGGCAGAACAGGCTGCTGGTGGTGGTGGGGACTTACATCCCACAGTGGCCCTCCTAATAAAAGACCCTCCCCCAAATTCCCATGGCACATCCGTGAACTATTCGTGACACACTATGTGTTGTTGCACTGGTTGAAAATTGCTGGTATATCGTGTCAAGCAGGAGTCCCTGGTACCATTTATTAAATCTGCATTCTAAGGAGGACCTGGAAATTCAGATATTACTGAATGTTGTGATAATAATAGAAAAAATTATTTTAAAGGCAAGCAGCTTAATTCATAATATCTGCAATTTGACTTTGAAAAAAATCATTTTCTGAAGCTAGGCAAGTCTGGGTTTGGACAATGGCTGGGTGGAAGACCAACAGAGCCTGATATATTTGGTTTCATGGCGGCAGAACATTCAACTGTAACTACATTTGTTACTTACTAATACCACAACTTCATTGGGACAGATGCGCACATTGTAGATGTATTTGAAATTTTTATGTTTTTCCTCACACAAACTTCTGCTGGACATAACAGTGGCAATGCAAAAACCAAAACTAACTCTACCAAATTTTGAAGCTGATCATGAGGCTAATTCATGGGTAACTTGAATGTAATATTTCCAATATTTGCTGATTCTTTGTGACCAGGTCCTAGAGCAACATCTGTACAGCAAAAGAATAAAACAAAGGATGTGGTTCCCATTCTGGCACAGTTGGAGCATGCCAGTAGTGTGGACTTTGGATAAAGACTGATTGCAATCCAAAGCTAATCCTTGATGAAGTTTATAAATCATTGGCCTTTTTAGTCTACTGCTCCAAAGCTTTAAATTAAACTTGAAAGTATTGCAGACCTATAACTCATGACAAATGCATAAAAAGAAAGCCCCCTAGAATTGGTGTTCCCAAGATGTTTCACTATTAACATTTGTTAAGGGAATGAATATTCAGTTCCTTCGTAAGGCAACTCAATAAAACTGCAAAACAATGGCATCTTAATAATATTTCATGTCAATATCCCAAGAGATGGATGTTTTTGTGATGATGCTCATTTCTTATTTTAAGAGTTAGACACAATGGTCTTTGTACTAACTTTTTCTATTATCAGGCTGGGCATTCCATCTTCTTAGAGAAAAGAAGACACGTTCCTAAGGAAATGTGGAAATTATATTCCAGTTTCCCCCATCCATGTATTGCCTTGCAGTTCAACCACAACATATAATGCTGGCCAAAGAGTAGGACACCACTAAGTTCTTTCCCTTCCTTTTGCCACTAATAAAAAGGCGTTCTGTTTGAGGCTTGGAACCAGTCTTCAGACGGAGAAGTGCTAAGAGATGTGTATCTGTTTGCTGTGCTCCTAATGTCTGATGTTGCACTGCATTCAGAATTAAAACATAGTGCTCTTGGAGCATAGGTTTGCATGGTGACTTTCCTTCCTGATGTAGAAAACTTGCACTCAAGATATACATAATTCAGAGTATTAGTTAAAATATTAAATTATTAACGACTGTACTTTTTAAACTTAACTGCTGTGCAAATCCAGCACAGTTGGGTGAAAACTGAGGCACAATATAGTGAAACTCAGTAATGGGTAATATATTTAATGCTAAAAATGAAATAAAAAACCATCCATTCTTGCAGTCATTCTGACTATAGAGTGACAAAAAACTTCAAACTTCCCAGGATTTCTCAGGGTTCGGAAACTAACCCACAATCTATAGCTTCACTCCTTGAAGGCTCTGTGCAGCACTTGAGCACACGTTTGTTCTAACTTTAAAATGGCATTTTAAATTATTATTGCTGCTTCAGTGAATGCAAGGTTGATTGGCAGATTGTCAAAATATTTCTAAAGCATTAGGTTGGCTTTTGTTGGGTGCAATAAATCTTGTTGCTTGAAGCTATTGTATACTGAATCTTTAAAGCCTCATGGGTACATTATAAGGTTGTGTTACAACACACAAAATAGAGAGGTTTGTATTACCTAGTCAATCCAATATATATGTTGGCTATAGGAAGGTTCTTTGGAAGAAAATGGGTGATCTTGAATTTTTTTCTGCTATTAGAAGAGAGCAAGTTTAGAAGGAAAACACATCTCTGTACAATATGTAAATAAGCCACATATTCGAATATGTTGGAAAGTGCCATAGAAATGTTAGTGAGAACTGAGCATGAATTTCCCACAGTGCCCCATGAGTTGATTCAGACAACTTGTCTTTCTCCAAATGTTGGCTCCTGCTGTGTGACAGTGATTATCTTTGAATGTGTGTGGTGGTGTTTTTTAATGAAGGCATCTCGGTGGTATGTATGAGATAGCTGACAATTACAGGCAAATTGGCTTATCATACCTTAAGTGCCATGAAAAATGGCATTTAATCCTGAGCTGCACAGGACTGATTTGAGATGTGCCTTGTTACATAAGACCACTTCAAATAAGATTCAGAATCTTAGGTTTTACTGTTCTTTATTAGGTTTGATTAGGCATTCAGTAGCAACTGCGCATTATTAGATGTTCATTGCTATTTTAAGCCAGCCCTTCCTCCAAGCAGTTGAGAGTGGTGTAATTCTGGATGTCCCATTGTTGTGTATAGGCAACATTCTCTGATACAAATATCAAAGAAAAGCCATTATATGTCAATCCCGCCCTCTCCCCGGGGTAGAAAATTTCACAGCCATTCTATGAGATAATTAGACTGAGAGATGGTGGCTGACTTAAGATCATCCAGTCACTTTCATGACCGAGAAGCAGTTTGAATCCAGGTCCCCTAGAGTTTAGACATGTTTTGTCCACATTGGAGATGTGGACATGCTCTCCAGTACAGTGCAACAGTTGTACACATAGCAAAATGATGCTTCTAGACACCATTGCACTTGATTCTAGTCTTCATAATTTATGAAAATCTATCATGCTGCTTCTTGTGAAGAAGAATATAAAATTATGGATCCCTATTAGCCAGAGTGTAAACTTGGTCTGCTTATTTAATCAGTTTTTAATTGTGAAGTTATGGCCTCAAGAATGAGCATAAATTTAGTCTGCAGTTCTAAGTGCTTTGTTTCTAATGTACAAGTAAAATTATTTCTACTAATCCGTATACTGGCTATATTATTATTTTCTCTTTGATGTAATATTTTTCTGGACAGCATATTTAACAGTTTGTAGAGTATATGCTAAGCCTCTAGACTGCATTATTTGTGTCTGTGTCAAGTTTTTGTGCAACACATACAAACACATGCACATGAATGCAATCCCTAGAACTGTGGTTCTCAAACTTTCCAGAGCAGGACCCATTTTAGAATGACACTCATGTTGAGACCCACCAGAAGTGATGTCATTAACCTGGAAGTGATGTTATAGCCAGAAGTTACATAATCAAGCAGGAAGTGGTGTCAGTGTGATATAATCAAATGAAACTCCTGGAATGCAAACTGGCATTCTTGGACTACAGCAATTGCACAACCATGAAATACCCCTGACAGAAAGCAAGATTAGGACAAAATATGTGAAAGTACTGAACTAAATTTAAAAAAAAAAGCCTCATTTGAAAATTCAAACTGTTAACACTCACAAAAAATATAACAAGAGTAAGTTCTGCAGCTTTCAAATGGCTGCACCCAGCTTTCCGCAACCCACCTGACATCAGGTCTGACCCACCAAGTGGGTCCCAACTCACAGTTTGAATAACACTGCCCTAGAATATATAGAATATACAGTGTGTGTGTGTGTGGGGGGGACGTAGTGGTACAGCGGGTTAAACCACTGCTGCTGGGCTTTCTGACCACAAGGTTGGGAGTTCAAGACTGCACGATGGAGTGAGCTCCATTGCTTGTCCCAGTTCCTGCCAACCTAGCAGTTCAAAAGCACCTAAATGCAAGTAGATAAATAGGGACCACTTCAGTGGGAAGGTAATGACATTCCGTGTGCTACGGTTTATAGTCATGCTGGCCACATGACCACGGAAGCTTGCCCTTGGACAAAACGTCGGCTCTACAGGCTTTGAAACGGAGAATAGCACCGCCCCCTATAGTGGGTCACGACTAGACCATTCGGTCGTGGGGAAACCTTTACCTTTACCTTTTAGAATATATTGACAATATTTTTTGTGAAATAGCAAGGTCTACAAGATTTATGTTGATATACTAATTTGTTCATATACAATCACCACAACAGATTTTGTGCTGGCTGATGGATTAATGATGGGGAAGAGAGCCTAGGCCTGACTTGGGCCTCTCTGTGTTCCATGTCCAGGCAAAAGTCCAGTAACTGTACAGGAAATTCTTCTTCACTTGAGTTGGCTGGGCCATTTGTTGAAGGAAAAAAAGGAGGAATCTAGTGATGGAAGTGGGATTGCAAATGGAGGAAGAGAGATCCCTGAAAACACAACTTTGTCAACACCCATTGCTCTACCATCCATAGCAGCAAGCATTCTTCTACTCCTGCCAAGGTGTTGATTGATTGTCCTTTGATATGAGTCTGCCAGGACTGCCTTTCAGGTTAACTGTCTTGGCCTATATGACCTGTCCCTGACAACTGTGCCTGAAAAGTACATGTCAGATGGATTGTAGAATAGGATTTTGAAAAAGATGCACCCTTCTTTTGGAAATACAAAATAAACTTTTTTTGCTCATGTTCTTTATTATCACCTCTTCCTCAAGGAGTCTGATCCCTGGGGAACATAGAGCTGTTCTACAACCTTCCCATGGTAATGGAAAATGTGTCAGAAGATACTGATGTGCTCGTGTAATGATATGGCTGGTTGGCCTGGTTAGGAGAGTTGTAAAGATGTCATCACTTTTCAATTAATGAGGATTAAGTGAGAAACATGCCATCCTTCAAAGTCAACGAAAATTCCTGGAGTCCCTGAAGAAGTATCCCTGCTCAGCCATAAAAACTGGACAGGAATACACTCCTCTGCATACACTGTATATAGTGTATATATCCCAAACTTTCAGGCTTTGTGACCTACCCTGAACGAAGAGGTGGGTTGCGGGCTCCCAGCTGGTTGCTGAGCTGTCAGGCACTGTGAGGCGTAATGCAGTTGTTGTTTCTGGGTCAAGCCAGTGTGCGACCCACATCGTGTCACACTGCACCCTATAATACAATATGTTGCCAAACTAGGAGTCAGGACCAACTGGTGGGTTGCAACCCAACTTTGGGTTGGTTGCAGGCCCACTGCAACCAGGAAGGCAGCCTCGGTTGCATCATGGCGCAACCCAGAAACAGCTTTCGCATCATGCACCGTGCTTCCTGGTTATGGTGGACCATGACTCACTGATGGGTCATGACCCACAGATTGAGAAACAGTGCTGTAGGGAAGTTAAAAGCAACATTCATAGTTCATGGTTATTTGGTCCCCAGGGATCTCAGCAGCCTATTCGAGAGGTAGCAAGATCTTAATTCAGAACTACCACAGACTTGACAAAATAGACTCCCAGAGTCAACCAAAAGACTGTCTTCATGCACTTTTAGTTTGCTTGTTTGACAAAGTGGCCATTTTGATTTTCATGAATTAATTGGTCACAGATACCATATATGAAGAAAGACATTAAATAATTTCCTGGGCTGGCGTGTTACTGTCACCATTTTATTCAGTTTGCCATTGCAGTTGCCCACTGATGTCATTCAGGGGGAACGGACCAGAACGGGCTCCGTGGCTGGTTCCGCGTTCCCGACAAGTGCCAATCAAAAGTGAGTTCCTGTTCCTAAATCATTTGAATGACACCACTGCAGTTGCCCCTTATTTTATTTGAGCTTGCCAATCCTAAGAAATAGCATCTGAAGCTCTACTCATTTGACTCTTTTGAATACTGAAGAAAATACTTTGTCCCGGCCCCATTTTTATAGAGTCATAACTTCAACCAGATTTGTACTGGCCAACACACATTTATACTGTCTTAAAAATTAGACCTATTCCTGCATATATTTGGGGTGCTGATACCCAAAATTTTATGCGTTTTGCCCTATCGCATCTCGTGTCAGAAATACAATATAGCCTCATTAGTTGGTAGAATGGTTCAAGCAGCTTCCTTGTGAGGAAGTCTCTGCCATGGATTCCTCATGAGGAAGATGCTTGAACCTTTCACTAATGAGGCTAAGCTGTATCTCCGAAACACTTTAGGAATTGGCACCACCAATTCATATAAACCACCATTGACCTATTCTGAGAAGATGAGCAGAATGGACAATACTCTCTATTTGGGAGCATGTTTACACCAATGACCTAGCATGCTCACCATGAGCATGCTGCCCTGTCCAGGACTTAAGCTGTACTGTTCAAATGTCTTCTAGTGGTAAGCACATCCTGAGTCTGGGCTTCCAGATTCAGCTCAGTTTCTTACACTAAACAATCTGAATAAGAATTGCATTATACAAGTCTTCCTTTTTGAAATGACAAGGCTTCACTATGAAGCTATTCCTCTTTTTAAATTTGTAGTATCCAAAGTGTACCTTGTAGAAATGGAACATACTATATACATTTTTTTTTTAGCTATACACACTGTATTCTGCTAAATAAATTGGAGAGTATAGTTCCAGGAGTCCAAATATGCATGGATACTTTATTAATATGGAAATAATGCTAGACGTTGTTGGAAGCCCACTGCTTTGTTGAAGCTCAGTGGAATGCTGTGCTTTTATGATGCCGTTAGTGGCAATGATAATTACAAAGTTTACAAATAGTATTAAGCCAGTGCTATTACACAGATGCTATTGAACTAATCCTATCTTGATTTTAAAATGCTCATGAAAAATTAATCTATTGGATTTTAAAAACTTAAAATAGCAATGAAATGTTGAGGAAGAACAGCCAGCCCATCCCGTATTGTTTGTACAAGCGTGTTCTTATACACCAACAGTATAAATTAAAAAATAAAAGCAAACAATTTGTATTTTAGTGTTTTTAACTTTAATATTTTTTTTCATTTTCTCCTGACTATATAAAGTATCTTACAGTGATCTATTTTTTAAGAAAACAAGTGATATTTACATGTATTGTTTCCCAATAATAATTTCAAAACAAAGATCTGTGTTACTGCTGATTTATGGGAATTATGCAAACTTAGAAAATATTGTCCCTGTAGTATGAAAATAGCAAGTAATATAAAATTACTGCAGCATTTCTTGGTTAAAAATGGAGTTGAAGCATGATATGAATGTCAGTTTTTAAGTAAACCACTGTTTGGGATCACATGATATTGCTAATGAATTTAGTAGGAAATTAAGAAGTACGCCAGGTTGGAGAGTGATGATACACTTGCTTTTCACTATAGTACTTGCTTTTTATAAGAGATCTCATCAAAGTGGAACTATCGCCATCTCAATCACATATTGTATTTAGCTACACATTTTTAAGAATTAAATCTTTCCCTCATAAAAATTCTAAATTGTGCCTGAGTGATCCTAAATGCAATACAATATGATACGTTTTACACACTTGCAAATAACATTTTATTACAAGTTACATAGTATGGTACGATAACACAATATGTAATTTTGACCAAGAATATGTATTTTACCTTTTGATAGATGAAATGTAAAAATTATTAGTGGACTTTTTAGGAAAATACTCTGTTTGCGTATATAACGCTCATAGTATTGGTAAGTTTCATTTGTCAGCTTCAAAATGGTTGGTCAGCTTCTCTAGCTTTTCCATTTGGAGTGCCTGTACAAATGAAGTTTTTGTGTTACTTGCCAACAAGGAAAAAATATTGTTGAGGATGTGAATTGAAGCCCATAAAAACATAAGCTGTTTCGTGAAACACAAGGCTCACAAAGAACCTTAGGGGGGTGGGTGTTTTATGATTAGTTGACACATAGTACTGTTTTTGGCTCAGATTCCAAAACAATTAAACACACTGTGGCCTGCAAACCAGAAAATCATTAATGCATATCCTATGCACACCTTTTTTGCTGTTCATTTTCCCTCAACAAGCCATTTCCAAATTAACAACCTGTGAATGAAATTAACGGCCCAATCCCGAAGGCATGTATTGCCGGCGGTACACGCGTACTGCTAGCAAAAATGTCACGAACTTGCTGTAAAGTACATCTATGACATGTGTATGCCTATGCTGGGACAGCACTCATTCAGTGCCAGGATCCAAAGCGAGCAGGCAGCGGCCGCTGGTAAGCCCATTTGGGGTGGGGAGAGGAACCGGGCAGGGGAAAGGGATAGCTGGCCACGAGGGAGTGGGACCTGGTGGTGGCTACCACCACCGGATCTTATCCTCGGTGGTGGCTTGGACAGCCTGACATGGGGCTGCTCAATCCACTGCTGGCAAAATAGCTGCCGGCAAGCCAAGAAGCCCCATTGCAGGCAATGGGGCTTTCCCCAGGGGAAGGGGACAAGCATCCCTTTCAGGGAGACATCAGCAGCTACCTCACTGCCATGATGCAGCAGTAGGCTTTTGGCTACCATTGTGCCCACAGCAGTTAGGCAGTTCAGGATTGGGCCTAAGTCATACTCTGATTTTGTGATGTTGGAGTTGGATGAAGACAAAGGACAACAGGGCTGCTGGAGCAGAAATGGAAAAACCTGCCCATGCTCATATAGCTTCTAGCATGTGCCTTGGGTTCTTGAGATAGTATGGTAGGTATTCAGCCAATTGACTGTTGGTATTGAGCAAACTGACAGTTATGGGTGAAGTTGTACATACTTCCTATTCTGGCCATCTCTGAGCAGCAGCTCCCTGCATCAGATGGCAAGCTACTTTTTGGACTTGGAAGAGTTTAAAAAGCAGTTCGTTGGGTTGAATGGGGTATTGCAATCAGCAAAAGTAAACAAAAGTCATGTTACACAAGTTTCTGGATCAGAGTCATGGTCTTCAGTGAGAGCATGAACATGGTGATTGGAACAGAGCTGCTCATGTATCTGACAATACTGTTTTCCAGTAGCACATAAAACATCTTAGCTTAATCTACATATGCCTATATTGGAGGATTTGGCTAGTTTTCATAAAAATAATGTATTTAATGCTCTGAGATATTTCGGATTCTAAAATATTTATGGTGGAATCATTTTGTAAACAGTTTTTGAACTTTTTAATTAAAAACATTATAAAATACATTTCATTTTTCCTCTCCAACAGAAAACAATTGCACTTTCCTTCATGGGCACAGAAATGCCTTTCTCATCCTTCAACTTTCACAAAAAATACTTTAGAATGCTGTTTGCTTATGTACAATGATTTGTAGCCCTCTTGGAATTTTTCTAGAAAGGTGTAAGTTTTTCATTAAAGCATAAATAGGAAGTAGTGTTTTGAAGTTGACCATAACTATAGCATATATCGTATAGTCTCATAAACTAATCAGCATCAGCAATTTTCTGAGGAAAAGGACTAAATTGTTTGCTTTGAGATCCATGTAAAATTGCTAATATTTTAATAGTGAGGAATACAGCATATTCATATTCCTTTGAAGTTGGAGAATCTATCAACAAAATTATTTGTTCCTTCTTTCTGTTCCTTTCCAACATTAAAATAAACCTGTCAAATGTTCTGGGAAATGAAACTATAGGCCTAATAGAATTTTTAGATGCCTAATTGAAATTTTAAAATATATCAGAAAATTCTCATTTTAATGCACGTTTCCCAAGAAAACTATTGCAGATTCTTTTCTAGAAGCACTAATAAAGGAAAAAAATGTTGGGTATAGTCCAATAATTGTTTAAGCATTTTGATTTTAGTGAGTGAATTAATCAAGTCTTCGACTTTTAAGTGTAATAAATGAGGCTTAAAGATTTTGAATTTTGGCCCATGCCTAAAGTATATAATTGAGGGTGAATTTTGTATGGTTTTCCTCAAATTGCATGATTTCACAGCATTATAGCTCAAAGTAATGACTTGTTAATGTAGAACTTCAAATATGGGCATTTGGATGGCTGGACAGCTTTTTCCGATGTGCAACTAAATTGCCAGGCTCTTGTGAACTTTTAAAAAGCACAACACATTATAAAATATCTGGCACAGTGTGTCATAGTGTGTATATAGTGTTTTTTCAAGACTAGATTACAAAAGAGTATTAAATTGTGGCAGCTGCCAATGATCTGTCACTTAATGTTATCCATCTCTTCTCCCCCCTCCCCCCCATACCATGCCAGAACATACAATTTTAGCTGTTGGGTACCAACAGATTTAAAATGATATCTAAGAGAGCTCAGTGCCCCTAGCTTTGACCCTGTCAACTTTGCAGTGATTAAAGGCATGTCCTGACTTTGGGTGGCTTTTGGCCGCTCACTATTTGGAGTGAGCAGTAGATCTGGAGATGAGAATGATACTAAATTAAAGGTGCCAACATTTCACTGAGATGCAATAACTTGGCTTAACGCTACAGCACAAAAAGGCAAGTATACACATAATCACATCTTAAAGATTATTCACGGTCTTAGACCATTTGAAAAAATTGTGCTTTCCTCAGGATTTTATGTGCTGAAAATGGCACTACCCAACCCCAGCATATTTGAACACATGAAAAAAGGTATTTGGGAACAAAAGGCTCGCTCTTTTCCTTCACAAATAAATAAATAAATCTTAATTGTACTGTTAGATGTGAAATGGCAGTGTGACATGTTAAAAATGGTTATGGGTTAAGGGGATTAGGGAAGAGTAGTTTTACTTTCATATTTGCCAACATAAATTTCGATTCTGATTTTTGTTTTTCTTTTACATCCCACACTGGTGAAATTTGAATAAAAAGTTGGCAAGATGTGACTTTTACACCTTGCTCTCAAAAAATTAGTTCAGAGGTACAAAGGCCTTTTTGGTACATATGGTGAGAACAGAACGCTTCCATAATACTGTCAGAATAACATGGGCTGACAGCCACCTGCTCAAATTACTAAGTTTTCTTTTTTTAAAATTTCAGAACTTACGTTGTGTTCGTGTGTATGTGTGTTTTCAAAGAAGGCCTTAAATTCCATATATTACGGACTCAGAGAAACCAGAGTTTCCATCTTCCATGCTTTTTTGATTCAGTTTTGGATTTTTGCTTGGGAGTTGAGGAGTAACTCTCCTGGGAATAAGGCAAAGGTGCAACCTGAGTTTCCTCAATAGGATGAAGTTTTCTCAGAACTGGCTGTAGTTTGTCTTCTTGCTGCTTAAAATCTAATTCCACACTAAATAGTGGAGGGAAAAGAGAAAATAATAATCAGTTGCTGAGATACAGATTTCAGTTCAGTCAATGTTGACAATGAGTGTGAAATGCTAAAGAAAACCAGATGTCTGCATACCCTCAAAACATAGCATGGAGATATTTAAAAAATATAGTTTCCATGTTAAAACAATCCATAACTTTTTCAACTCCATAACTCTTTCAAAATGCAACACTACGAAAAGCGAGTATCTGGAGTACAGGTAGTCCCCTTCTTAAGTACGAGTTAGGTTCTTGAGGCCTGTACTTAAGTTGAAATGTTATTCATGTGATGTTAACAAAATTGGGTACAAATTTCTGTAGTGGTTGACAAACAATATGGGAACTTTTCTCCCCCACCCGAAAAAACCACAGACTCTCCCTATCTCGTAAGCGAGTGCTATTGTGCCTGTGCAGTTACCGGACAGACTGTGCCTGTATGAAAGCACCACATGGCTGTCCTTAAGTTGTGACTTCTATAAGTTGGATGTCCTTAAGTAGGGCACAACCTACTTATGGCATCTGACTCAGGATAAATGAACCCCAAGGTAGCTGTACCCTGTCAGTGTTTAGAGTGAAGGCATACTGATTTTCAATTACCTTTTAGGAATTACCTTTGTCCATTGCTTAGGGGCAAGCTTGCAACAACTTAAATGAAGCAGTTGCAAGAACCACTGTGTGAAGAAGCCCTTGCCTACCTTTCTTAAGCTACTGTATAGCAACCTTCATAGCCATTAATGAAATCAGAACTGTCTGTGATGCTCAAATGATGCAGTCTAGTTTTATGAGTGTTAAAAAATAATCTTCTCCAGTTCACAAACCCATTCAAACAATGTCCTTTTGCCTCTGCTTTGTTTTTGAGAGGCTCAATCTCACTATTAGTAACTCAAAGCTGAAGCTCAGCCAATTATAAAGCCAAAACTATTAAAATTCCTATAGAGCATCACATTACAAAACAAAACTTTCAAACAAAGATTGCAAGGGAGAAACAAAATCAGATTTATTAGTTATTTTAAGATTTAAAATTGCCACATAAAACGGAAGTTAAGCTCATAAAATATGCATCCAAAATTGTAAGCAGTATGTAGAGTGGGAAATCCTGCTGGCTGCCCTGCAGTTAAGGAAAAAAGACTCAGAAGAAATTATAGCTCAGAGATCAACATACATTAGTAAAATACATTTCAGATTTAATTCCTAAAAACAGGCATGATTCTGAATTGCAGCAACAGGGCAATTAGTAATGGTAATGCACAGAGATCTAAGAAAGAAGATAATCTAAAAAACAACACATTGTTTGGAATGTTTCTTGAATAATACAAAATAAAGTAAGTGATGCAGCAATTTCTCACCTGTTTGTGGGTCCAACAAAGTGGAAAGTCAAGGTAATAATGAGCTTGGGTGTTGCCTCCCTCCCCTTGCAAATACAACTAAACACAACATATCAAATCTCTGTGAATGTGATGTGGTCAGTTGCTGCTATAAATGTATTCCCACACAATCTAACAAGAAATGACGGAACAGCGACATTTTGACAAGTAACCATAAGTACGTCTCAATTTAAACATCTAAGTCCATGTAAGCAATCAGGTCGCCTATGTGTCGCCTTAGACATACACCACCGATTTTGGTGGTATTTGTCCGATGAGAGGAAAGGGGCAGATTTTGAACAGAATAGGATCTGGCATGCGCGACTGTCACAGTATCCACTCCTCCCTGATCCCCCACTGCTGACTTACTCAGGCATCTGGGAAGACTGCTGCCATGCTGCCAGCACCACTAGCCATTTCTGATAGTGGCCATGTGGTGCGCAATAGAATGTTGCATTTTCCAACACCTTAAGTTGGGCTGTGTTGTTGTAATGTTGATTTCCAGTAACGCAGCTAGATGACAGGATTGGGTCATTTGAGTTACAGTTGACTCCCTTTCTGCTATGGAATAAGAATTAGACCTCCATTTACTTTTACTAGCAATTGCTGAATCCATAAAGCAATGAAATAGACGCGGAAGAGGTGAAAGACAGTCAGTCCACCTGTTTGTAGTCTGATAAGCCATTCCATACCTAGAGCTGTTGTTGATAAGCCCTGTTATCCTGCATATAACCTGGAACTCTACTTGAGTCATCTCTCACTCTTGGTCCCTGCTTCCTTTCTTCCCTGTAGTTCATTTTTCCTTCTTTTTCTTCCTAGCTTCAGGAAGCTTCCTAGCTTCAGGAAGAAAAAGAGCAAGCGTGCTCTTTCAAGAGGCTGTCATTGAAGAAACATAAAATGCACATGAGTGTCAGTTTTTTGTTACAATATTCTGCCCTTCTGCAAATCAGGATGGGAATTTGGACCATGTCATTCTCATTATTGAAAATGCAACACTTTAATATGTGTAAAATATTTTAAATATATTTCTGAAAGGATACTGTAAGGCTTTCCATGAAATAAATCACTTACAGTATTCCTGTAAGACTTTTGCCAGCTGAGTGGTTTCTGTCTCATGTGATGAAGTGCACATCATATTAGCCAGCCTTTCAAATGAATGAAAGGAAACGGGCAGCAACCTAACTCTCTTCCACCTACAGCAATAGCTATTACAGAAATACCTCCCTAATGCTTCTTCTTTTAGAGTAATTTGTTACAGTCCTGTTGGTGTGATTGACAGCTATTCTAGCCAACAGGAGCACTGCATTCTGGGAAGTAAAAAGCTGTTCCTGCCTCATAGACACTGTTGGATTCCTACAGTGTTGTTCTACATAATGCCCAACGTTCTGACATGTTTCATGTTATGAGCCGACTCTGGACTTCATTCATTATGCAGGGAGAGAGCCATCTTACAGTACTTGCTTTCAATACAGAGGGTCCTAGGTTGAATTCCTGCTATGTCCATCTAAGCTGGGGAAAGTCCCTTTCTGCATCCTGGAGAACTATGGCCAGGCAATGTAGACAATGTTGGACTAGATGGACCGACTCACTGTAGGATTACTTCATGCATTCATTGTGAGGGTGGGTTCACTGAGAGGGTGAATTGGGACTTGCAGTAAGACTGCAATTTAAAGTTAGTTTAAAGTTGGATAAGGCTCTAAGTAGGTATATGAAAATGTAGCAAAACTAGTTTTTAACAAGTGTTCCATTCCTTAAAGAGATTGCATTCCAAGCCAAAGTTGAGTGTATGAGTTCCAGAAACAAATAAATTTTGGGAAAGATATACAGCAGTTATTTAGTTGACTAGATGCTTTTCATCTTTCATAGTTAACTTTGTTTTTACCTTGTTGTTTGTGGTTTTCTTTATTTTTCAGAAGCACCTACATTAATATAATTTTATACATCAAAATATATTTTTAGAATAAAATACAAGGTTAAAACTAGATACCATTTGCCCAATACTGAGCCACTTCAACAGCGTTCTCCCTTGCCAACATAAGATCTTCCATTGTGCATGTAGAGGGGCACCGTGTGCACTGTAGCATATGTGAAATCGTTTGTTCTTCTCCACATTCACACAGCATGTCTTTTATGGGGAAACCCGATTTCCTCAGATTGTCCTTAGATCTTCCTACTCCAGCACGCAGTCGATTTAAGGATTTCCATACAGGCCATGGTTGTTCTTGACCTAGTGGAGGGCATACATATGTTTGTGCCCATTCACTTAGCAGCTCCTTGCTCGCTTTCCATAGTTCCAAAGCAGTCTCCGGCAACTGCTTGTTGGGGGGGGGGCGCAGTCCTAAGGAAGCTATTCCCGCAATTTCAATCTTGAAGGTGGAAGTTGATGGCCGTACAGTGGGTGTGTTTCTAGGGATGTTGCTTTAACCCACTCCTTCTGCACTGCGCTTTCCCGATGAAATTTGGGAGGGGGAAGGCCAGCTAGGTAAAGCACCTTTTGTATTGGAGTCGGTTTTAGGCATCCTGTGATCAGTCTCGCTGTTTCATTTAGTGCCACATCCACCTGTTTTGTGTGATTACATCTATACCAGACAGAACTGGCATATTCTCCAACTGAGTAGCATAGTGCTAAAGTGGATGTCCTTAATACATGCAATTGGGCACCCCATCTTGTGTTCATTTTCCTCAGGTTATTATTTCTGGCGAAGACCTTATGTTTGGTGTTAAAATAGTGGTTCTTAAAAGTCAGTGTATGATCCAGAATTACTCCCAAGTATTTGGGGGTCGCACAGTGTTCTAAGTTGGTTCCATTCCAGCATACCTGCAATGTTCTTGATGCTTCTTGGTTTTTCAGATGGGAAGCACAGATTTGTGTCTTTAAACAATTTGGTTTTAACTGACTATCCCTATACTCAGTAGATTCAAAGCCTCAGTCAGTCTTTCCTCGATGGCCTCGAAAGTTGCATTCTGTGTGGCAATTGCCAGGTCATTGGCATAAATAAAACTTCTGGTAGCTTCTGGCAGAGGTTGGTCATTAGTATATATACTGTATTAAACAGCATGGGGGCTGGCACGCTGCCCTGTGGCACTCCATTTCTTTGGATTCTCCATCGGCTGTGTTGTCCCTGAAAATCTACAAAAAATCTACAATTTTCTAATAGGCAGCCTATAATTTTTGTAAATTTAAAATCTTTTGTAAGATGGTAGACTTTCTTCAACAGGGCAGCATGATTAACTGTATCATAGGCCGTAGTGAGATCTATAAACAGCACTCCTGTAATTTCCTTCAGTTCAAAACCATCCTCAATATATTGTGTTAAATTAAGGATTTGAGCTAAACAATTTTAAAAAGATCTAAAGCATGCTTGCTGCGGTATAAGCAGGGGGTCTACTATCTCAGTTGATTCAGGATTAGACATTCAAATATCTTATATAGATGCTAAAGAGAGATATGGGCCTGAAACTTTTTGGATCGTCTGGTGGATTGCCTGGCTTTAGTATGGCTATCACACGAGCCTTCCTCCATATCTTGGGTATCTGAGCGGTACTTAAAACATCTATTATACAAGTTAAGTAGCCATTATTTTGTTTTGGATCCAAAATGTTTGATCTGCTCAACCCGAATCTCATCAATGCTGGTTGCTTTACCAGTCTTGCACCTACCTATTGCCTCTTCCAGCTCTCCCATAATAAAAGGGTTTGTCAGATTGCTCGTCTTCCATTCCTCATTCCTCACTTGTCTCAATTTACGTTTTTATAAATTAAAATCTGGTTTCCTATTAAGTACAAACTGGTGGGCAATCTGATTGGATGAAATATTAGCATGTGGTGATCGTTTAGTTACATAATTGTTGAGGTGGTTAAGAAATCTCCATGCTTTTTGGCTGCTGCAGCTCATATCCATCTCTTCCATAAACTTAATCCATCTTTCCCTTTTGTACTCCAAGATAGCTGACACTATCTGTAGTTCGGTACTGATGGTATCTTCACTAAATGGGTTTGCTTCAAAAAAAGGTGAGGTATTTCTTTAGTAAATCAGCTGTTTCCCGTGTTAAGCCTTGGATGTAGGAAGTTCTACATCCTCGTGGGATTGATTTCCTGGAGCATTTCTGAACAGCTTCCATAAACTTGTCATAGGAAGAAGGATTGGGTTCAATATTAGATACACTGTTGTCCAAAGCAGCAGAGAACTGGGCCAGACAGCCTTCTTAAAATTATATCTTCTTTGGAATTTCACAGCTTGTGGTTGAACAATAGTTATGACATCACAAAAAATTGGTCGATGTTGAGTATTGGGCATTAGCATCAGTAGACTTTGAGCATTGATGCACCACATTTTCATTTAACAAAGATTAGATCTGGATTATAGCATCTCCTCCATCTAACACTGTTAAAGGATGCTGGTAGTTTACTATCATGGATAAGTGATAGTTGATAGGCCTCCGCCCATTCTACAACAGCCTCTCCACTTTCATCAGTATTATCATAACCCCACAAGTTATTATGGCTGTTAAAATCACCTATTACAAACCTAACAGGTTTATTGCGGAAATTTTATGGCTCAGTGAAAGAAAATTATATGGATGGTGATTTGTATTCAGATGTCACTGTACAGTCACTAAGTACAACAGTTATTTCTATATTATTTTCTTCCGTCTTTGCTGTGGACAAGATATGGAAGTCAGCTCTTATAAAAATTGTGCTTCCATATTGCTGGTGTGGTCGTCCAGCAACCAATTGCATCCCAGGAACTCTAGGGTGTCGCTGGTTTTCGCCCCTATGTGTTTCTTGCAGGTATAGAAGGTCACACTTGTATTTCTTGCAAAGGTCTTGGAGCAGGTCTTCTTTGACCGAGGATATTCCTTCTATGTTGACAGAGGTCAATGTCAATTTGGGCCCTGAAAAGGACCATTGTTTGAAATCATTCTTCCTGGTCATCTCTCAATGGGAAAAGGTGCTTCGGGGTTGAAAGGATTTGCCGGTGACACCACCTTTGCCCAGGGGACACCCGATTGCCAAAGGAAAGTCAGTCTTCTGGGAGGCTCCTTTCATGTTGTTTGTGGTAGTCTGCATGAACTCAACTGAACAGGCATTGCTTTTAAAAATCACTGTGCCTGGCTTTGAGAGATGCAAGCTTTGATCCCCAATTCTCTTGAGCCAATAGATGTTTTACTGAGATGTATCTTTGTAGGGATTTCATACATCTAATTAGATCTAATCTCATAAAATTATCTTAATATACTAACTTTTTAATGTGCTGTTTTGGATTAAAAGTTCACTTTTCATAGATTGTAATAACCTGTTTTCAGTTGAGCTCAGAATTGAACACCAGGAGAACCATCATATTTAGGGTAAAATTATTGAATAAGCCTAATACTTTCTAAAAACTGAAACAGAGCAGAAAGTATCCAAATGATAGGCTGGGTAAGTTTTCACTAATTTTTCTCAGTGTGCAATCCTAACATGGAGTTAGGCTGGCCCACTTAGGCCAGCAAAGTTTGGCTGGCACAAGGGACACCATAAAGTATGTCTGGACCACTCTCGGAACCAGAGGAACTCCGAGAGTGGTCCAAACGTGCTTTAAGGTGGCCCTTGAGCTGGCCAATCTTTGTTGAACTAACTGGGCCAGCCTGACTCCAGGTTAGGATTGCGCTCTCAAGAACTCCAATTCTATAATCTAGTTTAATCAGTTTTTGACTACAGAAAATAATCAGCACAATATAATAGATAATAAATCTTTTCTGAACCTGAAATCTTCTAATCTAAAACATTCATAACTGATCTAAACCCGTTCACAGACGGAGGCATTCTATATAAATTCAGTCAAGGTTATTTCATTAAGGTAATTCATGGAAACTGTCTAATATCAGTGCACCACATATTTAACAAAAGGTTGTTTTAAAGCAGTAATAGAAAGGGTTGTTGTACCTGTTGATAATGACTACAAAAGTAATAAAATCTTTAGTGTGTTTTTTATGACAAAAATTGGCTCGGCGGGAATAGGATTAGCACAATTTCTGCATAGAAATCCCTTTACCTCTCAATAGTGAGTTACAATAAGACAGAAATATTTGAGCTTGATAATACTAATAATGCATAACTTTTTTGCTGCATTAATCTCATTTGGCAGTACATCTGCTTTGCAGTTTTATGAAATATAGCTGATTCTGAATGGAGGACGTACTTGATCTCCTATTTTGTGATCTTCACACTAATGGGATAGATTTTTTTTTCCTGCTTGAACACTTATCAGAGCAAAACAAAAGAATCTTTTTATTACATCCTTGTTGTTAAAGCCTGGGGAGCTTTATCTGTATTTTTCTCTTATCAATACATTGAAAAGAATTGTCACTCCAGTCTGCTGGAGATTTTAATGCTCTCTACATTTTCTCCATAATGAAAGAACTTGGTTGATCCTCTGGTAATAATAATAAAAAAAAACCCACAAAACTAAGCCAAACACAAAATTAAGCCAACTACTGATGGCCTTTAGTATTACCTTAAATTCTTTTTTTTCTTCTTCACGTTTTTATACCACCCTTACTCAAAAGAGCTTATTGTGGTGTTCATGGTCCCCCCTCCCACTTTTGTCCTCACAACAACCCTGTGTGGTAGGAGAAGCTGAGAGACAGTGACTGGCCCAGGAAGCTGCATGGCTGAATGGGGACTTGAACTTCCATCTAAGTCCAACTCTTGAACCACTACCAAATCAATCTATAGAGAGGTAATTCTAGGTGAGGTGACTCAGTTTCTTCTCATGAGAAAGAGGGAAAAGAGAGTGAAAATGTGTTTGCTGCTAGAGGCTATTGAAATAAATTATGAGGAAGTGCTTTCCTTGTGTTGGGGCATTATTTCTGTGTATATAGTGGGCTCTCATTATATTCAGGGGTTCTGTTCCAGGAAGCCCCACAGATAAGGAAAATCTGTGTCGCCCCTGCCCTCCCCCTGAACCCAAACAGAGCTCAGCTCGAGTCGGGTCCAGAGAGATTCTAAAGCCCACAGAGGCTGCGGGCAGACAGGCATGGCCTTTGCGGGCTTCAGAATGCCTCCAGACCCAACTCCTGTTGGGCTCAGACGGTTCAGCCTGGCATCCATGGATCTTGAACCCAATGGGATCAGATGCCCCTCCCTGTATATTCTCCAGGCTCTTGGGATACAGAATTACTGGTTGTGGATCCTGCTAGAGTTAGTGGCTAGGGCTTTCCCCTCTGCCCACCAATGCAGCCGTGCAATGGGGGATGAGTGCTATTCTGACTTGTAAAGCGCAGTCTGGGTGACAGAACTGATTTTACAGTTTTTGAACCCAGGATGATGGATTCAAAATCAGCCGTCTTTTGGAGAACACTGTCTGCCGCAAAAGCCCTCCCCGTCCCAGTGCTTACAGTTCTGCTGCACTGCCTATCTATTCTTCACCCAGTCCAGGCACATGGATGCTCTGGGCAATTGCGTCTATTGCCCAGCATCCTTGCAGGCTTTGTGGCAGGATGTTCAGGCAGATGAGACTGCCCAGAGCATCCCGGTGCCTGGATCAGGTGAAGAATGGAGCAGCAGCACAGCGCAACTGTAAGCACTGCTTATGGGGAGGGAACCAGGTACCACAGACTCTCGTCAGACACCAGATCTGGCCTGCAGGCTTGGGTCTGGCGAGAGCGTGTCTAAACTTTGCAAAGAAGGAGCATAGCTATTATCCTTCCCTCCTTTTCAATCAACGTAGTTAGAAGTTGGGGAGGTAAACCTACATCAAGCAGAAGGAAGTCCTTCCATTGCTGGAGAAGCAGGAAATGAAGGGCATGCCATCTACAGAACTGACACATACCAATAGGTCCCATTTCTCAAGGTATCTCGTGTTGTATTCTTCATATTATCTCTTTACGTTACATTACTTCTATGTTGGTGTTCATTTATGTAAAGCTACTTTTCACAACCTTCTTTTGTAAGACAATCATCTCCATTCATATTAAAAATAAAAATTTAAGGGGGCTGTATTCAGAGAGCGGTGGGACGTGGTAGCGCAGCGGGATTACTGACCTGCAAGCTTGCTGACCGGAAGGTTCCTGACCGGAAGGTTGGCAGTTCAAGACTGTGCAATGGAGTGAGTTCCCATTGCTTGTCCCAGCTCCTAAAAATGCGAGTAGATAAATAGGAGCCACTTCTGTGGGAAGGTAACGGCGTTCCGTGCACCTTGGCGTACAGTCATGCTGGCCACGTGACCACGGGTGTCCTCAGACAAACGCCGGCTTTACAGGCTTAGAAATGGAGATGAGCACCGCCCCCTACAGTCGGTCACAACTAGACCATTCAGTCATGGGAAGCCTTTACCTTTTATTCAGAGAGTAGCCTTGGGTATGCCCAAGGTTTTGAGCATGCCTGGTGGAACTCTCTACTCTTCTTTGACCTTTCAATGCCAAATTGGAAACTTTTCAAAATACTCTCAATTTTAAAAGCAGTTTGCAATATGGCATGAGGATGGGGAGGAGCTGATATGCAACACACACATGCCTAAAACCTCTTGTATATACTGAACCAGCTGCACAGTTCTTTGGAATTCAGCCTGAAAATAGGAGAAAAAGCAAGTAGATAGTATATGTACGTTTAAACATGCACGCGCACACTCCCACACACACCCCGATAAGGGTTGCTAAGGATAGTTTGATGAGTAAAAGGAATAACCAAAGAAAGATTTAAAATGTTTGGAATCTTCATCGTTCATGCAGTGGTCTTTAATTAGCTTTCCACTATTGTACCATGCCACATTAATATTCCAAAATGTCATCTTGGAAAAAAAAATTAATTACGTTTAATCATTTCTACATTTCACTTTCCCAGTTATGCTGCACTTGACAGTAGATGATGCAGTTGGGTAGCAATGAGGACAGTAGCGTCATTACTGTGAGGTTGCTTTTCTGCTTCATTTAAACCTGTTTTAAAAGGGTCTCATTTATGTGAGCTTTCCAAGCACATCCTACTCTCACCCTGCGAGTACGTTCCTGAGTTCATATGCAGCATTTAAAGCACATTATTGTTGAGTGCCTCTTAGCTGCCCGAGTAAATTTTGTTTTAATAAGGACGAATTCAGAAAAGTATTTTTCACTTGTAAGCATCAATGCAGAGGCTCATTTCTTTGTCTCAGCTATTGAACTACCATCAGAGCCCTGTTGTATCTTCACTGTGCACCTGGGGCAGCCTCCGATCTCCCTTTCTGGGTCTCAAACCGTTGCTTAAGTCCTGCAAATTTAATTTTGTGAGTGCGAGAAACACTGTGAAGAACAGACAACAGTCTGTCCCTTTCTCTGCTCTGTCTTCTAAACCATTACTGTTCCAAGGAGGATGCAAAAGATTAGTCTCCAGCTCTGGCTCAAGTTGTACTGGTTCTGAAAGAGTGTGACAGCAAAGATTCCCGATCAAAATATGAATATGGTCTACTGAGATCTAAATGTTGAGCGGAATGTTTCAGACTGGAGAGGACAGCTGAATATGCGCTAATTCCAGATATGGTCTTCAAATGTTCCTTATCTCCAAATGTTCCATCAAAGTTTGGGTATAGATGTTTCAATGCACCAAGCTCTATTGCTAGTGTAGTGAACCAAATGCATTTAGGTATTTCCAAATCAGATCAAGACCTACTTAGTAAATAACAGTCCCATTTTTTTCTGTCTGTTTCCCCTTTTAATAATTTGGTCCTTAATGCAAAACTCCTGTATATATTAATTTAAATTCATTCCAGAAGATTTCAATCAATACTTTTCAGAAGATTTGAATCTCTTTCTTTGAGTCAGTGCTCTCAGGAGGCCTTAAATTACTTACAGCTCAATCCTGCATATTTATTTATGAACCCAGGAACAAATACTCACTCTCTCTCCAGCACAGCTGTCCTACCAGGTCCAGCTGGCATGGTGGGTTCCAGTGAAGTAGCTGCAGCACTGCCGCCTCTCACTGCAGCAAGCCACCAATGGAGCACTAGGCATGCCATTGACAATTCCCCACATACCGTCTCTCCAATGTCAGTACATGTGGAAACGTTCAGATCTTTCTAGAACTACAGGCTATAGACTATTGGTTGTACATATGGCTAAAATCAGTGCATTGGGTGATTTTAAAATAACCACTAAATGGCAAGTGGGTTTTTTTTGGGGGGGGGCAGTCCACTCAGTAAGGGCCAAAGTACAAGGACAATGCAAGGAAGAAATGCATTGTGTTAGACCAGCAACTGTTTTTGTCCAGTGCAAAGCATCCTTGGGGGGGGGGGATGTGATTTGGAATGGATAAATATGCGTGGGAGGGGGGCTAAACATTTTAACTACCCATTGCTTTTGTTCTGGAACTCCTCTCCCAGGCTTCCCCCTCCCCTCGGGATATCCAGGTACATGCCTATGAAGTAAGAACTAATGCAGAACCCTGGCTGAGGTAAGGGGGGGGGAAAGCTTCTTTACCATGAGAACTCTGTGACTGCACCCAAACCATAGGATATAGTGTGCGCTCCATCGTCGTGGCTGCTGGGAAGAGGTTACTTGGGATTGGACTGCTAAGCCCTCCCCTTCTTCAATGTGGCACCTCTTCAGATACTTATATTTTTCAATCTTCAATCATATTTTACCTTCCCCAGGCTAAACATGCTAAGCTTTTAAAATTATTTCTCATAGAACATAGTTTGCACATGAGATTTCAGCAATGGAAACATGTGAAACAAAATCCATCTGAAGCCATTTAATCCTTAAAAAATTTCTGAACTTCTAATTTCTCTAATGGCATATATTATGGAGAACAACCAATGAGATGGCATTAGACTTCCCCGTGACTCAAATTTATGCTGAATGGATTATGCAATTGGACAGTTTAAAGATATTTGGAGATTTAATCTTGTGTCTTAGACATGTGACAACCACAGGCCAGTATTTTAAAACCTCGCCTTTGTCTATTTTCCCCTGCTGACTGCACCTTATCTATGATTGCTCCAAAACATAATGGTATGTATGTACCCTTCCCCCATCCCCACATAATACCATCTTGTTTTTACTTGTATGCGGCGCTAAAAGTATTGAAATTCTGCATCACAATGATCTAGATTTTAAATTAAATACACACTATGATTTTAAAACAATTCAATTCACACATTTTTGCTTATCTTCTGGAAATCATGCTCAGCTCCACAATTCCAATTACTAGAGGTATCTTTGCATGTTACATTTTTAATGGATACATGTTTATATGGACCTGGGTTATGTTACCATGAAACCTGTGATATGGAGACACTTGTCTGTTCCACTATGAAAATGTGCTGCTGCGAGCTGCAACTGCCTATACTATGTCTTCCCAGACGGTCAAAATGAAGCACAATGAGTGTATCCAGATAGGCCAGTTCAAATAATGCAAGAAACCATGGTATGTGTAATGATTAATAAACATAACACCACCTGCTTTAGCCAATTTATTCCCTTATCCCCTTCACTAACATAGCTGAATTTTAATGCAAACAGCCTGGCTTTATTAAAGCATAGCGTTGCATGTCATCTGAACCTGGGACATGTAGTTTTCAGGGTAGGATATGAAGTAAGGATATAATTCTATTTTCATACCCTGATTCATAAACCACCCTTAAACCATAGCTTCTGGGTTTATATGGCCAGGCACAAGTCTCCTGATCATATTTGCAATGGCTGTCTATCCTTGGAATTCTGTAATATGTACTTTCTAAAAATGTGGAAAGAGATGTAAGCAGCAAGTGAGAGCTCGCATGCTTAAAGTCTATCTTTTTAACCCCAAGGCTCTATTACCTCTTCTTAATAAGAAGGTAAAGTGCTTGGTAAAGTAAGGTAAAGTGCTTGGGTTGTAAATTACCGTATTTCCCCATGTATAACACACACCTTTTTTCCAACGGTTTGGGGTCTAAAAACTGGGTGCGTGTTATACAAGGATGTGATTGCGGGACTGCGGCTTGACTCCTTCGCCCTCAGCTCCTCCGGCTAGAGGGCTCTCCCCTGGTAGAGGCTGCAGAGGACTGCTTGCCTGCTCCCTTGCCTTCCTGGCTCCTCCGCTGCGGAAAGTTCTCCCTGCAGCGGCGGCGGCTGCTTCTATAGTTTCCCAAGTCCTGGGACCGTCTCGCGCACCTTCTCTCTGCAGGCCGGACGCTTGGACGCGGGAGAAACAGGGCAGGGAAGGAGCTGTGCGCCGAGCCACAGACGCAGGCGCAGCTCCCTCCCAGCCCTGTTTCTCCCGTGTCCAAGCGCCCGGCCTGCAGAGAGAGGGCGCGCGAGACGGTCCCGGGACTTGGGAAATTGTAGAAGCAGCAGCAGCAGCCGCCACCGTTGCAGGGAGAACTTTTCGCAGTGGAGGAGCCGGGAAGGCAAGGGAGCAGGCAAGCAGTCCTCTGCAGCCTCTGCCAGGGGAGAGCCCTCCAGCCTGAGGAGCTGATGCATTTTTTAAAAGCCCACAAAGTGGGTTACCTAGCACAAGAAATGAAATACAGTAGAAGTTATCTGCCTCTTGCATGCCTCCTTGAGCACTTAAAAGGTGCAAGTTTAAATAAAATGTAATCATGCAACCAGTAACGCAACATATTTTTTTTCAAATTTCTGGCCCCAAAATTAAGGTGCGTCTTATATTTTGGTGCGCCTTATACTTGGGGAAATACGGTAGTGCCAGCTACAGAGTTCTGCACATGCACATTGTAAAATACAAATCTGATTTTTTACCTTGTCATATTTAAAATATTTTATAAATTGGATTTTATACTACAATAAGCATTAATTTCCTGGTGTCCTGTGCTTTCTTACTGAAATACTAATTTAAAATAGCAATTTGCATTTGATTGTCCACTAACAAATAAAATCATCTGTATCCAATTTAAAAAGTGGGAACATGAGAATTTTTAACCTACCTATAGATTATACATGCACTGTTCCTGCATGTGTCACAGTTAGATGTGTCTTGACCAGTCCGATATGAAAGCCTACAAAAATAAGAATACGAGATAATTAAGGCTATTTGCTTCTGTTTTCTAGCACAGCCAGAACTTTTATCTTGCTTCCCATTTACTGTTAGTCATAATTTTACCTCTGATCCTAGAAAGAAAAAGATGATTGTAAACTTTATAGCAAAGGGCAGGCAGTTTGTTCAGTATAGAGAGATACAACTGAAATGTGTAGAATGAATGGGATGCTCACATATAATTAAGCATAATCCAGTGCTCATGTTTTGCAGAAATATGCAGGCATGCCCCGGTATCTCCTGGGGTTCTGTTCCAGACCCTCCTGTGGATACCTGAAACAGTGGGTGCTGGGGATGCCTTTTTAAAGGTAGGAGAACATCAGTGTTTTTGCTGCAACAAGGTAAAAAAAAATGTTCCCCTATCTTTTTAATAGGTTTCCAAAATCCATGGTATCTGTAGATAACGGAAACCATGGATACCGAATCAGTAGATACTGGGGCATGCCCGTATTCTTTCCTTCCAAGTAATGAGGTGAAAATTCTACAGCCACCCAAGAGCACTAGTATGATCTTCTCAGTCATGCCTTATCATACGAAAGGTGTACAAATCATTTATTAAAAATCTTGCCAATGTGGTGCTCTTATAAATTTTGTGGTTATTGATGTTTTTTATGCTGTCAACATTCTTTGTGGAATGAGGACATCCAGAGCTGGATAAAGAAATACTTTGTGGTAGGTAAACGTGACCTGTCGGCCACATGTTCCTTGATTCTTCTTTAATAGTGATTTATACAGGTACAATTTTGAGAAAGCATAAAGCTGCAGGTTAATATGCAGTTGCATGAATATATTCCAAGAAAGGTAATTAAACATAAATGTGCAAACTGAGTGCAGAGTTTTATTCCAAATATAAATAAAATTCAGCAGTTTGCCCATAATTGTCAATACAAGAGTTGTCTTCAAATTGTAATCTTCAGGATTATAGTGCAAGTAGATAAACATGTTAAGGGTGTGAAGTGTGGGCTATCACTCTTCGTTAGGAATATTCAGGCCATTGGATTAACAGTGAATTTTCTGGGCTTTCTTTCCTTGGCCCAGGTGTTTAGAACTCTGAAAACCCAGGTTCTAGAAATGGAGAGACAAGTGTTATAGGAAGCTGCCCACAAGATTTGCTCTCCACTTTATTTCCAACTTCCATTTTGTCATGGTAAGAGGCCGGATTATCTACAATTCCTTGGGTCATTCCCAAGATCATTGGGCTTTTATGTGGGCTAGATGTAATGTTCTTCCTTACAGCGTTTTGTTGGGTAGGTTTAGTAGATCAGGGGGTAAAGTGAGAGAGTGTGCCTGCAATGTAGGTGCTGCTGAATCTTTGCATCAAATGTCTGCATAATTTTTTATCATTACCATGCGTCTGTATAATTTCTGCTTGGGTGGAGGTAAGCCAGGCTGATCTTTGAAGACCCTTGAGGACTGAGTAGAAGCATAAAGACTCAGATCCAGGCCTTTCGTTCTTCATATGTCATGCTGCCTGTTAATGTGACATCAGCTGGAATCTTCCATGTGTGCTGTGCTTATGTTGCAAATGGTTTATATGTCTTAATTTTGTTTACAGACTGTTAAGTTGCAGGATCCCTATATGCAGGAAGTAATGATCGTTTCAATTTGCCTAGTTGCACCAATGTAGCAGTCTTAAAATTGTAGTTTTCATAAGACTTTATATACATGGTCTTTTTACTTAACTTTTGACTCATTGCCAAAAATGGAAAATACATTTTAGCATCCCATTTAAATAAAGGGATTCTTAACCTTTTATGATTATAGACTCCCAATGGATTGTCCAATATGTCCTCATACTGCCTTTACCAGACTATCAAAATCTCACCATCAACCCTATTAGGTACCAGTTTGACTTCAAAAGATGTCAATAGCTTGGTTTTACTTTATATGTGGGACAACTAGGAACAGAATGCCCCAGTCCCTTCCGATAATGGTGACTGTCGAATCCAGCGGTCACCAAGCTTGCAACCCCTGTGTCCTGCAAAAGCTGTTTCTGTTCGGAGCAGTAATTACTATTCAGCCGCGCTGCTCACAAGAATTCCACCTCATCGCAGCAGAGCGATGCTCTGGGCAGTTGTGTCTGTAGTCCACTGCCCCAGCAGGGTGTGCACCTGGATTTCTGGGCAGATGCGACTGCACACTCTGCTCCGTCCAGGTGGGTATCTTGGCAGCAGCATAGCAAAACGGTAAGCACTGCTAATGGTGGAGATGACTGCAGCTGCAGCCCCACAGGCCAGTCTGGAGAGTGCTTGCCTTATCTAACAACAGATTTATTAATTGTTCAGTGAGCGAGTCCCATACCTCCATCATTTGGTTCCCATACTGTCAAGGTTACCCCCTGTTAAGAATCTCTGCTTTAATAAGAGGGAAGTCTAGAGTTTGCATCATCTGATATTCAGGCTAGGATCCAAAACACTGTCAAGATGCCTCCAAGAGCCCAAGGGGGCTTTAAGACTTGTCTTTCCTCAAACAGCCCATCCCTTGCAACATAGCAATATGTTTTTGAAAATGAGGGGGTCCTCACCATCAGTTTGTGATACCACGTAATAGTCAGTTGTCCAAAGTTAAATGTTCCCCGGAGCTAACTGAAGTCCCTTGATTCAGCCTAAGTTGCTGTTTGGACCATAGCCTCAATACCCTCACCAATTTATTACCATCTCACAAATAACCCTAAATAGGTTCAGGCTGCAATCCTGTGCACATTTTCCTGTGAGTAAATGTTGCTGAATATAATGGGACTTATTTCTATCATTTTGATAGGGCTCCACATGACTGTAGTAAACACAGATGACTACATATTGTACTTCTTCTCTAAAGCATTATTAATGTGCCTGCAGTAGTAATATAGCAAAAGATGCTGATATGTAAAGATGTCGTATGAAATCAAATAACTTACTGCATCCAGAGTGTGGATAGGAGAAAACAGTGGTTTGTTTGCACAAGTACTGCCTATAAACTGCCAACTCTAATGCAATGAGAACATCATTGCAGCAATTAATTACTGTAAATGTTGACTACATTTTTCTGTCACTGAATGCAGTGCAAAACAAATTGAATGTATAGCAACTTTGAAGTTATAAGCTTTTCCGTTATAAGCTTTCCTGTTATTTTAGGATGATATGAGGAAAACGTTTCCCAAATGCTTGGCCCAGTTAGCTGTAACAAGCATCTCATGCAAATAACACAGATGTGCAGAAGATTCCCAATGAGTGGGGCCATTGTAATGAGTGGCATCTCCACAAGGGGGCCATTCTTGTTGCTGCTGCAATTTACATGACCCTAAAGTGAGCAAGGTTTTTCAGGGTCGATAATCTTATAGAGCCAGCCATATTTCTGTCTCATACCATTTGTTTTTGAGACTGCCGTTTTGAATAAAATATATTGAAATGGTTCATGCAAATGCAACTTTAATTCTTTTAAAGTAAAACTGCTTCTTTTAGAAATATTCAGCTTGGACAGCTTTGGACAGTGGGGTCAACTTTTCTCTTTTTCATGTAGCACTTCATTGAAAATTAAAAGCAATCCTTCCAGGGGAAAGAGTTCCTTGAGCAATTTTAGAATCCTTTGGGCTTCTTCTGGGATTGTGGTATGACCAGCTCCCCTATCACAGTGGCTGCTGTTCTTGGGCTAAAGGTTAGAAGTCCTTTCTGACATAGCTTGATCTGATGACAAGGTGTGTGTTTTAAATAAAGATAAGCAAGCAGAGCAGCTTCCACTGAGGAGCCACACATGAATGCCCTTTTCAGCACATAGCAAGCAGAGCAAAATTAAATAGGACATTCAGAGTTGGTGCTATGCTTGCTTGATGCAAGGGTAGAGGAGCCCTCAGAAGTGTCCCTGCTTCCAAAATGTTTCAGCTCTCCTTCTGTTTACACCAGGCACTGGATTTATAAAAGCTCATGGGAAAATATTGCACTGCAAGAGATTGGCTTTTTCGCATGACGCCTCAGCTTGAACTTTCTGGCCCTTTCCTCTGCTGAGAAGTCTAGTCCTCCTGATCTATAAAGAGTGAAAACAGGAAGTCAAAGGGTGGGGTTTCTTTCTCCTTGTGGTCATTGTCCCCAAGAATAGATAGTGCCTCTAGGATATTTAACTCCTCTTGCCTGCTGTGAATACAGAGGAACAAATAAGCTGTATCACAGGGAGATAACAAATTTTCATGACTAACTCCTATAGTGAAATCTGCGTGATTCACTGTGCTGGATCACAATCTATTTAATATAATGAAGTTCACAGTGAATCTAACTCTGAGTAACCAAACTTTGGACAAATGTGTTATTTGCTCCAAGGTGTTACTGATGATTGAACAATGCTATTACATCAGTTCACAGCCAGGCAGAAATACTTGCCTTAAACATTCCATTGGACCCCAGTCAATTCACCTCTGTCCCTTGCCAAATTAATTTAAACATGAATTACTTTGTTTTCAAGGGTCAGGTAGGTTGATGAGTTTAATGGCACAGCTGTTATGCAAATTCTTTTTGACTGGCTTATACCCTCACAAGCATGTATTGCTTAGAATCCCTAGCTGAATTAGCTCTCAACTATTCAGTGATTATTCTACTTCATGGACTGTGGCTAATAGCCCTTAGCCAGTCTGAGTATAGGGATTAATAATATCCTAGTTATTATGTAAATGAAAGCTCCCTTATCCAATCGGATTCTGGTGAATTTCATAATGGAGTACATTTAAGGGTCAGTAACTCCAATATCCTTGGGCTGTGGTTTGCTTAGTTCCATTTCAGTATGCTGACAGTAGACATAACAATTTTAGGTACAATTACAACAGCCACCACCTCTTTTATCAGGTTGCCATGCAGAGCAGAGCATTTACAGAATGAAATATTTTCAGAGAGTCTAACATCAATATCATAATACCAGGGGGAAAAAATACAAGACTGTCGCTATTCAGAATTGTGACAGAAGGATTGCCGTTTCCCCAAATAGGATAAGAATGTCTTGTCTTGGAGCACTGGACAAAGAATGCAAGAGCCCTATATGTACTACGGTGCATTTGTAGAACTTCTACCTACATTTGACTCACTGTTTCATTAAGTGAAGAGGTAGTGTCTTCATGTTGCTACCCGTATGCCAAATAGCCTCTACCGTTAAAGAGGATGGTATAATCTATGCATGCATGCACGCATGCACAAGAGCACACACTGTGTGCATTAGACTCCTTATAAAGGCTTGCTATATTACACTATGTGCTGCAGTCATAGATTGTTTTAAATATGTATCTTGTAATTCTTGGGTAAGTTGGCAGACATAATGAATTTTTGGATACAAGATTCTGACACCTGGGGTTCTTTATTTACAGACGTCAATATATTTATTGTAAGTATAATACAGGGTGAGCCATAAGTTTCCATACATATGGTTTTTAACATTTTATTATTTATATTTCAGATACCCTAAAAATGCATTTGAATAAAGAGCAATGAATTGAAATCATTCTGACGGCTGGGTCAGGAAGCAGTCGCATAGTATATAAATAAAAATGGTTTTTCATAAAAAATGTATTTTTTCCTATGTATGGAAAATTATGGCCCACCCTGTAGAAAAAAAGGTAGACTAAAATGAGATAAAGTGGCAGGAAAATCTCTCGGATTTGAATATGCTTATTCTTCTGGATGTATTTCAATAATACTTGGTCACTGTAAGCGTATCCTTGTTGTTTGACGTAAGGGAAACTAGAGCTGAAAGCAGTAATCAATGTTCAGGGCTAAGACAAAAGAATTTAAGGGGGAAAGATGCCAAAATAAGCCTAAAATGCTGAGTTTAGTTTTTCTACATGCAGGCTTATCAGAGTCATCGTCATGTCTCCCTTGTGATACAGCATCCACTATGGAGTTAGCTGTGGGTGCAATTTGTCAAGCATTGCTGATGTGCAACCATTTTTCACTTCAATGGTCTTGCTCAGCCACCAGCTCTTTTGAAAAAAAGTTGCGTAATCCTGAAGTAAGCCATGTAACCAATACCAACATTGAAACTCTCTTCAGTGAAATAGCTGCCAATTCTTTTAGCATGCAATGTTTTGGGCTCCCATAAATTTATATGTTTGATTTTTAAAAAAATATAAAATGGGTATACTGCTGTAATGTCTGTAGCTCAGTGGGGGAGAGGAACTATTTTCTTGTTTTCCTGCATACAAGCCACTTTGAAAGGCCTCGGCCTAATGGCAATATAACAAATAAACCCTGATCTCTGATGCACCCCCTGAATGGTAATTCCTGTTTCTCCTTCCCACCTAGTAAGACCTATAGATCAGTGTATTGCAAACTGTGAATTGGGACCCACTTGGTGGGTCATGGAAAGCTAGGAGCAGTCATCTTGGACATGGCAGACTTTACTATATTCCTTTCGTGAGTGTTAACAGTTTGAATTTTAAAGTCAGGGTTCTTTTCCTTTAATTTTGTGTTTAGTTCAATGCTTTTACATAATATTTTGTCCTGATCTCGTTTTTTGTCAGAGATGTTTTATGGTTGTGCAGTTGCTGTAGTCCAAGAATGCCAGTTTGCGTTCCAGGAGTGTCATTTGATTAAGGCACAATGACAGTACTTCTGGCTTGATGATGTCACTTTCATGATATCACTTCTATGTTAATGACATCACTTCCAATGGGTCCTGACCCAAGTGGCATTCTAAAAAGTAGGTCCTGGTGCTAAAAGTTTTGAGAACCACTAGATAAAGGAAGATAGGCCTTGGGTTCGTACTCCTTACTTATCTCACAATGGAGAAACAATTGACCCAGGAGATCCTTCTTTTCTTACTAGTACACAATTCAGGTGAACTTGATAATTTTGAAAATAGGGTCTGCTCTGACCAGCAACATTAGCCCTTTCCCATTTCAGTTCGCTTCTTCCTATGATTAGAGCAATGGAAGTAGAGAAGAAGCTTTCTCTTACATTACAATGCTGAAGGGTTAGAAAAGCCAATATCTGACATGATCTCTGGAAAACCACTATAGTGAAACACCATTGATTAAATATTATTTAGCATTGTTGGGAATATATGTATATTGCTTTTCAACAAATATAGAAGGTTTGTGGAGGTAGATACTTTAAAATATTCCTCCCTATTTATTCTACATTAAGCATTTATTCGGACACTATTTATTCTACATTAAGCATTGGCCAAATATAGTTAAATAATTGAGGGCTTCTGTACTGTCAAGTGTTCTGCCAATCCTGAATACACAGCTATTTAGGGTAGAACAAACAGCAAGCATTCTACCTGTCTCTAAGACTGCCCTCCCTCTCTGTTGCATTGTTAAAATGATAATTAGAGGATGGCTTTGGCAATTTTAAACGAGACTGATCATTTATTTTTTTTCACTGATATTATCTTTGAACATCCAATAATTAAAGCTCCTCTTACTAGCGTATGGTTGAAGTCAACCTGTCCAGTTGTCCAAAATCTCTTGACTAGTTTGAAATGAATTAACTCAATAGTGTAGTTTTCCCAAAAATTACAATGTCTTAAAGAACAATAATGAGGACTTCTGGATCCATATAGAATTCCAAGCCCAATGAAGGTTCTGCATAATGGTCGGTCCGTTACATCAAGCTGTTCTCTGCCTAGCTTTCTATCAGTCTGTAGTTATCAGTAGCTAGCTATCAGTAGCTAAGGTGTGACCAGAATGTGTATTTTTTTATTTGATTTGCTCTCTAAGGGCAAAGAGCCACCTCCCTACTCGTCCCATTTCAGATAAGAACTGCAAAGAGAGTGTACTGGAAAAGGCGGAAGATATCCCGAGGAGTTACAGAATGGTGTCAGCCATGGCCCCTTGTCCACATTAGCCAGGGATAATAGGGTTAAGAAAACCAGGCAGAAGCAGTGGCTAGGCTGCACAGCTGTACCCACTTAGGACCCTATAGTGGGATATAAGGAACACCTGAAGGAAGGAGAAGCTGTGGGTTGTAGACAGAGTGGTAGAAGGAGTGGAGGCTTGCTGGACTGACTTACTGGCTTGACTAACTGATGGATTGTTGGACTGGATAAAGGAAAGTAAGGTTGTTGTGAAAGACTATAGGAGATTGTTATATGGCTGCCACGCCCCTGGAGCCACCGAGTGGAGGAGGCAAGTGTGGCTTAGGCAGGCTGACTGCCTATTGTTTGGTGGTGGGGTTTTGTGGTGCCAAGTTAGGGTATCTTGAGCTAAGCTGGTGATGAGGGCAGTCTGGAGGAGGACAACCGGTGAATTCAAGCAAGGCTGCAGAGAGAGAGGAGGCCCAGTGGGGAAGGAACCCCCTCCCTCTGAGTCTGCTTAACTCTGAGGCTGCTTAAAGGGGAAAGCAGTTAGCCTAGTGTGGGCATTAGTGCCCTCAGGGAGGCCCAGCAGGGAGTTTTTGGCAGAACATAGGGTTAATGATTACATACACCCCACACCACAGTCCTGATCCAGATCACCCTTCCTGCAGCAGCTGTTAAAGTTAATAAAAAAAATACACACAGGGCTAAACAACACATTTAACATATACAGGGGGTACTTTGTAAGTGAAAAACTGGGAGATTGGCCTTAACAGCAAAATTTTCTTTTGCAGAGGAATTTTCTTTTTTATTATGAGAAAATTATATATATATGTGTGTGTGTGTGTGTGTAGTAGTAGTATTATGCTATATAATGATATATCATATGTATGATAAATAGAAATAATATAAATGAGGGTATTATATGTACATCCATGTTCTTCCTGTGACTTAAAGATGGGAATTTTCATCCCCCCAGCCTGCTGCCTCCATGGAGTCCAGACCAGCCTCATCCTCTTCTCGTGCCATAGCATGCATATTTTGATGATCAGGTATTGAGAGTTCAGTTAAAGGTAAAAGGTTGCACAGACAGTAACTTCATCCACTTGGAAGTCTAAGTTTCTACTGATACACAAGCTAATCTTATGCATGTTTATGGAGAAGTAACCTACAGCCCAATCCAATGTTAGGGTTGAGCTGCCCTTTATGACAGTGAAACTCAGTTCCACTGTTGGAAATGGCCATATTTACATATGGTATGCTGCTGGCAGCCATTTTGGGTCTACCACCACAAATGACGGTGGTGCTGAAGGCCTGGTGCTGTTGCCAGCTACCTCTGGAAGCAAAAGACCATGGAAAGCATGGAGGGGTGAATGAAATGGGGCAGGGAGGAATGGGGACGTTTCTGGGGGAGGAGAGAGCAAGTGGGAGGTGTTCAGAGCCTGGGGTGGGTCAGTGGGTCACTCATGACAAATATGGTATGGGCCTCTCTTTGTTGTGGCTTAAGTTGCGTGCCTGTCACCCCTCTGACCCCCACTTGCTATGCCATTGGTCAGAGACCCCGTTCTGAAAGGTGAACAAGGAATTGCAGGACCAGGATGGAAAGCCAACTGTTTAAAATGAAACAAAAGGGAAGAATGCATAGCCTGACGGAATTGTTCTAGCTTGGGTCCACACCCCTGACTTTTGTCTGCGTTTTTAATAATAATAATAATAATAATAATAAATATTTATATACTGCCTTTCCTTGGTCATTAGATTGCTCCTCTGACTTTAATTCAAGGTGGTTTACATAGGCAGGCTTTATTCTCTAAACCTGCAAGGGGTTTTTACAAATTACAAAGAAGTTCTATCTTTCAAGAACTACAACAAAATACAAATGGAACTTTTGTGGTTTAGTCCTTCTTTCTGGCCACACGATTGCCTTCCTGCTGGCTGATAAACTGCTTCTCTGCTCCCACCAAAGAAACAGCTGGCCCAGCACAACTCCCCTCTCACAGGCAGATGGAGACAGCTCTTATCAGTCACAATTCTCAAATATCATGTAGTTTCCCTAGAAGACTAAGAAGAAAATTTTTCTCTGCTCCATAGGAAGATGTAAAGTGTTATTTGTTTCTGGGACTGTTGTAATCCCCTTTTTGGGGTTCCTAAAAGGATTTTGTGATACTAGGATTCCTATTAATTAAACAAGTGAGTGCTTCTTAGTAGCTGAATGGATTGTATGCACTGACTCCATTGTTATATTGTGAAGGTACCTGTGATATGAAATCCTTGCTCTCTGCTTGTGGCACATTCGTTTGCTTTATGGGGGCAGCACATGGTATGCTGTGGGACACAATTATGGTGGTAGGTCAGGTATGTAATTGATGGAGTGTCCTACACTCCCTATGGGATAGAATTCTTTTGAATCTGGAATGTCCAACTAAGAGGCATTCTGTTCAATTTTGAATGATGGAATGCCCGAGTAAGCGAAAGCATTGATCATAAGCTTGCAAAGTCCACTCATATACCAGAAGTTTTGGACTTACTGCTGAACTTACTACCCTTGGCAATCTTACAGAAAACATGAGAAATGTTTAAACCCCTAGGACAGATGTGATGACAGAGAAAGGGGCAGCATGACTGAAAGAACATTCAAGGAAGTGGCCACTGCAGGCAAAAGTCAATGTAACACTAGCTTGCACAGAATTATTTTTGTCCTGACGGGGAAATGTCCAAACAGATTTGCAGTATTTACTGTAGAACAGTGAATTGTTGCAGCCTTCAAGCCATCTTAGCACATCTGCATTCAAGAAAGAGCAGTATAACATACATTCTCAGAATAATGGCTGGGCTACTTTGGGGAAATGAAACCCAGACCTCTCTATGCCAGGGTATGCTCTGTGTCAGTATGCTGACCTAACAAAACACAAAAGTGTGTGGAGGCCACAGCAAAGAAAGCAAAGAACGTTGTAGCTTAGATTTGTTCGGTTATTTATAGGCAGAGCAGAATATTCATAAATGGTTACATAATTCTTTTGTAGCTTTCATAAAAATCCCCGTTTGGATTGTATGAATAGACATTAAAGTGACTTATTTTTGCTCTAGGATTTTTATCCAATAAACTTTTTGTTTTTCTTTAGGGGGATAGTTGAAACCGGTACTGCTTCCCACTTCACAAATTCCATAGATGATCTGCTGAATTCGTAGAAGAGATTAGATTTTTAAAAAATGGAATTTGTTTGAATGAGAGTCTGCCTAAGGGGTAGTGGTGAATGGGGGGACAAAACCTGTCCTGATTTACTGGGAATCGCATACATGATTGTCCAGAAGTTTCTCTTCATGGTGAAAATTGGGTCCACCCTGTCTTCACCAAATGGGCATTTGGTGGAGAGTAATGGGGAATGACTTCCCCATATTGTGTTGCCACAGCCTGTAGCAAGATCTCAAGGTGTGCATGCTAATATACTTAGCATTTGTATTGTGCTTTTGAGTGCTCAAAGGACTTCCTGTGCATTATCCTGATCCTTACAACAACCCTGTAAGGTAAACATATGGCATTCTTACCATATTGTATCCGAGGAGCCGAGGCTGAAGGGAAGTGAGTTTCCCAAGGCTCCTAGCAAGTTTATAGCAGGAGTAAGATTCACAGTGCAATCCTATGGTCTCGTCGGGCAAACGCATGTCATTGCCTCAGCCCAGCGCAGTTGCAAACATGCCATAAGCCACGTTCGCACCAGCATGAGAACCACTGGGCTGACACAGAGTGCAGCATCAGCCCAGCAATGCTGGCAGGACTGCGAGGTATGTTGGTCCTGCACATGCTGAGTTCGGCCAGTGTGGAGCCATTTCAGGCAGGGGAAGGTGTGGAGGGAGGGCGGAACAGGATGGAGGGATGGTGGTCCTATGGGTTAGGCAGCCCAGGGAGTTGGGTGGAGCAAAGATGTAGCCATTAGGCCAGATCATAACCTCGGCCCCGGGCCGTGCGGCCCCAGTCGGAGCTGTGGCAGGGCACTAGGACTTGTGTCTGCAAAACAGCAGGCGTAGATCCGAGAAGCCCCACTGCCCGGCTGGGGATTACTCCAGGGCAAGGGGAAACAATCCCTTTGCCCCATAAGCCCCAGTACAACCCCAACTTGCATTAGGATGCAGCAGAGGCCTGCCTGCTCCTGCTCCAGTTAAGTTTGCTCCTTCAAACCAGGAGAGTCCTGATTTTCTGCTTAGCCATTTTCTGCTACACAAGCTTGCAAAATATTAAAAGAAAATGCTTTTACATTTTTAATAGGCATTTATATGCTAGAAACTACAATTCCCAAACACAGTTTGACGCTAAATCTTCATCATCTGAACTGGGTCCTCCCTACTTTAAAGCCTTAGGACAGGACAGTGGTCCTGATCAACACCATGCAGCCAGTAGCCTTGGCATATGATTACAGTGAATGACCTGAAAATCTCTTGTTAGGGACAAATGAAACTTCTAGGTTCTAGAACAGTAACAGAGTTTTGTAATTACATAAAGAATTTCCCAATGGATTCTGCCTAAATTTGCTATTCAATTCTGATGGGCAGGAGTTTCCAGTCTTCTACAGTTTTATGCTAGGATTGTGTTCATCTTTCTATTGTTTATTTAAAGACCTTCTGACAGTACTGGATAAGTGACTCATAGAAACTTTCCTTATTTTTCCTAGTACCTGAACTAGACTAAAATAATTTATAGTTGATTTATAACAGTCCGGCCGCACTAATAGTAGAAGACTTACTTTAACGGGTCAAGTCTCAAGAAATGAGAGGAAGCTTTCATTACATAGTCAAGGTCCGATTTCGACAAAAGGTTTTTCCTCATGGAACAATATCTGTGAAAGAATACATGTGAAAAAATTATGTAGGAAATAGGATTCAAAATCCATGTGGATTTTGCAGGGGGAGGGGAAGAGAGGAGTGAGCAGCAATCTGATCTTTGCAGACCCATGTAATGTTTTTCACAGATATTTCACTATACGTATTTTTTTTTTCTGCAGAGAAGAAATGCTATTTTGGAACTGGGAAAACGTGTTGACAGTTTAATTATGGTAGATTTCAGTTGTTACTATAGGAAGTATGAGATTTGTAGAGAGAAGTTCATGGAACACTACAAGCTGGACAGACAGTCTATGCCTACTTGAGAAAACATACCCTTGTGCTTATGTTCAGAATGAAGGTGGTTGATTATAATCAATATAAACTACATCAACTGGACCCTGCAAAGATACTGTATAATGAAGAACAATCCCTGTGCCATCTATAAATGGCACTGAACTATAAACAATCCAGATGCAACATGAAGTCAGGAATGAGGACTAAGCCTGGAATTACCTTCAGGTTGAAGGCCAAATGCTTAGGCTAACCTCAAATTTTGAGGGTGTTTTAATTTTTTACGGTGGCAAAAAAATTCCACCTTGACTGACCTGGGATTGTCATTGGCCAGTTTTAGAGGGAACTAAGCAGAGATTCAAAGGAACTGTTTGCTTATTGCATGAAAGGGATCATGTACACATGATCAGGGTTTCTTCTGTAGCTTTGGCATTGGAAAGTCACTTTTAATACTGAAGCAGCTTGCAACACTTAATGCAGCCAGTGTTATGGCAAAATTAATAAAATGAACCATGATGATGTATGAATAGTTGTCGAGCCCGAAGATCTCTTTCGTGCTACTGGACAACATTTTCTATTATCTTCCACAAGGCTAAAACTTTGGCTATTTTTTTTATTTTCCTACATTTAAATATATTTTTCCAAAAACTACACTGTGGTTGGGTTTTTTCCTGTAATTGACAAAAATGGATGGATACTGTCAACTCATTTGGAAGGCTACTTTCATAAGGTTTATAACTCTTAATTGCTGAAGGAGTGTATTATCATGATCTAGAGTCCCTCTGGTACTGGTTCTAGTAGCGCTTGATTCTGGGTGATGATCCTGAATAAACTTTTTGTTGCTTTTTTCATTTTGAACAGACAGAAAAATTACAAGTGGTCATCGTACATAATTATGAGCTATCTTGGATTAGCTTGCTTGCACCTGTAGATACAGAGAAAATAACCATAGTATTGCTTATTCGGAAGAGAAGGTAAAGATCTCCTTTAGTATCCAAGGACCCAATCCTATCCAACATTCCAGCGCTGATGCAACCACAATGCAGCCCTGAGGTAAGGGAACAAAGTGACTGTCCTGTGGTGACAGGATACAGCAAGTGCCCTATTGACATGGTTGCATCTGTGCTGGAAAGTTGGATAGGCTTGGATCCCAAGGCTTCTCAAACTTGCTTCAACTGCTAACAAACTAGAGGTTAGTTTAGGCTTAGGGGTTGCCATCTTGAGTCTTAGGCCCCAATCCTATTGAACTTTGCAATGCCGGTGCAGCCACAATGCAGCCCCAAGATAAGGGAAGAAAAGTTTCCTGGCTTGGAGAAGTCCTCCATAATTGATTGCTTCCCTACTGTAGGATGCAGTCCATACCCCATTGGTATAGCTGCATTGGTGCTATACTGGCTGCAGTCCTACATAAGGCATCTGAGAAAGCCACCACCTTCAGGAATCACAGCTTATTCTTTGAATAGTTGTTTGAGGGGGCGGCAGCTTTGGCAGACGTTTGTGATGTCTCCTTTTTGGCTGAAATCTGTAGGACAGTAAGCTAGTCTTCTGTTTATAATTTCAACAGGTACTATAAATGTGTCCTCCTCAAGAGATATGGCCTTTGGGAAGCATGTTCTACAAGAGGGTCTTGAAGACATACGTTCTTGCCTCTCACCAGAAGGCCCATCCTGATCTAATACTTCTCTGTTATATCCCATATGATCAGGAATGCCCCTTTCCTCTACCAGAGAAAATTTTATTTACCAGAGGAATTTTATTGTGAATTCCTGTTCTGGGAAGAGGGTCATTCTCCCATCTCTGCAATGAGGGTATGCGAAGCTAATTCTTCTACATGATAAGGGGTAGTAGGCAGGGTGGTCCAACTGACCCTTGTGTGACCCCTGGCTGGACCAACCTGGAAGTAATTGGTGGTGACATGGTGGCATTGCTGCCAATTACTTCCGCATTCTGAGTCGCCACAGTTATTCAGCAGGCTCAAAACTGAGGCAGGGAGAGTAAAATGCTGCCATCATGCCTTTGCGCTCAGCAGCTAGAGTGGGGCGGGCATGCTGGGGGAAGCCTGGGGGAATGCATGCCATCTGAGGGCTGTTAGAACAGGCCTCAAGGGCTATATGTTGGACCATGCTAAGCTAGGACCTTCTGAGGATACCTATAACACTCCTATGGTTTTAGCATGGGAAATTGTTGAATGTTTCAGGGAAAATGCTCTTTCTGTAATTTTGGTTTTGTCTGTTGGTTTATTCTTGAAATTAGCCCTGCAGAGTTTGGGCATGGGAGAAATGGGGAAGATGTTTCCAAGTTTTCCAGTTTTCATCTGGGGAGTTCATGGAGGAGCAGCTAGCGTAACTAGCTGGTCCTGCTTCCAACAACATGGGCAGGATAATTCCAATGGATCAGGAATGCCTGTCCTTCCTCTTTCCCAAACAGGAATTTATCCCATTTTCAGAGTGTTCTTTGGAAAGTACATAGGAATTCTAATTCTGTCTTTAAGTGAAAGAGAAATATGAATGTGCTCTGAATACTGTCAGGCTTTAATTATTCCAACTGTATAGTATGTGTATGGAAGTCAGAGAGAGAGAGAGAGAGAGAGAGAGAGAGAGAGAGAGAGAGAGAGAGAGAGAGAGAGAGAGAGAGAGAGAGAGAGAGAGAGAGAGAGAGAGAGAGAGAGAGAGAGAGAGAGAGAGAGAGAGAGAGAGAGGCTGTCCACTTGCAGCTAGTATAACTGATTTCCCCTTTGCATTTGTTTGGCAATGCTTTTTTAGCATTAGACAGTACAGCGGTTTGTTAGTATTTAATCAGTCCTCCACACTGAGGATGTAGAACTGACACTTCAAAAAGAGAACAGAGCTACCGAGAGAATGATTTTACTAGCAATGCTGATATAGCTGTTACCAGCACAGACACACTCAGCATCATTCAAGGCCCCCAGAGTATTTCTGGAAAGAAGGCCACTAAGCACTGATCTCCCAGTCTCATCAAAGCACTTACGAATTGTAACTAGGATGAGGCTCATCCATTATTAGGGTTTCTATGTTTTGCGTGTTTAAAAAAGAAAATTGCCTAACAAGCGTTTGCCAACCAATGTGGCCAATCAAAGGTTGTGAAATGCAAAATAAATATTAAATGTGGATGCTTTGTGTGTTTTGTTTAGGTTTGTTCCCTCCTGAGAGTGTCCATTAACACAAACATGCACAAAATCAAGGTCATAAAGCTGTATCAAACTAAAAAATATCACTGGTTGCCTATTTTTCACAGAAGGCAAGAAAGGAGCTTTTTTATTTATCTTTATATGAAACCAGTTTAGAAATTCATACATTATAAGAGAAATTCTAGTCCTATGCATGCCCATTTGGAACAGAATGATTTAATGCTTGGATATACTGCAGTCTGACCTACAGCAAATGTGCATGGTGTTGATTTGCACGACTTGCAAATTGGCCTCTCTCCATCTGCTCTTCTAACCGTTGCAGTTCTTTCTGTATCTTGTGTTTTATGCAGCAGTAGCATATCTGTCAAAAATCTGTCCGTGTTAACCTTTGCTAATCTTTTACTTCTGAAAATTGTATTTATGCATAAGGCAGTGTAATTATGAACACGTACATATAGTCTGTAACTCCTCTGATATTGGCTGGTGCAGGCTATGATACGAATAAACTAAGTGTAAGCACAGAGTAGCTGTGTTGCTCCTAAAGGAGGCAGATAATGGTAGCATAGGGTGTCCTACTGCAGTCACTTGGCAGGGGAGAGGTCAAACAAAAGCAGCATGTCTCTATATCAGTGTGTACCAATCTACTGACTGCTGCTGTCTCTCATCAGATTGTGTATAGGAAGAGACTGAAGCTACTGTCCCAGTTTTTCTGTTGGCTTTGACACACTGAAGCCAATGTTTTGTGGTGGTGGTTTTAAATTGCTTATATCAAGCAGAGGTGTTCAACATAGTCTATAAAAGGTTGTCTTGCTTTGTTCTAGGCATATTATATGCAGAAACAGTAATTCACTTTCTCAAACTATATATGTCAATGTCTAAGAAGGATAAAGCATGGATACAGCTGTGGGCTGCCATCTCTGAAAATTCATTAGACCATCTGAATTGTTTAGCTAATGATAGCTAATGGTTCTTTGACGTTGGTTTGCTGTTTTGGATTAAGTTTTAGAATTTGACTATTGAAGAGGAGAAGTAAGAGAATGTTTGGCAGCAAGAGTGAAGAAACAAAATTGAATTAAAAGTTCTGTATTCCTTGTAGCAACAAGGTGGGACTGAATTCCAAACTTTTGAAAACAAAAATTTTCTGAAACCCATTTCATTATATCAGGAGTAGCATATACGTTTGAAGAAAATCTATGCCTACTTCTTGGCTAAGCCATCATGTGATATATTCATATCTTCACATAAATTTCCAGTCACCCACACACTATTGGTCCTCACTGCCATGAATTGAGAGGGTGTCTGAGAATGCACCCTTGGGTTGTTGTCTTCTTCCTGAAATGGGTTGTTGTCTTCTTCCTGAAAGCTGCCTGAAAGCTGCCTTTTAGGAAAGTTCATCTATAGTAATGAACCTCTCACTGAAGATTGTTAGTAGGCTTTCAGGAAACGGCATGGTTCCGTGGGATACAGTCACATGTCTAGTTTGTTACTCTGGTTTTTCCCCAAACAAGAATGGACCTTTGCCTTTAGAAACTCTTCTTATGTGGAAAATATACCCACAAGACTTGCAGTCTAGAAACACAGTGTCTATAAACATATCAGGAAACGTATCAATTAGGATTTTATCATAATTGATAAAATACCTCTCTTTGCCTGCCTGCCTGCTCCTGCCCAAATTAGGATCGGGCTGACACACATATATAAGTTGACACAAGTTTTTAGGATTAATTATAAGAACTCAATTTCTCAACTTATCCATGAGTATATATGTAGTATGGGAGAAATTAACTTGCTTACGGTTGCTATTTATCACATGTCTAGTATAACTTCTGAAACGATTTGGAATACATCTTTATTATGGCATATATGAATGAATAGATTTCTAAGTACTAGTAGTCTTACATATAAAATGGGCATGGCATCACAAAAGGCTACAGTTAAAATAATCCAGCCACATGGTTAAGAAGCATCTTTATGTGCATTCTCTTTCAACACAAGAACCAGAGGTTCATAATATTTGGCTGAACGTGACAGTCAATCTAAACTTGTGTTTGTCATGATCCCATTGGAGGGAGGAGCAATGTGTTGTCTGAAAACATGTCGACCTTAGGATGATTGTGGGGGGGGGGAGAACACCTTACCCTCCTTTAATCTCTAAGCTTGGAGGAAAGGGATGAGGCTCTTGTCGCACTGAGCCTTAGAGACAATTTAGAGTGAAAAGATTTATCTTCCTTTGGGAGGAAGAACTCCAACTTTCACTATGCTCAGGAAGAGAATGGAAACTCTTCTCTTGGGATGCACTAACACTGAACTGAAAGACCTGCTTGCCACTGGTGACCTAGTGAGTACATTTGTGGCCCCTCGGCAATAACCGTTTAATCGCTCTTTTAACCAAGGAACAAAGTCATCAAAACAACCACATCTCCCTCTCCAGCATCCCATCTTTCCATTTTCAATATGGCTGCTCTAGGTGCTTTGCGACCCACTTGAAATTGGCTTGCAACCCACTAGTGGATCCCAGACCACCGTTTGGGAACCGCTGCACCACCCACCGTTTGGGAACCACCATTAGACCAGTGGCTCCCGAAGTCCTATTCAGACTTTGGGAACCACAGTAAGTGCTTGGTGTGTGCGTGTGTGTGTGTGTGTGCACGCGCACACGCGCCGCCAACAGCACTGCAGTGATCATGGTGCTGCAGGCACTCAGAGGCGTTTCAGCTTACCTGAGGGGTGAGGGGGCCTCCTGCAGTGTCAGGAAGGCCCGCAACCCCGTCCGCTGGTCCCCCAGATGCAGAGAAAAGCAGTGATTACTGGAACTGTGCTTATTAACACTAGAAGCTTTTTGCTGCATGGGGGTGGGGAACCCGCAACCTTGCAGGTTCTTGACATTGAGGAGCTAATTCAAGTTTCTTGTAACAGGACCTTGTTCACCTACTTTTCAATCCTTACATGGGGGAAACATAATTAGAACTACTTTCTTTTCTGTTCTTTCTGATCTCCTTTCATGTCAAATCATGTGGAGTTGACAGTTAATCCCACAAATCTAGTGTATGTTCATGAAGTTTTTCTGCCAGAAAATTCTTGTGTGGTACAAGTTGGAAGGTTCTATCTGCTTCAGGATTGTCTCCTTTCCTAGAACTTCATGTCCTCCTGGGTTGTGGGGGCACCTATTTGAGCACCTATGTTTTAACACTTTGACAAGCAGGAAAGACGATGAGGAGAAAACCAGCAAATTGCCAATAGGAAAAGGAAATATATGTTTAAAAATATATTTTTCCACTCAACATTCTAAGGGAGAAGACTAATGGGCAGACTTCTCTTTTGGGAGTAGCCACAAAAGTCCAATTCACGTTGATCATGATGATTCACTTTGTAATTCCTGTTTGTTACATAACAATAGCAGAACCATTCTGGACTTTCAGACAGGGGGTCTTTCCCAGCCCTACTGTAGATGCCAGGGTTTGAATTCTGGACCTATTGCAGGCAAAGTGCGTGTGTGGGGGTGAGGTGCAATTCTAAACGGTGCAATTCTAAACTGGAGTTAGGCTGGCATAAGCTAAGCCAGCAAAGTTTGGCCAGCACAAGGGACACCGTAAAGTATATTTGGACCACTCTCGGCGTCAGAGAGGCCAGCACATAGACGTGAGCCATCCTCCCTGACTCTGAGAGAAGGCCAAACATGCATTATGGTGGCCCTTTTGCTGGCCAAACTTTGCTGGCTTAGTTTATGCCAGCCTAACTCCAGTTTAGGATTGCGTTCTGTGTGTGTGACCACTCAAATGCCTTTTTCCTTAAGGAATCCTCTTGGTCTCTTGGCATTGTTATCACTACCATTTTCTTGTATCATAACATTCACACTTGACTGATCTATACTATGTAATTCAAACTCTCTTAAGTTTTGCTTAACGTAAACAGTATTAGCAGATATTACATTATTTTTACATTAATGTAAAATGCTAGCGGGACCCTAAGATTTTAATAACTACTTGGAAAAGTTCTCCCTGATTGGATTATATTGTTGCATGTACCATGTTAACAATTAAGGTGAATTGGGCCTTTGTTAGCTACTAAAAAAATAAATAACACTCCTTGGTATATACTCTCTCTTCCAAGTACGTGGTAAAATACACTTTAATCCTTGTAAACTTACTATATAAGAGAAATACATAAGTTTAATATTTTTAGCGTAAATATAAATTGATAAAGGCAAGCTTGGCTCCAAAGAACAGTGAGCAGATTCCATTAATTGGTCTGCAAATGCTAAGCCTTCTTACAGTACTGACCATGGTTGCATAACAGTTGTAAGTACTGTATAAGGAGGTTTCATAGTATAAGAAACATGTATGTTTGATTTTTTTTTAATCAACTGGTCGACATGTCTAGTCGCAATATCTGTCATTTGGCCATTTCATTTGAATTTCGCTAGTGCAGGGTCTATCAAGAGTGTGGCCCATGGAACATAGGCTTACCTAGCCTTTCCTGCTTCTCAAAACCTCTTGCGAGGCTTGGCACATGTGCAAGTCATATGACAAGCCTTGGGAGACTGAAAAGCCAGAAGAAGGAAGTGCCAGGAGACACAGCGTGGACTGGCAACTGGTGCACAGACCATACTTTGAGAAGCACTGCTCTAGTGCTTATGAAGGCTTCTGTTCTAGTTTCAGTGTGGGAAGTTAGACTAAATCTGTGGCTTTCACACTGCATTTGGGGGAACTCAGAAATTTCTCAGGGATGCCTCAGCAATAGTGGCATCCTTCCTTCAAAGAAAGAGTATTCCCACCAACACCACCAATTGCTACTACAAACTAGTGCCGCAGGAGAACGGTGGACAATGTTCTAGGTTGCACACTCCATTAAGAAGCACAGTGGTTCAGTCAAACATATCACTAGAGGATGTGTTAATAGGTTTTGGGGCTTTACAACATGCTCCTGAACCCTGTGCAAAACATTGGAGTTGCAACTCCTGGAGTTCAGTAGATGAGTCTATATGGAAATGATTCCCTTGAAAGTGATCTTATGGAAAAGGGCAGTGGTAGACTGCATACTTTATATGCTGAACGTCCCAGGCATTTCCAGACATGGCAAAGAAAAATTCCTGTCTAAAATCCTGGAGAACTGCTGCCAATCTGTTCTGATGTCCCACATATCCACAGATTCATTAATCAATCAATCAATCACTAGTATTTATATACCGCTTTTCAACACAAAGTTCACAAAGCGGTTTACAGGCAAATAGTAACATTAAAGTTAAATGGCCCCCTGTCCCTAAAGGGCTCACAATCTAAAAGAATGGAGAACACCACCAGCAACAGCCATGAGAAAGACAGTGCTGGGGTGAAGAGGGACAATTGCTCTCCCCCTGCTAAATATAAGAGGACACCACTTGAAAAAGTGCCTCTTGCCCAGTTAGCAGGGGTTATCTGTGATTCTCTTCCCCCTTGCATGCCCATTACTTATCTACTTGTAGTGCCAATGGTACCAAACATTCCTGCCCATTCCTTTGCAGTGCGTTACAAAATGCTAGAAGAGGAACATTAGAAGCAGTCAGCTGGAGGGGGAGACTGCGAGATACTATTTGCCTGTAAACCGCTTTGTGAACTTCATGTTGAAAAGCGGTATATAAGTACCTGTTGATTGATTGATTGATTGATTGATTGATACTAATAGGAAGCTTCCTGCTTCCTGTTGGCGTTCTTAGTCTCCCTCATCCAGTGTTCTGGATAGTTGTTTCTTGTGTTCCTCTCGTAGCATTTTATAGCACTGCAAAGGAAGAGACAGTGGTGTTTTGCATCACAGTAGAGTTCTGTTGTATCTGCGGGGGGGGGGCATATTCTCTGCGGATATGGGGGGTGCTTATACTAGATGGAACAATTATCTGATTCTATGTCAAACATCTTTTTTTGACCAGAATATAATAAGTACATATATTTGGTTTGTATTGGTACATATATTTGGAATATAAGGTTTAAATTTTGTACAAATATTGTGCATAAATACTTATGCAACTGCTGGGAAGGGTTTCTATAAAACCCACTTGAGAGAGTGCTTTGTTTTGATTATATGAGGGAAAGTAAGTTATTTATTTTTCTAGTGTATCTGGTGGTGTTGGCAAATGCATGCAATTTTATATTTTCACAGAACTCTTGCTGCACCTAGTGTAGAAGCTGTTCTGTAAGCCTCAAAAACTTGCTCGGTGACAAGGTCCAGGGAGCCTGCAGCCATCCTGGAGGTCCAAACTGCTGGGAAAAAACACTTCCTGTTTTCATCACGAAACCGGAAGTGTTTTTTTTCTTTCTTTTTTTTTCCAGCAGGAGGGCTGCAGAGGGGGTCGCAGGCTCCCCCGACCCTCCAGAGAGCCATAGCGAACCCCAGGTAAGCTAAAATATCCTTTCCCTAATCAGCAGCAGTGAAATCATGCTGCTGTTGATTTCTGAGCCGTTCCCCTTAAAGGAGAATCGTCCTTTTTCAGTTTCCCTGGTGGGTTGCGATCCACCAGTTTAGGAGCCAATGGTCTAGTCAAATTTAAAAACTAGTAGGTTATCTATTCCGTAAAGCACAATTTAAGAATGATATTAAGCACTATTAAGGGCGTGATCCTAACCTGGAGTTTGGCTGGACAAGTACCTTGTGCCGACCCAGGAGTGTTGTAAACGCACCATAAAGCACATGTTTGCAACACTCCTGAGCAGATACAAGATACTTGTGCCGGCCTAACTCCAGGTAAGGATTTGTCCTAAGTGGTGTTTAAATGTTTTGTTGACCTTAACAGTCACCAAAGAAAAATAGCTTGAGATTTCTCCAAGCAGCAAGACACTGAGTGATTGAACATCACCAATTAAAAATATGAAATGTTTTATTGTATTTACGTAGTATATCAACAAAGAATGTTCACATTTAAGCAGTGGGAAGCAGGAAAGCTGTATTGGAAATTGTGGAATCTGACCTAAACACCAGAGAGACATGGTGGCCTATAAATTTCAATAAATGCTGTAAAGCTCTTGGGCCAAATACTATTTTGTTAAAATGTTAATGAATTTATTCCAGAGAACAACCTGCTTCCATGTTTGTAATGCTAATTTCCTAAACATAATTTTTATTCAAGGGCTCCTTTGGGTGAGAGCCACGTACAAAGTATATAGTGATAATTTCAGACCAAAGTAAGGAATCAGTGAAAGAATGCTTACTGGATTAAGGGAAACCAGGGCATTTAAGAAGTATGGAGGTGTTTGGAACGTACAATCATTAATTGAAAAGTGTGTGCATATGAGACTGCAACCACTGCATTAACTGGCAAATGAAGAGAATTCAGTTTTAAAAGGGAGAAGGAAGAGAACATGTGCGAAATGCCAAAAGCACAAAAGTTACAATTATTGGATAAAGACTTAATTAGCTGAGTCTGAGTAAATAGCTGTGCTTGTACAAATAGATCTGAGTAACACTTTTATATAAAACTGTGGAACAAAAAAAGGAATGCATGCATACATGTTTAAAACATTCTGTGCATTCCATTTATATCCAATGTTGCTGTTAGACGCTTCCAACATTCTACTGAATGCTTTCCAGTTGCCTACAATACTAATTTGTTTTAAAATAATAAAGCAAAAGATTTATTGTAACTGAATGATACTGATATTTGACCCTTTATGTATGTAATATTTAATATTAGTATTCATTTGGAAGCAGCTTCTGTTACTGAAAGCATGCTTATTTTAGGAGTTCAGCTGCACTGGAAGCAAATGTGTACGTGAAAAAATGGACTGAAGATCATTTTGCAGCATTAGTACATTACTTTCAAACTAGACATTGCATTATGTATTGCAGGTATGGTGAATCAGGTACAATTATTTCATGAATGCAATACAGCAAGATGATGATGCATATGCAGCTAAATGCACTTTTAGAGCACTTCTAAAAACATTTGTAGTAAACATTTAAGAATACAAAACATATAATTGGAACAGTAAACTACTTAGTAGAATTCTGTTCTGTTTATTTTAGTAAATGTAATGATCATGTACATTAAGACAGAAAACTGTACCAAAGAGAGAGAAGCTTACCCTTCTCGATGAGCTTCTCCTTTTTCCAGCTCCTGAATAACACCCAACAAGACCTTTATGGTTTCCTGACTTGAGCTGATCAAGTTCTCCATCATCTGTAGCTGTGCTTTCAAGTCTACCACTTCTGTGTGAGGCACAATTTGTTGGCATCCTTCACTCACAGCAACTGCTGTCTGACAAGGCTGATTTCCTTCCATAGGTGAAACATGTATCTGAAGGGTCTGTTCATTACATTCGGTGGATTGGCACTGTGCCTGTGTCGAGCAGGCCTGAGCTGCACTTACGGCTTGTGATTGCAGACCATTAAGATGCACTGTTCTTTTTTTGTCGTCCTCGGTTGGGCACAGAGACCACTCATTCCCTGCTGCAGAATTTTGCAGGTCAGTCTGTGAGACGTGTGAACCAGATGCAGGCAAGTAGACAGAAGCTACTTCTGTCTTAAACACTTTTCCATGGATGGATGGATGAGCTTCCTCATTCCCCAATGGCCCTGTGTGGTGTTTTGCTTTGTCATCCAGCTGGTAATCAGGCTCTTCCAAAACAGAAGCTGCTGAGTTTTGAAGAGAAGGAGGTTCTTTAGTACAGCTGTGCAAATCAGTGCTTCTACATGTCTCTGAACAGTTGTCACTAGAAGGCTGTTCTATTGCATTCATGCGTTCATTAGTATGTGAAATAAACTCAGCTGTCACAAATCCAGTGACTTTCTTGCTACAGTGAGCAGCCTCCCCTGAGATTTTGCTGTCTTTATCTTTAACATCTATTAAGAATCCATTGTTTTGTGTTGGAAAAGTGTCAACAGAAGCTATGCTTTTAATGATACTTCCCTTTTTCCGGTCCAAGGGGAATGTCTGGTAACACTTTTTAAGTTCAGGTGAAGTCTGAACTCCTGTACTCTTAGTAACGTTAGGGATTGATCTCCGGGCAGGCACTGTCATGTATTTCCGGTAAGCTGCTCTGTAAGAGATGGATTTTGCTTCCTTTTTGTCTGTCTGCTGCAGTGTTGAGAGCTGTTTGTCCCTCTGCTCATTCTGGGCCTCACAGATGTCTTTGAATCTCACCTGTAGGGCTTTGTTTCTTTTCTTGATCTGCCGGTTGGGATCCAGGGCGTATTTCATCTCTAAGGCAAGTGACGTTGCTGGATCAACTTCGCTTTCAGAGGCTGTAAGCAAGCACTTGCTGGGTTCCTTACTCACCATGGTTCCTGTATTCAAAAACAGTTTTTAGGAAGAGTTTTATTACACTAAATAGGTGTGCTTAGTATCCCAAACTTTAAAAGTATGTTTAGAGTTTCCTATCTGCTTGGAAAAGCAACATATTCCCATGTGGTTCAGCAAGTGTGATCTCATTGGTAATGTTGGACTTGTGTATGGGAAATGTAAATTCAAATGTCAATTTGGCTGAGCATTGGATGTAATGAGTGGCCTTCAGATAAGGATGAATTTAGTATTTATTCACCTTTTTAGACTTTTGAATTGCTTTTCATGAGCTATCATAGTAATCTTTACAACCATCTTTTAAGGCCTGTCTTATGTTTTATATTATTTCTCTAGAAATAATAGAGAGCAGTTCATAACAACAAAAGCAGATTGATAAGTGGATCTTATTTGTTTTCCTGCATGTAGAACTGTGGATAAATGGCTAGATGGGGACTGTTATGAAGAGAAAGATGATGCCTTTGGGCTATATATGCTACTCCAGAGAAACAGTAGGCCAATTATGATGATAAAAGGTTGCTATTTTGATTTTTACTGAAATAAAATATCTCCAAGGAACTGAAGGTGGCATACATGGTTTCACCCCCACCATTTTATCCTGACAACAATCCTGCAAGGTAGGTTAGGTTGTGATAATAGCTCAAGGTCACCTAGTGAATTTCATTGGCTGAGCTGGGGATGTGGACACTGATGTTCCTGGTTGTATTCTGACACTGCTATCCAATATTGGCTCTAATAAATAACTAAATTAAATAGCAGGCCGATTCAGACAGTCCCCACTGCGTGAGGAGCAGTGTGTCTGTTCATGCCTCCCATAAACACATCTAGCTCTACCTTGTTTAGTTGTATAGGGGACATTCTGACTTCACTATGTAATTTAAATATGTATTTAATTTGCAATTTTAGACTTGTGAGTCACTGCAGTTGACATTTGTGTCTGTACCCCAAAGCTATGTGGCAATGGAATGGTGTACCAGATGGGGGAAATGTGGGAGCATGTATGCTCCTTAAGCAATGGGTGCCAGAATCGTTCAAATTGGTATTAGGTAATAAACCACTGGATTGCAAATTGGGGAAGGGAGCTGAAACCAAGTTGGTGACCTGCCTAAGATGACCTAGGGCTCAATCCAGAAGGCCCTTATCACTGGCGGTATGCGTGTACTGCGGGTGAAAATGCCATAAAGCACGTCCGTGGCACTTCTATGCTTGCGCTGGGACAGCACTAATTCAGCACCAGGCCCCAATGAGAGTGGGTGGCCTGTTTGGGGTAAGCCCATTTGCGGCAGGGGGAAGTGGGGAGGGAGAGGAACTGGGCAGGGGGAAGGGAGGAGCCGGTTGCAAGGCGGTGGGTCCAGGCAGTGGTTTCCACTGCCGGATATTATCCCTGTTGGTAGCTTACCCAAAACGGGGCTGCTTGATTCACTGCCAGCAAAATAACCAGCGGTGAGTTGAGGAGCCCTATTGCGGGTGACGAATATTCCCTTCTCCCAGGAGCCTCCGGCGGTTGTCCGGCTCCTGCAGGATGCAGTGGTTGCCATTTTTCTATTGCTGCTCCTACCGAAGCTGGTCATTGGGCTCTTAGTGAGATCATGGCAGGAGTGACATTAGAGCAGGAGGCGTTTTGAATCATAATCATACACTCACTCTCTTTTTATAAAATCACATCCTATGGGGTGCTTTCAAACATGCTATTATCTTTGCAAAAATATAGCTGTGCTTTGGTATCCACTGATTTGATATCCACGGTTTCAGTTATTGACGGATACCATAAATTCTGGGACATCTATTAAAAAGATAGGAGAACATTGAACAAATCTCTTTTTTACCTTGTTGCAGCAAAACCACAGCTGTTCCCCTATCTTTAAAAAGGTATCCATGGTTTCAGGTATCCACGACAGTGTCTGGAACAGAACCTCAGCGGATACCGGGGCATGGTTGTACATGCAAAAAGGATCCATCCATGGTATTTTCCCTTGTGTTGAATGGACTTTATTTTTGGTATTTGGTATATTTGGTATATACATGGTATTTTCCCTTGTGTTGAATGGACTCTTTACTTGTGCATAGGGGTTGTGTCCTAAGAACATCATTCATGATTAAACACAGTTGAAATCACTGGTTATGACAAAATAGTCAGTTTTTTTTCAGTGGAACTTAAATTGCAATTCTACACATGCTTTCCTGAAAGTGCAAGTCCCACAGAAGAAAATGGGAGTTACTTTTAAGTAGACAAGCATTGGATTTTGCTCTTAGGGCACAATCCTAACCAACTTTCCACACCAGGGTAAGGGCAATGCAGCTCCGAGGTGAGGGAACCAACACTCCCTTACTTTAAGGAAGCCTCTATGACTACTAATCCACTGCAAGATGCAGAACATGTCCTATTGGGACAGTTATGTCAGTGCTGGAGAGTTGGTTAGGATTGTGCCCTTAGTCAGTTAGTAATAATTTTCTTATAGCACAACAATCCTGTGCATGTCTTACCCAGAACTATTTTTTATTGTGTTCAGTGGGACCCACTCAGAGGAAAGCAGGTATAGGATTGCAGCCTTAGTACACAACCCTATGCCACTATGAATATAGAAGTGATGCTTGTGTAAGGCATTGAATCAGGTCAGATGTGAATCAGATTGTGTATGGAAATAATAATTGTTACTTGCAGCCTGGGAGAAGTGGCAGTTATGCATACTAATAACTGCACTTTTAAAGAATCTTGTGCATCTTTAAAGTTTTAAGGTTTCACCTATGTCAAAGCATAGTGTGGCATTTCTTTTTCTTGCTAGGAAGTGACTGTCATTATGTAATATAACTTTTGTTGTATGCACTTTTTCTGTTCAATCTCTGTAGCAGTCCTTCATTTAATATATTCAAAATTCAACATTCTGAATTTTTGATGACTGCCTGATTAATATTCAGAGAGGTGGCAGATAACAGTGAATACCGTTTTATAAAATGTAAGTATTCCAGGATGGGCAGATGTGCATTTGTGACTAGTCATTTTATAGAAGAAATGAAGTGGGGTTTATTGAGGGATGCATCTTATTGAAAGAAATAATTTGGGGGGATGTGTTTTGCCTGGGCAATCATTTAGGTTTTTTTTAACCTTTTTGCATTTTCCGCAAACAAAGCTAATCTAGAAGTGTGCTGCTTATTAATTGCTTCCATGGCCATGGAGCCATCTAAGTTTATGTGGTTCTAAATGCCAAACAATCAGCATTTTCAAAGGAAAAAACTATCTTGCTACGCTCAATTATTTGTAGCAAAATCGTATATTTTAATTTTCACATAATCAAATTTCAGTATGAAAATCTTAATTATAAATAGCAAAATATGGAGCCTTGGCTGTGTTTAATATTCATATAGTGTTCAATTATTGAAAGTAGCTAAGATGGATGCTCTGCTCACGGAATACTTGGAGGATCACACCTTAGTCTTATAATGCTGCCTCACAGCTGTGTTGTGCACATGGTGAAGTTGATTTGATTCCTGAAGTAAGAGGAGAAAAGCTGATTTTGGAGGAACTGTGCCAGGTTGTACGTGCAGACAGTTCGGCCATGTTTGATTTCTTATCTATTATTTATATTGTTTGTGTGGGTTGTACAATGAGAAAAAGTGTCGCTGAAATTTACTAAAGCATTCTTATTCTACTACAGAATACAGTTTCAAAATGAGAGAGAATAGGTACAGTTCCGATGGAATGATCTTTTTTTTTTTTTTGCCTTTGTTTTATTTCTCTTAAGACTAGGGCTTCACAAATAAATAGGATCTATGCTTAGAAAAACCTAACCAGGTCAAGCCAAACTCTAGATTGAAAGGACTCTTGCAAAGAAGATCTGAAGAGAGATGGAGGATAGGAAGGAGTGAAATTCATGTAGATTGTGTCCCTGTATCCATTGTCTAGGTTAAGCAGTAGCGTAGGAAGGTACAGAGGAAAGAGGGTAAGCTTGTGTATGATGAATCAAGGAAAGTGGACACATTGCTCTTTTTAACAAGAAGAAATCACTGAAGGGGGAGGGGAGGAGAACCAAGTGATCTTAAGTTCATCCCTGCTTAAGCAATCCAATAAGTGCTTGGTTACAGCCTCTTAAAGTTGATCCAGCAACTTTACTTGCCTTGAAGATGAAATACACAATGAATCCCAACCAACAGATCAAGCGCATGCATTCACAAGGTTTAGGATTCACAAGCTTCATTTATTTTTGCCAATCTTTTCATCCTGAAAGATGGCTTCCAATGACAAAAACTCATATTATTATCTATCCTCAGTAAGTAGATATTTGCATACATTAACTGTCTTGGCCTAGACACCATAGAACTAGAGTTAGTGAGAATTCTACCTGCTTTCAAGCTCTGTAATCTCAGTTTTATAAAATACACGCATTCAATTTGACAATTGTCTGTTAAATAAATGTTTTTCTACCATGTTATGATTTTTTTTTAAGAATCCTACTGTACTTTCAATAGTTAGCATTAAAAGATCATTATATTCCTAAGAAACATTTAAATATCTCCAGTTTATGTAGCGTGGGGCCAAAGGAACAAAGAGATTTTAAGTTCTCAAACCAATTGTCCCCATAAACTCTAAGGGCGCAATCTTAACCTGGAGTTAGGCCAGCACAAGTCCCTTTTGCTGGCCTAGGAGTGTCTAAAAAAATGCCATAAAGCGTGTTTGCACCACTCTGAGTCAGGCAGGCTGGCAAATGTGCTTTACGGTGCATTTGCAACACCTGTTGCAAGTGACTTGTGCCGGCCTAACGACATGTTAAGATTGTGCCCTAAGAGGAATGTGCCCTATACAGAATGTGGATACGCAATAGTTAGTGGTAGGCGGAGTTCAGGAAAAAAAATTGGTTTAAGAGTACAAGAGCCCATTATTAACACCTTGTTCAAATAAAGGATAAGCTTTACTATAAATAGTAAAGATTTTAATAGTAAAAGATGTAACATTGTAATAGTACTTTATGTAGTTGTAAGCTTGGCTTAAACAGCTTACAAACGGCTAATTCAGAAATTACTGCCATTTTCTTGCTTCTGGCAGCTTGAATGATTTAGCTAATCTGCAGAATACTTTTTAATTATTTCCAGCACTGTTTCAAACTTATATTTTTTTAATACATCTGGGATGCAAGCTGATTATGGCCTGAATCTGAGAGCAAACTGGGAAGATCCATTTCCAGTATGCTAAGTAGTATGGTCACATGAGCTTTTTGCATGTTGTGTGGCAAAAGTGAGCATGGAACTTTTACTATGTTCTGTTTTAATGCAGGGTCAGGGAGACCCTGTGTACAACAGTACACAACACTTCACTAGTCACTTTCTCTATGCAGGTTGTGTTTTTTTTCTTTTTTTTTTGGTGGGTGAAGCTCTCCAAGAATTGCCCACCTACAGTATTCTCTAAAAATGCCCATGACCTGAAAGGTAAACGAAAGCTTACAGTCCTTGTTATATTATTTTTCTATAGCATTGTTTGTCATTGGAAAACTATTAAAAATGATTTAAGAGTGAAGGAAATGAACTATTTTGGACTTATTACGAGCCTTCTTGCTTAAGGCTTTAGAACAGCAGTTTTCAACCACTGGACTGTGGCACTTTGGCATGCCAGCAAATGGTCAGCAGGTGTTCTGCGGGAGTTTGGGGAAGGGTCTTTTGTTAGTAGGACCATTAGGGGATGTGACCCCCCCACAGGCAGTGCAGTCTGCCTTGTCAATTGTCAAAAAATTGGTGGTGTGCCTTGACAATTTTAGCACCTTGTCACTGTGCTGTTAGGTTAAAAAGGTTGTCTTGGCATATTTTGCCAAATGTGTTCAAGGGATTTCTCTGAAATATTTTTAACACCCACTGTATCCCATGGGTTCAGGGTAAATTGCAATATAAGTTTACTTTCACAAGAACTCTGAGATAGCTGGGGGCGGGGCGGCCTCTCATGTGCCATTTCACCATGAAAATTGATATATTTAGGATTACAGTGAAAATGTCCAAGTTGCACAAGAGAGATTTGAGCATCAGTTTGTTCATTCCTTCCGTATGCTGTTGTTTTTGCATGAATTGTTTTCACAAGTGAATAAAAGCTTATGCTGCGCTTAGTCATGCGCTACAATGTCAAGAATAATACAGTTATATAAACTGATTGAAAATGTTAAACAAACAATTCACTCATGATGGGAAATTGGTAGTTCACTTTGTGATATCTTGTTTGAGAGAATCCTGTGGAACCCCCTTCTATGAGTTTTTTAATTCATATTTTACAGTAGCATTTCCATGTTCAATTTACTTCAAGTCCCTTTTTTGCTAGTAAACTCTATTTTTTAATTAATCTTTTGATTATAGTAGCAAGGAAAATTATACTTGATTGACAACACAATCCTAGTCCTGAATAGTGCCCAAACAGCAACCGCTGCATTAGCCTAGGGTGTAGCTAAAGCACTGTAAAGCGCTTTGCAACATCTTGGGATTAAGTAGCACCAGCAGAAAAGCCTACACTGTCCTCCCACACTGGATCCAGAAGGAGCACCTGATGGAGAAGGTAAGCTCTCCCTGGGGTGGGGAGGGTAGAGATGGGATGGACTGGGTCCAGGAGGGGTGGGATTAGAGATGCTAGCACACACCAAATCCAATTACCCCTCCCAGGTCTGGATGCCCAACATAAGGCTGCTCAAACTTGCACCAACTATTTAGCTGGCACAGATCAGAATAGCCCCATTGTCCAGGCTGGGACTTTACCTGGGGTAAGAGGATGAATGTCCCCTTATCTTGAGGGAGACCTCTAGCCTGCTTCTTCACAGTGCTGGTAATAGTGTGGGCCAAGTACCTGCCTCCGCATTAGCACTAGCTAGGATTGAGTTGTGAGCTTGCAATCCTGGAAGTAAGTAATTTTCAGTAAATTCAGTAAGTAAATTCCAGTAATTTTCCTGGAAAATTAAACTCAGTGGGTTTTTTTTTGCGTAGGCAGTCATAGGATTGTACTATACAACTGCACTTAGAACACCAAGTTAAATATATTTAATTCCCACTTGGTGCCCAGATATCACTGTTTTGGGTCAGGTACAAATTTAATATAGTTCCCCCCTTTTCCTCCTCCCATAAAGGCCTAGTTTGAAAAACAGAAGAAAAAAAACACCACAAACTTATTAGTACCCTTTTAGCTTCTTTGGATCCTTTTGTTTAGGTTTTCTTCTGTTTCTGGTTAGCTGATTTATAGATAGATAACTGTAACAACATTTTACCATGCACAGTTTATCAGCATCCCCTCCCCCCCCCCAAAAAAATGTGCATTTCAGTTCTACTGGAACAGATCTAGCCTACCATCCTGTTTTCCCACTCTAGCCAAAGTAATGGTCTTGAGAGGTCCACAACCAAGACATGAAGGCAACAGTCCCACCACCCCACTCCAAAACTGGCATTCAGTGGCATAGAACCCACATACCTTCATCATTGAGGGATTGTGAGGCTGGAGATGAAAGATTCCACATCTCATTATCAGCCCCTTTTGCCATCCTGCCACTCACCTAAAATGTAACACACATTGCATTAATGTTTTTGGTTTTTTTAAAATCTGTTGTGCTACAATCTTCTTTGAAGGTCTGAACTTAACCTGAATATATACAGTAGTTTTTAAATCCCACAGATGTTCCGTATTGGTGAAAATAATGCATACTACAACTGGATTACTGTATCTGCATAATGAAGCAATTAAATGAGCTGTGTGCATTTACTGTTTGAACAAATCAAAGATGGCAGTTAAGTCATTTTTAGCTGCTATTCTGAAAGATCTGATGGAATATGAAATGAAAATACCATATGAATTAAACCAGCTTTAAACAAGCTATGTGAAATACATGTTGTAATTAGAGCTGAAACCAGTATTCGGGGGCGGGGGGATGAATGCAGTGTGCCCACCAATTTGCAGTACACAACCACTTGTCAATAGTTTTATATGGAATTTTGCAGATGTCTTAGACTTTTGCACTTATTTTGCAAAGTATAACTTGTTCTTCATAAAATGACAATTGAATATATGTTGCTAATTGAAAACATTTATGGATATTGATAAACTAATTGTAAAGCAAAGCACCGAGTCATTACTGAATCATGGGGGTGATTCACATTGCGACCTTTACTATGCAGATTTAGGGCACAATCCTAACCTGAAATTAGGCAGGGGCACAATCCACTAGGGACGCAATCCTAACCCAGCAGTGTCGCAAACACACCATAAAGCACATCTGCATCACTCTGAGAGCGCAATCCTAACCTGGCGTTATAAGCTAAGCCAGCAAAGTTTCGCCAGCACAAGGGCCACCGTAAAGCGTGTTTGGACCATTCTCGGAGTCAGGGAGGATGGTGCACGTCTGTGTGTTGGCCTCCCTGACTCTGAGAGTGGTCCAAACATACTTTACGGTATCCTTTGAGCTGGCTAAACTTTGCTGGCTTAGTTTATGCCGACCTAAATCAGTTTAGGATTGAGCCCTGAGTCAGGGAGGCTGGCACATAGATGTGCACAATCCTTCATGCCTTTGAGAATGGTTCAAATGTACTTTTGGCACCTTTGTGACACTTCTGGACCAGCACAAGAGCAGGCCTAACTCTCGTGCTGGCCTAACTCCAGGTTAGGATTGCACTCTTAGTTGTGCCATTGCTTTCCCCATTCATCTTACTTTCCCCCCCAGCAAACTGGGTACTTGTTTCACTGACCTCAGAAGGATGGAAGGCTGAGTCAATTTTGAGCCAGCTACCAGAGAACCTAACTTCTGCTGGCATTGAACTCAGGTCATGGGGAGAGCTGTTGACTACAGTACTACAGCCAACCCCTCTGCACCATACAAAGCTCCTAATTGAACATAATTACATAGCCAGAAATATACATGATTTTTCCAAGCATAAATCATTTAATGGAATGTATTTCCAGAAAACCCCTAGCATTCTTTTGAGTGACAATCTTTGTTTCATCTTATTAGAAACTATATTTAATTTTATGCTTCAACCAGTAACTAGGTTACTGTCAATTTCCATACACATAATTTGTTTCCATGTGCAGAATAGTTTCTTTTCTCCCCCCCCCAAAAGAAAAAGACGTTAGCACTATCAGACAATTGTCCGTATGCAAATCATCTTCTGTTTGCAGTAGGTAAAAGGGACAAACAACCATTCAAGGACTGATAGACTTTCAAGTGGAACCTGCTGTGTAACAGCTGCCTTACTTAAGTAGAACAGATTGACTTCTTGCATTTCACCTACAATCAAGGTGTTTCATAAAAATGACTTAGTTTCTTATGTAACCTGCAGTTACTCCTACTATACAAATTATTACATCCAAAATATTAGGCGATTTTTTTATAGATCATAAACATGTACTACAAAAAACCAACATATTTTACAGCACAATTCTATGCACATCTATTCAGAAACAAGTTCCACTGTATTCAGTGGGCCTTACTCCCAAGAAAGTGTGCAAAGATGAAAATAACTTTCTCTTTCAAAGCTAGGTCAGGGCCAAAGATGGTTATATATGAATCTAGGATGGGACAACTTATCCTCCTGAAGACTGAACCACAGTAGATCTGGAGAGTTGACTACTGATGAACCCAAACTTGACCTGAAATGTTATTAGTACAATTTCCTGCCTAGAATTCCTGATTGCTTTTACTGGTGGCATCAAGTGCAGCTGTCCCTCTCCCAAGGGGAAAAAAAAGAAAATAACTCTGATTCCTGCAATGTTGGACACATGGTGAATCGGCTGAACACACAAAAATCAATGCAAGCTAAATGTAAATACCAACTTGGTTTTTAGAAAAACCGAAGTATTTGGTCACTGTTCCACAAGGGTCTAACTGTAAAAACAATACAGTACATCACACCTTTGCTTTGCAGAGCACCTTCCATGAATACTATTAGAAAGCACACCCAAATAAATTCAGAAATTTAGAAAGTAAATTTCTTTACTTTCTAAAATTTATGTAGAAAGTAAATAGCAGACCCAAATAAATTCAGGATAGGAGCACTCTTAGGGTACAATCCTAAGCTGTGCTGGAACAGACAGGCCTGTGGGCCTGCACATTTGTGCCCTTATCCCGGTGTAAACACCAGCTGCCCCAATGGGCTCCTCAGATCTGCGCTTGCTATTTAGCAGGTACAGAGCCAAGGACAATACATGGCCCAAATCGGGGCCGTGCAGCCTGGAAATGGGAGCTTGGATACGGCATAATAACTGCATCTCACCTCCCCCCCTTCCTGGCCCGCCCCCCCCCCCAGAAACCCCCTCCTTCGCGCTGCTCGGAAATGGTCTTGTACCAGCTGAACTCGGCTGGCGCAGGAGCAACACGGTGCCGGCTTGGGCTGCAGTGTCGGCCCTGCGGATGAAGTAGTGGTGCAGGTGACTGAAACAGCACTCTCGCACCAGCGCTGCTGCTGTTGGGCCGACACTAGCAGCTAGCGCCGGCCCAACGTAGGACCTTGGATTGCGCCCTTAATATGTAAAGAAATGTTAACATTAATTAATAATTAATAGTATCAATATACCGAGTCAACAAAAGATCAAAGGTCTCGTCACACTTTTGGTCTAGATAGGGAGTATTCTGGCAAGTGTGGTCACTGTGGATCTAAAATGATCATTTTCATCAAAATAGTATTTTCATTCTGTGATAGGCATTTGACTTTCATAAAAATGGCTTAGTTTCTTATGGTTGTCCTGCAGTTACTCCTTCTACACGCCTACTACTACTACACGCCTACTCTTTGAATGGAACTCAAGGCCCAATCCTATCCAACTTTTCATTGCCAATGCAGTCACAAAGCAGTCCCAAGATAAAGGAACAAATGTTCCCTTACCCTGAGGAGGCTTCTGTGACTGACTCTACCACGATCAAATGAAGTACCTGTCCTGTTGCCACAACTGCATCAGTGCTGGAAACTTGAGTAAGATTGGGCTCACAAGAAGTCAAGGAAAGTACTAACTGTTACTCTTCTACAACAAAACAATTCTTGTGGAGTAAGTTCATTTTGTTATGGTGTAGGTATCTAAATACCTCAACTCTGAATTGGACTCTGTTATTTTGAGCGATGGAAGGTATTGGGTAGAATCTGTACCTCTAATCAAATAGAACTCCACCCACAGTTTAATGTGAACAATACATCCTCTGGTACCATATCCAATATTCCAAGTTCCATTGCTCCAAACTGGAAAGCTACTCCATTATTTTCAACCTTGTCCTGTTTCCATGGAAACTAGAAGACCAGAAATTATACATAGAACACTACTTTTGCCCTTTGTTAAGGATTCAAATAGCCTGTAACTACATCTTCAGTAGATGAACAATTTATCACACACAGAAAAAAGTGGTTTAAGGAAGACTTTAAAAAAACTCCTCTCTTTTTATTAATTGATAATAGAGTTGTACATTTGTGCAAAATGTGAACTTGAACAGTATTCGGAAATCTGAGACATGTCAATGAGGAAGTTTCTGATGATACACGTTTTCTCTCTCTCCCGCACCGAACGTAACATAAAGTGAGTTCTTAGAATTCTAAACTTCCCCATTTTGTCAGCTTAAGGAATGTAGTTACCAAATGTGTAGTGTTTTACCTGAAAATATCCCCTACGCATCCACAGAAACTGTCTGCCTAAGGCCATAGGCATCAAAATCACATGTCAGTCAGTATCATTCTATATGCGGCTTTTTGTGCACACTGAACAGTAATATTATGTACAAATCCAAGAACATGAACAAAGCATGGATCAAAGACACTCCCGTGTCTGTGCACGTCTAAAGACAGAATCAAGTTGATGCACTCAATTTAAGATGTAGTTCACGCTGATATCCTACATTTTAACATGACTTCTGTAGTAGTCTTTCAATATGCATTTTGATGCTATGGAAACCATGTTTGCTGTGCTTTTGAAAACCTCTATTATATATGTTTTTGATAACAACCCTTGTGACCATTAAGTTGTACAGAGACTAACTATAAACTATAAATATTGAGACTAAATAAGAATTTGGTCCTAAATACAGAACTCCCGTTTCAGTCCAACTACTTCATAATAAGTTGCCACTCAATGAATATACAGTATACATTTAAGTTCTAATGGTTAAATATATACCTTTATCAATGTAAGTCAGTCTCACTCAGATAATCAACTATTAGTTCATTTCTTTAAGTCTCAGGTTGTATTTCTATCTTATTCTTTTGAGTCACCAGAGTTGCAATGTATTTAGCATCGTCTATGGACGATCCCTGTATTACCAGATCTGGCATCTTATGGATCTGCGATCACCCCCAATTTCAGTACCTTCGTTTTGTTTAGTAGCACTGGAAGCACTGGTATTTCTTCCATAAAGAAAGCTATTTTCTTCCTGAAGTGAAGAGCAACATGCAGGTAACCAACGTGCACGCTAGAGGGAAACAAACTGAAAATTAACAGGAAGTGCTTCCTTTTAATATGTAGTTAGTCTCCTTCCTGCACAGAAGCTGGTATTTGAATAGGTTTCATCATATCCATGACATGGTGGTAGAATGGAAGCCCCATAGAAATGGGGGCCCACCTATAGTAAGACATGCTGTGTAAGTTATAGCTTAATATAGCATACTATAACATGCATGTTATAGTGGCAAACCATAATATACGTTACACAGGAAAGCATTTGTGATTAGGGTGGAGTGGCGTAGTATTTATAATAACCAAATAACCAAGTATATGCTAAAACCTGATATTTGATAATAAAGAATCTCCAAATTGACTGATTTTATAACCTAGCTTTCTACAACGTATTCACCATGTTCTAGAATTGCAACATTTACAAAATAATGTCATAATACAATAAACTGTATTAAAATTAGTATGAAAACTATACATATTTCTTAAAATGAAATAAGAGCATAAAATATAATAGAGCCAAACAATAGTGGTAATAATTATGCTAGCAGAAGTCTAGAACAATTTTCACTGCAGCTTAAAAACAGGCAGTGATGGACTTAGCCTTCAGAGAGTCTGTTCCAAACCTAGGGCACTATGATTGGAAAAATACATGTCTGAGTACCCACCTCTACTGTATATTAGGTGGTGGGGTGGGATCAAAAGGATGACTTCTGACTTATAGAAGTGTTCTTGAATTCAAATGTGGGAAGGCAGTTCTTGTGGCGTTCTTGTTCCTGGTTGTTTAGGGCTTTGAAGGTCAAAGCCAGCATCTGAAATTGTGTTTGGCAAAATCTCCCCCCCCCCCACTGCTACCTGAACATCCAAGAGTACTCTCAAAATGTGAACTTATTGTTTCAGGGGAGTGTAACCCCATCTGAAACAGGATAATCACCAGAGGCCTCAACCAACATTACCTATGTCTTGTCTAGATTAACCTTCACTATTAGCCTTTAAAAATGTTATGCAATTTTAATTCAACACAGCATGAGACCCTTTTTTAACTTACAAAACACAAAGCATCCCTGCATTTTTTCACGGTACAAACCAATTCGAGCATGATAACTACAAATACATGTCTGGAGTGCAGCGTATGCAACCATAACAAAGTTGAAACAGTAAATTGCTACCATTTGAGACCTCTAAGGACCGTGGGAAGTTTGTATATAACCTTGTATATAACATTCAACAGAGCTCTCCCTTGGTCCTCCATAAGGAGACCAGGGTTGAAGACCACCCTAAACTGTTAACCTGTCCTTTCAGGGGTAGTGCACCCCATTCAGAACTGGTTATAAGCCCCTTCCATACTCAGCCAAATCGCCAACAGCCTTGATGAGGAGGGCTGCCTTCTGAGAGGGTTTCTAACAACTTGACTGTTTCCCCTAGTTGTATTTTAAACACATTATAAGCCTGCTCAAGAGGCCGGGTATTAAATATTTCAAATAAATAAATAAATAAATAAATAAATAAATAAATAAATAAATAAATAAATAAATATAATGCCTTGAGCCTCTGTTCTTCAAGCCTCAGGCTACTTTAATTGCTCTTGAGTTTCTCTTACATCTGTGAAATGTTTCAGATGTGTAATCCTAGACACTATCTTAAATGAGGCTAGATGGTATTCATAGGTCTATACTTCAGAGTTCTTTGCAAAACAGATATTAGAATGGAACTTGATTCTCCAGTATGTTACGTCTTTCTGACTTGGGGAGAGAGGAAAAAAAAAGGTGTGCTGCTACTTCAGTCTCTGCTTTAGGCACATTGCTAGAGGCTTTCCTGATTTAAAAATCAGACAAAAGCATAGGATAAAATTCCAGTGCAGCCTTTCTACATAGCTAAATTGCAAACGGTTTTGATTCTGAAGTAGGCTGTCAAAAATATTTAACTTCAGACTTGTTGCCTCATGTCCATTTTGTTCGGTGACATTATTTTTTGTATTTCTTTCCTGTCTGTGAAATTAATACTTCACTTGTTTTAAGAGAATTGGGTTACAATTCTGTGCATACTCATCTGGGAGTAAGTCAGTTAAACGCCCACTGGGACACTTCTGAGTAAACATGCAATAAGATCCAACTGTTACAGTAATATGCTCAATGATTTGCCAGCCTGCTTTAATTGGTATTCTTTAACAATACAAAAGAAATTCTGACTCTTTAAAAGCATATACAGGTTGACCCGCTGTATCAGCCAACTTGGGACCTGTCTGTCTGTCTGTCAGTATCTGTGGGGCCCAAACCCATGGGGTCAGACCTTCTGAGGTGACTGGAGCTGTGCTTCGAACACCTTCTGAGGTCTTAGGGATGCCTTAGAAGATCACTTTTGTTTGCCGGAAAAAAACCCAGAAATGATGTTTAAAGGCCTTTGGAGGGTTGGAGAAGCCTCTCTGAAGGCCTTTAAACATCACTTCCAGTTTTAACAAAAAATCCGAAGTGACCTTATGAGCCCTCTTGAGGGCCTTCTGAGGCCTGTAGAGGCCATGCGCAGCTACCGTGGGCTCAGAACATCCTCCAGAGGTGATGGAAAACAGCACTTGTCACCTCCAGAGGATTAGAGGGACCAAAGGCCTGCAGTTTTAATAATCCATGGGTTTCCTTTTCCACTGGCGTTCTGGAATGGAACCCCTGTGGCTAATGAGGGCCCACTATATAGTTATTCCTCTGATGACTCCATTTAATTGAAAATGCTGGAGAAAGCAGCTCTTTCTTTGGCCGCTTACATGTTTACTTGGAAACCTATACATACAAGAAATGTTGGTTTGGAATCTTCCAAAATCTTTTCCCCCCTGGTTCATATACTCTTGCATTTCGGTACTGTAACTGGAAGGTGGTACCATCACTTGGATGCCCCTTGTACATTCTTCCAGCTATCTAGAAGATTTGAGAGGTTTTTAAATAGTTCTACCAGAGTCTGATGCAAAGGTCTTTTCCACAGAATTAGCATGAACTGTCAGCATGCATTAGTCCCAGAACTGATTCTTTTTAAATATTTATTTCTAACAACACACATATAACGTTGGCATACTTAACACTAACAGTAAAAAATACTAAAAATTCTTGCACATAAAAAATTACTTATAAATTAACACAAGCCTAGAACAATATAGTGTCATTTCATCAAATCTCCTAGACGTCTAATCCCATCTTCCTAATAATTAATACCCATCTCTTTTAGCCTTTCTTTTTTAACCCATTTATATATCCTTTCTCTAATCTCTTCTTAATTTATTATAATTATTTTTATTCTTCAAATCTACAAATCATTGTATCTTTTTTTTGCTCACTCTTGCAGAAAGTGTGAGTGGCTTTCAATTGTTCATAAATGTATTTACTGACTTATCTTTAAGCAAAATCATTGTCTATTTCTGCTAAATCCAAGATCTTTGTCCACCAATCTTCAAGCCACAGTATTTCTATAAAATTCCAATGTTATGCATTGAATATTGTCACTTCTGTTGTCATATGTAAAAACAATGTTTCAAAATTATTTCCTATACAATCATCCCACCCAACAAAAAAGTTTCTGGTTTCATTTGTATATTTACTTTACGTATTAACTGCATCTGTGTATGTATCTGCACAGAATGCTGCTGATTCTATGAGAAAAACCTACACAAAAACTTGGGGTTATTTAAACTTTCTCCCAGCCTTCCAAGAAGTATTCACATATAAGCAACTTCCACAGTTAGGAGACTACCCAAAAAGCACTGTAGTGTTGTGTGAATGTTCTCCAACACCTTTTAATCAGCACATGCAATACAATAATTATGCAGAAAAGAAATAGCTGAATAATTAAAACAGTAACATTTATTTATTAGATTTGTACCCTGCCTTTTTCCACAAAAGGTACCCAAGGTGGCCTGTTAAACCTTTTCAAATCTTTTGGTCGTAAGTGGATCGCCTGTGTCAGTTATTATCTGAAGCTGTTATTCTAAATCACCATCTAAGTATTTTATACGTAAGCTGTCAACAAATCTCTAGATCTACAGTCTCACTGATAAAGAAAAGGGGAAACTACCAGGGTCACACACCAATGTCTGAGAACCTGCTGGTAGTTTCTGTGGAAAACGTAGAAAACAGAAAGGGTCTGGTAGGATTTCCACAGGTCAGACAGCGAAATTGCTCTTAGCACAACTATTTTATTACTTATCGCATTGGTATCCTGCCCTTTCTCTAAGGGGTTTAGTGTGGTTTACATGGGATTCTCTCACTGCAAGGTAGGTATACTGAGGTAGTAACTAGCCAAACGCCAGAGTGAGCTTCTAGGCTATGCAAGGATTTGAATCTAAGTCTCTTAAGGACACAATTCTAACCTGAGCTAGGCCTGCACAGTTAGGATGGCAAAGTTTGGCTGGCACAAGGGACACCGTAAAGTATGTTTGGACCAGTCTTGGAGTCAGAGAGGCCAGCAAACAGTTATGCACCATCCTCCCTGACTCCGAGAGTGGTTGAAACATGCTTTACAGTGGCCCTTGTGCCAGCCAAATTTTGCTGGCCTAACTTCAGGTTAGGATTGCACCCTAAATCTTAGCATAGTACTCTACCCACAATGCTATTATTTCTTTTGAATGGCCTCATTTTTTTTTTGTTTCTCTGGCTTATGAAGCTATTCCAGGACAGTCACCATGTCCCAAGACATGAGCTTCTAAAAGGCTGTTGCTAAAATGTAACAGTGGACTTGACAGGTATGCTTGGACTGAACCAGTACAAAAGTTCTTTAAATTCCTCTTTCTCAGCCCCAAAATGTCAAGAACAACAAATATTATGCATTAGTGCATTTGCAACTAATTTGCACATTTGAATTCCAGTTACAGAACTCTACACATCCAAGCAAAAATGTCATGGGAACTCCCAAAGTGCAAGATAAAGACAGAAAATATATAATGGACTTCTCTTCTGGCCCATCCTTGAAGAGCAAGGGGCAGGTTACAGTGTAAAACCTCTAGAAACTAACTCAGTGATTAAAAGTCAAGCAAGATAAACATATTAAAAATTCATTTCCAGTTAACTGCTTAAGCTTGCACAAATATGCAGACCAGTGGTTCCAAAACAGGTGAGTCATGACCCACCAGGGAACCGGAAGCAGGGCATTCCTCCTTAAGGGGAGTGTTCCTGTTCTGATGGTAACAACGGTGCTGCAGAGATCACAGTGCTGCCAAGCAGCATTTTCACTTACCAGGGGGGCAGCACTGGCCTCCTGCGGGGTCCCTGAGGCTCCAAACCCCATTTGATTTCCTTTGCAGCTTGTTTACAAAGTTTTTCAGGGAAAACAGGAAGTAGTTTTTGATCTGAGATAAGGATTTTGTATACAAGCTGTGGAGCTCATTAGAGGGCGCTGCAAACCTCCATGACAGAATTCTGGCATTGCCCCCCAGAGAAATAGAAGAAGCCCCTTGGCAGTGCTGTGATCTCTGCAGCACTGTCACTGCACCCTGCCCGCCCATGAAAACACTTACCTGGTTCCCAACTGCCCTGTAGGAATTTGGGAACCATGGATGTAGACCAAAGAGTTTGTACAGTTCTTCCAGGATATACTGACAAGTTTCTTAGTAGCTTAAAGGAAACCATAAACACCACCTTTACATTATCTGTTTCACAAACTTCTTAAATATAGATAGAATAATTAAAAGGACATTCTCAGCAAATGTTAGGTGCATATGTAAAAAGAATGTAATTAGCCAGCCAGTTCTTGGGTTAATAATCATTGTAGTTTACAATAATATATTTGACCCATCAGGCCATTTTGCTACCTATAATAATGAACAATTTATTATACACAGTATACAACAATTTAACTTGAGCTGTCTGATTGTGAGTAGTTAAACCACACATGGGTGATCTGTAGTGCTTCTCATTAGAATGGTATAATTTGTATGTTTCACGATTGTGGATTTGTACTGGAGGTTAATATTAACTGTGTCTGAAAGAGGAGGAACAAAAGGTGGGGCAAGCAGAGTTATGTGGCAAGAGGATGTGTTGTACAGTATAATTTGTTCCAAAAGGACCATGGCTTTGACCATTGTAAGTATTTGACAACAGGGCACTTTTACAACAAATGTGTTTTGTTTTCTCCTTGCTGCATCATGGTGATAGGACTTTTTCCTCTGTGTTCAAAACCTATATAGGAGAAAGTAGACCTAAACTTTATCATGTCTCGGGAAGAATTATGGAAGAAGGAAGTTGCAAACATTTGTGCATAACATGTATAGAGTATATCTTGATGAGAGTTGAAATAGTTGTTTAAAAAACATTTCTGCAACATCACCTTTTTCACTTGTACACCTTTCTCTAACACTTAGAAACTACTTGCTTGTAGTTTCTGGGTTGTTACTTTTTCAAATCAAACATTTGGAATTGAATACATTGAATGCAAAAAGCAACTAAAAAGTCGTCCAAACCAACTAGTATTGGGAAGTTAAACAAGTGGCAGAAGAAGGGGAAAAAAAAGATTTCGAATAGAGCTGAATATTGAAACAATCCTATCATTTTAACATACAGAAGTCTATGGTCCAGTAACCTCGAAGAATAATCAGGTAAGTAAAGTCAGTTTGATACAAAGTAAACGGGAATCTATTCTGACATATAGCTGAATCTATCACGTACATAGTTCTGAGGTTTGACCTCTATTAAATGTTTTGCTCTCTTTTCCTCGTGTCTAACTTTAGACTGCAGCCTTGGAATAGACTCATCTCATAGTACAATTCTGTGCATGTTTACTCAGAACTCCTGCTCTGTTCAGTGAAGCTTTCTATCACAAAAGTGTACATTGGATTGCAGTCTTGGGTACAGTACCAGCCACACACAAACACCATTGTGTAAATTCACTTTCCCAACATAATTTCAAAAAACTGCAGATATTAAAAGTAAATGAAATTCATTGTAGGCCTTGTGAAGCAATCTGTGAAATGATAAACTAATAATGATTTGGGAAATACATATCCAGATATTTATCTTGGGAATACTGCAGCATTCCCTTGGGCTGCTTGAAGTGGCTTTTTTTTAAAGAGATGTAGGGATACAGAACGTTGGAAGGAAAAATCTGATAAGCATGTATGTATGACATGGTCATCCTGGTTTTTTAATATCTTTGAAACTACCTTCAAGATGTTTGTTACATCTTTACGTGCAGGAGAAATTAAAATTGTAAATATATTGAGATGTGTTTGAGTGTGCCAATTTTTTAGATTCATTCATCAGGATATACAGCAGTGTTAAGCAGTATGCTCATAATAAGGCTCATAATAATACACACTGACAATGTAGCAACGTAAATTGCTTTCCTTGTAAGTTTTGGATTGGGTTGAGAAGCCAGTTTCTGTCGAATACCATTCTGTGGAATTGTTTGGGTGATCTAATATTTTCTTGTGTAAAGCTTTTTTTTTTTTAACTGGTTCTTATGCTTTCTACATGAATATAACATTGGTCAAGTTCATACATACATGAGTAATGATGGCTACTGACATTAAGTGAAAATCTGCAAGTGTGAATGAAATGGTTACCGTGAATAACAATCACGGAGTTTAATGGAGGCATCTCACGTATTAAACTGCACATCCTTCAGCTATGGGGCATCAAGTAATTGATGTACATACATTTATGAATCAGTACTTTCTAAAGTACTTCTGGTGAATCTAACCAGTGCCTTACTAGTTATGAGAACATGGCAGCAGTTTTGTTCTAATTATGTCTATGGGTGATATGGTCCCATATGTGGGATGTTTTTTAGTTGATAAAATTGGGAACCACCTGTATTGACATTAATGGAAGGACCAGTAAAACTGATAGAAAATGCAGTGCTCATGGTATTTCTCTTTCATCTACTCAGAAATGAATATTCCAGGAGGGTATTATGTCAATAAATGTACATGCAATACATATTGAAGTATGAGCCTTTGTTCATGGTTTTCACCTTAAGCCAGTCATTTTTTCTGGCTTTTCCATTTAATTTTGTATATTCTGTATGCTCTTTAAAAGCTGTAAACTGTGGCATAAGTAGACTTTTGATAGTAACGTGCCACCAAAAAAGCATCTGGATCATATTCTGTATAAATAATTTGAAGATTTCCAAGGTATGCAAATTTGAGTATCAGTTTAGCTGTAACCTTGCATTATGTCTTCCAACACTATTTTATTTGCCATTCCATCTCAGCAATCTGATTATGCAGAAGGGCTTACATGGTGGACATACTCCAAAAGTAGGATTTTGGTGCAGTATTTAGGCAAATTACTAGAATAACTATTCCAGAGCAAAGATTGGAACTAGACACAATAGCTACTTAGGATTATTGAGTTCATTTTCTTTTTAATACCATGGTGTCTCACTCCCATATAACAAACTTGTTCTTGAAATCGTTTTCTATTTTAAAAGTAATTTGTGGCATTGAGGGTTAGTCTTGAAGGAAAATAAGCCTACGTCCACTATGTGGAATTGGTTATGTGGTTCAAGCACAGATGTAACTGTACATGGCTTTTCTTAATATCTTGCATGAATTTTCTATAGTAACTAATCAAGGTGTGTGTGTGTGATGATGTTGCATGAAGTTGCATATATAACAAACACACTTGATTGTCAGTGTTATTCAAACTGTGGGTTGCAACCTGATGTCAAGTGGGTCGCAGAAAGCTGAAGCATCTATTTTGGAAGCTGCAGACCTTACTCTTGCTATATTCCTTTTGTGAGTGTTAACAGTTTGAATTTTCAAGTGAGGTTTTCTTTTTAAAAAAAATTGTTAGCACTGAATATTTTGTTCTAATTTTGTACATAATATTTTGTTCTAATTTTGCTTTCTGTCAAAGATGTTTCATGGTTGTGCATTTGCTTCAGTCTAAGAATGCCGGTTTTCATTCTTATAGTGTCATTTGATTATGTCACACTGACTGCACTTTCTGCTTGTTGATGGCACTTCCGGCTAGATGACATCACTTCTGGTGGGTCGCAGCATGAGTGCCATTCTAAAAAGTTTGAGAACCACTGGTCTAGTTTAGATGGGACCCACTTTGTAGAATGGCACTCATGTCAGGACCCAGCAAAAGTGATGTAACTAACCGGGAAGTGATGTCATATCTGGAAGTGACATAATTAAGCAGGAAGCGCTGTCATGATAACATAATAAAATGATACTCCTGGAAGGCAAACTGGCATTCTTGGACTGCAGCAATTGTAGAACCATGAAACATCCCTGACAGCAAAATACAAAACATTATGTAAAAGCACTGAACTAAAAAGAAAATTAAAGGAAAAAAAAACCTTGACTTGAAAATTCAAATTATTCACACTCACAAAATATAGCAAGTGTAAGATCTGCAGCTTCCGAGATGTTCATTTCCAACTTTCTATGACCCACTTGACATCAGGTCATGACCCAAGTAGGTCCCAACTTAGTTTAAGAAGCACTGATCTAGTTAGTTTAATTATTTAATGTGGTTCTCAGATAAGCAACAACATATAGGATCATAGGCAACTGCCTTATACTGAATCAGACGATTGGTAAATTTGGTCCATATAGCCAACCTAGACTGATAGTGGCTCACCAAGGTTTCAGAAAAAAAATATTCTACATACATATTCTTGTCAGGCTTGAATTTCCAAGCAACAGGCCAGTGGTCTGTGATGACAACCGATGTGAAGGCACAGGAAAAAAAAAAACCCCTCAAATTTGGAGACACTGCAGAATCAATTTTGTCCCCTCTTTGTCTGATGAGAATACTTTTAAAAACTTAAGTAATTGTTGTACTTATTCAATGACAAAGTAGAATACTGCAATTTCATTTGTCAGGATTACTAAACAAGCAGCACCCTTGTTAGAAAGCTACTTTCAAATACTACAGAACAGAGAACATCTTCAGGTATTTGGTGCAAGAGCTTAATTTGGAAGTCTGCAAGACACATATCTCTTGCAACATGGTGACAAGGCATTTATAATGCCATTATTTCTAAGATCTATAATATGGGGGGAGATAGAGTGGGATATAAATATAGCAGACAAAACTCTCCTAAAGTATGCGTACTTCCTGTGACATTTGTTCTGCCCGATGATGAAATAATATGGAATATTACTATAAAGTAACTGAATATCCAAATTTATTACCACTCATTAATTGGACTATAGGGATGTTTTTCTGAGCCTTTTCTCTCAAAATGTGATTGGGTTTTTTTCCCCAATACTTTTTTTTTTTTTTGCATGATACTGATGTCTACACTCTAGGTAATAAATCTTTTCTTTGGTTTACTACACTGTTGATGGGTTCTATTTTGAAGTTAGATCCGCTGAAGTACTTTGGGGTATAGAAGCTTGCTGCTCCTTCCTCAAAATTAAGTACATTTTTAACTACTGTTTTAGCAAATTTCATTTTAATTTTAAGTATATAAGGATTACTTATACTTTTAAACTTCCCACCTACACCAACAAGTACAACTCTAAATGTTAACTACAATATAAAGTGGTAAACTAACAGCACAGTCCTATGCAGTTAGTCAGAAGTTAGTCCCACTATGTTCAATGAGGCTTACTCTCAGATGAATGGAGATAGGATTGAGGCCTAATGATTTCCACCCCTCATTGCGCATGTGCGCTGTTAGTGCTTGTTTGGGAGTTATTATCAACAGATGAATTCCATTTACTTTTCCTTGATCATCAATCCCTGTAGGTGAAGTAGTTAACTTGCAAAATGCAGACATGCTTCTGCAAGAGTGGTTGCTTGTTAGCTTAATGAACAAACCTGTGCACTGAATGTTAAGCAGTTTAAATGCTTTTTCCTCAAGTCAGTAACTAAAGGTTTCTTTACTGATTAGCATTATTCTCATTACCCAATGGATTATTTGCCCATGTATCTATATATACACGCACTGATTTCTAAAAGGCTTATTGGATTCCATTTATTTTGTTCATAAATTTTAAAATGAAGGGATAATTCCACGTCATTTTTAACCAAGATCAATGTATTTTTCTATTCCAAACTCTTACTTACATAACACAAGGTGCCATGCATTATGTCAGTATAGTTTCAGAAATTGTAATGTGGTATCAGTAGTCCTAACAAACCAGCAACAATCTATTACATATACAAATATCATCTATTTAGCCAGTAAATGCAGTAATCTATAGCTAAATATGGTAGTCTTGCATTTACTTGTGATGCCTATATGTGCAGCTACAAAATAAATGCTGAAAAGAAACTTTATTTTCCTACCCATTTTCTTTTTTGTAGCAGAGCACGTAAAAGAACATGCTACATTGATTTTATGCTTAATATTTTTAGAAAATGTTTGTGGCTTGAAACCATTGTGGTTAAAATGCTGTGACTGTGTGCCATGGTCACATCATGTGATTTCTAGCTGGTAGTTCTTCATTCAGCATCTTGATTTTAACCTTGATGTACGCAGAATCCATGACACAGAATGTAAATGAAAGCTATCCACACTGGGATGTGAAAATCTTAAGAAATGCATACCACATGGTATATTACCAATGCTTTCTGTGTCAGTTAGCTTTGCTAGTATCATAGCTGGATTTCTTTACTACAGTATGCCATCTTCTGAAGTGGGGAGGGGGAGAAAGAGGAGGAATGGGGTCCTTCTAAACTTCGTAATTCCAGTTCCTAAGGAGTTAAGCCCTCTCCCCAGTCTGCCTGTGTAGGATTAAGCTATTTAGACAGACAAGGTCGAATTTAAAGCGCTTCACTGCCTAGCGTGGCTTTGTAGAGCAAGGAAGGGGGCTGCTGTTTTCTTGGGACAGATCCCTTGAAATGCAGCCATAGGGGCGCACAATAATACAGCATTTTCTTCCAGGGATTGTAAAGGATGGCCAGGTCTTCAAACGCTCCGGAACCGTCAACCTACCCCCACCCCCTTGCTTGCTAGCTGCAATCTTTGTCGGAGCTCGCTCTAGCGTTTTTATTAAGTAGGGAGACTGAGGTCACACGAGATAATTTTTATTCGCGTGCTAAAGACGCAAGGCGGACCCCCCCCCCCAATGAGGCAGCAGGATGCAAGGTCCCGGCGCGATGGACTCTGTGACTTTGGAGCCTGGTGTGCGCTATTGCCCTTTTGTCTTTTCTGCCTAATGCAGTTTAATAGGACTTCCTATTTAAATGTTGTTAAATGGAGACCAGTGAGGGAAAGGGCAGTATTAAATCAGAACCCATCATTTTCGCTCAAGAGTCTAACCCTGATCAAGCGTCTGACTACCTACCTATTTTTTTTGGGGGGGGGGAGGAGGAGATGAAGTACTCTGCTGCGCTGCAAGTTCTTGGCAAGGAAATCCTCTGGGTAGTAGTATTCTCCATTATCATGCAGACAAGGGGCACATCTAATGCCGGTCTGTTCGCTGGGGAAGATGCGGGGGGGGGGGGGGCAGACTGGCTGTGTTCTGTAGAGCATCAGTCAACCCGGAGGAGTTAGTTGAAAATTGGACCCCTGGGGAGAGTAACACCATCCCCGAGCACTTTAGCAGCGCTCTGTAACTAACAGTGACCCGTGCACGGGTTCTCGTATTCTGCTGGATTCTAGAACATGGAAATGCGAAGACATGTGGAGAGGTATTTTCCCAGCCTCCGTCCTCCTTCCCCCCCCCCACCGTCTGTCGCGAAAGTTATCAAATGCAATCGCGTTTCCAACCACGTACTATTGCATAACACTCGCCCCCCCCCCGCGCGCGCACACACTCGCCTCCCCCCAGATAAAATTTACGCTCCTCATATTTGCTTTCACTTCCCCCTGTGAAGTTTTAATTAGGCAGCCATGGTAACTCACTATTTGCATGGAGCCTCTTCCAGCGAGATGCTGAGGCTTTCCGAGCACTCTGATCCCTCTGGAATTTTGTGGGCAGCTTTTCCAGTTTTCGCACAATCTGGGTTGATTTGCAGTGCGATGCTTACCTTACTACGCTTCCTTACAAATAAGTAAAGCTCTGTGCAGTCCCTTTGCGATGATGCATCTCTCCCCGCTCACTTCTGCAAGCTTGCAGAGCCACGATCCACTCTTGTAAGAGCATCTGCTGCAAGATAACACGAAAGAGATTTTTTTTTATTTATTTTTTTATTTACGCTTCCCGGAGACTTGGTCACCAATCCCGACCGCCACAGCTTCCTCCTCGTTAGATTTCGCAGTGAAACATTAATTCAGCCGTGACTGAGAAGCGATTGTTAAGAGTAGCAGCAGAAACCACGCAGTCCTGAAAATGTCCTCATTTACTGCAATTGCTTTCAACGAGATCTCAGATCCGATAAAAAAGCGAGCGGGGGGTGGTGGGCAACGGCAGGCTGTTATAGGGCGAAGGAAGGGGTGGCGGGGGTCCTTTCAGCTGCCACCGCTTCAAACCTGGCTCCCAGATCTGCTCACTTTGAAGCATCCTCTATGGTCCTCCCGGCTTGCAGGCGGAGGCTTCGGGCAAGCACAATTCCCTCCTACTTTTGGAAATGCATGAGAGCAAGTCAGTGCGTCCGCTGTTTTGCTGGCGCTTGGCGGGTGTGTGCGTGCGTGCGTGTGTATCTCGCAGGAGAAGAGACGGGAACTGGCGCCGGCTCTCCGCTAGGGAGAGTTCTCGTGTTCCCTCTGATGCAGACGGGCTGTGACAAGGAACTTGTTGAGTTTAACATGCAGTTCTCAAAATAATGGGCTTTCTCTCATAGAGGGAGAAGCAGTGGTAATGGGGGGACGGGGGACGAGGGGCCATACGTTCGCTGCTTAATCATGGAAATTGAAGGAGGGAGGAGAGTGGCGAGGAGGCAGCCCATCCAGAACGCCTCTTTTTTTCCCCCTTACAAAACAAAACGGTGTGGTGTTTGCATTTTCTGCTTGCCTGTCAGAATACTGTATATTTATTGGAACTGAATCTTAGGGAGGAGTAGCACTGAAACACTTTTTAATAAAACCTGAATCTACTGTTACTGTTACTACCTTGAATCTATATTGGCTGTTTTAATTAAAAGAGCAAAAACAGCCTGCAGCCTACAGTTTTTGTAGTACTTGATTTCTAAAAATGTTGCAGCTATATTTGCCTGGGTTACACATTCTGTCCTTCCTGCCTTAAGACCCATAGGTCTAGGGCAGGGGTAGGCAACCTTAAACACTCCAAGAGCCATTTGGACCCGTTTTCTGGAGAAAAGAAAACCTTGGGAGCCACAAAACCCTTTTGACATCTAAAATGAAGATAATACTGCATATATAGGTTTTTTTTTTTTAACCTTTATGCTATGTATAAAAAAACTACAGTACAGGGAGTGGCAACAGGATGCAAGCATTTTGTTGTCTCATGCCTCCCTGGGGCACCTGTGGGCCGCTGTGAGATACAGGAAGCTGGACTAGATGGGCCTTTGGCCTGATCCAGCAGGGCTCTTCTTATTTTCTTATGAGCGATCACGGCTGAAAATCGGGTCTCGACATTCGCTGTCTCCAGCTTTCTTTCTCTCCCACCCCCAACCCTGCTGCCAGTCCTCCACAGCCTTCCGATCGCGCGTAAAAAAACGAATGGCAGAACAAAAACCAGCCACCATGCTGCACCTTGCAGGGCAACGCGGCGGATTGCCCGCTTGCAAAGAGCACATGCGACAAGCAGCAGCAGGATGGGCGGGCAGGGCAGACCCCAGAGCCGAGCCGAGCAGCTGCCTGTGCCACTGCTGCCACTGTGGGGTGTGTTGGTTTTTTTTCAAAACGGTGGAGGATTTTTTATTTTTAGGTTTGCAAAAGGGGGATTCCAGGCTCGTGCACAGGAACTTTTGCAACTTGCACGCCATCGATGCAAACAATCCCTCCACGTTGCAGAAATAGGGACCCGGCAAAAGATCCTGGAAAACGGGCGGGGGACACACATACACAACTGTGAGACCCGGCGCTTTCCGTGCTTGTAAGTGGGAGCTGCCCCAATGCGTGCAAAACCAGGGGCAACTTTGCAACCCGACCGAGAGCGAGCCAGAAAGTTTTCCCCACCGGCTCTCTGCTGCACGCCGCCACCCCCCACCATGCTCCATCCCAGCTCTGCGTGCGAAGCAATGCAAACACATGGAACAGTCAACACAAAAAGCCACGCACCCTTCCAGCCGGCGGATCAGCTCTGGAGCTTCGCGGGTTGCCTTCTGCACAAGGCTATCCACGGACCGAGCGGGAGCCCAGTCGCCGCCACCGCCAGCACGCTCTCCCCGCTTCCCGGAGCAGCGTGCAGCGCAGGACTGGTGCCGAGCGGAGAGGCGCTCTCGGTAGCAGCTCCCGGCTTGGGGGGCTCGGAGGGAAGGGGAGAAAAGGGGGCAATTCCCAACCTGCAGCCCTGAGCACAGTGCAGCCTACCGGGAGGGAGAGCGAGCCCGCGGTCGCAGCCAATGCTGGGCGCCTCCTTTGCTACTTTCACCTGGACTCCGGAGCCGCAGCAGACGGCTAAAAGAGCCACATGCGGCTCCAAAATCATAGGTTGCTGACCCCAGGTCTAGGGTCTAAAGGAGGGTGGGCTCGTTGCTTCACTTCCTCAGCATGAAAGCTGAGTTCCTCAGTGTTCTAGGTTTGAATGTTGTCACGCTTGGATACAAGAGAAGTGTAGGGGTTATCTGTTATGTATCCAGTATTTTAAAGTATCTTTCTCCGCTGGTACAACATTTTTGTGTGTCCCCCCCCAAAAAAAAAGGGGGTGGAGGAAAAAAGGGCATCTTTAAAAAAACCACCATATAGTTTTTTAAAAATCCCAGGTTATCTTATTTTCTAATAAGGTCCTTATTAGGGCCTTAGGATTGCAGGTAAGGATCCTGAGTATAGAAGTTTGTCCAGCTAGATTCAGTTTGCCTCTAATAAATGGGTTTAGCACTGCAGCATTAATATTGTTCATGGATTTAGGTATGGATACAGTGTGGTATATGGTGATCTAGAATAAATGGAAAAGATTAGCCAAATATGCTAACATTTGTTCTTCCTGTAGGATTTCCACTTTCTGATTGTATGGTTTGTCTGTTTTGCTCCCCCTCTTTCTCTGAACTGTAGGATCAGTATCAGTGGAAGATAATAATCAGTTATTGTCTTTGCTCATTAATATTGGGCTGGATGCCATGTGTAGAGATTTCGTCGGGCCCGGATCTTTTTAAGGTTATTGTCCAATAAACAGAAATCTGTGTACACATTTGCTTTGCAGTAGCACAGCATTGGGACAGTGCTGATGCAAAAGGGCATCTTTTCTCTTTGCTTTGGTACTAAAAACTGTGCAAACTTTGCAATGGGGCTAAAGCAGCTGTCAGTTTTACTGTGCTGTGGGAGCCATTAAATAGCACAGCAGTACAAGTTGCTTTTTCAGGGTAGGAGATTTATGACTTGATAATTTGATTCACTGCATTGTTGCCAACTGAGAGGCTGAAACTGGATTTAATTATCTTTACTCTGGTACAATGCTACAACCCAGTTCTTATGGAACAACCTCTGGGCTGTAATGCACTCATGGTATGCACTTATGGCACAGTGGTTCCAGTTGTAGAGAAACAGCAAGATAATATGTGTGCCTACTCAGCAGTAAGTTCCATTGTATTTAATGGCACTTACTCTCAGGAAAATATTATAGGATTTAACCAGAGTTAGAAGTATGAACTTTTGCAGGATGGAGCAGATTTGTGTTACTTACTTGGGACTGGGTTCTGCAGTAGTATGGAACACTGATGGCCCAATCCTATTCCCTGTGAATATGTAGCCTGCAGCCATGCTAAAAGGGCGCACACTGCATGTTATGGTGGGGGGAATTGGATAGCCAGTAAATAAAATATCTTTACTATAATAAATAAATTATAGTAAAAATTAATAATTAATAAAATTATTTTAAAAAGTATCTTTTATTTACCTCCCGGTAGGCTGCCTAATCACCAATGAGTCTCCTTGGACACATACCAGCTATTTTACTAGCATATATCCAAGAGAGGAGGGATGTGATCTGGGCTGGAAAAGGGGGATAGGGTGTGTGTGACTGCAGCAAGATCCTCTCGCCCTCAGACTGTCCCCTTCTTTGGTCCCCTGCCCACTCCCTCCGCCCCCTTACCTCAACAGGCAGAACATCTGGGTAGTTGTAGCACACACATGGAGCTTTCAGCTATTTCCACTATTGCAAGGTCACTTATGGTAGCAAATTGCTAGATCTGCCCATAAAATTGCCCATCACTGACTGGCCCATAAAATTGGGCTGTATGTAGCAGCTACCATGACTCAATAGTATGCTAGCATTGTTTACCATAGGGTGAAAGTGAATGACCACGGCCATGTAGTTGTTTAAAATGTTTGTTAAAAGTTTTGAAATGTTATATATCACAGCTCTACTGGTTTGAGCATCTTTTAATTGTTTGGCTCCATCCAGAACAGGCAAGTTATCTTTAATTGCATAGCCTTTAATTTGGTTCACTGTGTGGATGGAGCCTTCAAATGACTAATTTCCAAAGCAGTTAGAACCATTGTATGGAACAATTTTTCAAGTATTGACCATGTGATTAATAGTGGGTTTCCATTTTTATATAATCACCGTCTCATTCTGTGATAAGCTTCCACCTAATAGTTTCTGCATGCGTAGCTTGCTTAATTATCCAACTCTTTTCCTTTGAGCAGCCCTGCCTAGCTATGTCTAAGGCAGTCTTGGTAGAGTTGTTAATTTTTCTGGTGACCCTCATATCATTCTCCTTAGCTCTGGTTTTGTATAAATGTCTCATAGATATTTAGCTATTATGCCTTTTGAGCTCACTTATAATAACTAGGGATTATAATCTAAGGTCAAATAAACCTATTTTTTCAATACTTTTGTGTGTAAGAGTTTATAACTGCATTCTACCCCAGGTTCATTTGAATCTCTTTCTGGAAATTGTTATGATTTTGTGAGGACCCACCTCTTTAATTTTGGGTGGGACTAAAAAATGGTGTACCATTATGACCAAACTGAATACTTGAAAATAGTTGGGTAATTTTGGCAGCAAGAGATAAAGCAACAACAGACGCTGCAGTTAACTCTTCACATGCACATAAGATGTGTTGAAATGTTCAGATGATACCTCCAACTAATATTTAGCACAGTAGAAAAAGCCAAAACTGAAAAGTCATGTTTGGGTTTTCTCCCCAAGTACTTGTTGCTCTCAACTGATTTAGGCATATGCTTTCTATCTGATGTAAATAACTTTTATAGCAAGTGAGCATGCCAAGAATATTCTGTGATTGTATCTTTTTTTCTCTTTGTTCCTGCTTTGTTCCCCTGTTGTTCATAGACTGTGTGCTCTGCTGTAGCTCACATCAGGTGCATAATTAAAAATAATAAAAACTGAGATATGGGGTATTCCCGTCATGCCAACTTTACTTTACAACAAAGATAATCTTTGTGTGTAATGAAAATCCACCAGCACTGACGTTAATAATACTTCAGTTTTGTTTAGTTGTTTTTGATAAAGTGTGTCTGGAGTCAGAGCCTGTGTCATGTGATGGCTAAGGGACTGGGTTGGAAATCGGGACTTGCCTGCTTTGCATGTCACCTCTGCCATGATCTCCCTAGGTGTTCTTAGGCAAGCACTAGTTAATGCACATGAAGTACACTGTCCGAATGCTGAATATCATTATTATTATTTACCCAAACTGGTATAAATGCATCCAATTTTTTTCCACAATTTTGTATTATTGTGCCATCACAATTTGCAGTTTACAATGGAAATGTCAAAAGTGACGGAAATGAAAGAGGGAAGATGCATGTACCGATTCTTTTGCTTGGCTTTGTTGCAGCTGAGAGTGAGCACTATTTTATTCAATACTTAGAATTTGTATAGTGCTTTCAAGTGTGCAAATTGCTTCATATGCGTTACCTTGATATAGTTCCTACAACAACCCTATAAGGTAATGAAGTATTATTACACCCATATTGCAGCTGGTAAACCGAGGCTACTAAGTAGCTTGCCTGAAGCCACCAAGGGAGTTCATACTAGAGGCAGGATTTGAACCAAGAAAGTTCAGTCTCTAAAGGCCTAGTCCTATTTAGATGCTGCATTAAGAACAGAAGATTTAGTCGAGGGCAGAAGATTTAGTCGAGAGGGTTAATGCCTCCGTCTGCCTGAAGATAAGAACTGAAGATCTGAAGATCGCCAGTTCGGGACTACCGGAAGTCTCTGTGAGCGGCAGACCTTGTAATTGCGACTGATTAACAGCTGAGCTGTCTCCGGCTCCCTTGTGAGAGGGGGAATTGTGCCGAAGTCAGCTGCTTCTCTGGTGGAAGCAGGGAAGCCACTTATCAGCCAGCAAGAAAACAAACGGGTGACCAGAAAGAAGGACTAAATCCAGAACGATCCATCTGTATGTTTGTAGTTCTTGTAAGATAGAACGTTTCTGTAAAAATTGTAAAAACCTTCGGGTTTCTGAATAAAGTCTGCCTTTGTAAACCGCCTTGAGTTATAGTCATTAGAGAAACCTGGTGACCTAAGAAAGGTGGTATATAGATATTATTATTATTATTATTATTATTATTATTATTATTATTATTATTATTATTATTATTA
>JAJKFI010000002.1:7826062-7888540 GCA_029204185.1 Lerista edwardsae | reverse complement strand
TATTATTATTATTATTATTATTATTATTATTATTATTATTATTATTAAATGTTGCACAGCATCAGTTGACATACCTGAAGCCAATCCTGGCAGTGCCACACTGACTCCAGTACAACAAAGGCTTAAGAGCTAAGCCTGTCCTGGAAAAGCAACACTTCCTTGTAACTTGCCCAGCATTCACAGAAACACCAACACAGCCTGCTATCCAGAGAGTGGCATCCTGATAGCTGTGTTTTCCCTGTGAAATCAGCATGTCATCACACTAAAGCTTGTGCATCATCTATGTGATGTCCGTGTTTCATTGATGTGATGTCCTTGGAGCCAGTCATCGCATCAGATCAGCCCCAATGCTGTTAGCCAGAGAAGCACCACCTAGGTGAACTGGGTGGGGGTAGGTAGAGTCAATGAGTGGCCAGTGCTGGGGGAGACTACACTTTCCTGCCATCCACTAGGAATGAGCAACACAGCAGCAGGCACTATGATATAAAAATGATACTGCACCTCCGCCTCCTACAAGAAGTACAATAGTAGCAACGTGCCACACACACACATGCAAGCGGACCCTCGTTTCTCCAGGAGATCTGTTCCATGTCCCACAGAAACGGCAGAACTCTGTCTCTACAGTTCCCCTCCTCGGTTGTTGAGAGGCTTACCGGGGAGAAAATGCTCTTGCTTGTACAGGTTGCTATAAGCATTCAAGCTTATAGTGTTACTTGGCAGTTTGCTTCCTGTTAGTGTTGAACTAGTTTGTTGAAGCATTGAGGCTGCTGGCAGCCTGTCTGAGCATCATAGCTGAAGCTGGAGATAAGACATGCCAAAGCCGACAGTGCCCCACCCTCGAGAATGCTGATTTTTTTCTCAAAAGCAGGGTTTCAACGCGCTTTGTTCCCCACTGCTGATCATACATGTACCATATGTACTTGTATATAAGTTGATCTCATGGATAAGTCAACAGCTCGTTTTAAACCAAAAATTGTAGAACACAATTGTAGAAATTGTGGACACATTGAGTGTAAAATATATGGGGGGGGGTATTATATTCTTGAAAATGACCTACCAGAAATTATTCTGAGACAGCAACAGACAGCCAAACAAAAAATGGAGCCATTTCACTTTCTTCTGAGGCAGCACAGAAACTGAGCTATTCTCCAAACAAGAAGGAAGAAAGAGATGAAGGTGCTAATGGGAGCTGTAGGCCTTGTGAGGAATATAGTACAGCACTTTAATAGAAGCAGCCTTCAAGACAACTACAATTCCCGTAAGCACCTTCATCTCTGTGCCTGTTTGGAGAAGAAGGAAAATGACTACCATTTTTCTGTTGGTGCCCAAGAACAATTACTGGCAAGCAATTGCTCCTTTTTTCTATCCCTCTGCTTTCTGCTTCTTAGCCCAGCCCAGCCTACCCCCCCCAGCTCCTTTTAGAACCTTTATTAACCATATTCACCCTTGTATAAGTCAATTTGGCCAAATTGGGCCCTGTGCCTGGGAGGGACCCTGCACTGGGACGGTAAGTGAAGTTCCCACAGCTGACACCTCACTTAGTAGTTGGTGTTCTGGCATGAAATCTTCAATACTGAGGCATCACAAGGAACAAGAGTAGCATCTCCACTAGACAGCTCTCCTTCTTGGGTCTGATTGACTTAAAATTATGTCCCCTTAAGCAGTTGGTGTTCGGGGTTGCCATGCGTCCTGGTGAGTGGGGAGTTCTCGCAAAAAGGTGTTTCAGTGGCTCCCGAAGCTCCTAAGGCTGGCCCTGTGACTTTTCACCTTGTCATCAGCCTGAATTGGATGATGGAAGTGATGGATTCTCAAGTTTTCTTATGCATGCGCTGTCACTTTGTGGTGACAGTGGTGTCACTTTGTAATCAACTGAGAGATTGACAGCTAACTGAGAGAGAAAACATGGAGATTGGTAAACTGTGACAGTTAAGATTGATTTGGGGAATATTATCTTCGTCGAGTTTGGATATGGGGATATGACTATGGGGTATCATGAAGAGCTTCTGCATTTGAAAATTTGCCACTAGACACAAATGCTGCAGTGATGGTGAAAGCCACAACTGATACAATTCCCCTTTCAGAATGTAGGATGTAGACATTTCCTCCTCTCTGGTTCGTTGCCTACTTGCCGATAATGCACAGTTCCTCTGTTTCTAGGCCCCCAAATTCCTTGACTCTTTCTTGCTTCAATTCATGCTTTTCAGGCATTTTCCTATGCAATGTAGTCTCACTTGGCCATCTTCCCTAGCATTCAACCCCCTTCCTTCTCTCTCTCTCTCTCTCCCCTTCCATAACACACTACCTGTTTACCTTAAATGTTGTGAGGTTTGTTCAAAGCCCTGTCTCACCATAATGTCTTGTATCTGTTGCCCTCTTCCTCAGATTGTCTCCTCCACTTTCATCCTAGTTCCTCTCTACTTGCCTATTCTTTATCCTTCCTGGTGCCCCTTCTTTCTATCCTTTAGCTTTCCTATGTTCCAAGACCTCTGAAGGGGTCCTTTTGACCCCTGACTAAATTATTCATAAATCCACAATTTATAATGGACACATGAGCACCATTTACGATTGGTTTTGTTCTTTGATCCATTTTAAGGATGCAAGCATGATAGTGAAAGCCGGAGAAAACCACATTTATTTGGTAGTTTAGCTATTTTCATTTCAAATGTCTTAGATCTAAAAAAAACAACCCTTTGTTTTCTATAAAGGTTGAAGGAGTACTTACATAATAAGGATTCTCAACAAATGTGAACTACTGTTCTGTACAATTCAAACGATTATGCATTCTGTATAGCTGGGAAACAAATGAAAAGCTAAGGATCTTGGAAACGATGATATATGTTAACCTAAATAGCTGGATTTTGTTCCTATGTGAACAACAGTTTAGCTTGTCATTATTACTAATGATTTGTACTTTTGCATTTCTATTCTCTGTTTCAGAATGCTTTTGACCATCTGAATAATAAATCTTCCTACCAATTTGTTCTATCAAAGCAAGTGTGAAAATATTCTTATAGAGCTATCTTATAGGGGTTAAAACTACATGTTATAGGTTATTATAACATACAGTACAGTGTCAAGAAAGACTAGCAAAATAAACTTCATAGTTTAAATAGAACTTTATAGTTACTACCAAAGTTATAGTGAAAGGCAGATGACCAGATTCCTATTGTAGCAAATATTGTAGTTGCTAGATTACTGGTGGTCTACACATGCAGAAGAATGAGATGAAGAAGTCCTTGGGTGGAAGATCAAGTTTGCATATTTTCTGTCACTTACAGCTGATGAGTGCTTATTTCTGGACATCATCTGCTGAATGATGCTACACCCTGTGCTCAGCCAGTGAACCTTCTTCCAGGGTCACCTAGACAATCAAGTAGCGCACTGCTACCAAACCAGTCACTAATCCCACCGCTACCACAATAGCCAGTAGGTGGGCCCCAGGCAGATCCTGTGTGTGCTTATGCCATTTCCAAAGCAGGCCTCCTGGTTTCTTGGGCAGTGGGGACACCAGAGAAGTAGGTTCTGGGCTGGAAAGGGGGCAGGGTCACACGTGTCCATAAGGCAGACTTCAGTATAAAGTATAAAGGCTTCAGTGTCACTGATGAGGCAGTAGCACCAGGATGCAAAGCTGGGGACCACCATGGAAGGAGAGAGTAGCCCAAGGAGGCTGACTTGGGGGAGAAGAGAGGTGGGTGCTATATAACCGTCTCCATTCCCAACAAACGTTTGGCAACAAACTACCAAACTGAGGCAAGAAACTTTTGCTGTCTCCAAAAGCAAACTGTTACAGCTACTGGGACAAGGACTATAATCTTTGCTTATGCTACTCTGTAAAGCACCATGTTCATTGAGATTTACTTATTTGAAGAATTTCGGCTCCACCTTTCTCCAGGAAAGGGCAATCAAGGCAGCTTACAAATTTAAAACATTAAACATTAAAAACAATTAAAATGATAAAAAACAAGACAAAAACCCCAATGGAACTCATAAAAACAATTAAATATTACATTAATTAAAATGCCAGCCCATTATGTCAGCTATTGAACCCCATCCTGAATAAAAAGGTCTTAAGGTCCCACTGAAATGTCTCCAAGGAGGGAGCCACCCTTAATTCCAAGGGGAGGAAATTTGGGCATGACTACCGAGAATGCACTTCCGAGTATTTCAGTGGGACTTGAGCATGTAGAACTTAGTCTGACTTCTGTCTAGTGGAATTTATTCTATAAAATTCTGCTTGGGGAATGCAGATTCCCTCCCTGAACCATTGTGTATGGTGCATCAGGAAAATAGTCAATGAGAATCAAAGAATTACATGAACAAAAGTGCCTTTTGGTCATTCAAAGGCACTTTTTGAACCAAACAGTATTTTATCAGATCAGTTGTTCCAACCTTTTGTTTGCTCTGAAAATCCAATAAGAGGTATATAAAATATTGTAGCCAATTCATTTCACTTTTGCTTAAATCAGCTATGACTGGCCAAAAAACAAAAATGTATTTAGCTTAAATTTAATGATGGATTTTGCAACAATTTCAAATTAGTTATCTCCCTCCCAACCTATGCACCTTTATGTTTTCCATATGTACAACTTAGCATGGTTATTACAGTCAATGCTCTTTATATACGCCCTTGCTAGCTGCATCCTTGTTTACCTGCAAGGGGCAGAATTGCTACCTTCCTTGTTATCTGCTGCTCTGTCCTCATCCACTATGCAGAGACCTTCCAAAGGCTACAGGGACTTTTAGAATGGCACCTGTGACCAGCAATGACTCTTAAAATGACTGGCAGAAGCATCCACCTGTCATGTTTAAGGGGTCCATGCTGGTTGCCTGTCTGAAGATCCCTGCAACCTCAGGAAGATCTCTGCAGCATTCAGAGATCTTTTGGCACTTCCTGCTGCACTAGTGGCTTTCTGAGGAGGTCCGCAGGATTCTTCTGATGGCAGATAAGGTACCCCTTGCACCTAACCCCATTGATCCCATAGAATTCACTATCTGCGAGGATTTCCAGGAACCTAACCCTAGCGGATAATGAGGATTGACTATACTTTCATACATTTAGGAAAGGTGAGGTGGAAATTTTTTTTAAATAAATGACTGAACATAAAAATTAACTCTATACCTCAAAGTTTTAATATTTTCTTTCTTTAAAAGTAGAAAGGATATCAGGTTTACTGTTTTGTTCAAGTACCATGAAAGAAAATATATGCTAGCCTATTTAAACAATCAGTATTTTGATGACTATATAAAGTATCAGCTGTCATTTTAGAGCTTTCAATATAAGAAGCTTCTCAACATGCCCATGCTTGAATAATGTGGGATAGATCTGGTTGACACAACATGCCACTTATTTTTCATATTAATAGCATTTGTTTCTTTGAGATTTTCAAAATGAGCTCATCCTTTTCTCACTGACAAGACAGCAAAGATGAAAGTTCTTTTTACTCTCTGCAGACAAATCTATAGGGTGCCAGTAGAAATGAGAGTAGAATTTACCCATAAACCCTTTGGAAATTCTCCAAAACTTGCTTCCATGCAGTCTGTTGGGGGAAATGGAGTATGATTATGCAATTCACGTTGTTTTCAAGGATTGTGAGTTGTCCTTCAGGTACTAATACAGTATTCCTGTTGATTTCAACCTCAGTTGAACAATAGGATATCTCTACGTATGTGGCATGGTACATGCACTGCAAACAAAGCTATTTTTCTTTTTCAGTTTCTCTGAACCCATCAATTTTTATGTAACAGAATTGTTTTTGAGCACTCAGTTGCTACAAAGAAATCATTTTCTTAAGCCCCAGAGATATTTCTTAAACTTTCCATTTCAGCATTTACAAAAGCGAAGTGCTTTTATTCTCAGTGTTCCTCTTGCTTAAAACATCTAATCTGTGTTCAGGTTTGGTTATCTTGGTGCGTCATTGTGCATCATTTTTCGCCCCTTGCCTTCATGGACTTCATATTTATCAGCAAGGCACCTTATTCATCTCATAGAAGAATATGGTGGGTTCTTTTGAACCTGTGTACTGATGTCCTAAAATTGTATTTAAAGGTGGCAGTGTTGTGGACCGGAACCTAAAGTCTGTGTTTAGGCTGACAAATTCGATAGGGTTATGTTGCTTACATCTTCACAATGGGTCAGAGTACTGTCAGCTCCTGGTCACTGTATGCTATCCTTTCCACTTTAGAGAAATTTCTGCTGCTCTGGAGCATGTCAGTGGGAGATGACGATTTAGTTAGTGTAGGGCGAGAAATAGGTTGAGTAAAATTATTCCCAGATGGTGCAAGCAAGCAAGCAGGCCTTGCCACAAGCTAGAGGGCAAAGCTACATTTTAAGTTTTCTAACTAATCAAATTCTTCAGGAAAATTCCTTTCTTGCTAAAAGAGAAAATGCAGCCCAATTCTATTGGGGTGAATCCCAAATACATTGCCTTATTATTAGCCCAGTTCTATTGGGGCTGTATGCTGGCAGAATGCGTGTTCCATAAAATGCACTCCAGGGTCTTACACTGCAGGAGTGCTAGCAGAGAGGCAAGGGTGGCCTCTTGTGCACTGGTAGATTGTCACAGGCAATGCTGGCCTACCCTCTGCTGATGAAGGTAGGCCAGTGGGGGAGGTGGAATTGGGCAGAGGAGAGGGCAGAACAAAGTGGTGATGGGGTGGGGAAAAGGCAGATCAACTCCATTGCCAAAATCCTAACCTCCTTCCTGGACTGATCCTGCAGCACAAGTCCATGCAGGCAAATACCAGCAATTTTGCTATTTCAGGTCCAAGTAGACCTTTCTGCACCATAGAGGCTTACCCTTGGGTATGGGAGCAAGTGTTTCTTATGCAGAAGGGATCTCCACGACTGCCCCCAGACACAAAATGCAGTGGTAGCCGTTTTGACATTGCTGCATTTTTGTGTAGCATTGTTGCATTTGTGAGGATAGGATTGGTCTGTTAGTTGCCTCAGTGCCAGTTCACTAGCATCAGTAGTGTTTTTTTTAGCTGCCAAGAGTGTTGTATTCTCCATTATTGTGTTTCATGTGAAATGCTGTGGCTATATGGAAGGGAAGGTATAGAAGTGGATCCCAATTAGTAGTGCATCTGATGTTAATGCTAAGTTCATAGGCTGTGAGCGGGAGACTGAGGAGTGGGGCAGGCAGTCCAGCACAAGATTAAAAATGCATCTGTTATTTGAATTAATGGGAAGGGTGGTGTTCTCGATTGACCAGTTTGGGTCCTGGCCAAGGACCCACACCCATCACAGGGTCTACATGGCTGGGCTGCCCCTGAACCTTCAATACCAGTGGCAGTGATAGCACCCAATGCATTTTGAGGGGTACTGAGGAGAAATTACCCAACTTCTTGCTGCATTCTCAGGAAAGCAGCAGGCTCAGGCGTCACAGTGATAGCACTTCCAATAACCACAGCACTTCTGGTGGGTCCCAGAATTCTAAAAAAGTGGGTCCTGGTGCTAAAATGTTTGAAAACCACTTTTACAGAGGATGGTATTATTTCCTGGTCTGGTTTCAGTGCAGAAGAAAATTTGATGCCTAAGCAAGCCATTGCATATTTTAAAAAGTAGTATCTCACTATGTTGTCAGTCAACCCATATCGCTCAAAGTCTAATTTAAATCACTATTCTCTTTGGGAAAAGATTCTGTCATTTCATTTCTCCCTTAAGAACCATTCTCACCTGTGACTATGTAGAAATCATAATTCCTTTTCTAATCTACCATGAAGTATTACATTAAAAATTTAAAACTAATATATGCAGGTCAAAGTGAGTGAACAAAGTACTTTCTATAATGTGGTATGAATTTTTTTATTGGGTTTGCTGACTCTGTTTTTCAAATTCAATTTATCTGTCTCTATGGTACAGTTGATTTTGATTTGAGTATTATGAAAACGAAAACAAGGCACCCTTTTTATGTCTGACCGAAAACTTTAGGGGAAAAGCCCAGTGGAAAAAAACCAGCAAGGAAAACGAAAAATGAGCTCTCAGTGAACTGGAGCTCTCTATCAGACAGATTTCCCTCTGTATCAGATTACACAAAGCTGCAATTTTCAACTGATAAATACAAAAAAAGAGCAATATAAACTGTTGTCTAATAAACTGTTGATTGTATTAAAGTAGGTAATGGAAGTTGATTAAAACCATCCCTTGGTTTATTCTAGTCATGGAACTCTGTAGTTAATTACTAGAATGTGATAACAATGTACTTTAGAAGTTAGTGAGAAGGCTTCACATGCCTTCTTAAAAATGGCTTTATGCTTCTAGAGAAGCCGAATTACAGGCATAATTTTCCATTTCTGCTTTAAAATGTAATCCCCTTGACACATTTTCTTATCTCCCTATAGCGAAACACTGAAGTAAAGAAAGGTCACTCTTCAAAGACATTAATGTAATAATATGTGAAGGAGACTAAAACATTTAAAATGTATTGGGGGATATTGTTCACATAATCCTTTGTAGCTATTTACTGTATCTGAAGATCCCCATTTGAAAATTTCTTTTTTTAAAATGGAAGAGCTGGCGTAGAGATTTTCCTTTACAGACTTGTAGAGGCCTTATGCAGGCTTTAGGTTTTTATTTTTTATTAAGTTCCTTTGTTTTGAACGTATATGTTTAGGTTTGTGCAGCAAGCTTTCTTCATGTTTGTGTTTTTTAGTTTATAATCGGATAGCTGCTTGCTCATGCCCAAATAGGAGGTGCCCCATTTTGGGTTTTTAAACAGTTCTTTACTTCAGCATATCATAGTTCCATAGAAAATAATGGATGCTAAGTGTATTGAAATTGAAATGTTCATCTGCCAGTCAGTCAAGAAAGTGGGCAAGAGCGACTGGTAAGGTGTACAGGTAAACTATTTCATCACCATGCTGAGATTAGAGAGATCCAGAATCTTATGGCCCAGTGCTATTTGGATGCCGCGCCAGTGTCACACAGACGATGCGTTCATCATATCCGAAGCCTGATCTGGCAATACTACACCAGCAGCACACCAGTGCAACAAGAGCCAAATGCCAAGCCTGTCCTGACCAAGCAAAGCTGGCACACCCGTTCCCTAACTCCTCCCCTCAGCATCCATGGAAACCCTGACACAGCAAGTTCTCTTTGGAGCAGCATTCTGATGGCAGAGGTCATCACCCAAACAGCAGTATGTTATCACCCTGACATCAGAATGTCATTGGTGTGATGAAGACTGTATGGTTGGCCTGCCAACCGTGTGACACCCATGTTTCATCAGTGTGGTGTCCAGGGAACCAATCCCTGCATCCAATCTGCATTGTCACTTTATTTTATCTACCACAATCCAGAAGATCCCTCTCTGTTACAGGGCCTCACTTGTACTGTGTTATTTAATTTTTGTGATTTAAGTACCATTTCATTTTTACAAACACTTTTTTGGGCTTAGGAAAAGTAGTGTCTAAACATCTTAAATACATAATGCTATAGTTATATGCATGTGAACATCCACTACTAGACAGGTTAGCATATGTGGGAATTTCCAGTATTGCTTATATGGATACCATGCCAACCAAAATGGTGGAGTGTTGTCAGCCGTGTGTTATAGGAAATGATTCTTTTTAGAACTGCATCTCTATGTGCACATTCAGGTCTATGAGAAAGGACCACAGCTGTGTGGGGGTGCTACAGGTGCAAGTGCACCCTCAGTTTCATACCTTTCACTGGCAAATTTAAGCCTGAACTACAATATATGCATCTTTTTAAAAAATTTCTTCTGAAGATGAAACTTGTGCCTCTTTTTTTCTTCCATTTTCTATCTCAACAATGAATGCAATCAATGTATATGCAGAGGCAAGCAAATAAAACAGCAGGCCAAATTACAGCCAAATTTTATATGCTGTTTTCATAGTGTAGTGGAAGCTCACAGATGTCTCTGTGGAAGTATGTGTGAAAGAGAGTTTAAAAAACAATTCTTTCATAGCTCTTTGCTTCACAAAGACTTGTCTATTAGTTAGTCCCAGATGATGTGTCATCCGTACAACTGCAATGCTTTTGCAAACATTTTCAAGATGCTAGAAAAATCCAGTACAAGCGTCAGTGGGAATTAATGCAAACGGGAATATTTTATTGTGCTGGTTTGTGTACATGCTGATATCTTTTACATACTTTACATGTCCTATTTGAATGATTTCCTACTGTCTTTGTAAATGTTCTGTATTGCAAACTCTCTGCAGTGCTGACATACTGAATCATTTCCTTCTACATATTTTCTGTAGGATTCCTTCAGAATCGACTGTCAGCACTGATTTATATAGAACCCTTCACCTTCAAAGCACTTCTGATAGGTGTAGTAATATATTTTTTACTCATAACGTTGTAAGTTGAAGTAGTGGTGTTCATGATTTCTAGTGGGAAGCTTATGTTAGGGGACATAAGAACTAGCCTAGGGCTATATGAGGAATTGCTCTTTTAGGCTTAGAATGTAGTAGTTCTAGGCTTAAAGTTGTTTACTCAATCAGTATTTTTGGGCTTCTTGTTTATGTTGTTTGCAGTGTTTTCTTTCCCTCCCTCCCCCTCCCCCACCCTCTCTCTCTGTGTACTTTTGCTTCTCTTGAATAAGATGGTCAGGACAGAGATTCAACAAAGCCCTGAATCAATGCTACAGTAGAAGCACACTGATGCCATTAACTATCATAAGGGTACCCGCAAGTGGCTTGTATAATTTTACTGCATTGATGCATAGTGCTATACAAATGCTAATAGTATATTGCATTTATGGGAGCTTCCTACTGATCTGCTTATACAAAATGGGTAACGGTTTTGCCATACATGAAAGCAGCTAAGTTTCCTGTTTCATTTATCTCTCCTAATGGACAAAATTTCTTCAAGTGCATCTTGGGTGCAGATCTGGCTGTACATAAAACATATCAGCCATATTTGTTCTCTGGCATGAGATGCATATTCAGTGTTTTGAGGAAGTTCTCAATGCCACCATTGTTCAGATGCTACCAGATCACTAGTGTCCTGTTGGGGGCTGAGCTCATTGGGACTCTGAACATTACCTTTCCCTCTCCTGTAGGCTCCCTTGAAGCAGGGATGTGCAGTTAGGGGAGGCAGAGCCTCACCAGACTCAACAAGTAAAAAAAACTTTGCCTGTTTGAGCCACTCTCCTCATCAGCACAGCCACACATTGCCGGGAAGCAGCTAGCACCTGAAGGCGCCTGCATCAGCAATCACTGGGAAAGCAGCAGGCAAAGCTACCTCGTTCTGTTACGCTGTAATCATGACTGGCTTCCAATGGAAAAAACAGCAAAGTTACCTCTGTTACGTTCTAAGAAAGCCATGAAAATAGCAGCGACTGATTCTCTAAGCACCAAGGGAGGCAGCTATTCAGTTGTCTCAGGGGGCATAGCACTGAGCACTCCCTAACTCAGTGGAAGAAGCAGAGGTGACTATTTCCGGAGGGGTGAAAAAGAGAGTGAGTTTCAAGGAACCTAAGATCCACTGAGACTGAGTTTAAGGAGGGGAGGGAGGGGAAGAGAGTGAGTATTTATGTGGTTAGGCGTCCAGGGCTGCACCTCACCGCAAGTTACTGCCTTGAAGGGCTTATTTACTAGGGTAGGTGCAATTTCACTGGCTTCCAAATGTAGCCAGTATCCTATGCTCTTTTGTAGGAAGGTGGGTGGGGTGGAAGTGGCAAGTGCTGCAATGTTTCAGTCCTTGCAATTTCCCCTTCTCTATTGTTACCTTTGAGTTTACTTCTACCTATGCCAGCTCTGTCATCGGTGTTGTGTTTTTCTGACATTGGGGCATTTCTCTCATCTGAATGGAGCTCAGGATATGGTATACATTGATTCCTATTCGTCTTTCCCACTTCCAATCTTATTATCCCTGTTTTGGCCTGTCCACCAGTGGAGTTGTGCTTGTGTCAATGCAGCATTGCACTGGTACCAGTGGCATGTCCTTCATTAGACAGATTTCTGTGCCAGTGGGGCCATCATTGCCCCAGCATAACTGGACATATGTTGGCATATCTTGAGGATATGAGTGGACTTTGAATATATTGAAAGCTGCATGAGTACTTAAAGTCAGTGGTGGGATTCAAATAAATTAACAACAGGTTCTATGTCCTAATGACAATTTTAAGTATACCAAAAGAAAATGGCGCCCATGGCAAGCAATGAAATTGCACCCCTATCAAAACATGCTACCATTCAAACTTTTGAGGCCGGGACTCACTTTTTAGATTGGCACTTGTGTTGGGACCCACCGGAAGTGACGTCTTTTTTTAGGCCAAGCCCCCCCACCCCAATTTCATCAGACCCAGAGCACCAACCACAGAACGAACTCCAAAATGCCCCCTAGTGCCGGGCATAAAATGAAATCCCTTTTAGGCCAACAACCCAACCCCCCCTTTCACCTAACTCAGAGCACCAGCCACAGATCAAACTCACCATAAAATGAAACCCCTTTTAGAATGAACTTACCCAGGCAGGCCCAGGCACACTCCTCCGGCTCCTCGCCTCTTCACCTCCGCTGGTCCTCGCTTGCCTCTTCGCCACCACCCCGGTCGTCCTCGCCACTGGCCATTCCCTGCTCCACTGCCACTGCTCGCCTCTTCACCGCTGCTCCACCACCGCCGCTCCACTACTCATCTCTTCGCCGCCACCGCCGCCGCCGCTCGTCCTCACTGCTGCCCCCGCTGCCGGTCTGGTCCATTCACGTGCTAAACTGCCACCACCTGGTGATGGACACAGGAGCTGAGCCGAGCCTATAATTCAAATAGGGAAACATCGTCAGGGACTGCCCACCACACAGCCCTAGGATCTCCGATCCTCCTTAAGGTGGAGGGAGCCCTTAAGGTGGGCCGTAGCAGTTGTGGGGGGGGGTGCCAAGTTCGACCCTGGCTCGTTCTCTTTCTCGCATGGGAAGAGTATTCAGCATCCTGCATCCTGCAAGCCTTCCGAGCCTTCTCCCACCAGGGGACTCTCTAACGTTAGGTATTATGATGGTTTAAATTGCTTTTACTGTTTATCACCCACACTCAAGCTAATGGCTGGGGTGCTGATAAAACGCAATGCCGATCCCCACAGATTCTGTCCATTCACTTACTTAACACACATCAGATTCATCGCCATAGAAAGGAGTTAATATAGCAGTGGAGTGTAGTTTTTTTAAAATGGCCTTTTGTATTTATAGACCTGAAGGAGAAAATGAATACGTAAAATAGAGAGACGGCCACTTAAAATTCAGCGTTTGCCAGCAGTTACCATATACAGGTTTATTGGAGGCTGTTGCAATTTTCGTTTGTTAAGCCACGGAACATGTTGTAGGTGGCAGATGACTCTGATGTGTGGGCACCCACCTTGACTAGCGCAATAGAAGACGAGTGGACAGTCCAACCCTAATCCATGCTGGAACAGAGTGGCCAGCTGGCCTGCCCCATATCCAACATGGGGCAGTGCAGTCCAGAGTGAGGGGAATTATTTGCCGGCTTCCCCGTCCAGCTTCCCTGACCAGCACTGGCCAGCACCGGCTGGTCGATGAAGGCCAGCAGGGGGGATTAGGGAGGGAGAACAAGGACGGAGCAGGGGGGACACTCTGATTCACGGCTGAGAAGTCATTGCCTTATTTCATCACCTTATTGGGCAGCTCCAGCATGACACGAGATAGCGGGGTGGGGTGAGAGAACTGCACTCCGTGGGCAATGGGATGGGAGGCATGCGTGGCACCGCGTGTTGGGGTCCAGCGTGGCTGAGCTTGGGAAGCCCCTCCGCATGCACTCCTCCCCCCTGCTCAGGGCCTGGGCCTGCCTCCGTCCCCGGACTGCCACCCCACCCCTTCGCCCGTCACTCTCGCTCCTCCCCAGTCCGAGGGAGGAAAGGGGGGCGGAGCGGATGAGGAGCTGCCACCGCCACTGCACTGGAGCCACCGAGCCCGAAGCCAACCAGGCAAGCAGCGGGGCAGCTTGGCTTGCCCCGGCTCGCAGAACCAGACCTAACATTAGGTATCGGTTCTACCGAACCGGTGCGAACTGGCTGAATCCCACCACTGCTTAAAGTGTTCCTAAAGGACACAAAGTGCATGCTGGGCATCCTATTTAAATTATGCCTCAATTTCTTTGCATTTTGATGTTCTGAAGTGACATACCTGATAGTGAAATTGGCTGACACTCCAACGTTTGATTTGGCATTCAGTACCAAACAGAACGGGATCCAAAATGATGAATTAAAACTGTTATGCACATGTAACACTATCAGGAATTGTTTATTTAGTATCTGTTAGAAAAATGGTAATAATGGAAAAAGTTGTGTAAATTATGCTCATCAAAATTATTTCAAACAGTGTGTGTATTCTTTAGATATGCCCTTTAAGTTAATATGTGCCATCAGTATTCACATGTTCATATCAGCATTCATCATTGCTTTCTTCTATTTGGATTTTTTTTTCTGAACAATTCCATATTTTGAAATTGCCTGCCACAGTGTTGTGAAATTACTGATGCTGGTTTTTTATGAGGCAAATACGCAAGCAATTTTACATATAGTTTCTTGTAATAGAGGATTAGAAATAAGCTAATTACAAATTCGTAATTTATTGTAATCTGTTTATCTTTGCAAACAGTCAAAGAACACATGTGGAATACAAGTGATTAAAATACTTTTAATAACAAAACAATTGGGTTCAAAATGAACTATGAATGTTTTGCTAAATAAGCCTATCTGAAATATTGAAATGCACATGCTATTTTGTATGTGCATCTGCAGCAATTATTCTGGAAGCCAAGGAGATTACTGTTTTAAAGTACTGTATATTGTTTATAAAAATAAAACACTTTTGAAATTCTATAGTAACATTTTGGGTACAATGAGAGAGTTTTCTGTCTGAAAAGTTGGATTTTCAAGTTAATTTAAAATACAGATGGACCCGCATTATCTGTGGGTTTGACATCCGCAGATTTGAAAATCCACGGATGCTGACTCTCCTGAGAGGGCCCACCTGGATCCTCCAAACCTGACTGGACCTGCATTCCGGTTGGATCTGGTGGCTTTTCTGAGGCCTGCAGAAACTGCCAGCAACTGAAAGCTGGAAGCGAGTTCACTTTTTTTACACTTTCTGAGGCTTGGGGAGCTCTGTGGAGGTGTCCATGGGACTCCCTGCACCCCCTTAGGGGGCAGGCACTTCTAATAGAAGGTTAAAAAAAATCCCTTCTGTCTCCGGCGATACTGGGCATCACATCGCTGCCTCCCCCCTCCCCGCCCCCGAAAGGGGGCATGCGTAGGGTTACCAGATACAAACTGGGACAGAGTGCCTATACTTTTAGCCCTTGCATAGTAGAGGGAACTTGGGCAGGTGCAGCTCATCATAGAAGGATTTCAAAAGCTGCACCTGCCCAAGTTTCCTCTTCTATACAAGGGTTAAAGGTATAGGCACTCTGTTCCAGTTTGTATCTGATAACTCTAGGCATGGGCCAGTGCTTCCCAGGCTGATGGTTCACAACCCACCTCTTTGGGAAGCACTGTCATAGTGGTTTGGGGACTCAAAATGTTAGTTTTTCTATATATTGCCCCGAATTTGTCCAGAAGTGAGAGGTTGGTGATTTTCTAAGGGAAGGCAGTCTATATGACACCCTTCCCTTCACAATATTCACCTCATATTTTTCAGCCTACCTATATATACTCTTGTATAAGTTGAAAAATTTATGCCCTAAAATTGACCCTGAAAACATGGGTTGACATATACAGGTCAATAAATAAAGCTTGGTGAAGGTTAGGGTTGGTGAGGGGTGGAAAATTGGGCTAAGAAGCAAGACACAGGATGTGGGGAAAAATGGAGCAATTTTACTTACCAGTAATAATTTTGAGACTGCAACAGCTAGCAAAAAAAAAAAAAATTGTAACCATTTTAACTTCTTCTCCAAAAAGGAAACAAAGTGAAGGTGCTTGTGGGAATTGTAGTCTTTATGAGAGCTGCTTCTAAGGAAGTGCTATAATGTATTTCTTACAAAGCCTACAACTCCCATAAACTCCTTCACTTCCCTCCTGTTTGGAGAATAGCTCTATTTCTGTGCTACCTCAGAACAAAGTGAAATGGCTATGGGTTTTTTGTTTGCTTTCTGTTGCTGCCTCAGAACAATTACTGAGAAGTAATTTTGAAAGAATTCCATACACCCCCAAGTTTTACCCTTGACTTATCCATGGATCATAGCAAATGCTATGGTTTTTTACTTAAAGCCTATCCTCGACTTATCCATGAGATATATACAAGTATATACAGTGCGATTATTCATGAATAATCATGAATTCTCATGGAGTGTTTGTTGTTTTGAAAGTGCTCCTCTGCAGGCTGCATGTGAAGGCATGGTGTTGCTAGTGGTTGTGCCCAATTGATTTTGTTATACAATCTTCTACATATTGATCTGAGATGAAAATAATGCTAATATTGCTTATGGAATGGCACCTAAGACAATCTGAAGAAGACAACTTACAGGTGACAACCCAGTGGCCATTTTGCATTTAAAGTGACAGTGACTCGTGTCCCCAACTCTATCAGTTATCAAAATCTTCTGTACATGAGATTTTAAAAGTAAATATTATGTCCTTAACTTTCACCAAGCTAACTTTGTAGTTCCTGAGAACTCTCTGAAGTTGTTTGAAGTGTCACTTGTTAAAGTTCTGACATTTGTTTGACAGTAAAAATACATAGTTTTGTTAGCAGATCAACAAAGTTAAAGCAATGATGGGAACTTCAGAGTGCACTATACTAAGTTATCTCAATCTACCATTCTTAATTGGTAACAAAATGCAGAAACATAGTTGAACTAAAGCCTTTTTTGTTGATGGCCCCAAATATTTGTCAGTTCAAAACATACCTCTCTGTTCTTTGATTTGGAAAGTAGGGCACAATGTGTGCTTGCAGTATTAGAAATAGTCTGGAAAATTGATAGGAGAAAATTGTCTTATTGTGAATAGGATGGGGTCTGTAATGTATAAAGAAGCTCTTTTAATAGTATCACTTGCGCCATGTAAAATGCTCCCTTAGCCGAGGATGACAGAAGGAGACCACCATGTATATCCTTCAATTTTTAGTTAGAACTTGCAAAGTTTTTCCTTGCCCAAGAGGCGAAGACATGCCAATCTTACACACGTATCCCAGAATCCCTTGCAGTGTCTCATCAAATGACAGGGTTGAGTTTTTGAATTGCGCATGGCCACACAGGTAGTTCAGAAGTTGTAGCCAGCATTTTAACATTACAAGAGATACTAGAGAGCACTTGTCAGATCATGTCCATTACTGGCAGCCCTAAAACTATAACTGCCTCAAGCCATTGCTTGTGTGGATTAGCTCTGGATAATCTGAATGCAGAGAAATGTAATTTTTTAATTTTTTTTAAAGGGCAGTAGAAAGTAATTTAGAAATAAGCTGGAAGTGGTTACAGATTTATTAATTAGAAACTACGAACACTTTTCCCTCATGCTATATAATGAAATGCAATCTGCATATGCTCCAGAGTGTTTTCCTTCACATGATCTTTGGCTTTGAAAACAGATTTGGAAATAGAGACCAGGTGAGTTCTGGATCATAGTAAGGATCATCATCCTGAGGATGGCTCTTGGTGTCTTGCCTAAAACAGTGATAGCGAACCAATGACACGCGTGTCAAAGGTGACATACCACAACGTTTGGGTGACGTTTAAATACCAGTATTCACTAACACCTGACAAAAATTGAGCTTATTTTACTCATTTTTCATTTTTTGCAATTATTTGATTTTTTTTTATCGAATACATATCACCACACTTGATTGGACTGTATTTTTAGTTTAAATACATGAATATAAGGAACTGTTTCTCATTTGTTTGGGAGTGGGGTTGACACGCCAGCAGAGTCAAGTTAAACATTTTCCAAAGTTTTGACGCACCAAGCTCAAAAGGTTTGCCATCACTGGCCTACAACATGTGAGAGTTCTACCTGTGGGGGATGGGCTGATTTGTTCTGGGAAAGGAGTGAGTTTGGTGACAGCGGCAGCTGCTGAATCCTACCCTCCTTCCTGGACCTTATCCTTCTGCCCAAGGCCATGTGACTCTGCTCCAGCAATGTTACTCGCACAGGTCCAAGTAGACTCCTCCGCACTGCAGAGGCTCCCCTCCCCTCAATAAGGGAACAAAATGTTCCCTTATAGACCTCTGCAACTGTCCCCCACAGGATGGACTGGTAACCATTTTGGCATTGCTGCAGTGGTGGGGAGGAACCATAAGTTTGGACTACTAGATCTGTAATATTTTAGCTTATGTTTAATTATCCTATGAGCTCTTATATAGCAACAGGTTTGTTTTTTTTTAAAAAAACTTATTGTATTGGTTTTTAATGCTTAATTAGAAAAACAGAATACTGTTTTCCTTCTTCTCCCACTACTCCCTTAATATAGCATATTACTTCAGGCAGAACAAAGAAAAATCTAATTTTCTGAAAAATCAATTTCAATTTTATAGTACGAGTAATTGTAGAACTGCATTTATATAACTACAACAAAGGTCACCATATGGGTCTTATGGATCCCATGTGTAGTTATGCACGATTTGTCTGAAGCAGCAGTTTGAAGATATAAGTCCTTTACACGTTTTCATGCTTACAAAATACTAATACAAATATAATAAATTAAGTGGTGACAGCTGGGTCGTGCAATTGATCCATAGAACTAAAGTACTAGTAATACATTGTGTATGTAATCTATATATATAAAGAACGTGTGTGTGTGTGTGTGTGTGTGTGTGTGTGTTCCGCATAGGCTCCGCAACGCCTGGAGTGACGCGCACCAAGCTCGGCACGCGCATGCCTTGCGGCCTGGCAACAAACACTGCGGGGGTCAGGCCCTCCTAGAGCCCCCGGGGGTGCGCAGGGGGTGCCACGTAAAAATGATTGAAAATGGCCAAAATTGGTGTCGAATCCGTAGTTTCCAGGGTTGCCGAGACGAGTGGCGATGCTCCAGACTCCGTTGGAGTCCGGGTTTGGCCCCCGTCAGTGTGGGGGGGGGGTGAGAAGGGGGGCAAAAAAAGTCTGCCATGCCCTGCTGGAACACCTGGACCGATTGGCACCAGACTCGGCACATGTATGCCTTATGGTCTGGCAAAAAATACTGTGGGGGGTACGACCCCCCTGGTGCCCCCAGGGGTGGGTGTGCGAAGGGGGTGCCATGTAAAAATACTCAAACGGCCGACATTAGTGTCGAATCCATAGTTTCCGGGATTGCCTAGAAGCTTGGGATAATTTGTTACCCGGGCAACGCTGGGTAACAAAAGGCTAGTTCCTCTTATAATTAACGATGTAGCCCTGAACGCTGGCCAGTACAGAAGCTAAACTTTCCTCCCAGCTGAGATAGCTGAAATCTCAAGATTACCTAAATTGTATTCAATGATGTACTGTGCCTTCAACCAGATCTTAATAGAAACAAGAGTAATTCAGTCTTAATAAGTTCTCTGTGATGGGAGAAGGATCAATATCTCAGCCCATTTAAAAAAAAATGTTGACTTCTGTCCACAAAGGATTCCATTACAACCTGTATTATTCAGTTTATTTGAAATGGATTTTTGGAGTAGGATGCAATTCCAATATATGAATAACAAAAACCCCTTTTATATTGTTTCCTTTGCAAGAATTGAAAATAACAGCAATTACATTAAGTAAATGTCATAGATCATTGCTTGTTCACAAAGATTACATTTTTGTCCACAAGGTAACATATGAGCATGAACTGCATTCTTACCTTTAAATTGATATTTACACAAAAATATTGCGAATAGGAGAAAATTGTTGGTTAAAAGACCATGCTTTTGAGGCATCAAGCTTAGTATAGGGTCTTTGTATATTAAGCGTGTCAAAAATGTAAATTGAAAATAGTTCCGGCAGTTTTGGGTATTAGAACTATACAAGCTGGTCATCCTCTGCGAAATAAACCTACAAATTAGGATCAGCTGCTGGAGCAGCTGCCCTGTATTTTGAAACTCTCCCAGCAGTATACAGAAATTTCATATCTTTTAATGAGCAAGTTTCACACTTGATACAGCAAAATAAAATGGAAAAAGTGGTGCTACAATGGTTACAATTGCTCCAATAAGAAAAATCTCATGAGAGGGGCAGAGATCTTCCTAGATTGATTGTTGTAAGATTTTCCTGTAATTATTGCATTAGAACAGGCAACTGATCATCAGTTAAATTTCTGTATTCTTTGCACATCGTTTGTTTTCGGTAGGAATTTGCCATTCAGTGTCTCCTTATAAGCAGTAGAGGGTCTGTTCCATGTATCTTTGAAAGGTCACGTGTAATGTAATTCTATCTCTCTTTACCATCCCAAACTGAAGAGGCTGTGAAGCTCCTGGGATGCTGCCTGGAGGCAGTTGGGGTATGGATGAAAGCTTATAGGTTAAGACTGAATCCAGAAAAGACAGAAGTCCTCTTGGTCAGGATATCTTCAATGCAGGCGCTAAGTCTTTCACCCACTCTGAACGGAGTGACACTTCCCTGCAAGAAAAAGTGAGTGCTTCTGGACTCTCTGCTGTCTCTGGAGAACCAGGTAGCAACAGTGGCTAGGAGTGCATTTGCCCAGCTTTGATTGGTGTGCCAACTGCGACCATACTTGAGTCGTTCTGACCTGGCCATGGTGGTCCATATGTTAGTGATTTCAAGGCTGGACTATTGTAATTCGCTGTAAGTAGGGCTTCCCTCAAGAACAGTTCAGAAGCTACGATTAGTACAAAATGCAGGTTACAGGTATGATTACAGGGGCTAGATGGTTTGACTCAGTAGGCCTACTCCTTCAGCAGCTGTAGTGGCTACCTATTCACTTCTAATCTCAACTTAAGATGATGGTACTGACCTTTAAGGCCCTTCATGACTTAGGCCCAGCATACCTAAAGGACCACCTTATCTTGTTAGGCACCTTAATGCTACAATCCCGTGCAGACCTACTTGGGAATACAACCTAGGCTGCAATCTTATCCACACTTGTGTCAAAGACTCAGGCACTGGCCCAAGAATCAAGATCACCAGTGTTACATCTGCTTTATACCTGATTTTTTTTTCAGAATTAGAATAAATAAAATGTGTGCTGAATCAAATTGATTAGTCTCTAAGGTGATATGAGACATTTTGTTCTTCGATAGTCCTTCCCAGAAACTGTAATAAACCTCTTGTTCAGTGATGTAGAATGCAAGTTTTGCCAATCAAAAGAATAGCCTTTCTGATATAAAGCATGATCTCCAAAATATATTTTAATACGTTAATGTCCATTAGTAGTTTGAGAACCTTATCATAATTATTTTCTATTGCCACTTAGCATGATTTCAGCTGATGTGGATATGCATTGTAATTCAACACTACCTCATGTTAAAAATGCATTAGTGACTAGTCATATCTAATTGCAGTAATCATCAATCAAATATATGACACAAAGGTTAATATCAAACTCTAATGTATGCCAGAAAATAGTCCAGAAATTATTCTATATACATGCTGTTCAAATTCCTAAATGCACAAAACCTAATTTCAGTTAACAGGCATTGAACATTACATTCAAGCACTCTCCACTGGTCACTGTGTAGTAGATTAAAATCAAACATATCACTTATATCAGTGTATGTTTAGCATTTGAAATGAATTTGAACTCTCTGACATTAGGAAAAAATGCTCTAGTTATCTACCTTGAGTTATTTTGAAGGATAAGGTGAATTATAAACAGGATACATAAAAGGTGTTAGATCTGACAGTACGTTCAATAGCATTTTGAAAACTTCTGTAACAATGTAATTAGCATTGAATGCCAGTACAATATTTTCAGCTTTTATTTATTTAAATATACACATCCTGATTGTAATGATGTGGACAAAATTCGATGCATATATGATGTAAACACCTATTTATAGTCTAGTATTATACTGAAAAATATATTGCCATGTTTCTTTGCAGGCAAGGCAACTTCCCTGCAAGGGAGGGACTTGAGTCAGAGTCGCAAAAATATGAGTTTTTTGCTGATTTGTGTAGGCTTGAGTCCTGCATGTCAAGGACTCAGGCACTGATGCAAGTATGGATCTGAAAAACCTGCGTCTGAAACAGTGGCATTCCTGAGGGTGTGGTGCTTGGAGGCTCATCTGCCATCCCCACACCTGCTGCCTCCCCAGAGGCATCCTGAAGGCCAGAGAGGCTGCACATGGCTTCCCTGGCCTTCAGAAAACTTTCTGAGGCCTTCTGAAGGGTGAAAATAGTCACTTCCAGTTTCTGGCTGAAAACTGGACAGTTTTAAAGCTTAAAGCTTAAAAGTGCTGAGAGCTTAAAAGTGACAGTTTTAAGCTCTCAGAAAAAATTAAAAGCAGAGCACTTTTTGAAAAAGAGGAGGAGAAGGCCACCCTGGGAGTGGAGTGGCAAAGGGGGCATAACTGAGGGTGGGAGGGGTGATTTTGCCACCGCTTGGAGCCCTAGGGAATTTGCCCCCTCAACCCCCCCCCCTCCAGTTATGCCACTGGTCTGAAAACCCACGAGTCTGGGTGTGCGTTTTTTGTTTGTTTTTTTGCAGTGTGAGTCCATCTGAAAGCTGGCAGTTCCAGGGAAGGATTAATGTTTTGCATTCATCAAGAGGCAGGGGTGGAGGGAGGCAGGAGTGGACTCCATCTCTGAAGGAAATGATTGTCATTGGATGAAGGAGGGCAGAAGGAGGCTCCCAATGGGCTCGTGCCGCAGAATGGGCTGGAGAAGCTGGGGAGGGGGAGGAGGCAGAGAAGCCACTGGTCTGAAAACCCTCAAGTCTGAGTGATTGCTTATTTTTTTTGCAGTGTGTGGCCATCTGAAAAGTCGCCAGAAGGCAGGAAAGCTCTCAGTAACTCAGCAAAGGGTGCCTGTTGGGACCCATGCCTGAATCGGGTCTTGGGAGATGGAGACTCAAGACTCAGTCTGCGTCTCGCCACGGGGTCAATTTCCAATATCAGTTCATAATTTTAAATGCATCTTGCAATATAACATCTACAATACATAAAATACAAATATTATAGAGCAGTGTTTCTCAACCTGTGGGTCAGGACCCACTAGGTGGGTCATGAGGCAGTTTCAGGTGGGTTGCATAGCACCTAGGTAAGCCATCATTGAAAATATGGTAAAATGGGACACTGGAAAAATGGGACACCACTCTTGGAGTCAGGGATGATGGTGCATGTCTGTGTGCTGGCCTCTCTGACTCCGAGAGTGGTCCAAACATACTTTACAGTGGCCCTTGTGCCAGCCAAACTTGATGGCCTAACTGTGGCGGCCTAACTCCAGGTTAGGATTATGCCCGTATTGAGTTCATTGGAAAGGTGAGATTGAAACTAGAGGTTTCTTGCTTCATAGCACAGACTTATTAGCCATAAGCTCTCTAGTGAAGAATGATAGGCAATTTATATTTCTTTCTCTGTTACTCTTTCCCCCAACTTGTTTGTGGTTCTTGTCACAGGGCTGGCTCAGTCATGAGGCAAGTTGAAAAGTTAAGCTCAGATGGTGAATTGGGGACAGTGACAAGCTGTGGGGGGTGACATCCTTGCCTTGCTTACCCTACATCTGTCGGACACCTGCTTGGCATCAGGCCTTTTGTATGAGAGCCTGATGCTTATCAGGCTTATCTCCTCTGATGTTTAGGGCTGCTGCCATGGCTGCTTCTAGTAGCCAGAGAAGGGAATGTTGGGAGCAGTAGCAGAGGTGCTGCATGTGGGTACTTTTGGGTAGCAGACAACGATATTTGGGGCAAAATGCAGTTATTGTGTATGATGCATATAAATTAGTGCTCAATTTGCTCATTATGCAAGTTAGGTTTGCTGGATTTGGGAACCTTATGGCACTCTCACTACTAATCCATATACCTATCCACTGATAGGCCTTCTAGTTTTTCAGCCTTATCATATGGATGTGTACTTAAAGGAGTCTTACCTTGTTCATTAAAATTTGCTTCCAGGTAAGTGTGCATAGCCTTAGTCTCCAAGTGTTTGTTTATATAATGATAAACTCATTTTTAGTTGAGGAATGTGCTTTTTGAAAGAAAGAAAAAGGTATACAGGACATTTTGTAAAAGCAGCCTCTTGTTTTATCTGGAAATATAACAGTTAATGAAAGGCACTAACCTCTTCATATGTCTAAATGTTACAGATACGTTTATGTAATTGTATCCCCCTGAAATGATTCATCTTCTTCTTTGCTTATCAGCATAATCATAGTAATTCCCATAGAGGAACAGTGTGCAATTACAAAGAGAGGATTAGGATCTCTTGATAAAAGCTGAAAGTATTGGAATATGAAGAACAAGGCTCGTGTTTACACACATTAATCTTAAATAATTAGCCATTTAAAGAGGAAAGGAGTCACAAATATACAAGAGATGTCCATTTAAGTATCTTTCTTTAGCATGGATATATCTTGAGAATTCGTATAAATCCATACAATCAGAGTGTTAGCTTCCATTCATATATAAAGTTAGCATAATCTTTCCCCCCCCAGGCCTCATATTTATTTCTTTGTGGTTGCACTTCACCATCATTTAAATTGCTAAACAAACAGAAATAGGCTAGAATATGCATATGATCAAAGCTATTAACCAGAAACAGGAATAAGTTTAGATAAGTCAGTCATTAAGGCCATGTGTTTGCAAAGGACAACTGTACATATAATATCTTAGCAAAATAAGTATATTGTTCCACTGTATTAAAAATATTTATGTATTATCTTTCCCCCACCATGATGGCTCACAAGATTAGAATAAAAAAAATCTCAGACACTCCAACAAAAGAATATAGTCGAACATAATAAATATCAAAGCAACCTGATTGCAGTTATGAAGTTGAACTCTAAAGGAATACAAGTTTTAGAGATGCTGCAATTATATGTATTTGAATACAATTTATCCAAAATAAGAAATAAGCATGTTATAAGTGTTTGACATCAGCAAAAATAAAATAAAATTCTTTATTAACTTTTAATGGGTATTTGTGTCAAACTATTGCAAAAACAGATAATCTTGTAGAACATTTGAGACTAACCCCTTTATTTCAGCATAAGCTTTTGGTGGCTGGACTGTAATCCACCTGATATGATGAAGTAGGCTGTAGTCTATGAAAGTATATGCTAAAGTGAATTTGGATAATGCATGCCTATTGATTTTATATTAACAGGTTTTATATTCATGGGCTGTTTATAGATAAAGATAAATAACACATTGCTTTGCATTTGTTGGCTTGGATTTAACAAAGCAGTTGTACAAGTAGAAAACACCTTTGCTTGCTCACGTTTTGGGTGTTGTACTATTCCTCCTACTGTTCAGCTGCAACCTTCATATTATTAATTAATTAATACAATTAATTAATTAATTGTATATACAATTGTATAATTGTAAAAGTATACAATTAATTAATTAATTAATTGTATACAATTAATTAATTGTATATACCGCAAGGCGGTATATCCCGCAAGGCGGCTTACAACAATAGAAATAAAATACAATAAAAATTACAATTTTACATTAAAACCAATAATTTAAAAACTACATTAAAACAATTAAAATTTAAAATCTAAAATTTAAAACATCCTATATTGTTATAGTATACCCCGTCTCAAGAGTGGTTTTTCAAAGAGCAGCAGGAAATCCTCTTTTCATGAGTGAAATGCCATGTACAAACTTTAGGCTTCAAAACCTAAAGTGTTTTTTTAGATCCAAAGACCCAAAGTCTTTGTATCTAAAAAATAGTATGAATACTTGAATAGTATGACCTAGTTTTGCGCAAAAGAAAAATATACCATAACTTTGGTGAAATTATAATTAGACACCAAAAATTAAATAATGCTCAAAATTATACACTGGTAGCAGATATAATGGTCAATAAATAAGCTGCTGTGATAATGTAGAATTTTGTGAAAATGAGTAAGTACTTCTGCTTATGAATTTCATTAAGGCATTCTAAAGTTTGTTCATCTTTTACATGTCCTTGAAAGAGATGTTTTGCAATTGTGTATTGGTTTACATGTTAGCTTATTAAACTTGGGTGTGTTTGTTTTTTGTTTCAGGGGAATTTTGTGGCCAGCATGACTGCTATTTTAAGGCAAATGGAAGACTATCATTACGCTCATTTAATCAAGACTTTTGGAAAGATGAGATCTGATGTTGTTGTAAGTTTATCTTGCTCCTTGCTACAGTGTGTGTGTGTGTGTGTGTGTGTGTGTGTGTGTGGGTGTGTAAAACTGGCATTTGATAAAGGAAGTGACATAGCTAAAAAAAAAAAAGTACTTTATTTTATAGGAACCACATGACCTGACATAAAAATTGATGAAGCATTGTTACGTCTTCTGAGCCAAGAGCAAAGATTGTTTCATTACCTTTGTACTAAATGATGAAGCCACTGATCCAGTTGCTCAAGAGATAGGGGGCAACAAGATTTTATGCATCTGTGTACCTAAGGTGCTAATTCTGTGTACCTAAGGTGCTGCTTAAGCTCGCCCCATAGCTTTGGTCAGTCATTAACAATATTACTGAAGTCAAGTTGGAATTTTTCTTATAACATATTGTTGCCTCAATTCTTCTCCCTTTTTGTTTCTAGATTGCTAAAATTTCTCAGTGCCTGGTTTGGATTACACTTTACCGTGCAATCCTAACCATGCATTCTCAGAAACAAGTCACATTGTATCAAATTGGGCTTTGTCTCAGGTAAGTGTGTTTAGGATTGTTACTGACGGCCAACTTGCCCATGCCATTAAAGACATGAACTCAGCACATGCATATCCTGTCCCCTTCACCGTGTCTGAGCATCACTGCTTAATCATGTCAGGGAGCAGTTCATCTGAAATGCCCTCTATGTGAACCCCATATTTTACTTTGAAGTAGTATTTGTAGTGTATGTTGAAGGGTGGTTCAGACTAAATCGCCCTCCCACACAAGATTAAGCGATCTTGCTTTGGCACATGGGCAAGGCTAGGACATGTGCTCACATGTGGGGTCAGTTGTTACAAAAAAGTACTGTCCAAGTACTGCCCCCAGACCTCCCAGGAACATTTATTTTGTTTGGTTTATTATGGTTTTTGTTACATGACTGTCTTTTTAAATAGTGCTAATTCACACATGCTTGGTTTACAGATATGTTTGATTATGAATATCCATAATGAATCAAATCTCCTCAAGGTTCTTTCTGATCTTTCTTTCTGGGTGTATAGTACAACTTAATTAGAGCATAATAGAAGGGAATTTATAGCTAAGTAGATACCTCTCTAATGACCTGGAACTATCATTGCCATATGGCAAATGCATGCTGCAAAGTAACAACCAAACTTGTTGGCTGAGATCCATTAATTAGCAGATGACCTAAAGTCTGATCAACTGTGTTAGATTACAGGCTCTGTTACCTAGGGGAGTTAGGTTCTATGGCGCAGCATTTTAAATAGTTTGAGAGAGAATAGAATCTTCTGGCACTAGAGAAACAAGAGTTCTCAATTTATTACACATGTGATTCAGAAATTCTTTGGTTCTATCCATTCACTTGGAAATGTATAGCAGGAGAGAAATAAATGGCCATTTGTGTGACAGAATCATACAGGCTGGCTGATTCCATTTGCTAAAAAAGAAAGAAAAATAGTTATCGTTTTCATACGCATGGCTTTTTATTTTAGCAAGTTTAACCACAACAGATCAGAACCAATTTTCAGTTGTGAATAAATCATTTTAATATGGCTTTGTAGCCATATTTCACACGACAGTTTCTGAATCAGTTCCACAAAAGCTTAATTCAAGAAAGAAAGCATAATGATGACAACTCAAATTCAGCATGTGAAAGGAAAAGACACAACCTTTTGCCTACGTGCTCTCTGGTAAACATGCAAGACAATGATATGGATGAATAAACAAGTGCAGAGAGGAAATGTGAAACCTGCAGCAACAAAGGAAAGGATTGTCTGTTGTGCTGCAGCTGACTCAATGGGAGGGGCGGCAACTGATTGTGTGAGCACCAGGCTGGGTGTTCCCACCCTGATTCCAAGCTACACCCCCATGCCAGGGTAGTGCGAGCTTAACACCGTCAACCCCATAAGGGGCAGAGGCAGCCAGAGTGCACAAGCAAAGTCCAAGCCTGAATGTATTTGAGGCAGTATCCACTATCCAGGCCAGGGTCTACTCCACCAGCCCCTCATCTGGCAAGCCACTGAAGAATGTGAACTGGGTTCCTTCCCTGCCTTTGCTGACTCCAGGTGCACACCAAGTGCCCAACTCCAGCTGTAATCATATCCACCCTTTCTTTGGGAGTAAACCAGACGGAACACAACATAACTTAGTTTTAAATAATGTGACCCCCAGAAGCAATTTCTCCAGCCCCCGTTATAATTGGTCTTTCCCAGAATGATAATTGGGCGCTCTCTTGAAATTTTGAACAAGATTTGTACATTTTCTCTTCTGTCCATTGCAGCTAATGAGTTTGTGTGAAAACAGAATGCTTATTTCTAGCAGTCATCTGCTAGTATTTCTAATGATGTCATTTCCTGCTTAGTGATGTCACTTCCGTGCCTCAGGAAGCACTATGAGTTCTATTTTGCCTTCTATTTGAAACGTAGTTCATACCTCTGAACTAAAACATAGAATAAAAACCAGAATGCACCTGCAGTCTAATAAAACAGCAATTCACGTCACAGGTAAAAGCACTACTGCAGGTTTGGGAGAATGGAATAATTTTCACTTGGCACCTAAAAGATAACAAAGTAAGTGCCTGGTGAATATGATTGTAAAGGGCATTTACAGGCAGGGAGCCACTGCAGACAAAGCTTTGCCTTTGTAGACACCCATCTAACCACCTAAGATAAGGTTACATGGTGCACATGTAAGAGCACATGAGCAGGTTTATATGTGGGAAGGCACTCCCAACACCCTGGTCCCAAGCATTTTAGGGATTTGTAGGTCAAAACTGTCACTTTGAGCTGTGTCTGGAAACAAAATGGCATCGAATGAAAGGAAGAACACTACACGTTAAACCAACTCATGTATTCTGGAAGCAACTTGGCTGCTGATTTGCTGACTCAATTCTGGCTGGCTGAGCCAATGTGAACAGGAGAGAGAGAGAGTTGTGCCAGCACATGCAAGAATGTCTTGGCACTCAAATCATTTAGGGACTTCCTGTGAAGACAGTCTAAGTGCACTAAGGATAACACATGAGGTTTACTGTCCTGGGATTGCAGCATGTCTAATCTCATATACCTTGAAATATTCTTAACATTATATCTTAACATGTTTACTAATTTTCAATTCGATTTTCTTTCCAATCATAAAAAAGCTTCCAATATTTTTCTATCTTGCACAGATTTCCTTCCCTTAATCTTGGTCAATATGTCGATTTGAGCAATGTCATATAACTTATCTATCAGGTTCTCTAACTTTGGAGTTTCATTACAGTTCCGCATTTGTGCATAAATTAACCTCGCTGCGGTAATTATGTGTACTAAGTATCTACTTTGTCTATTTTGTATTGTCGATACTATATTGACTGTTACCCCAATAACTGACCAACTATTCCTTCTTTCTCTGCACTGCAAACACCTTTCTATCATGCCATAGAAATGGCTGCTTGAAGATGCCAGTGCAGGATGGCAAGGCATGGTCTCATTGCTAGTTCTCAGGCTTCTGCAAGACTCAGATGTCTGATGAAACTGATGATGTCGACCTATGTAACTTCCCCTTTCCCTACATTTTTCAGTGTTGTTGGTTTACAGAGAAAATCAAATATATAAATATCCCAAAAGGGCTTACAATTTTAAAAAATGCAGAACAGCACTTGCAAACGGCCACTAGAAAGAATTGTGCTGGGGTGAAGAGGGATCGTTACTCCCCCCACCCCCACTAAATATAGCACCAGTTGAAAAAGGCCTCTTTGCCTCATGTGAACTTCTCTTTGTTAAAGCCTAATGCCTCAACACAACTGGATACCTGCATCTCCCTTGCATCTGGCATTCTGAGGTCGCTTCTAAAGTATGGAGGTTGCATACCCATCATGGCCTGTAGCCTGCAATGAACTTTTCCTTCCTTTTAAAGGCACCTAGGTCAGATGCCATCATCTCCTCCTCTGGCAAGGAGTTCCACAGATTAATTACTCACTGGGTAAACAAGTATTTCCTTTTATCTGTTCTCATTGTCCCAACACTCAATTTTGTTGGATGTCTCCTGGTTCTGGTATTGTGAGAGAGGGAAAAGAATCTCCTTCTATCCACTTTATCCATCCCATGCAGAATTTTGTAAGTTATTAAAATGCATTTGATAAGTTTTGGTATCGTTTTTTAAAAAAATACTGAATTATTGAAAGATATGCTATAGAAACTTAAAAATTCCATGACCTGCAGTCCCTAGAAACCAACAGTGCAACTACTGACGTGATTCTACTTAAAATTCTTTTTAACTATTCTCATAAAGTGTAGCTTTTTCATCCTTTGCACCCTGGAATCTTAAGTTATCTGCAAAAGCACCAATCCAATTTTCCCCCCACTAAGGAGCCCATTTTAATATAGATTAAGTTTGACAAGGATTCAATCTGGAAGAAGTAATTTATTTGCTAGTCTTTCTCCTGACTTATTTTACTCTTTCATTATCCAAACCTAAACATGTTTACTATGAGGTGAGACTTGTTGAGTACAGTGAGATTTGTGTCCTGATGACTGGGTTTTGGATTGCAGCTTCAGTTGTTCAAATGAAGTGCTACTGAAACACATTCTGTTGTGTATGAGCTTGAAATTAATTCTATATGTAGATCTTATTCAGACAAGGTCAAGCTGATAAGTCCATCCCTGAAAGTTTAATTGCCTGTTGTGTCCATTTAAGTATTGCTTTGGAATCTGACATACTAACCCCAACCCTACTGGGAAATTACTTTTCTTGCTGTTTTCTGATATAAAGCAGTTGATCTTTGGCTTCATTTGGCCTCTTCTTTGCTAGTACGTCATAAACTGCGTTTTAGCTTGAAGACTCCTGCTAGCAGCTTAAATGGAACAAATTGCCTTATACAGTACACATCTCCTCCTGAAGGGCTGCTCCTTTGAAAAAAAAAGCTGGTTTCGGTTTCACCCAAATGCTTTAGGGCTCAATCCAATAGGTGTTAGGGCAAATGTCATGCGAGGTGCTGTAAAGTGCCTCCAACACTGGTGGTAAGCCATTAAAACAGCCATGGGTGCCCCAAAGAGACCACTCACCAGCAATGTGGCCATTCTGGGTGGGATGGGAGGACTCAGAGGCCCTCACTTCTTCTTCTTGTTCAGTCGCTAAGTCATGTCCGACTCTTCACTACCCCATGGACCACAGGTCGCCAGGCCTCCCCCTAGCTTCTGAAGTTCGCCCAATTTCATGTTCATCGCTTCGGTGACACTATCTAACCATCTCATCCTCTGCCGCCCCTTCTCCTTTTACCTTCAATCTTTCCCAGGATGAGGGTTTTTTCTAAAGAGTCCTCTCTTCTCATGAGTTGGCCAAAGTATTTAAGCTTCAGCTTCAGTAGTCGATCCAGGGAGCAATCAGGCTTAACTTCCTGTAGGATTGCCCGATTTGTTTTCCTTGCAGTCCAGGGGACTCTCAAGAGTCTTCTCCAACACCAGCTAAAAAGCTGGTGCAGGAACGAGTAGACCAGTCGTCCGCCCTGTGCCCTTATCACAGGGAAAGGAGACAAATGTCCCCTTTCGCCATGGAGCCTTCAGGGCCTGCCTGGCTGCTGCAGTATGCAGTTGTAGCCATCTGGCTACCATGAGTGGTTCTGGGTTGTCGGGCAGTTCTGAATTGGGCTGTTAGTTGTGCTATTCATGTGTACACATAGAGCTGTGTTTAGAGATAGCTGATTGCTCCATCTAGCTCAGAATTGCCTACTCTGATTAGTAGGGGCCTTTCAGGCTTTCAGGCAGAGGTCTTTCCATTCAGGGCTGGCTTTTTATTTAGCCAATTAGACCAATTGCTCCTACACTGAGCGATGACTATATGAAAGTGGTTTGGATGCCAACCACATCTCCAGGAAAATATATTAATCAGTCCTGATTTATCAAGAACCGAGGTTAAGGATGCATACGTTATTCAGTCACCATCTCCTGTAGTCCATATGTACATTATTCTATTATTTGTTGGAAAAAATATTCAATTATAAAAATCCATAAAACGCTTGTGCGCATTATGGAGAGAGGAGAAAAGCATATTTTAAAAGTAAGTATATGAGAAATGAGAGAGAGAGGCAGTAATATTTGCCTTGCTCCTTTTCTGTGTGTTTCATTGTAAAATCTCAACATCTGCATTGAGCATCAATGAAACAAAAGAGGAACATTTCAATGCCATTACAAAATATTCTTAGCTTCTTTACATACTTCTTCTCTAACATACTCGGCATTGACTATGATTGTGTTGCTACAATAGCTCTATCCAGAGGTTACCCTCCCACATTCATTGACAGCGTGAAGGGAGTAGCCAGAAGTGTTCCCTACACCAATGCACTCTGGCCACACCTCTGGTTCGCCACACATTCAGCACTTGTCTGCAAAGGGCAGGGCTGAGCATGAGAAGTGTTTCTTGCAACACTTGCAATTCACAATTTCAAATCATATGAAGGAAAACTTATCTGCCTTCACCATATGCAGGGCCAGGGGAATATGTTTGGCATGCAAGAGGTTGTTAGTCATTACTCTCCTGCTCCCTTCTCCATGTGGTCAGTGGTTGTGGGAGAGAAAGTCTGAGAGATTATTGCTCGGGTAAGTGTTGCAGCTGACTGAATAATACTTCGTATTTTATTGTTCTTGTGGCTGAGACAACTACAAGATTCACTGGCCATCTGCTTCACTTTCCTCAGTTTTATTTTTCTCCTGCCCGGAAAGAAGAAACTGGGATACTGCAGGGAAATAATCTGCTAGGAGACCGCACCACTGCAGGGACTCTTTCTCACTTCTTGGCAGCTTCTTGGCATATTTGGGTGAATGGTGAAGATATCAAAAGTCTTTGCTGGACTTCAGGAATGCCAAACTGCTTGGAGCATGGATTTGATAGTGTTTGAGTTAAAGGGAACAATGGAAAGGATTTGTCTTGCCTTGGCATGATGGGCATTCACATTAATCCTATACTCTCCTTCTTTCCATCCCTCTTGTTTTGAGTTCAAAGAGGGAGGGGGAGAGGTAGTTCAGTGAAGAGGCAGCTTGCAAGCCACAAATTGCCAAGTTCCTAGAATAAGTAAACTTATTAAGATATCACAGTGCTACTAAATTAACTGTTTCTGATTGTCAAGGTACTTTGGTGACTATTTAAGTGTAAATGTAAATAAAGCATGAGTTTCTGAATGACTAAATTAGCATCGATAATCTGTTCCTCTACCTTCATGGTTAGTCTGCAAAGTGTATGGAAATTCATCTGTCAAACGTCAACAAAATATGTTATGATTGAACAGTTGAAAGCATGCAGTACAACAAAGTGTGAAGTGGAATAAACTTTTAGGGAGTATGAAGCTATAAATATTTTGCCGCATCTCTAAAAAATATCTTGAGACCCAGTACTGCCCCCACCATTCACATGGGCATAAATTTTAATTAATTTTTAAGAGCACAATCCTAAAATCGCACTGGGCCAGAGTAAGTCCCTTATGCTGCCTGGGAGTGTGTTAAATGTGTTGTAAGGCATGTATGCACCTCCACAGGAGAAGTCTGTGCCAGTGCATGTATGTGAGAAATTTGTACCTGAAAATGAAGCACAGATAGTCTCCTTGTCCTGTCTATGGGTCAGGGCAAGAGAAGCAGCAACCAGGAGAAGCCCCAGAGAAACACCAGGCAGGGAGGAGAATGCAGAGCGACCATGGTAATCAACTCTTCTCCTTCCCTCCATTTTGTCTTCCCTCCATCTTCCTCTTCTAAGGCTGCCTGGGCAGGCAGGCAGGCTGGCTGCTGGGTCTTAAAATCTGCTGCCCATAAACGGTACTGTACATCTGCAGATTCCCTGTGCTTCCTGTCTCCTCCCTCGGGGCTATTCTATTGCACATAAGGGGGAATGACACAGTACCTCACAAGCATCTTGTAGATCTCTGTAAAAACTGTGGCGCAGCTCAGGTTCTTTACCCTCATCCAATCAGGTTCCAGGGCAATCAGTCTCTAGGGCAGTGATGGCGAACCTATGACACGCATGTCAAAGCTGACACACGACAACATTTGGGGTGACACACCAGCATTTACCAATGCCTGGCAAAAACTGAGTTTGTTTTACTCATTTTTCATTTTTGTAATTATTTGATGCTTCTATATATAATACATAGCACCATACATGATTAGACTGTATTTTTTGTTTAAATAAATGAATATAAAGAATTGTTTCTCTTTTGTATGGGAGGGGGGTTGACACACCAGCAGAGTCAAGTTAAGCATTTTCCTAAGTTTTGACACACTGAGCCCAAAAGGTTTGCCATCACTGCTCTAGGGCAAGTTCCTCCTCACAAGCACCATCCCTCAAGTTTACCCCTCTCCCATCTTAACCAAGGGTCATGGAACATTCCATGATTTTTAAAACCTGCCCTCACCTTATCTGTGAGCTCATCTTATAGGCAAGAATCTACAGTCACATTATATAGGAAAAATCAGAGTAAAGTATGCCGTTTGATCACTTACAGCAATGTCATGTTTATTGAGCTTGTTAATATGTGCCTGGGATGAAAACACTCCTTTATATAATGCTAACAGCTTACATTGTCTACTGTCACTTACAAATACCAAGTCTGCAAGGTCACTCTATTCATGTCAAAATACTTTTTTCACTGATGTTTTATGTGGATTCATTCTAGTAGTGGCTGCACAGGAGTCACACTTTGAATCTAGTGATTTGACTGAAAATCAATGTCTTATTCTCGTTAGCTATTGAAGCTTTTAGCCAGGTTAAAGCTTAATGTATACAGAAAGTATTTTTGTTCAGAAAGTAATATAAATTGTAGCATATTAAAAACCCTCCCCGCCTCAAAAAAAAAAAAAAGGGAAAAGGGAAATAAGTTACAGTTCTATGCCATCTATTCTATGCCTTTCTATGCCATCTATTATTCTATTCAAATATTTTATATGACTCTTAGGTGTCCACACAGTGTCTGCTGCTATGTCCACTAATATTCAAAATTTTCAGTAACAGTATTTTTGTTTTCTATTGTCTGTGATTGTGAATTTCCTTTCCTTTAAGCTATTGTCAGTAAAAACAATTAATTAGTTGATTACTGTATGATACTACTTGACAAATTTGTCCTTATGATATATGTAGCTGCATAGTGGTCAGCTCTTTACAAAACATTGGATAGTAGGTGTTTGGTCTTATTTATCCAGTGAGATAAACTTTTTGAATCTGGTCATTGATCTACTGAGTTTTTCTTCACCCAGTTGGATTTTTTTTTCCAAAATCTAAATTAGTTGTCTTTTTCATACATGTCCATCTTTATATTTTAGGACTTCCTGATGGAGACATTCATAATGTTCAAAAACCTCATTGGGAAGAATGTCTATCCCTCCGACTGGGTTATAATGAACATGATGCAGAATAAGTAAGTACAGAAGAAAGCATAGAACCTTCCTTGAAATGATTGCTTGTTTTATCTGGAAATAGTCTCTCTTTTCACTCATGTAGGAGTGTATGCGCACATATGCACATGTACACACAACATAGGGTGTAGGTATTTTCTGTTCTCGTGCAAATAGTTGAAAAATTTGATTCTAGAGTTGGAAAAATAGTATATAAATTGTGGCACCAAAGTGTTGGTTTCCTGAAGGGTCACAAGTCAAAGGATTATTCTTGTTACAACAGACACTCATGCCGCAACCATTTTTGTACACTGTAGAAGAAAAGTAGAGCTGTGGGAGAGGCTCTGCGCTATAGGTGTATTACATTTTCTGTCAAAATTGTGAAAATGTATTATAAAGTTGAGGTTATTTGTCCATAATTTGTCTTTTATAAAGTTGAGGTTATTTGTCTTCTCACTATGATTATGGTATGAATGATTGGGTGAAAGGGAACAAGACATTATAGTCATACTTTTGCCTCGTGGGTGGTCTGTGTGTATTTTAAACCATCACACTATATCATTCTATCCAGTCAAAGGGTCAAAACTCCCAATCTGTGCCCTACTTTGCAATCCTTGCTTCTGCACATTGTATTGCAGAAGCAAGTACTGCTGTTTACAATGACCAATTTTCTGCACATACATAGAAAAGTACCTGTTGAATGTACTTAGGTCTCCATTTTGTACTGTTGGAATGGATATATTCCAGCTTGTGCAACCTGAAGACATGGACAGGAGTCACAGAGTAGTGAGATGGCCCATTTGTGCTCCTGATTCTTATTCTTCATGGCTGCATAAGGCTGTCAGTGGGGACTGATATTTTGGTTGGTGGAGGGCATAAGTGCTTTGTTGACGGAAGGGGTGGTCTTGGTGTCTTTGAAGGAAGCTTCTTCTTTTTCAAGCCTCAATGTTAAGTTTTTCTGGAGGATATAAATTCTTAGCAAACTAGTTTCTCACCTGGGTTTGGGACTGAAGCCACCATGGTCACTCCCCTGAACAACTTGCATCAGGATGTTGATAGAATGTGATTCTGCTAATTCCCCTGGGTCTCTTATTTCCTTTCAGTACCATTGACAGTAGTATCTTCGTGAGTTCTCTCTTAAGGATGGGAAGCACCATTTTTCAGCAGCTCTGGTTGTACATAAAGTGTCAATCCAACAGATACTGTTTTCCCTTCTGCTTTTCATCTTGCTGTATGCTGCAGGCTTCCATTTGTTTAATAACTACATAAAACCTCTGAGTAAATTACTGTAAATTGTGCAGGGGTGTCGCTACATTGATGACATCCATCTCTACTCTTCATTTTCATCTGCTCCAAGAAAGCAAGGGAGATTCTGGAGTGGTGTCTAGGGTTGGTGATACACTGTCAGTAAATAAACTGACATTCAGTCTAGACAAGGACCCCATTGTAATTTGTGGATCTTATTCCCTGGTAAGTGTGCTTAGGATTGTAGCCTTAAACATGTTGTTGAAAGGTGATTGCCCTCTGTTCCTGTTGTTTCTGTATGTTCTATACATTCTTAAGTCAGATAGTGTGAAGGTGTATCCAAAGTTGTAATGCTTTTATAAAGCACATTTTTCTTTTGGTATACATCTCCAGTTATAAGAAGCTTGAACTTGAAATATTTTTCTGACATACATCTTTCATGTTCCTAATTGTAGTGGAGATTAGGAAATGCACTGTAGGTACAGTAGTTGTAAAAAATGTCCCATTTTATGTTATTAGGTATTGAGGACTACGACCTCAAATCACTTCTGAAGCAGAGAAGTCTAAATGAAGTCAGCTTGTGACTAACACCATGTTTTATGTGTTTTTACATCTGCCAGAGAGCTCAGCTGCACCTGTGCCAAAATATTGGAACTGTCTTGGCAGAGAAGATACAAAAGCTTCTCACAAATTAACTTTATTGTGGCTTTAGGACTTAATTAAAATGAATGCACACATCTCTGAATTGTATGTTCATTAGTTATGGAAAGCTGTCTTATTGAAAGATGGCTTCTTTAGAAAATTTGTGCATATTATGGAAGGAAGTTTGGCTATATTCTGGCACGTTAAGTAGCCATTTCATGTGACATTGCCCTTAAGTTCTACTGAAGACATTTTATTTGTATGTAATCAAGCGTGGGATTGTAATCTCAGGAATGTACCACGGTGATTCATAATTCTACTTGCTTTAGCTTTTTGCTGCAGATGCAAATGCAAATGACCAACTGTCAAATCTTATACTTCCCTTGCCTGGTACACCAGGTGCTGCTCCTGCCTGTGGTGTCACAAACATGCCATAAAGCACATTTGTGGCATCCAGTAAGTAGGCTGCGCCAACAGGAAGGCCTGTACCATCTTCAGTGCTGAATCCAGGAGCACTGCCTGATGGAACATGCAAACTCCTGCCAAGTAGCGTGGGGGCAGGCAGAATGGGGGTGGGGTGGTTAATGGGACGAGGGAGGATGGTGAGGGGGCAGTTCAAGCCAGGGATGGGTCAGGGTCAACAGCACTGCCACATCCTGTTCCCTTCCTAGACGTAAAAACCTGAATGAGGCTTCCTGAACTTGCACCAGCAATGAAGCATGTGCAGATCTGAGGAGCCCCAGTGAGCAGGCTGGAGACCTCCTGCCTGCTCAGTTCGAATGCTGGATGTTGTATGGGTCATGCAGCTCCCCTATGCCAACGCTGGTTAGGTTTGGACTGCCCAGAAGTAGTTGCATGTGTGGTCTTGCCTGTTGTCATTCTATGGGTTTGAGAAGGATTTGGGACAACTTATTGCCTTGCTTTTGGAAGATAGAGCTATGCTTTCAGAAAAAAAAGATGCAGCCAGGGGAAAACTGTGGACTAGAGGATGCATGCTGACTATCTGGCAGAGATGAGCATATTGTGATTTCCATTCAGGAATATGTTTCCATGGCTCTGTAGGCAAGAGTGCGACTCTCACAAGTGTATCTGTGCCTTTCAAAAGTAATGAAAAAGAGCTCTGGGGGTGGACTGGACTAGAGTTATTGTCAGTTTCATGTCAGTCTCATGTCAGTACTCAATGATGAGTAACAGGAGATGTTTCTTTCCCTCAAACGTCATTAACAATGAATCTTAGTTGCCACAAGTGCTAGCATTCACTTAACTAGGGATGAAAATAAACTCCAGTTTTCTCAAAAGGCTGCATTACATATGTGGTTCATATTCGGGTGTGTTCTGTGGTGCTGCTATGAAAACATAGTCCTGAGGATCATTTAGGAATTGAGTGGGTTTTTTTTTATCATTAATCCACATTTCAGGAAATGTTTGCAGTAGACTGGAATGTGACATTCTGACAACAACATTGGATGAAGGGTTTCAACGACTTAAGGAACTGAGGGGAAAAATTACACTCTGAGAGCGCAATCCTAACCTGGAGTTAGGCAGGCTCAGTTAGACTAGCAAAGTTTGGCCAGCACAAGGACCACCATAAAGCACGTTTGGACCACTGTCAGAGTCAGAAAGGCCAGCACACAGAAGTGCGCCATCCTCCCTGACTCTGACAGTGGTCCAAAAGTGCTTTACGGTGGCCCTTGTGCAGGCCAAACTTTGCTGGCCTAACTCCAAGTTAGGATTGCGCTCTGAGTTAGAGTATATCGTTTTAGTGGCTGGGAGCAAGTTGGAAGAGGATTGCACTAATGGCAGCCTCCTCCTCCCTTCAGTGTTCCTGGAGGAGCAAGTGGGGGATGGGAGCTGCTACAGCTCCATATTACTTCTCCCCATGTTTTTGATGGTTATGAAGCACCAGGTTGGCAGCGATTGGCAATTTGATGGGGCCTGAGGTCCCCATTCCGGAACTTACAAAGATCACTTCATGCAGCCTTCTCAGTCCACACCTCTTCTGTTTGAAATGAATAGGTGCAGGCGATGCTGGGAAGCCAGCGCCCCTTGCTCATCCTCACTGCAAACAGAAGGGGCAGAATAAGAAGGCTGCATGGCACATGCTTTATAAGTAAAGGGAAGGGTAGCCAGAAGTGTGCTTGCTCATTTGCCCACTTGACCACTGTCTATGGGAGAGGTGTGAGCAGGTAACATATGCAGCAGATTAAGGTGGTCTGGAGGCATGCACTGCCCCTGGTTAGGGTTGCCAGGCTGTTGGTACTTGTACAAATGCAGTATAGAAGTTTGTAAAGCTTATAAGACGGAAAGATGTGTTTGGTAACAGTGGACAACTTGCTATTATCATGCTGAGAACCTTTTGCAATATTGATCCTAAACACATACACTATGAAGTCTAACAACAATGTGTGTGGAAATTGGCTGATAAAGACTTGGAACGAGAGACTTGGTATCCCTAAGGAACTCCTGCTCTTTGTCACTGTCACAAACAGGGTACTATTAATGAGTACCCTGTTAATGAGGGTACTAAATATATAGTAGATGCATCATTTGGTGATAGCTGAAATCTTTTTCCTCTACTGTGTCAGCCCTTCAAATCATTTTCAAGTGTGATTAGGAATAGAATGAGCCATATGATGTCAAAAGTAAGTGGGGGTTTGTTGCAGATTTTAAAAAGTTTAAGAACGCACTCCTAACGTGGAGTTAGGCCAACAGAGTTTGACCGGCACAAGGGACGCCATAAATTATGTTTAGACCACTCTCAGGGCGCAATCCTAAACTGAGTTAGACCGGCATAAACTAAGCCAGTAAAGTTTGGCCAGCACAAGGGACACCGTAAAGTATGTTTGGACCACTCTCAGAGTCAGAGAGGCCAGAACACAGACATAAGCCATCCTCTCTGACTCTGACAGTGGTCCAAACACGCTTTATGGTGGCCCTTATGCTGGCCAAACTTTGCTGGCTTAGTTTATGTCGGCCTAACCAGTTTAGGATTGCGCTCTCAGAGTCAGAGAGGCCAGCACACAGACATGCGCCTTTCTCTGAGAGGGGTCCAAATACGCTTTACAGCGGCCCTTGTGCTAGCCTAACTGCCAGCCTAACTTCAGGTTAGGATTGTGCCCTAAAAAATCACAGTTTATTCTGTCTTAATTTTTGTTCATGGGAATTCCATTGGCATATAGCAAAGCTGTCCTTCAACTAGAATGCAGCAAATTTTAAACACATGGCACATGACACCCTGGTGCTAATAACTTATAAGTCTCTACTGCTGGTAAAATATAAGCCACAAAAATGCATAAAAACCACTGAAACAGGAAGTGCTGTTTAAGGACTTCAGATTACAAATTCTGTGCATTGTGAACTGAAGCTTTTCAAATTCTACCATTTTTGTTCCCTGATTAGAAATTGTACCCAAATTAAAAATTACACCTCAGTGATGATATATAAAGGTAAAGGTTTCCCCACGACCGAATGGTCTAGTTGTGATTGACTGTAAGGGGCGGTGCTCATCTCCGTAGAGCCAGCATTTTGTCCAAGGACAAGCTTCCGTGGTCATGTGGCCGGCATGACTATACGCCGTAGTGCACGGAACGCCGTTACCTTCCCACCAAAGTGGTCGCTATTTATCTTCTTGCATTTATTGATGATATATGCCGGTGTGCTATAATTTACTTTATCGTCTGTACCTTTTTTATACATTTTGATGACATCTTTGTTGTGCTACTTTACCCACCCAAATTATTGCACTAGATCAACTACAGATTAGTATGGCATTAGTAAAAATGTGATGTCAATTAATACTCTGCTTTCCCTGCCCATGACTTCTCTATACACCATTGTAAAATCTAATTAACATCAACTGGCTTAAACAATTTATTCATCAAGGATTTATGCTATAGGATATAATTGATTTCCACTAGACTTTTGTCATTGGCTGATTGCTACCAATATGCTTAAGAAATGTTTATTTGGTAGTGGTAGACTGAATAAAGCAAAACATTTATCATCATGATTAAAAGGAGCAGTCTCTGCCAGTACGTTTTTGGATGAAGTCCTCTACATAATTGTTCAGAACATTTTGTCCTGAGTCATTGTACATTCCCAAGTTTTCTATTTATGTTCTCCTACCTTGTAAATTGTCCTTTATTTCTTGGTTGTATGTTGGGATCCAATCAAGATATTCTTAGTCATTTTCCATATTACAGTATGTAAGTTTCTTGCAACAACAACAAAGTGTTTATTCTTATGCTTGAAATATGCCCCTGCACTAATTTCCTGTTGCAATGGGGTGGAGAGCAGCAAGAAGAGTGCAATTTAAAATCAGTTCAAGCGGAACCTAATTATCTGCGGATTTTTACATCCACAGATTTGACTCAATCCAAGGTTGAGTCAGAACAGGCTCAACCTGAAGCCTTTGAAAGCAACTGGAGCTATGTTCCGGTTTCCTCCAAAGGTGCTTCTATTTTCCGTTGTGTCTGGAAGATGAGATTGGGGGTGAAAATCCTTCATTCTCAGCTGCATGCAAACACGGCTTCTCTGGGGCTGAGAATGGGAGATTCCTCCCACCACCACCCTCTGGACACTAATCTGGAGGAGGAAAATTCTCAGCCCCATTGAAGTGTAAACGTAAAGTGTAAACGGAATATACCCTCCACCCCATCCTCCAGACATGACTTGTCATGTGTGCCTGTGTGCCTGTGTGCTTGTCATGCCTGGAAGGCAGGGTAGGGGGAATATCCCCCATTCTCAGCCACACCGAAATGTCATGAAGCTATACAGCCTCATCAGGCCTCGAAAGGGTGGGGGTTGGGGAAAATTCATAAGTAATTTTGTAAACTTTTTTATACACAAGAGTTCCTGGAACGGAACCCTCGCATATAAAAAGGCCCAACCTGTACTTGAATTCCTGTAGGCATAAACAGGATTGCGCACTCATAGTTGGAACCCCCTTAAATCCAACGAATATGTAGTCTCTTAAAGAACTAAAAACATAGTATGAGAAACAGCTGGTTTCGTGTCTGTCATGGGGCAGCGTTAGGAGTTGGGTATTGGGTGAGAGCCAATACCGTCGCCCAATCCCTGACTCTGTTAGCTCTGGTAGTACCGCTGAACTGGTAGCTGAAGCACCCGGCGTACCATCCTGGGGCAAGCAGGCGTGGGAGAATGGGGGCAGTGCATTGTCTCAAGGTCCTTAAGAACCAGGTTGCAATACTGTCCATATCACAATATAAATACAAAAAAATCCAATTCATAAATTCCATTTAAAAATCACAATTCAGCACAATGAACAGCTACACAATATATATCTTTCTCTTTTGATTTCCACTTATATCTGGTTCTTGAGAGTTGTGTGCCCTTGTATTTTGGTAATTTGAAACTGTCAGTAAAAAATAGGGGTCACACTGGCATCTGTCTAATGGAAACACAGTTTTAGAACAGTGTTGGCTATGTGTGTGCTATCCTGTGTACAAATTTTTTTCCCCCAGTCTATCTGCTGAAAATAAGCTGAACATTCATAATAGTTTATAGTACAATACTTGTTTAGATTTCTGTCCCTTCAGTGTGTTATTTCTATTGATGAATGAGTCAAAGCCAAATGGCAATTGCTTTTAACATGATTAAATAGTTGTAGACTGGTAAACATTTGCCATGCAATGTGTGAAACATACCTTTTTCTGTGGATTAATATGAGTACGTTTTCCAGTGTGGGAAGCGTTTTCCATCTGTGGAAACATTTTCCAGCGTTTTCCATCTGTGGAAGAACCCAATAAGATTAAACAGAGCCCCTTTTCTTCCCTTCACCTCCTCTTTAGTGTGTATACAGGCATGTGTAGCTTAAATGACAGGGTTACGTTCTAGTAACCCCATCGTTAAGTGATGTCATTGTTATGAAAAAGGTATTAAAACTAACCTTGGTGATGTCCTTAGGAGGCCCTAGAGGCCTGGTGACTCCTAAAGAACTTTAGAAATATAGCCTGTAGAAGTATCTGGCTTGCAGAAGTATTTGGAAGCTACTACAGGTTTTTGGAAGCAAACAAGAAGTATAGACATCTGTTACAATAACTTCTGAATGCTTCTATGGGTCATGAGGCCCTTGGAGGCCTGGTGCTTATGAGGCCCTTAGAGGCTTGGTGTGACACAGAAGAGGGCTTCTGGGGCCTCCTAAGGACACCAGCAACACCAAGGTCCAGCATTTCAACTGCTTTACAGGAAACTAGTGATGATGATGATGATGATAATAATAATAATAATAATAATAATAATAATAATAATAATAATAAAAAATACATGTATTTATATACCGCCTTTCTTAAGATCACTAGATTTCTCTGACTGTAACTCAAGGCGGTTTACATAGGCAGACTTTTATTCACAAACCCGAAGGTTTTTACAATTTACAGAAATGTTCTATCTTTCAAGAACTACACACATGCAGATCTTTCTTTCTGGATTTAGCCTTCTTTCTTAGCCACCCGTCTGTCTTCTGCTGGCTGATAAGAGGCTTCCCTGCTCCCACCAGAGACGCAGCTGACTTCAGCACACTCCTCCTCCCACAAGGCAGCTGGAACTCAGCTTTTAATCAGCCACAGTTTGCAAGGTCTGTCGCTCTCAGAGACTTCCGGTAATCTCGAGCTCACGACCTTCAGATCTTCAGCTGTTATCTTCGGGCAAACGGAGGCATTAACCCTCTCGGCTAAATCTTCTGCCCAAATCTTCTGATTTTCAACCAGTTGTGCCTGGTGTTGGTGTTGGTGCACCACAAATGTTCTGCAGGTGTGCCACAGGACTTTGGGGGAAGGTTTTTTAATTAGTAGGGCCATTGTAGGATGTGAACCTCCCACCAGAGCATGGTATGCCTTGTTGATTGTCAAACAACCAATGGTGTGCCTTGACAATTTTACACCTTGTTGTGAGATGGAAAAAGGTTGAAAATTGCTGCCAAGGGGGTTGGGGGGAGAAACAGGGCGCTGTTGAGCTCTATGAGAACTTTGCATGTTATGAATTCTGATAATGTGCTAAGTGTTTGTATCTAGAATAAGTTCTTTTCTGAACTAGCTGGGTGGTCCTTGGACATTTTCAAAACCTTTTGCCAGATGCTTTGATCTTACAATTTTTACATATAAATAAAAATAAGATTTTTATATTTATTTATCCTGCCTCCTTTTCTTTCATACAATCCATAGGGGTGGAGTATTCTTTGACAGAATGCTCCTTTTAGTGGAATGGAGTTACATGCAAGAGGGGAAAGCTCACATGCTAGCGTTTTATCTGTGACAGTTGAGATTGAGGCTATTTCCTGCTTTACATTGCTATCCTGTTGATAATGATATCACATGAGTATTTAGGGACTTAACATTCTAGCAGCGCATGGGCTGTAATGGATCTGTTTTTTAAGCCATCTATTTCCGAGAACATTGATTTATTGTAGCAAGCCTATAAGTGATAACTCTGCATCAATGAAATTGAACTTGCCGGAGGTCCTGTTCTAAAGATGGTATTCTAAAACAGGTTTAACCTCAATTTCTTTCCTTATTTAATTCTATAGGCTTTCTTAGACTCCAGATTAATTACCTGAAATGCATAGCAGAATGGGAGTTCTGCTATGGGAGTCCCATAGCAGAATGGGAACACTGTATATGTTCGCTGTCATATGAAATTATGATAGGATGGAGGTGATGGATTTTTTGAAAGCTTTTTCTTTTAATCAAAGCAGAAAAGGTATGAGGCAACGATTTTTGCATTCTCATTTCTCTGAGGTTTTTCCCCGTCCATCTTAATATTCTCCCCCCCCCCCCCCATCGTAACAGCATCCTTCTACCTTTTGGACAAAGCTTGGTATCATTTGAGCAAGATTGCTATTTCCTTGCTACTCGGGTAGACCTCTTTACTTATCTGAAGGATTATCGTGATTAATTTTGCAGCTATTAGTTTATCATTTGCTCAATATTTTCATTCTTCCTAGCACTTTAGAGGCATTTCCATTTCAATTAGTTGTAGGAACAGATGGAGGGAATAAAGTTTTGGGAAAGGTGTAGAAGAACTCAGTTCTGAGGAACTGAAAGATGGGGTGAAGGTAAAAACCAAAACGATGTGGGCCTGTCAGGATTACATAGAATGCATAATAGTCAGAGGAATATATTTTCAATTTTACTGCTGATTACTCATTGATACTTTGATGCCAGCCCAATATCTTAACAGCAGTGATTTCCAAATGCTCTGCTTAAAAGGGAATTTTTTTCAAATTAACTGTTTTCAGAGGAATATGGAACAGTTCAGAGGAACTGTTTTCAGAGCATACTCTACTGTAGAGCAGTGATTCCCAAACTATGGGTTGGGACGCACCAGCAGTCACAAGCCAATTTCAAGTGGGTTGCAGAGCACCTAGGGCAGCCATATTCAACATATGGGAAGAAGGGATGCTGGAAAGGGGAGTGCTGTGTGGTTGTTTTGCCTGTGTCAAGGTTGTAAATAGGCTTTTTTCTTTCTGATTCACTTTGCTATTGGAAAATAGCTGAGAAATAACCTAACTTATTGCTGCACTCTCAGGAAAACATCAATCTCTGGCATCACAATAATGGCATTTCTGGCTATAACCACTTACAGTGGCTCCCAGACAGATTGTCATTCTAGAAAGTGGGTCCCGGTGCTAAAATGTTTGAGAACCACTCACTGCTCTAGAGCAGTGGTTCCCAAACTTAGAGGCTGCTGCCTGATTTATAAATGGCCAGGGGTGTGGCTGTAATGGCACTTTGGTAGCAGTGCTCTCCTCCCAGCAAGTTGCAGCTTGTTTAACCTTTGATGCACAGAGCCTAATCTGCCTTGTCAGTATCACAACCCAACAAAAATTAGATCACAACCCATTTGTGGGTCCTGAACCCACAGTTTGGGAACCAATGCTCTGGAGTGTGCAGTCCTTGCCAAGAGCTCATTTTCATTTTAAAAGAGCCTCGTGTATTCTAGGGTGCACTCTAGCCTAGCCTAATAGGCTAGAATGTTAATAGGCACCCTAGAATACATGAGAATCTTTTATCATTGCATGTTGCAGGAGAGGATAAATAAGGATGGACAAACTATCTTTAGAGGAAATTGCTTTCACTACTTTTATTGTTCCAGCCAGGGGCCCAGAGAAGACTGATCGGGACAGAGATGGGATGTGTGTGGATCTGGCCTGTTAGCAAGGCCGGTCCACTCCCTGCGTCCACCAACAGCATGCCCTCCCCATGCCCCGCTCCACCTTTCCCTGCCCTCCCCAACCCGTGCTGGCCTCACTTTTGGCATGGAGAGGATGGTGCACGTCTGTGCACGGTCCTCCGCAACTCCTAAGTTGTCACAAGTGCGCTTTGTGGTGTGTTTGTGACACTCTTGGGCTGGCAAAAGAGACTTGTGCCATCCCAAAGAGCAAGTAGGATTGCACTCATATACTGATACTTTTACACAGAATTAGCCATCAAAGTGATCACAGGAATGGAGCTTGATGTATCTCTGTCTGTTAATGTACTATCCTCAAAGACTGATGGAGGATATAATTCCTTTAAAACCTTTGTAAGAGTCTTGTAATGAGATTGATACCAGTAAAATAAAGGAAGCAAACTTCCTTTGCAGATGCCTCTTTGTGTAGATATAAACACAACATTGATAATGGTATCAATTTATTTTCGTTTGTATCTGTTTAGCTAGTAGGCTCAGCTATTGGTTCGTTTTGCTGACCACATCCTTCAGTATTTTACTGAATATTGTTAATATTTGTTCTTCTAAAATGGTAATATGAAAATGAGGTGCCAGCTCGCTTTCTGAAATGCTTATACAGTACTCTAGTGTGCAGGTGTGAGAGTTTTTGGGAGGAGAGTCTCTAAGAAATAAATTCTTTCACGTATTCGTTGTTCATAAACTGGCTTGAGTTTTAAGAAAACTATGACCTCGGTATACCTCCTCGCCAGTGGAGGGCGTTTCAAGTGTGCCGTAAGGCATGCCAGGAGAGCAGGCAGTGCCGACTGGGAGCAGAGGTAAGGTTTGAGCCAGGCTGCCGTGGGGTTTGGGGAGGGAGCATTTTGAGAAGGAGGGAGCGGAATGTGGACAGATCAGGCCCAGTAGTGGGCAGGATTGGCAAGGTCCTCCACCACCATATCCTAAACCCCATTCTGGGCCTCCCAACATTACCCCAGGCCACACAAACATCTGCCAGCTATTCAGACATCCGAGTAGCCCTGTAAGACAGGCTGGGGTGTTACTTGGGATGGGAAAAATATCCCCTTACCCCAGTGGTGTCATCTAAATGATTTAAGAACAGGTACTCACTTTTGATTGGCACGTGTCGGGACCCGCCCACCGGAAGTGACGTCATAAGCCAGAAGTGATGTCGTGGCAGGAAGTGACATAAAAAAGGCCTTTTTTAGGCCTCAGATGATTTTAAACTGACCCAACAGTTGCAACAGTATTCCACAGCACCCCCAGAACATGTGAAGGAGGCCTGGCATCATGTTAAAACCCCAGAGCAGCTCATTTTTCAGTGGCAAGGAAAGGCTCCGCTCACTGCCTGCCTGGCTCTGAGAACATGCAGGCAACTCAAACATGCAGGAAATTCAAACGTTGCAGAGGGCAGAGTCGACAAGTAGGCGGGCGAATGGGCGGGGCCAGCTGTAATCCTAGAAACCGGTACTCGCGTACCCCCGCGTACCCCCTGCATGACATCACTGCCTTACCCCAATGAGCCATCCAGCCTACTTCGAAGCTGTGTTGGATGTAACAAGAAGGGTGTGCATTTTAGGACTGGGCTACCTATTAGTTTGTGGGTTTATAATAAAACAAACAGGGAAAGGGGTTTGCATTTACAGCCCATAGTTCTGATAAAAGCTTCTTTGATGACCGATTTCTACTCTTCTGAGAAACTGAATATGGGTTAAGCAAGTTTTCTGACCTGGGCAAGGCATCGACAAGCTAACTCTAGGACAGGCCCCTATAAAAGCTTTCTATAATATCAGCATGAATTCTTATGAATTATGTGGGATTTTGCAAGAGCTTGTTTGTTTTTTTTTTAAAATTCAAATCAAGCCATTGAACTGGCATTAGTCACATTTCAAACGTTGCTATTTTTCACTGTCATCGCATGTCTCACGAGCAAGAACGTGTTGATATGTTTGTTACTTATAAAAGCTAAGGTGTGAAGTAAGTAATTAAAGAGAGCCGAATGTGTTAAATTAAAATAGGACTGCTTCTGAAAGTTCATCAGAAGTCATTTGTACCATGTCACAGCTATTTCTAAGCAACAGATTTTTTTTTAACTTAATGTAGTTTCAACTACAGAGGTACTGTAATTTCTTCAAAAGAATGCTTGTAGGATTCACTGTGGCACATCTGGCATTGGAGATGTAAGTAATCTATTGGTACTCCTTAGAGAGTACAGAATATCAGGGTTTGTTCACACAATCAGGACTATAATCTTTTAAAAGATTGTCCACATAATATCTTTCCTCAAAAGCCTGTACTGTTTCAGGCAATAGATTCTTGTCCATGGATAATAGAAATAAAATTAATGAAAAAAAATATATGGGCCTGGTTTCCTTCCCTTCCATTTCTGTTCAGGTATGGCTATACAAGCTGATTATCCCTTATCTAGACTGCTGGGGCAGGAAGATGCCCAGATTTCTTTGAATTTTGGAATAATGGCATAAATATAACAAGAAATGCTTCCTCTTGCTCTTTTCACTGTTATCCGTTTTGGTATCTGCTGACCTCTTTGACATTTTTCAACAGTGACACAGACCGCAGAGCAGAGAATAGAATTTACAGCCTGTCCATGGGAATGAGCACAAGACCTTCTGGTGTTCACACTACAGAAATTTTTTTTAAAAAAAAACTGGAACAAAAATGTTTTGATTTCTGAATAGCCTGGATTTTAGATGTCAGGATAAGGGATCATCTACCTGTATCAGTGAAAGAAATATACATAGGGTTCAGATGTACCATTTTTGCTTGACCTATGTAGATTACAGTTTGCTAGTTTATTGTTTAGATTAAGAAGCTGGTACGCACCTTTATAAATGGGACATGGTGGTGCTGCAGGTTAAACCACCGAGCTGTTGACTGGAAGGTTGGCAGTTTGAGGCCACGCAACAGAGTGAGCTCCCGTTGCTTGTCGCAGCTCCTGCCAACCGAGCAGTTCGAAAGCATGTAAAAATGCGAGTAGATAAATAGGTACCACTTCAGTGGGAAGGTAATAGTGTTCCGTGCGCTACGGTGTATAGTCATGCCAGCCACATGACCACGGAAGCTTGTCCTAGGACAAACACTGGCTTTTTGGCTTAGAAACAGAGATGAGCACCACCCCTACAGTTGATCACGAGTAGACCATTCAGTCGTGGGGAAACCTTTACCTTTTTGCACCTTTATAGCTACCTGTCCATCCCTCTCCTTCCTATGACCCAGGCTATGTTATTCATGCTGGGGTGGGGGGAGTGAGAGAAAAGCGACCCTGTTGTTCCTTATTCTGGTCGTCTCAGTGGGCTGTTCCCAATTATCCCAGACTACTCTAGCATAGCAGTTCCCAAACTCTCTTGCGGGGGATTGGCAATGGCAGCAACACAATTTGCTATAATGAGACCAGAAGTGGGTCACTATATTTATTTTTAGCTTTCCTGAGGCTTGGGGAGCCCTGCAGATAGGTCCTCAGGACTTCTCACACCTCTGGAGGACAGCACTGGCTGAGGTAAGTGAAAAAAACTTCTGTCGCCAGCAATTGTGGCGCTCATGTAGCTGCCCCCGCCACCCCTTAAGGGAGCAGAGGTGAATGCTTCCCTGGCTGGTGGGTTGCAACCCACCAGTTTGGGAACCACTGCCCTAGCATATGGCTTGGCCTTTATTTGATTAACAGCGCAATCCTATGTTTGCTTATCCAGAATTAATTCCTACTGTGATAGGATCATCAAATTTTCAGAAGGTGTTTGACATAGTCCTTCACCAAAAGCTGCTGAGAAAACTTCACAATCAGGGAATAAGAAGGCAGGTCCTTTTATGGATTAAGAATTGGCTGAGGGCCAGGAACAAAGAAAGGGTGGCAATGGGCAATTTTCACAATGGAGAGTGGTGAAAAATGGTGTGCTCCAAGGATCTGTCCTGAGGCCAGTGCTTTTCAACTTGTTCATAAATAACCTGGAGACAGAGAGAAACCAGAAGGGATTGTGAAGAGCTCTAGAAGGATCTCTCCCAGATGGGGGGATGGGCAGCAAAATAGCAGATGCATTTAAGTGTAGACAAGTGATGCACATTGGGGCAAAAAATCAAAACCGCATATACATTAATGGGCTCTGAGCTGTCTGTGATGGCTCAGGAGAGAGATCTTGGAGTGCTGGTGGACAATTCGATGAAAATGTCAACCCAGTGTGTGGCAGCGGTAGAAGAAGGCCAATTGCATGCTTGATATAATTAAAAATGGGGTTGAGAATAAAATGGCCAATATTATTATACCATTGTACAAATCAATGGTAGAGTATTACATAATGTATTTCATTACATCCAGAGTATTACATATAATTTTGGTATGTAATCTCAAAAAGGACATAGAAGAACTAGAAAAGGTGCAGTAAAGAATGATCAATATGATTACTGGGCTAGGGTACTTCCAGTGATGTCATCTAACGGGTGAACAACCGGAACCCCTGCCCGCCCCCACCCGTCCCCATCGGTGAGCAGGCGCCCCCTCCGAGGCCAGGAGCGCCTCACAGCACCGTGTCCATCACGGAGCGGTGGCAATGGCGACGGGTAGGCGGGGCTGCCCACGGAGCGTTCCGGTTGTTCGCCCGTTAGATGACATCACTGGGCACTTCCCTTATGAGGAAAGCTTCTTTGCTTTTCAGTCTAGAAAAAAGGCACCTGGGATGGATAAAGAGGATAGAGAGATGTTCTTTTATCTTTCACACAATACCAGAACCAGGGGACATCTACTAAAATTGAGTGTTGGGAGAGTTAGAACAGATAAAAGAAAACTCTTTTTACTCAGTGAGTAATCTGTGGAACTTCTTGCCCTTAGGTGGGCCACAGAAGCTGGATTAGATAGGGCTAATCCAGCAGGGCTCTTTTTGTTTTCTTGTGACTTATGCTCAAGTAATTGCAGCCTCAGTTCCTTCCTTCATGAGGACTGGGCAAGTCTTCACACAAGTTTAAGCTAGACTTAATATCAAAACCCAAAACCATGTTAAATAGAATCTTCCTTATCCTTGCCAATGTAAAGTATTATGCAACTTTTTTATGAAATAAAACTTAGTGTTAAAACTAAATGCATAGCAAGATTTTTTTTTAAGCTTGGTTTTTAAAACCAAGTAAATTTATTCATTACTACTTACATCTATGAGACCATTAAGAAAGTGGATATCCAAAAGATATCCACTTATATATATCCACTTTTATATCCAAAAGAAAATGAACTGCAGATTGCCTCCTCTCGGGGCAAATCAGTGTTAATCTTCCAAAACTATAGTACTTTGGCTAACTGCCATATTGACTGCTTTTTGCTGATCAGAAGGAGTGAAAGTAACTGAGAAATATCAAAGGCAGAAGTGCTAGTGTTTCACATTTGTATGCACCAAGAATATTACCAGCGAATGCAAGGAAATTAGTTTTCTGAAGATGGTGCTAAAGGAAGAGGGCTTTAAGCCAGCTTTAATGTCTCAAGCATTTTGGACCAAACTAAAAACTCTCAAAATTCAGTGAGTCTTTTCTTTTTTTTCAGCTGAGCCAAAGGGAGTTCTGTTACATGAGCATCATAGGTCCTGACTTAGGTGGGTGACCAATTCCAGAGGGTAGTTTTGTCTGTAGTGGCAAAAAAAGGACAAGGAATCTTGGTTGGTAGCACCTTAATACATTTATTGAGGGGGCGGATTGACTATTGCCTCACTATACCAATGCATTAAAAGACATGTGAACTCATGGTGCATGCAAGTCAAGACCTCTCCGCCTTCTCTTGGGTACTGTGGGCTAGTTTCCTTAACCCTCACCCATGTGAACAATTTGTTTTATGACTTTTACTGACCCAGAACATTCTGAATCACTTTTGCTTTTCAGTAAGTGTTTATGGGTCCATGTTGGTCTAGTCTCTTGTTGGTAGAAATTACTTGGATATATCCTGTTTTCTTTCCTATGGCCCATCGCTTGGCGATTTTATGGTAGAGGTAGGCATAGTAAATCTCTGGGGCCGGGGCCAGTCCTTGAGATCTCCATCCCTGCTCCACATCCATGGTAACAGTTTTGCCCTCCGATCCTTTTCATATGCACACACATACTGATAATCTACGTAAATAGTCTCCCTCTCGGGTCAAGCATTGGGTTGTACATGAACATCAAAGCAGGAAGCAGGTACATGTGACTGACCATGCCGAGAGTGAGCATGAGAGAGAGAGCATGAGCCATGCCGAGAGTGAGCATCTGAGAGAAGTGCATATCTAAAGCTGGCCCTCATAAAAGAGAAAAAAGGGGCAGATGCATGGAGGTGAATGCCACCTGCTGATCCTAGGGCAACCAGCTTCATGGTCAGGATAGTTTTTTGTTAGAGCCAGATGACCACATCCATTTTGAGATATTTTTGGACAGAATTTTGTCCAACTTTACAGCGTGAATGCAATGTGCTGCATCCAGTGATGGGCGGGGGGCGGAGGTCAGTTACGGAATCTCTGGCCTTGATCATCCTTTCTCTGCCCCCTCCCTCCTGGAACAGACTGTAGTTGGATCTGGGTCTGTTTTGGACTCAACGCTTTCCCCTTAAATTATGTCACTCAGGTTTTGTGACATCATAACTCATCTCAGGTTATGAGATGACTATGAAACATGGTGTGCACTGAAAAGTATTGTCAGAAAATGATTGTAGAATGGAATGTTCAGTATTTTGAGATATTTCCTCCCCACAAACAGTGAAATGAAAGCCAGACTTCATGGCATAGTAGACAACTCAGCACATGTGTGCCCCGGTATCCACTGATTCAGTATCCACAGTTTCAGTTATCCAGTGACACCAGGGATCCTGGGACACCTATTAAAAAGATAGGGGAACATTAAACAAATCTCTTTAAAAACAAAACAAAACTTGTTGCTGCAAAACCACTGATGTTCCCCTATCTTTAAAAAGGTATCCCCAGTATCTACGGTTTCAGCTGTCCATGGTGAGGTTTGGAACAGGAACCCAGCAGATACTGAGGCATGCTTGTACAATGAAAAGATGCAGCTTCAGTAATTATTTGTTTATAAGTCCCAAAGAATGCCATGAAATAGTTGCCTACAGATCACTAAACTCTTGTTTGAGAGCATGTTCTCAGATTTTAAAAACCCTGTCAGATCAGTGATATTTCTGGATAAATAGCTCTTTTCTGTTTAGTAGCTCCACTGAATATTAGTTCTGAAAATGGAGCATCTCTCCTGAAGAGCAGAAAGGACTGCAGACCCATCCAGGCACTGTGGGAAGGTAACAGTGTACAGCCTGCCAAAGAAATGTGATGTGTCTGTTAATACCAGATTCTTCTTTGATAGCTGGCTTCTTAATTGCCTCCTTTATTTATTCAGTTTATGTTGCAGTTCAATCTGAGAGACAGGTAATCATTATAAGAAGAATCAGGAAAGCTTATAGGACCCATCTGATTCAAAAGACAGCTTGGAAATCTCTAAACAAGCATTCTTATTCCCTTGAGTAATAAGTTTTTGGGATTGTTTGTTTCCTCATAAATGAGAAATAGAATGAATTTTGTTCCCCCACCCCATCCTGTGGCATTTCTTTACCTCTCTTCCTTTTCACAGTTCAAATGAGGAGACTATAAAGCCAGGCAAAAATTGAAATAAGGAATTCAGATTGCGATTCTCAAGGAATATTGGCTTTGAGTTGGTGCTTATACAATTTGAACTGGCTACTTCGTTACAAATCTCTTCATTATAGCAGAAGCGATTTTGCTGTCAAAAGCAGTGAAGAGTGTCATTATTGAATGAAACTGGCAGAGAAATTGGCTTATTAAGAAGTAATAGTTGGTGTTTGGGATAGCCAACGATACCAGAAATTGAGAATTTGTCTGTTTTTGAAGGACTTAGTAAGATATGCTAAATGTTCTGATCTGTATGGCAATCTTAATTCTGTCTTTAAAGCTAAATATGCTAGGTTTTTCTTCTTTTCTCATAGACACATAGAATTAGAAGGGGCCTTTTAGGCGATGTAGTACAACTCCCTGCTTGAAGCAGGACAATCCTTTGTAGAGCATCTCCAAATGGTGCCTGTCCAACCTCTGCTCTTTAAGACCTCTAGTGTGGGAGAACTCACCATTTCCCTCAGTAATGATTGATTGATTAATGTGTTCCATTGTTTAGCCATTCTTATAATTAATTTTTTTTCTGATATTTAGTCAAAAGCTCCTTTTGCAGCTGAAACCCTCTATGTCAGTGGTTCTCAAACTCTTACGTGCCATGACTCACCTTGTCCACCTTCTTGGGAGGCCGTGGAGGCCGCTTTTGAGTCCTGCTGGGTTGGTGATCCACTCAATTAGCTTCCTCATGACTCAGAAGTAACTTCTGGTTTTCAGATACAACCAGATGTCACTTCCGGTAGCTTCTGTGACCCATTCTGAGGCCTGTGGGGGCCAATAGAGTAGCTCAATTTGATCCAGAAGAGTCATCCAGGACATCCCAAGAAAGCCTTGCAGCACTAGAAGGAGCACTGTGTCGTGACCCAGTAATGGGTTCGCAACCCATTGCACATCAGGTTGCAACCCACCAGTGGGTGGCGACCTACTGCTCTATGTCATTTCTAAAAATGTTGGAGAAAATAAAGGACAAAACAGAGCCCTGGAGTACTCCAACTTGTCTTCTAAATTGATAAGGAGCCATTAATAAGCCCTCTGTGTATACAGTTGTCCAACCAGTTCTGAATACATCTAATTGTTGGATCATCAAGCCCAGTGCTTCTCAGACTTTGGTCCATTGATGGTGCTGATCCTTCAACCATCAGCTTCCGGCCCACAGCATTGCTCCTGTGGCTTCCAGCTTCTGCATTTCTCCTCTTTTCTGGGATTTCTTAGATATAGACAGCGGTTCTTAGAGTACACTTGGCAAATTGTACTATTGGCAACCAGCTATTGTGTTTATATGTATGTTGTCAAGGCGGGAGGCCTTGAAGCAAAGCTCTGCAGTATCCCCTGATGTCTCATGCCATCCTTGCATGTTGTACAATAAGACTTGTTGCTGCCTTGCTTTATACCCCCTTGAGCGCTGCTTCTAAAACTTGTATTGAGGATCGCAGTCCAGAACTGACTTCCTAGGAGCATAGAAAGTTTTAATGTTTGACTGCATATGTGGATGTTTTCATATGCATATGGGTTTGAGCTAAAGTACCTTGAGTGTGAAAATGATGTCCCATGTCAAAATATACTAGTTCATAGAGACAGTTCTACAACCTTTCTTCTCTATGGTGAATTTTTTTTTTAACATGGGCACAAGCAGAGCGGCACTTTAAAGCAAGTGACTCGCTATATGAAAACTTTATTACAGTGTTGTGGGAGGATTGTACTGTTTCACTGTGGTATGAATGGATCAATTCAGACGACAATGCTCATAGACTGTCAGCCGCTACACCTTTTTGAACAGTAAAACTGGCGGGATGTTGTTATGCTTGACATCCTTGGAGGGCAAGCTGAGCAATTTAGAAATCTGAGCAGTTTGGATTGTGCCTGAAACAGTTACTTAAGCATTATGTGATGTGGAGTCTGGCACAGAAGTTAAGTGCCAGACTCCACATCGCATAATGCCAGACTAACAAGGCAGCTGAGATGCTGCAAATCCCAGTAAATAGTAATATGTGGACAGCAAAACTCAGATTTTGTTGCAAATCCAGGGAAGCCTAACAAATACTATAAATTGGATATATCTATGCACACGGAGCATTCCCTAGTTTACAAAGGATTGTATTCTTTAGATTAGGTAAGATTTTTGAAAGAAGGCTTTTTCTGAAATAAAAAAGAAGTATAATAGAAGTGTTGTACTGAATATATTTTCTGTGAAGTATACTTGTAGGAGAGAGCAGTGATAATAGAGGAAGGTATAATTCTGATATAATGAAAAAAAGCATTTTTCCATTTTTCAATTAAGGCAGATTAATATTTAAAACGTTTGAAAATTTAAAAAGAATAAAGCAGCCTCACTTAAAAAGTATAAGATTAAGGGCCAAACTTGACAACACCATATTGATATTTTTATCAAATCACAATTTATTATATGTAAATAAATATAAACATGCTTCTTGCGTGATTGGGTTCCCTGTATGTGCTATTTATGTTAGAAAAATGAAACACACTGAGCCTATACTGGTGGGGAGGAGAGAAGCTTTACTTTTTTGTCCCCATCATTTGAATCTAGATTGGGGGGCCCTGTAGCCACTATTTATACCAGGTGAAAAGCTACCAGTAATGCCAAGGTGGAAGTGATCCGGCAATAGCACTGAAACAGGGAGCATTTTACAGGAAGGGAGAACATTCACAAACAACTCCCCATTTTGCTCAGCCCTACTGAGTCATAATTGTAAGCTAATAGGCAAACTGTTGACAGGTTTTCTGTTAATGTGTGTTACATTAACATGCATGACAGTGGGTTGCAATTAACACATTTTCCAAAACACTGAGAACTGAATTCACCAGATGGTGTTCTGCAAAACTATCTGAATGCTGATCATAGGACTTCTTTGCAGGAACGAATCAAATGTGGGTCAAGTAGAATTGTGCATTCACAATGGCACATGACAGCCTAGAGAAGACAGTCTCCATGTTCTCTTTCTGTCACCTTTCCAGAGCATTCTGTCAACAGCTTCTTCACTCCTCCACAAGTTTTGGTATTAGCCTGTGCTTCAAGAGAATGTCTGAACAAGGTGGTGTTTTTTTTTCTGATCACAGGTGTTCTTATTCCATACAGGTGTTGTCTGCAAGCCCTGTGTCACGTATGCATATCCCCTGCTGATTTATTCTTCCCTTCTTTCCATAACAGTCTGTAGCAGTTGCAGGCTAGGGATGAGCTGCTCAGTCCATTTGTGGAAAGAATGACATCAGCATGCAAATACCCACACTCGCATTGTATCATTTTTGCTTGGAAACAGTTTGCCCAAACTACCAGATACTTCTTTGTGAACATGTAAGGGAGGAATCATTTCATAGTACTGCATGATAAAAAGGCAGGGCTTTCTGCAGGTTGGCAGGTCAGCAGCCAGCCTTTTAAATATCACTCTTTAGGTATCTAAGAGCCCAATCCTATCCCCCGCCCCTGCAAACTGGTACAGCTGTGCCAGAAACAAGTACACTATATCCAGCAAGGGGAGTGGCTTCCGAGCTGATTTAAATCCCCTTTCACGTCTGTAAGCAGGGGGGGTCTCCTTGGACCTATGGTAGCATTTTTGCTAGTTCAGTTCCAAGGAGAGTAAGGCAGTGGGGAGAATGCAGGAAAGTAGGATAAGATCCGGCATATGTGATTGCTACTGAATCCACCCCTGTCCCACAGACTTCCCACCCTGTTGTATCCTTCCCCATTCCACCCAACCCTCCCACTTCTCTCACTGACCTTCCTGCATCAGCAGGAGAGCCAATGATGTCAGCCTTTCCACCAGTATCCTGGCAGGGCTCTACTGAGCAGACTGCAGTAAAGTGCTTTATGGTCCTTTTGCAGCAGTTAGTGATGCCAGAACACACATTCTACCAAGCTTAAAGCCCAATTGGGCTGTTACAAATGCACAATGAATTTAAGCACCTTTGGAATAAGTTAGCAGTACTTAGGTTCTTCCTCTTTCAGTCAAGTTTCAGGGTGCCACACCATTCCCTCTTTTTAAAAAATCATCTCTGCCTACCGTGTGGTTCCCATCTGGCTGCATTCAAACTAACAGGCTAGATGAGCATGCTGGGAACAGAGACCTCTTTCAGTTCCATCATGTTCTTCCCAGCCAAGTAGGAACAAACAGGAGGCAGTGGAGATAAAGTTGGGGGGGGGGGAGCTCTGGCTCTGCCACATTCTTGTGTACCTGGCTATGATTGGGCAGGTAAGAAGGAGGTGGAATAATCCTATTTTGATTGCTGCAATCAGAATAGGATTGCTGTGGTGCTTTGCTGCTCTTTCCCTACACTGCTATTGCAATTATTTGCAGCACTGGAGCTGGAGGAAGAAGTGGGTTGCTACTGCCCTGATCTTCCTCTTGCGCTCTCAGTGAGTAAGAAAAGGCTCAGCGTGTCAGAGAGGTGGCAGGGCACCTCATATTGGTTCACCACTGCCTCCAGCCTGCCCCTCAAAGCATCTGCTCTAGTCCGACTCATGAGTGAACCAGTTCTAACTGTGTGTGTCATACAGACTTCAGCCAAGTTCAGAATTACTGAAATATGTGCTTCTGCAGACGTGAATGAGAATTGGATATGCTCACCCTATACTATCTTCAAATTGTTTATTACTGTTGAAATGGTTCAAGAGTAATAAACAGATACGAGCAGTCAGATCATCATTATTAGAGGATTGTCTCAGCATTGTTTTCAATGCTCTGGATTGCTCTGCCAGCTGTCCCACATTGCAGAGCAAAATGTTTCTGCTATAAGCTTTATAGTGGACTACTGGAAAGCTACTTTTTAAATGTCCTTTTTTGGCAGGTGCATGCACGTGCAATAGTTTAATAGTGTAAAATGTTCAGATCATATGCCAGATTGAAGCAGAATACTGCATAAAATCAATGAACCAAACTGAATAGAAATAAGTATAAATAACCAAAGAATTATCAGGATGAAAACAAATAGTAATAGAACACGGCTCAGTATATAAAGGAACAGTATTTAACTAGTGAATTGCAGCTGTGATTTTTCAGTACCTGATTTTCAAAGTCAATTTTAGCCATTTTTCCAGGATTACAAATGAACACAAGGAAGCAGACGCACAGTATGTTGGGTATGCTTAAAAGGGGATGCTATTCAGAACAGTGAGCAAAGGATACAAAATTGTTTGCAACCCCTCGAAGATGCTTTCCAGTTGAAAGTGAAATGTTGGGACTACATCCTACAGTGTATTATAGTCCATGGCTTGAAGACTCGAGCAACATTTTAAATTATGTGTTATACTCATTCAGCCATTAAAGTTTTAGGGCCAAATCCAACTTTTCAGCCCTGATGTAGCAGTCCCAATAGGGTGTGCTGCATTCTGTGGTGGAGAGGGAGTCACGGAGGCCTGATCAAGGTAAGGAAACATTTGTTCACTTACCTTGGGGCTGCATTGCATCCAGAAACTTGGATAAAATGGGGTCCTGTGTGTGTTTATTACAGTTTTTATTCTTTCTTCCAGTCAATCAACATAACACATGTGATCTGGATTTTTATCCTTACCAGTCAAGATGAAATGTTCATCATCAGTATATATGCTCATGTGATCTATACATGATCTTGAAAAGTGAAATATTTAGACTGTAAGTTTCACAGTCTTTCAGTTTTAAAACAACTGGTTTTTAGCAAGAACCTCTAAAAGTGAAGGTGCAAGTTGTCTTTTCAGCTGGAAGCAAGCAAGCAAGCAGTATTTATATACTGCTTTTCAACAAAGAGTTCACAAAGCTGTTTACAGGCAAAAAAATAAAATTAAATGGCTCCCTGTTCCAAAAGGGCTCACAATCTTTAAAAAATGCAGAACACCACTAGCAGCAGCCACTAGAAAAGCCACTGCGCTGGAGTGAAGAGGGACTGTTACTCTCCCCCTGCTAAATATAAGAGGAACACCACTTGAAAAAGTGCCTCTTGCCCAGTTAGCAGGGGATATGTCATATCGGAAAAGCAAAAATTTAGGCCCTAGAACGGATAGGCTCGAATCACCTTGTGCAGTTGGCACATAATAGCGTTCAGCAGACATGACAAAACCTCTAACTGAAAGCTACAATGCTTTTCTTTGACCGACGCCTGCTAAACAAAAGAAGTGTGGTGTTCTCTGTCAAGCTTTTATCAGAGAATATTAAGTGCTGCCTTATATGTCAGTAAGCTATCTTTATCACAGGAAGGGGGTGAGAATGATTTCTCTGAGCTGAACAACAGAATTGGAAAAAAAGCAGCCTTGTAGCATAATCCAAGCATCAAGACTGTTGATTTGAAACGAGAGATGCAAAGTGCACAAGATGCTCCAGGTTTAATGAAATTAGAATGTTTAATGAGTTCATGAGGCAATGAAAATGTTATGTTTTAAGACCTTTAGAGCAACGCAGAACTGTAGTTTTGGAAGAAATTTGTGACTTTGTGAATGCATAAAAATTGAATGTTCTCATTAAACATGCGGACAGCTGTTTAGTTATTTTCACTAGTCGTATTTATCACTGTAAAGAGCCTTTTGTGGTGCATAATGGTAAGCTGCAGTATTGCAGTCCAAAAACTCTTCACACAACCTGAGTTTGATCCCGACGGAAGTCAGGTTCTCAGGTAGCCAACTCAAGGTTGACTCAGAGCCCAATCCTATACCCCTTATCGCGAGCGGTACACTTGTACCTCCCGGGAAAGTGTCGCTCATGCCAGCAGTAAGCCATTACTGCTGGTGCTGGGGGGGGCAACATGGCAACACCGGCCACATTCCCAGTGCTGAGTGGGAGCACTGGTCGCCGGTGAGGGCTGAGTTTGCCGCTCACCAGCAATGCAACCTTTTGAGGCAGGGTGGGAGAACCTTCCAGGGCAGGAGGGAGGGGTGGAGCAGGTGCAGGACCGGCAGTGACTCTTACCGTCCATTCCTGATCTCCAAGTAAGGAGATCAGCCTTACTCAGAGGCCATAACTTCTGTGCCGGCAAAATAGTAGACCTGTCTCTTTCCCTGGCTACCGCTGTGCTTCCGGCTAGTCAGGCAACGTAGGATTGGGCTGTCAGCCTTCCATCCTTCTGAGGTCGGTAAAATGAGTATCCCGCTTGCTGGGGATAAAGTAAAGATGACTGTGGAAAGCAATGGCAAACCACCCAGTACAACAAAGTCTGCCTACTAAACGTCATGATGTGATGACACCCCAGGAGTCAGTAATGACTTGGTGCTTTGCACAGGGGAATATTTGACTTTTTATTTATCATTGTACTGTTGGACATCAAGACACTACCCATTTCTATCTGATATAGAAATGCTAAACTGACCAGGGATGTAACATTTTTTCACAAGAGCCTTTCTCCCTCAAGAAAAGATGACATAAATCTAATGAGTGAGGTCATTGGGTGGTCTCATAGAGAGCCCAGTGTCCAGTTGATGGCTACCTGTGTCAAGTAGAGGAAAGGCTAAGGATTAGCCTTCTTATGAAGCTGGGTGAAGCAGCAAGTTTGGGCAGCTAGCTAGGGAAATGGTGAAACAGTAGGGTTACCTTCCTGCATGGCTGATCACTCGTCCTCTGCTGATTAGGCTAGTCACACTCCAGAGCTAGCTTGGGCAGGCCCTGAATGAGATGGTGGGATTAGTCCGAGTCAGCCCCAGTATGTGACAACCTCTGCAGTCTTCTTCCCTCTCACCTTCTCATTCGACTCTTGCTTTCAATGAGGAACAAGGGGAAGGAATGTGGCAGTGGCTGGGCCAAAGAGGAGGTAGAGGAGACAGTACCGCCACTTCTGTTCTCTATCTACCTCTTTTGCTCTTTATCCTCAATCTTTTTGAAAGATGAAACAGGTGGAAAGATCTCAGGGACAGCTGGACCAGAGAAGGCATGTTGGTGGCTGTACTGGGCAAGGTCCACATCAGGCACACAAATAAAAATGTGCCTCAAGGTCGTGAGCTCGAGACTCCCGGAAGTCTGTGTGAGCGGCAGACCTTGCAAACTGCGGCTGATTAGAAGCTGAGTTCCAGCTGCCTCGTGGGAGGAGGAGTGTGCTGAACTCAGCTGCGTCTCTGGTGAGAGCAGGGAAGCCTCTTATCAGCCAGCAGACGACAGACGGGTGGCTAAAGAAAGAAGGCTAAATCCAGAAAGAAAGATCTGTTTGAGTGTGGTTCTTGAAAGATAGAACATTCTGTAAATTGTAAAAACCTTCGGGTTTGTGAAAAGTCTGCCTATGTAAACCGCCTTGAGTTGTAATCATTAGAGAAATCTAGTGACCTTAAGAAAGGCGGTATATAAATACATTTATTATTATTATTATTATTATTATTATTATTATTATTATTATTATT
>JAJKFI010000002.1:7796827-7824966 GCA_029204185.1 Lerista edwardsae | reverse complement strand
AGAGAGAGAGAGAGAGAGAGAGAGAGAGAGAGAGAGAGAGAGAGAGATTATCATTAAATCCTGGTATTTTGTCTGTTACTGCATCTAGATCCCTTGGGTTATTAAACTGCTTTGATAACAATTTGTTAGTTATGTTTCATAATTCAGTGAATGTATCTTTCTCTTTCCTGGTTGTTTTTAACATCTTTCAGTTCACCTTGATACAGTGGAGAAATTGCTTTTACCATTGTCAACTTGGAGAGCATTCCTTCTACTATTTTTCTCCCAAGCCCTACTGGAATGCAAACTGTTTTATCTCTTAAGATTGCTGTGTAGTTCAGGTGAATGTCACTTAATGACAGGGATGCATTCTAGGCACCCTGTCGTTGAGCAGGTCCATTGTTTAATGAACCTGGTGCTGGGATGCCTCAGTAGAAGCCCCTCCCCCCGGCCTCTTCTGGGCCGGGCTGAGCCTGCTACCCACTCTGATGGCCTCCACCTGTTGCTATCTCCACCACCAATACAAAAAGCTTAGTAGGTCAGTACTGCAAGGTTGTACTCTGAGTGTGGCCCTTTGGCCAGTACCTGGGCTGTGACCCCTGATTCCATCATAATTGACATAATTACCCTCTTCTCCATAATGGAGAAGGCAGAGGCAGGACAGCAACATATAGGTTGAGGGCTAAATGTGGTAGGCCATGAACATACTCCAAGTGGTTTATGGATGGAACCTGGCAGAATGTGGTGGGTACTAGGCAATACCTGGAAGATTCGTGGCTTTTCACTCCCCTAATATATGGCATGATGTTATGGTTGACACAATAAAAAAGTAGCAACCTATATTAATTCATGTGTTTTAATTAATCGTATGATCAAACCATTGAACACTTGAAAAGAAAGAATAATTGGATGAGAAAGCTTCTTAATGCTCTAAGCCTGGGGTCAGCAACCCATGATTCTGGAGCCGCATGTGGCTCTTTTAGCCGTCTGCTGCGGCTCCGGAGTCTGGGTGAAAGTAGCAAAGGAGGCTCCCAGCATTGGCTGCGACCACGGGCTCGCTCTCCCTCCTGGTAGGCTGTACTGTGCTCAGGGCTGCAGGTTGGGAATCACCCCCTTTTCTCCCCTTCCCTCCGAGCCGGGAGCGGCTACCAAGAGCGCCTCTCCGCTCGGCACCAGTCCCGCGCTGCACGCTGCTCCGGGAAGTGGGGAGAGCACGCTGGCAGCGGTGGCGGCTGGGCTCCCACTCGCTCCGTGGATAGCCTTGTGCAGAAGGCAACCTGCGAAGCTCCAGAGCTGATCCGCCGGCTAGAAGGGTGCGTGGCTTTTTGTGTTGACTGTTCCGGGAGGCAGCGGCGTGCAGCAGAGAGCCGGTGGGGAAAACTTTCTGGCTCACTCTTGGTCAGGTTGTAAAGTTGCCCCGTGGTTTTGCATGCTTTGGGGCAGCTCCCGCTTACAAGCACGGAAAGCGCCGGGTCTCGCAGTTGTGTGTGAGTGTGTCCCGCCCGTTTTCCAGGATCTCTTGCCCGGTCCCTCTTTCTGCAATGTGGAGGGATTGTTTGCATCGATGGCGTGCAAGTTGCAAAAGTTCCTGTGCACGAGCCTGGGATCCCCCTTTTGCAAACCTAAAAATAAAAAATCCTCCACCGTTTTGGAAAAAAACACAACACCCCATAGTGGCAGCAGTTGCAAGGGCAGCTGCTCGCTCGGCTCTGGGGTCTGCCCTGCCCGCCCATCCTGCTGCTGCTTGTTTTCTCTGTAGCAGTTCATTCATTTCAAAAATGCAACACACTATAGATTTTTTATGCATAGCATAAAGGTAAAAAAAAACTATATATGCAATGTTATCTTCATTTTAGATGTCAAAAGGGTTTTGTGGCTCCCGAGGTTTTCTTTTCTCCAGAAAACGGGTCCAAATGGCTCTTGAAGTGTTTAAGGTTGCCTACCCCTGCTCTAAGCCCTCCTTCTTCATTTACAGTATATATTTAGTATAGAGTTCTTGAAGTTGTATGGTCTTGCTACAAGTGAACTGAAATCTGAAGTGTATTCACTTTAGTATAACACTCATGAGGTCTCCGTTGGCAAAAGTGTTTCAAGCAGTCAACTATAGGATTAATCTGGATTGTTTCTACCTAGTGATTCAGCTGATTGCTTCTATTTGTCAGAAGTTTTCAAACTGGTAGTAGATAAAAATAGTTCTGTCTGGAATCAAGGTCCTTTCGTTCTCTAGTGGCAGAACCAATTCTTCACAAGACAAATGGAAGGCTCCTGCTTCTTTCATAGCTCCTGGAATGATAAGCATTACATTTGTTTGGAAATGTAAGATCAGATAGGCACTGTTTGGAAATGTAAAATCCATAACGTCGGGATCTAGATTTCTGATCATTTAAAAAGGGAACTCCCAAGCAAACTGTTCGTTGTGTGCACTGATCTGGCCCTTAGCTAGCTTAGCTTGTCATACTGTTTCCATTACCCAGGGCTGCAGAATATTTTGAAACTACTGAATCCTCTGCAGAAATCCTGAGAGAAACTACACAGCGCAGTGCATAAGAACAGAAGAAGAGCCCCACTGGATCACGCCAAACAACCATCTAGTCCGGCTTCCTGTGTCTCACAGTGGCCCAGCAGATGCCTCAGGGAACACACAAGACAACTAGATACATGCATCTTGTTGCCATTCCCCTGCATGTGGCACTCCACGGTAGCCTACCTCTAAAATAAGGAGGTTGCACTAACCATCATGTCTTGTGATGGACTTTTCCTCCAAAAATTTGTCGAGTTCCCTTTTAAAGGCATCTAGGCCAGATGCCATTACCATCTCCTGTGGCAAGGAGTTCCACAGGTCAATTACCCGCTGGGTAAAAAAAAAAAAGTATTTCCTTTTATCTGTTCTCACTCTCCCAACACTCAATTTTAGTGGATATCCCCTGGTTCTGGTATTGTGAGAGAGGGAAAAGTGGTTCCCAAACTTCTCCTTGAAAGTTGGGAACCCTGTAAATTGGGGTGGGGAGAGCAGCAACACAATCTCCACGATTGTGCTGCTGCTGGATCTGGAGGGGATTTTTCAGCTTATCTTTCAGCATTTATTAGGCCATTATCATTATTTTCAAGCCTTTGGGAGGGCTGCAGAGGGGGTCGCAAGTTCTCCAGACCCTCCAGAGAGCCATAGGGTCCCCCAAATAAGCTGAAAAATCCCCTCCCTGCATGCTGCTTGTGGAGATTGTGCTGCTTGCTGCTGCTTGCTGGGCCATTCCTCTTAAATCACCCTTTTTCTTTTCCCCCTGGTGGGTCATGACCCACCAGTTTGGGAACCATTGATATAGCAGATACACATTTCTAATTCTGTCTTTCTAGTTCCCAGTTACCCTGGAAAGGTTACTCGACCTTCTGGTACAATGTCTTCAATTATTGTCTTCTCATGGCTCTAAAATCATCTTAACGTATTTATCTTGCTGTATTACAGGCGGTACAAATCACATTAGATAAATGATCCCCACCTGGAGGAGTGGAGCGAACAAGTGCCTCTGATTATTCTTTTTAAAGAAAATATCCCTACACTAATTTGATTGCCACTGATTGCAAGCTCTTATAGAAGTACTTGCCCTCTCCAGAATAAGACTATGAGGTTACTCCCTAATGGATATTACACTTTCTGTCCAAAGAAAAGCAATAGAGGATTCATGTTGGAGTTTTGTAGTTTCTGGGTTTTAACTGCATTTGTTGAACCATTATGGAAATACTAAGGTATAGACGATTCATTATGCTGATGATGTTCTTGCTTATATCTGCTCTTTTGAGAATACAATTTATACAGTGGGATAACATGGCAGCCATGAGCCATACTCTCCCAAATACTTAATAATCAGCCAAATGTCATTGTAATGTATTGAAGATCTGGTAATCTGTAATTTTTTTAAGCATCTTGTTCTTCTGTCTGCATTGCAGGCCACATAGTGTTCATATTGTTGGAGACTGATGGTCCTATCCTATTGTGGACTGATGGTCCTATCCTATTGTGTATCCTATCCCAGGTCCTATCCTGGTTGTGCTACCAGACCTCATGCTCTGGCTCAGCAGCCCAACTTACAAATTGTGATGTGCTGTCACACACTGCCCAGCTGGTGCTGTAAACACCAGCGTGGCCATCCCAGATCCTCTGGCGCCAGTACGTCAGCACCAGGGGCAGGCTGTGTTGATATGGAGGAATGAGGCATTTTGGGGGGGGAGTAACTGGGGGATGCGGGAAGGGGCGGTGGATCCAGCAACAGTCACATACGCCGGACCTGTCTCCACCTCTCTCCCCGGGCCAGGCTGTCCACAGGCCCACCTGTTTTTGCCTCCCCCACCCCATTCCACCCTTCTTCCCCATTACATCCTGTTCCGCCACCCTTTCCAAGCCCCTGTGCCGGCCTAACTTTTAGGCCTCCGGGCCTGGGAGTTGGCGCTCTGAGGCCTATATCTTCTGAAAACGTCACAAATGCACTTTGTGGGGCATTTGCGACACATGTAGGCCAGCACAAGGGATTTGTGCCAACCTAACGGGCACTTTGGATTGCACCCTAATTTGGAAATCCTGTGTTACTAGTTTTGTAATGGATTTATTGATGGGAAATCAATTTTCTATCTATTTACATTATGGTATTGTGATAACCCATTTGTATCATTTAAATGGAATATTTTGTAAATGATGTCATAGCAAAGCAATTCATAACAAGCACCATATAGAAGTTTCTTCCATAAAAGTGTTTTCTAAATTGCTTTGCTTGGAGCTACAGAGGTTGCCATAAAGAATGATTCCTCACATTGGCTGTTCAAGCCACAGGAGTGGTCACAGTGCTGAAAGAGAGACAACTGTGTGATTTAAGACTATGTAATGCCTCATGTGAAACAAAATGATGTAAACTTCAGTAGGCATGCAGAACATAACACTACAATTTCCTAATGCCCCAGACAAGGTGGCTGATTTATCACCGCTTAGGCTTTATTCCAAAGAGGGGAAAATACATAGAAAATGAAGGTAAATTAAAATCAAGCTTGTGTAGTAAAATTTCTTCACGTTTTTTGTCACCAATTCAATCTACATGGCTTTATAGGCTTTCCATTGTAGTTATGATTAGATTTATTGTCGATAGATATACTATACAATTTGACAGGTATAGAAAGATGATATAAAATTATCTGTTCCAGGCAGATGGAATCCTGTGATGTGATTGCTGTACACATTTAGGTTCTGCAGCACATAAAAACATCATTTACTTTGTCACAATAAATGTCAGCTGTATCCGTCTCTCTACCTGATAGGAATATTGTGTTACAAAAAAGGACTAGCTGATAAAGCAAAGGACAGCTCACAAGCTGTTGATCTGTGTTTAAAAATAATCATATAGATTTTTCATTCAGGAATACCTTTTTGAGCTTTTGGAATGAGCTTTTGGAATGAAAACATTGAAGGAAATAAGATGCTTTTAAAAATGCATGCATGCGGAGCTGCGAATGCAGTCGAAGCACTACTTTAATCTTCGAGTCTGCAATCTATTTTTATATTTAATACAAATATATTCAATAAGCACATAATACATATTTTGATCATTACCATGTGGTCAATTGCTGGTCTCCTTATACCCTTTTTAACAGTTCACAGTCAACAGTCAAAGTTTTCATTTTCCATTAACACCAAATATCATTAACCCTATTCAAAATGACGAAAGACAAAGAGATGGAAGATTTTGACTGTAAAATATAGGTCTCTTACCTTAGAAGTAATTTCCTAAAAACACTCCTAAATGTATATGATTAATGACTCAGTACTATGAGGGCCTTGGGCTGCCAGAACTAGCATTCTGGCAGTTCAAGAATCTTTACAGCTGTTGCAAAGCATGACACACGATTCAGCACAGCTGGGCCACCACCGTGAGCTGCTGTGCCCATGCACCAGTGGCCTGGAAAGGAGCCCTGATGCTGATAGGTCAGTGCAGGGAGTGGTAGGGAGGCCGGGGTAGTGGAATGTGGTGGGGGGAGGGGCAAGGAGGAGGGCTGATTGAGGCCAGGGACAGTATTGGTGGCAGCGACCTGTCATATCCAATCCCTATTCCCAGCTGCAGTCTGCCTTCCTGGGTCCACTCTGACTAGCTTCAGTTGATTCACTGATGCAGGTTCAAGTAGACTCATTCAGACTGCAGAAGCTTATCCCTGGGTAAGGGAATAGTCCCTTTCTCAGAGGAGACCTCTAAGACTACCGCCCTAACTCCAGTGGCATGTCTTCATCAGTAGGAGAGGGCATTTGATAGGATTGGGGTGTAAGAGACTGAAAGCGCAGTCATAACCTGGAGTTAGGCCGGCACAGTTAGGCCAGCAAAGTTTGACCAGCACAAGGGACACCATAAAGTATGTTTGGACCACTCTCTGAGTCAGAGGCCAGAACATTGACATGCACCATCCTCCCTGACTCAGAGAGTGGTCCAAACGTGCTTTATGGTATCCCTTGTGCCGGTCAAACTTTGCTGGCCTAACTGTGCCGGCCTAACTCCAGGTTAGGATTGCGCTCTGAAGCAACTTGATGTATTCCAAGAAGTGAATTGTTTGTTTCTCACTTTTCACAGATCTGAGCTGGGTTCTGAGCTGGGTTCTGCTACAGGGCTGTGAGTTAACTGGCCAAAGTCTTTGGTTTGGAAGTCTTTGTGTTCTCAGTTAAAATGGGTCCTATAAGTACCTGATGTTTTCCATTTTTAGTAAGCTGACATTACTGCTTGGATGCAAGAACTCCCAAATGTCTTGAGCAATTTCTATTTATAGGGCTGCTTTACAATGCAAAGCACAAAATCTATAAATTGTTGTTCTGCAAAAAGTAGACCAGTTTTTAAAATTGGAATATTTGTATAAAATTTCTGCATATTTTTTTCTTTGCCAGCAGCTACAACAAAAACAAAAAGGACTGTATTTTAAATGCTCAGAGAGAATAGTAATCAATGACTTTTTTTCTGTGCGCATGGCTAGAACACCATATGTTATAAATACTCTGATCTTGTCTGACATAATCAGCACATGGGTATTGCTAGAAGAAAAAAGGGACAAGGCAAGGTGAATTTCTCATGCATTAAACTGATGTGATTATTTTTTATTGATATAGTGGTTTCCAGGCCTTGTCATAGTAAACCAAATCATCTAAAGGCTGATGTTATCATATGTGCTTCTGGAAACATGTAAAATCACATGCATACATGTGAACCAACCTGTGCAGTGGATTTGTTCCATTCCTTGAACATGAAACAGTTCAGGGAGGAATGAGAAATGTTGCAAATAAAATGACAGTCAATGCTTTTAAATTGTTACCTCTGTTGCTTGGAGCAGTTCTGATCTACACCTTAATCTGTGTAAGGAACAGTGGAATATTGTGACGAAGGGAAGAGAAGATGGGGGTCAAAGGAAAGGTAGAAGAGTTTGAGTGAGAAGAGAGGTGTAGAGGTACAGGAGAGGTTGGAAAGGTGAGGGGAGTAACATATACAGATCATTGTGCGCCCCCGCCCCCCTGAGCACTAAGGAAAACAAGTTGGGAGAATAGGCCACTTTATTAACTGATATTTACAATCAGTAGAAAATAAAACTTGAGATCTGCAGCTCTTGCACCTTCATGATGCCCAACAGTCTGGGATAAGCTAAAAAAAAACTATCCACCAACAGCCAATCAGGTGAACTGAAAAATTCCTTTCTGGCAACCAGGAAAACTCAGACTGCTCAAAGGGCAAGTGGCAGGTGTCAGAACACAGTGTGGATTGGAGTGATCCCAACCCAGACCAACATATTGTTATTTGTCATTTGAGTAGGGAGAGAAATACCAGAATTCCACCTCTTCACTTACTAATGATATGTATGTCCGCGCATTTGCACACACACACACCATGCATGCATGCATGGGATTGGGATTTTTTTTAATTCTTAGGAATACTCACATCTCATACTGATTTAGTAGAATTTCAGTGTCCATTTTCCTTTCCTTTTTCAGTAGCAAATGCCATTTTGAGTGCTATTGATCTGAACAAAGGTAGTGTACATTCAACTAATAGTTGTGCTGATGGCTTTGGACCTTTTTGACAGGCAATGTTTAGTCTTGGCCAAAGTACATTCCTTGTTGTGAAGTGGCATTAATGGACATATCTAAAGTGAAAAGCCTCTTCTTTTTGGACTCTGACTAGGGTTCTTTTTTTAAAGTGTGGAAGGTAGATAAACCTACACCCTTGGGTTGATTTGGCCATTCCCATTAGATTTTCAATGTATTTAATTCTGTGCATTTCTAAATCATTTGCTGTGTGATAAAATCTACTTGGAACTGGGTACTTCTAAGAAACCCAATTGGATCTGTATCTCTTATGCTCTTGACAGGCCTCATACCTGATTTGCCAAGTTTGAATGTAATCATAGAGCTGCTTCTACATATGATCTTTTGATGAGACAAGTTTAATACAGCTCTAACTGAGGGTTGATTGGGGGGGGGATGTGGGGAAAGGTACAATGATAAATGTGGCCTTCTGAAACTGGGGCTAGACACCACAAATCCAGGGACAACAATGCCTAGGCTGTACCGAAATTCCAATGTCATGGGGCTTTTGTATAAAATACCCCCCAAGAAATCAAAAGCTTCTGCTCAACCCGACAGAGGCTGCTTTTCTCCATTCTCCCAATGAAAGATTACATGCTTTCAGCTTGCACACATCTGCAAAGGCTACGTGGCCCATATTGATGTGCAGAATGCAATCTAATACTGAAGACATGTGAGGCAATAATATAATAAGCATGTCAGTGGCAGGAAGCAAGCAACTGGCTTTGCAATGAATTAAAGGACCAGAACCCACTTTTTAGAATGGCACTTGTGTTGGGACCCACCAGAAGTGATGTCATTAACCTGGAAGTGATGTCATAGCCAGAAGTGCCATCGTAAGTGCCATCAATGTGGTATAATCAGATGACATTCCTGCAATGCAAACTGGCATTCTTTGATTGAAGCAATTCATAACCATGACAGAAAGCAACGTTAGGAAAAAAAATATGATGTAAAAGCACTGAACTAAAAACAAAATTAAAAAGAAACCTCTCTTGAAAATTCAACACTCGTAAAAGGAATATAGCAAGAGTAAGGTCTGCAGCTTCCAAGATGGCTGGCTGCTCCCAGCTTTCTCCAACCCACCTGACATGAGATCGCACAGTTTGAATAACACTGAATTAAATAAATTTTATATATTTATATATTTGAACACAAATATATTTGCTGTGGAAGGAAAAGTGTAGGCAAGTATGCTATCATAGCACTGGTCAGTTTTCTCCTATGTGCTCCTATCCTAGTAATCTCTTCACATGATTCCTTAGCAACACTTTAACCTCTCCTTCCTTTTGCTTTCTAAAAAAGATGTTCTTTCGCACTTTAAAATGTGACAACTGTTGTATAACTCAAAAAGATTACCTAAAGCTTCAATAAGTTTTCCCCCCTCTTTGCTGGCATTAGTGATCCATTTACAGCAACGTCAGCAACACAAGTACACTCAGATCAACAAAGCAGAACCGATTCTACAGCTGTACCATTCTTTTCTATTACACTGCTGGAGAGAAGCAAGGAGCATTGTTTTTATACCTGGATTTCTAACTGTTTTTGCTGGCTTTTATATATTATGACAGATTTGCTCTCCGCGGCACTGAGTCATGTTTAAAGGTTGGTGCCTGATCAAGAACAACAAAAGCAGTAGGATCCTGCAATGAAGATCAAAATTGCTTTAGCCAACTTTTTTTTTTGCTGAGAAATTGCCTATTTTGCATCATAATTAGCTTTACCTTTGTAATACTGGAAAAAGAGAGAGATCTTTAGAAGAAAAACAGTTGCCACTAAGATATCACTAACATTTTTGTTTTGACGCAAGTCAAGACATGTGAACGTGACCTTCTGACACCTTGGTTGTTTGCAACATTCTTGTGTTTTATTGTGACCCTTATTCATATTTTGTGATTGTGTTTAAAAAGTTTTAAAATACTTTGGAATGAAGCTGCAGTAGTTTTCTTAAAGCTTGTGACCACTGAATAAAACATGTCGTGAAGTTGGTGTGATAACTGTTTGCAAAGAATAGCATTTGACTGAAGCATTCATCTGAAGAGGCTTTATGCACTGGACTCTGGGCCTCTCAACTTTTAATATACAAGTTACAGAGCTGTCAGTGAGAAAAAGGAGGGGATTCCCTTGGTAGGTTCTGTGAAGTATTTGAAAAACAACTTTTTCTCACTGTAGATCTTACCTGGGGTTTTTTAAAGAAGAAAGTTGCTTTCAGTGCGTAGTTCCAACGTTGTTTTAAATTTTTCCCGACTGATTGTCCTCTGAAAGTCAGCATCGTCTCCAAAAGCTGGATGTTCATTCAAAGCATCTTTAAACTTTAGTTCAAACATGGACTCAACAGAATTATCCCTGAATATGTAAACTTTCAAACTGGTATTGAATCTTTACAGTCATTATGAAATGATAGTGGGACTTTGCTGCAGCGTTAGGACCTACCATTTTCAATGTCTACATGGGACCCCCTTTTCTTTTTCTAATCATGTGCCTCCATCTTCCTGCCTTTCGCAAAGGAGAACAGAGCTCCCGTAGCTCTAATAATGGTACAGAAGAGAGAATTTCTTTAGGCTCAACTTGTCATGCAGGGATTAGAAAAGGTCACCTGCTGAAATTTCCTCTTCTACACTATGGTTAAAGGTATAAGAAAACTGCATGACCTTTAGATCTGGTCAGTATCAGTGCAGGTTACTGGCAGCCCTGTGGCAAACTTCTGCATTAGTTCCTCCTCAAGTGTCTCCTACTTACTCCCCAGTAGTATATTGAGTACTTACCACTGTGCTCAAAAGCCCTAGAGAGCTACAGACACACCCTCTCTTTCTCCTCTTCTTATACGTGTCAAGGAAGAGAAGTGAATGTTTTGCTTTTGATTTCAAATTTACCACAACTCTGTGAATCATCTGATCTTGTGAGAAGTGGGTTAGTTTTGATGATTTTTTCGAACAAAGATCAGACTCTGGTGTCAGATTCTATTTGATAAGCCAACCATTGTTAAAATTAACGTAGTTCTCAGAGTGTGGACAAAACATGGAGCTGTGCCTAATTTACAGTCTAAAGCAAACATTCATAGTCTCCCTCTTAGGCATGTGACCGAGGAAGAGTAGGGCGGAGGAATACACAAACAATAGCTCTTCGAGACTTAAAACTGGACTAAGCTTCTTTCTGTTTTTTCCTTTAAAAAGGAAATCCTATAAAAACAAAAAAAACCATAATGATGTCATAGCTGTGTGCTAGCTTGGTTTAGGAGCAACTCATTTGTGGGCCCCAACCAACCAGTTGAAGGCCAGTTTTAAATACACTTTGAAACTTGTTATTTTTATTCTTTAATGACGACTACCAGGTTTTTGCATTTTTATATGCTGCTAAAACCCCTTGCATGTTGTATCTTTACAAGAATAAAATATAAGACATTTGAACTGAACTCTACAAGAGTTGGGTACAATTTTGTGCCCAGACTCCATGGATGACACCTGCAGAGAGAGGTGACCAGGAAGCACCTTTTTTTCCCCAGAGAAGCAGAGGCACCTTACCTCTCTGTGCAGGACATTCAAGTACACGATCCTATGCCTACTTCAAAGTAAGTCCCATTGTATTCAATGCTACTTACTCCCCGGAAAATGCATATAGGATGATAGCACAAGTCATGTAATCAGTCAGCCATCTATGTAGTGTAGCAGCAGGATGTGAAAGACAAGTGAGGCTTTGGGGCACAATCCTATGCTGGTTAGCTCAGAAGCAAGCCCTGAAGAGTGCCTGGGGCCTTGCTCCCACCTGAGCAAGGCGGCCGTTGGGCATGTGAGCACAGCAAACCAACACAGAAGACAAAACAGTAGGGTGAATCCTGCTGTGACTTTCAGAACAGGGCCAGGAAGTTAACTGTCCTCAGAAGATGCAAAACTTCAGGGGGAGTGTTCCACCCCTTTTGGTAGGCAAATGCTGCTTGAATACATGCAGATAGTGGCAGTCTCCTGAGAGGTGACTGGCAGTGTTTTTCATGAATCAGGGCCTAGATTGGAGTGAACGTATGATTTGTAAATATCACATGGATTGAAACTCATGGAAGTGGTCATGGATGTATTTTCATGTGAAATAATTGCATGTTTGGAGTGGGCCTAATTTGTGTGTGTGCATGTGCGTGTGCATGTGCACGCACACACATGTTTTAGGCTTTAGCTCTTTGCAACTTCGGCAATAAGCATATCTTAGAAGAATACTTACAGCCCTTCTAGAACAGAGATGTGTCTGACGTAGCCGTGCTATTGTATGGATGTCTATAATAAGGAAGTGGCAAAAGTTCAAGGAATAGATAGGCAAGACTTTACTGTGTTGTGAATTTGTCCTTAACTGACTTTGTGAACCTTGACTTTTCTGTAAAGGAAGTGTCAAAATTCCATATGTCCTTGGTTTTTAGACTCCCTTTTATTGCTTGATACTGAAATGTATTAGGAGTAATTAAGTTTATTATCTGTGTCCTAATGTGAGTTCCTCTTCACACAGATTACCATTGTGCAAGAAGAGAGAGGTCGTTTAGAAAGAGTCGTAGAATCTGCCCTTTATTATTGCAATGCTTTCAAAGATAATTGCAGAAACCTACAGCATGTATAGTCTATTCAAATGACATGTCAGTTTACCAAGGCATTAGCTGACATGCTAATAACACCAATTAAACAATTTGCTACTGAGACACTTGCCTAAAAAGCAGAGATCTGGACACTCAAGATTATTCTACACCCTTGCCAAGAATAAAATAATTTTTATGTATGCTACCTGTTCAGGAATTTTTATATTTATACCTAATGTAATCTGTTTCTTCCTCTTTTAATCAGCTAATATATAAATTGAAAGGTTATTAAAAACTACCCATTTCAAATCATTGTTCACCAGCTGCTGATTTTCCTTAAGTACATAGCTTTACACTAAACCAATAATATTAGTACATGTGGTTTTATAAAGCAATTAATTTTTGCTTATCAGTAAATGGAATTGTTAATGATCTTTTGATAATCTTATGGTATTATTAAAGAGAAATGATTTCATCCAAAGAATTGCTTCTGTTCCAGTTTTTTTCCTAGATATGCTAATTCCCTTGATTAATTTTGAGAACATCTGCATATAATTCTGCATATTTAATGGTGGTGAGATAGCACTGCTTTTCAAATGAATCCAGTAGATTCTATTTTCCAGACAGTCTCAGATTTCTATCTAATTGAGATGCCAAACTTACAAAGGTGCCAAAGTCTTAAGTGTGTAATTATGTAATTTTCTCTTGATCTTTCAGAGTCTTCCTGCGAGCAATTAATCAGTATGCAGATATGCTAAACAAAAAATTTCTTGATCAAGCCAACTTCGAGCTACAGGTAAAAAGTTTGGATATTGTTTGCGAAAAATACTTTTCAGATAGTAACCTGAACTCTATATTCTTAATTGCTTACTGTATTTGCCAAGTACATTATTGGGAACAGAACAATACCCAGCTGGTCCTTATATATAGCAAACTGACACATTGATCAGCTTATTTTCATGGTCCATTTCATTTCATCCATAGGCCTAGTGAAGAAAATATATCAGGGCTGGCAAAGAAATGCTGAGCTCTAGGTACTTTATACATGGGGCACATTTATTATCTTAGGTAAAGTCAAGAGTAACACCATTTTCTGTCCAAGCATGAGAGGAAACATGTGGATCCCATTTTTTACTTCTTCCTTTTCAGAAGGATACATATGGCTATTAAGTCCATTCATGATACTTGACGGGACATCTTAGGCTTTTTGCACGCATTTTCTTTATGCGCTTTGTCTTTTCTTTCCTTCTATTCTTTATTCGCTTTTTTTCCTTTGTTTTTTCCTCCCATCTGGTCATATAAATGGACTTTTAGTTACCATTGTGTGTTCATAGATATTTCTATGTCTTCCTCCCCCCCCATTATTGGCCAATTGTTTCCAACTGTCAACATAATTTTTATGACATGTTTACTTATGTTTGAATTACACTACTTACTTTACGTACATAATGAGGTAATTATGAGATAGCCTATTTACGTTAGGCTACCTTGGAATACCAGATGCAGGGGAGTGGCAATGGGATTCAGACATCTTGTTGTCTTGTGTGCTCCCTGAGCCTTCTGATGGTACATTGTGAGATACAGGAAGCTGGACTAGATGGACCTTTGGCCTGATCCAGCAGGGCTCTTCCTATGTTCTTAAATGTAGAAGTCCTGTGGTTTGGAGGACGGGCTCACTTCATTCGTTGAACTGGCTCACTTCATTCTTAGCTTTAGAAGAATTATTAAAACGTGATATAAAAAGAAATTATGTATGTATGTAAAGGCATTATCCATGGGGGTTCTTTTCCAGGAACACCCATGGATAAGGAAAACTGCAGGTATTTGAATCCACAGGTTTTGGGCTGCCCCCATCCTCTGACTCCGGTCGGGTCCAGAGGGTGTTCTCAGCCCCTTAGAGACCATGAGCATCCACCCACGGCCTCTGTGAGCCTCAGAATGAAGTTCACAAGCAAAAAAAGTCACTCTCCATTTTTTAGCAAAACTGGAAGTGCTGTTTATATGCCTTTAAAAGGCATTCTGAAGCCCGGGGCTCACATTACTTCAAGCTCTGAGGCTATTCAAGGTTCCTTAGGCCTCAGAATTCCTTTTAAAGGAGCTCAGAATACCCTCCGCAGGGCTCAGAACGGCCTCCAGACACAAAGAGATCTCAGAAGGATGCTGGCATTTGTGAATTAGAACATAAGAAAAGCCTTGCTGAATCAGGCCAAGGGCCTATCTAGTCCAGCTTCCTGTGTCTCACAGTGGCCCACCAGATGCCTCAGGGAGCATGTAAGGCAACCAGATACTTGTATCTCGCTGCTACTCCCCTGCATCTGGCATTCTAAGGTGGCCTATTACTCTTGCACCACCCCCAAGGAAGACACCAAACTTTATTTAACTTTATTAACATAAGTAGAAATCATGAAAAGCTACTGAACACCTGTCCTTCCCTCCTCAGTCTGGGGTAGGGGAAAAAATGCTGTCCATGGCTAATTTGGATGACAGGAAACAGAGAGTGGGGATAATGCTTTCGCAAGTGATTAAACTTTTTAAACCTTCCCTTTTAACTTCATCCTAACTAGTTTCCTCATTTGTGGGAAGTCTGCCCTTCAGAAGTCAAGGGTTCTTGTGTCGGATTTTTTTTGGTACGCTACCCCCAACATGCATGGCAAAATACATCGCAGCATGGTCACTGTTCCCTAATGGCTCAGTAACATTGCCATCCCTAACCAGGTCCACACATTATTATATCCTGAGTCACCTGTCTTCTGGTGACCTCCATGACAAGTAGCTCCAAGGCACAATCATTTAGCATGTCAAGAAACCCTGTCTCTCTTGATCAGAACATGAATTGACCCAGTCAATATGGGGATAATTAAAATCCCCCATGACTACAATCCTGCTCCTCTTTGATGCCTGCCTGATTCATTTCCTCATCTCAAGGTCCCGTTCAGGTTTTTGATCTCAGGGATGATAACCCCCTTCCCCCACTGTTACATCACTTCTTGGATTTAGTAGTTTAATCTACAATGCTTCTGTGGTGGAGTCAGATCCACCTTCAATCTCCACACTTCTGGAATCTATCCTTTCTTTGATGTAGATGGCCACCCCACCTCCAACACGCCCCTCCCTGAACCTCCTATATATAGCCTGGGATTGCGGTATCCCACTAGTTCCCTGCATTCCACCAGGTTTCGGTTATTCCTACTATGTCAATATTTTCCCTGGCCGCTAAACATTCCAATTCTCCCATCTTTGTTCGAAGACTTCGAGCTTTTGTATAAAAGCACCTGTATGCGGGGTCCCCCAAGGAGGAATGCTTGTTTCCACCTTTAGCCCTGCAGTCTCTTGTTCTGTTAAACTCACTGTCACTTCCCATCTCTCTTGCACTCCTAATGTCTACTCTATCATTATCTTGTTCTTCTGTCACCTTGCCACCCTTATTCCCTAGGGTTGAGGAGTCCTGAACCGGATGCCACTCGGCTCCTGTCGGCTTTCCCCCAGGATTTAGTTCGAAAGCTACTCTGCCACCTTTTTAATATTACGCGCAGCAGTCTCCCCTCCCCAGCACCACCCATCCTACCAACACCACCGTCTCATCCACACATTGAGACCCCTGATCTCTGCCTGCCTACCTGACCCTGCACGCGGAACAGGTAGCACTTACCTTGAGGGTCCTGGTTTTCAGCTTCCTTCCTAATAACCTAAATTTGACTTCCAGGAATGCCCAGGTACATTTTTCCACATCGTTGGTGCCGACATGCACCACAACCCCAGCACCCTTTACCAGCCTATCTAGACGAGGTGATGTCCGCAACCTTCGCACCAGGCAGGCATGTCACCATGCAGTCCTCACCTGTCAAGACTCCCCTCCTATATTCCTAACTATAGAATCACCCACTACAAGAAGCCCCTGCCCCCCCTCCTGCCTAGGAGTTTCCTTAGTGCGACTGGATATGGGCCCATCGCCTGAAGAAAGTTTCCCCCCTAGGGGATTGTTTCCTTCTTTTCCAACATCCTCCAGCCTTGAGACTTCCTACCCCAGCAGCCAAGGAGCTGCTCCACTGAGGGTGGGACGAAGCCTGCAAGTCCCCGGAAGTCTCACTGTGGTCCCTTTCCACCTACTTCTGCTTCTCCAGGTCCGCAGCGAAGGACTCTAGGGAGCAAACCCATTCCCTGAATGCTTGGAGCTCGTTGCAACGAGGACACACTCACACACACTCATGCCCCAGAGGCATATAATCATACATATGGCACTCAGTACAAAACACTGGATAGCCCCCACCCCGCTGCTGCCTGCCTGCAGAACTATGTTAGATGTGGGAATTAGCTCTTCTCAAGGAAGCTGAAGGACAGTGTTTTGGGGCCCTGCTGCTGAACTCACACAGCTGCTTAACGTGCCTACCTTGCGCTTGGTTCTAAGGCACTTAGTTCCAGAAGGGTTCCGAATACGCGGTTAATTCAGGTTGACTGTATTATAAATAGATGCATATATTTGATACAAATGTCCAAGATACAAATAATACTTTGTTTGCAAAAAGCCTCAATCCATTTCTCATAATGAGACAGATCTAATGAATAGCCTCAGGGCTTGAGGCAATCCGTTACCTGGTCTTTCCATCACCCTGTTTTCAATGGTGGATCTTTGGGACCCACCAGAAATCGCCTCCTGCCCCACAGTTTGAGAAACAGCTGCTCTAGCATTTAGTCCTGCTTGACAACCGACTGAAGTTTTGAGGTTTCCAAGTAATTTGCATAAAATTTTATCTTTAATCAAGCAAAAGTTTTGCAAGCTTTGTTTAAATGCACAGTTTAAATGCACTGGGACTAAGATTTGATCCAGTATGAACATAACTTGATGCCTTCTTATCCTGTGCTGTAAATTGCGTGTTCAAAATATTGTGTGTTCAGACACCTCAGACATGTAAGACTGATATTTCTTGTGATCCTTGTGACCTCCAGCTTTGGAACAACTACTTCCACCTTGCTGTTGCTTTTCTTACCCAAGAGTCACTACAACTGGAGAACTTTTCAAGTACAAAAAGAGGCAAGATACTTAACAAGTAAGTTATATTCCAAGTGTTAAATTATGAACAAGAACATGAGGGCGTATTAGCATAATATTATTTTAGCTGCTTAGAGAATTCAAGGCGTATTGAGATGCAATCATGGTGTGATGAAAGCTTAGTGTTGAAACCACAAATCAAGTATTTACCATATTCTTTAGACTCAAGTCAAGATCCAAAATTATAGGATAAAGCAAATGTTTATCTCATAGTATTTTCATAGAGTCAAGACAGTTCAGAATTAACATATTGGAAAATCCAGTTTTTAAAGCCACTTTAGCTTTTTGCTTTTCTAATCTCATTTCATGAGTATGCTTTATTGCCTAATTCCTGAAGGTCTTTTGTAGCTAATCTTAATAACTGCTGTGAATTTCAGTGTGATATCTGTAAAGAATGTTTTGTGGAATTGCCACAAACTTGTACCATGTCTTGGTTAAAAGGGATTACCTTACCTACCTTTGGACAGGGAATTTACGCATTTTATTCTAAATTTCATAGCAAATAAAACCTGTCAAAAGCAACATGCTGTGCCAGTTAGAAGAATGAAAGTTTGTCACTTGTATTTTTCTTGGCCTTCAGTTTCATTTTAATCTAAGCTCTGATTCTAAATCTACTTACAGAAGTACCCAGAAGGTATTAGTGGGTTGAAACCATGGACGTTCCGTTGAATCACTGAATATGTATATATGTAAACTGATGTTGTGATATGTGTTCTGTTTGTCTGTCTTACTTTATTCCAATAAAGGTCAATGAATGAATGAATGAATGAATGAATGAATGAATGAATGAATGCTTACAGAAGCAAGTTTAAATGTTTTTTCTAGGCTTGTGTGAGTGTTTCAGGCTGAGCTTGAATGCTTTTTGCTGAGACAAAAAATTTGTTAAGTAGTTTTAAACAAAGTGAACTTCACAAAGTGAAATGGAAGTGTGTTAACACTTACATGGACTACACACAAGAAATGTGAACCAGTTCTTACTAACATTTTGATAATGCCATTGCACATTCTCTATCCCTGCTCTATTGGGTGCAATCACAGTTTGAAACTCGTTTCAGATTCTGGCTTATCCTAACTGCAGTTAATCTCTACTAACATAATGGTTAACGGCTGTTAAGCCTAGTGGTCCCATAGCCAATTCATGTTTGCCTAACTATGTTTTAGCACTTGGCAGCATTACATTTCCAGGTGACACAGCAGGTATTGCTGAACAGATCAACGGGGAGCAGGAGGGCATCTTGAATTTGCCTCTCTCATGTGTCTGCACAGTTCTCATAACCACTAATGTATCGTTTTCTTTACAGTAACTCAGTGTTCAGTAACTAATTGCATATGCTCACTCATAGGCCAAAGGTTCAAAAGAAAAAAAGTTTTAACAACTTTAATAGTTAAAGAGGTTAGCGAAGCACGGCAACATCAGAAAGCCATGTAAAGAAATACTTGTGACAAGCATAGTCCACTGTAATACTTGACTGTTTGCAAAACCCAAGCTTTTTAGAAAGTCCAGAAGACATCTGTACACTTCATGTATTCTGCACATTTAATGATAATTAAGATAAACAGCCTGGGTTCTGAGACACAATTGCTTATTAGAATTAGCTAAATTGTAGAGCTCTGTGATAAGTTTCATAAATTATTATTTTACATTTAATCAGTTATACTGTAGGCAATGAACTGAGAAAGTAAATTGTTTGGAAACGAATAAATGCATGTGGTTGAAGCATACTGTAAGATGACATTTACTTGTGGAAGAACTTTCTCTTCTACCCCACTGGGATGTAAATGATTGCTTCATTCAATATCAAAAGCTCTTTTTGAGTTTTAATTAGCCTCATAAAAATTAGTATTGAATCTTTTCTCTTCATGTTATATATCAGCAGACCTTTCAAAAATATAGAAATAGTTTTTGTTAATATCAAGGAGAGCCATTGCTAGTAATTCTAGTATTAAAACTAGACCAGTGGTTCTCAAACTTTTTAGACTGGGACCCACTTTTTAGAATGGCATTCATGTTGGAACCCACTGGAAATAATGTCATTAACCTGGAAGTGATGTCATAGCTGGAAGTGACATCATCAAGCAGGAAGTGCTGTCATTGTGACATAATCAAATGACACTCCTGGAAGTGCAAACTAGCACTGCTGGACTGCAGCAATTGCACAACCATGAAGCATCCTCAACAGAAAGCAAGATGAGGACAAAATGTTATGTAAAAGCACTGAACTAAAAACATTTTTTTTAAAAAACCCTCATTTGAAAATTCAAACTGTTAAGACTCACAAGTGGAATATAGCAAGAGTATGGTTTGCAGTTTCCAAGATGGCTGTTCCCAGCTTTCTATACCCCACCTGACATTAAGTTCCAAACCACAGTTTGAGAAACACTGTTCTAGACACTAACTAGTTAGTGGCGGCCAGCCCAATCCTAACCTGTGCTGGAACAGGCAGGCCAATTGATCTGTGCTGTATCTAAGAGGTGGCTGTGGCACAACTCAGAGTAAGGGGATAAATATCCCCTTACCCTGTGTCGCATGTCAGCTACCCCTATTGAGCTAGTTGGATTTTCACCAGCAAAATCACTGATACAAATCCGAGTACTCCAATGCCATGCTGGGCTGGCTGAGGGGGGATAGGATCCGGCCTAAGTGGTGAAGCTGGTCCCACCCACCCCCTCACAGGAAAATACAATAAAATCAAACCACACAACAAAATAGAATAAACTGAATGCAGTGACTAACCTCCGTCAGCAGACAAATGTCAACCTCAATGAAGACAATTGGCAAAAGGCAATTGTTGAGAGGACTAAATGAGGGGGTGTCAGCTAGGTTGGGCACGGGCTTCTGTCCAGGCTGAACCTTCAGCACCAGTGACAGTGCTCAGTCACTCAGTGCAGAGCTTTTGCCCAAGGCTTCCCAAATTGAGAGAAGCGATGTGCAAATGACATAGAGGTTTACAGGGCAAGTGAATTTATTTTAGGCTTTCTTGTGTGTGGGATGCTGATGGTAAATCTCTTAGCAATTAAAAAGCTTAATCCTTCAGTGAAAGTAACTGGTTTATCCTGCTATTCTCCAGTGGCCCAAATCTCTTTGCAGTTTGTACTTCTTCATTGTAGCATTTGCTATTTCAACAAGGGAAACCCACATGGGAATGTTGAAAGCTTTACCTAACATCTTCTCAAAAAGACTTAGAATGCACTTAATGACATTCAAAATTAGCACCAAAGAATGTTTTCAAAAACCAATCATGTCTTGTAGTTTCCAATCTTAACCTTTTAGAAAAGAGTGCTCTCCCGTGAATTTTGCATCGTCTCACATATTTCTTAACTTTAGGAATAGGAGCCAGGGAAAGAGAGAGACTCAGGCTAATGCCAATAGTATTTGCATGCATTTGAGAAAAGAGGAGGAGACTAAACGCAAACCAATACAGTGTGAATATCTTGTGGGAAGCTATGCTCTCAGTTATTGAGCTGGAAAATTGAATTAAACTCCCTCAGAGTGTTGTAATATTCTTTTTAAAGAATTTTTTGTTGTTGCATTGTAGCTTCCATTCATTATTTTTATATCTCATACTCTCACTGTTTGTGAACATGTTTTCCCCAAGGTGTATGTACTGTATTCATTTAGTTTCTCTGCATTTTCTAGTGCCAGATCTCCTATTTTCGTCTGTGTTTTCTGCCTCCTGTCCTGGATATGTTGAGTTTAGCTCTGTTAGAGTATCTTAGCTGGTACCATGGTAATCAAAATCATAATGGTTTATTCTTGTGATTTGGATGTCCTTGATACCTGCTGGATATGGAACTTCTCACTTCATTTTCTAGGGCAGCAATATATGCTGAAACATATGCGTAAAAATAAAATATTCCTGTGCAGTTTGCTTTCTCCAGCTATTAGAGACGGAGAAGTGGGTAATACTCTCATTAATCTACACAACCACCCCCACACTTCCAAGGAGTGGTTATGTAACATGCCGATAAGGCAAAGTGAAATTCCCACAGGTGAAACGTTTATAGAAAAAGAAGTACAGCAAGGAGCTCCTTTCTTCCTTCAAGCAAGGAAGAGAAATTCAGATGTTAGGCTGGGAGCTGGCATGCACAAGTTTTTAGTTAAAAAAAAAATCTTTTCTTTTAAACGTTATTTAATCTTCCACATGCTTTTTTTCCAGCCACAATAATGGTTGTGTTGCCAACAAACATGTTCAGTGAAAAGCACAAACCTATGCAGGTATACTTAGAAGTAAGTTGTACTGTGTTCAATGGGACATATTGCCAGGAAAGTGTGTATAGCAGAGGTTTTCTAACTCTCATGTAGAGTTTGAATTGCTGTGCTTGCGGGGGCAACTGAACTGCTGTGATGCAGTTCCTAGAATCATGCTGGCAGTGCGAAGAAAGGGGCTTGTTCTGACCTTACCTGGGGTAAGGACCTTATCTGGGGTGTGGCCGCCCCCCCAGGGGTGGCGGAAGCCCCATGCCTCAGAACACTGAAAAAATGCAATTGCGACCCACTTCCAGTTTCTCAGTTGCAGTCCGCAATAGCATTTTTTCAATGTTCTGAGGCACAGGGAGCGTTGCAGAGTGGTCCGCTGGCTCCCCACACCCCTTGGAGGGCTGGCACACCCCAGGCAAGGCCAGAACAAGCCCTTTTCTTTCCACTGCCAGTGCGATCCTGGGGATCGCGTCACAGTTCAGTCGCCCCTGCCCCTTAAAGGGAACACAGCAAGGCTTTGAAGACTGGGGCGTCGCAATACCCTAGTTTGAAAACCCCTGGTGTATAGGATTGCAGCTGAAGAGGCTTAAGTTATCCAAAGATAAAAGGTACATTAAAATGCTTAATTAGGGCCAGCTTTAGGCCCAATGCAAAACATTTTTGTGGGGGCCCCCGTATTCATCAGGATGAGCGGCAGTGGCGAGGCACCCGGCAGTGGCATCACCGCCAACTGCTTCGAGGGGAATTTCAAGTCAATTGGACCAGGGACAGGCATGAGGGAGGCAGGGCTGCCCATCAGCAATGCTCCACTCACTGCACTATCCTCAGGACACCTTGGCATGGAAGATTCTATGCCAGAGAATCAGCTACAGAGTAAGGTATCTGCTGCAGGCGCTCTGCTCGAAACCCCAGCAGGGGTAGGCAACCTTAAACACTTCAAGAGCCATTTGGACCCATTTTCTGGAGAAAAGAAAACCTCGGGAGCCACAAAACCCTTTTGACATCTAAAATGAAGATAACACTGCATATATACAGTAGTTTTTTTTACCTTTATGCTATGTATAAAAAAACTATAGTGTGTTGCATTTTTGAAATGAATGAACTGCTACAGAGAAAACAAGCAGCAGCAAGATGGGCGGGCAGGGCAGACCCCAGAGCCAAGCGAGCAGCTGCCCTTGCAACTGCTGCCACTATGGGGTTTTGTTTTGTTTTTCCACAACGGTGGAGGATTTTTTATTTTTAGGTTTGCAAAGAACTTTTGAAACTTTCACGCCATCGATGCAAAGAATCCCTCCACGTTGCAGAAAGAGGGACCGGGCAAGAGATCCTGGAAAACGGGCGGGACACACACACACACACACACACACACACAACTGCGAGACCCGGCGCTTTCCGTGCTTGTAAGCGGGAGCTGCCCCAACACGTGCAAAACCAGGGACAACTTTGCAACCCGACCGACAGCGAGCCAGAAAGTTTTCCCCACCGGCTCTCTGCTGCACGCCGCTGCCCCCCGCCACGCTCCATCCCAGCTCTGCGTGCAAAGTAATGCAGACACATGGAACAGTCAACACAAAAAGCCACGCACCCTTCCAGCCGGCGGATCAGCTCTGGAGCTTCGCGGGTTGCTTTTTGCACAAGGCTATCCACGGACCGAACGGGAGCCCAGCCACCGCCGCCAGCTCGCTCTCCCCGCTTCCTGGAGCAGCATGCAGCGCGGGACTGGTGCCGAGTGGAGAGGCGCTCTCGGTAGCAGCTCCCGGCTTGGGGGGGCTCGGAGGGAAGGGGAGAAAAGGGGGCAATTCCCAACCTGCAGCCCTGAGCACAGTGCAGCCTACCGGGAGGGAGAGCGAGCCCGCGGTCGCAGCCAATGCTGGGACCCTTCTTTGCTACTTTCACCCGGACTCTGGAGCCGCAGCAGATGGCTAAAAGAGCCACATGCAGCTCCAAAATCATAGGTTGCTGACCCCAGCCCCAGCGTGTGTTCCCTTCAGGCGTGGGGCCCAATTTGGCCAAACTGCCCTAAGGCCAGCTTTGCTCTTAATAACAAGCCTTCCATATAGCATAGGCTGTATTTTTGATATGTAACTCAATTATAGTATTGAAAGGAGACATATTACGAAAACCGTTTAATTAAGGTATTTGCATTCTCCCTAGGTATGGTGATATGAGAAGACAAATTGGCTTTGAGATACGAGATATGTGGTATAACCTGGGTAAGAACACAATTATCTAATATGTTATTATGTTAATAATATCGTTTTGCTATGTTAATACTCTTATTCCAAACTTCTGATTATCCCAAGTTTTTAGAAATACTTATTCATATAAATAGCTTTTTAGTGCAACTCAAGGCCAAATCTGACATTACAGCCACTGCGGGGAAGCCAATGCCAGGCCTCAACATGGAAAATCTTCAGATGATGAAGACAAGCTATGCTTTGACTAGTGCATGGAGCCACTGTCAAATCAGCGACTTTCCTGTGGCAGCTGTAAGACAATGGTTGACCACTGGTGGTTAAAATTAGTGACCGTGGAATGCATTCTCATATTTGAATGCATAGGGAAACTAATGTAATCCACTCGTATTGAAAGAATCCTTAGCATGTAATATGAGTGATGCTTTGTTAAGGAAGCAAATAACTGCTCAATATTAGTTTCATTTTCATTTTAAGTGTTTAGTCTGTCAGCCTGACCGATACAATGTTGCATTGAATCTGTAATGTCAGATGTTTTATTCAGTACAAGAATGAAGTATTATCCTATAATCCTTTCTGTAGATAATGATATTGTAATGATTATCAATAATCAACAGACATGTAGTAAGATGTAATAAGATCAACACCAACTTTCTCTGGAAGAAATATAAAATATTTCTTGTTCCCATTGACTTTATGTGGATTAATGAATAACCAGACAATTTAAAAATCTGGATATATTTTAGGAAGCGCAAAAATAACTTGTGAACAGTATTCCTAACCACCTTTCTGTGTCACCTGTCTGTGACAGCTCAGGAGAGAGATCTCGGGGTGCTGGTGGACAATTCAATGAAGGTATCGACCCAGTGTGCGTCAGCAATTAAGAAGGCCAATTCCATGCTTGGGGTCATTAAAAAAGGGTTTGAGAATAAAACAGCCAATATTATCATGCCATTGTACAAATCGATGGTAAGGCCACACCTGGAATACTGTGTCCAGTTCTGGTCGCCGCATCTGAAAAAGGACATAGTGGAGTTGGAAAAGGTGCAGAAGAGAGCGACAAAAATGATTATGGGGCTGGGGCACCTCCCTTATGAAGAAACACTGCAGCGTTTGGGGCTCTTCAGTCTAGAAAAAAGGCGCCTGAGGGGGGACATGATTGAGACATACAAAATTATGCATGGAAGGGATAAAGTCGATAGAGGGATGTTCTTTTCCCTCTCTCAAAACACCAGAACCAGGGGGCATCCACTAAAGCTGAGGGTTGGGAGAGTTAAAACAGATAAAAGGAAGTACTTTTTTACCCACCGGGTAGTTAATCTGTGGAACTCCTTGCCACAGGAGGTGGTGATGGCATCTGGTCTTGATGCTTTCAAGAGGGGATTGGACAGATTTCTGGAGGAAAGGTCCATCGTGGGCTATAGGCAATGATGGATTGTGCAACCTCCTTACAAAGGTGGTGGGCTACTGGTACCGGGTGCAAGGGAGTGGCAACAGGATGCAAGCATCTTGTTGTTTCATGCCTCCCTGGGGCACCTGGTGGGCCACTGTGAGATACAGGAAGCTGGACTAGATGGGCCTTTGGCCTGATCCAGCAGGGCTCTTCTTATGTTCTTATGTTCTTATGCACCTTACAGATTTTGTTGTAAGAGCATTGTCCTGTAATATGCACAAAATCTTGGGTTCACCTGAGCAGAAAAAATTCTCCTGGTGGTACTTCCTCTATGCCCTTCATAAATACCTTCCCTCCTTCTGCCTTTTGTAATATGATCTTATTGTAAAACAAATGGAAGTCAAATGGCCCAGTCTTTCCTGGGCCTAGTGATGGCAGTGCTCCTCTTCCACTGATGCTGATTACTATAAAGCAGTCAGAACCAGTTGTAGAAGTGTTGCAACAGTGTGCAAAGCCATGCGCTGCTGGAACACCAGTGGGAGGGGGAGCCTTCCTGTGCACTACAGAACAACCAGATGCTGCTGACAACAGAGGTAAGATGGTGAAGGTGGCAAGAGGGAGGGGGAGGACAGAGTAGGGATTAAGGGAGGGTGGAACATGGTGGCAACAGGGGAAGGAATGCATGGATTGTGTTTGGGAAGGGGCAGGGTTCAGTGGCAGCAACTACTTAGCTAGTGCAGGTCTGAGTAGTCCCTGCGATTGTTCCTTTACCCAGAGGAGACCCTCAGAATGTAGCAGTAGCCATTTTGGTGCCACTGCATCAGCTGGGTGGGGGTTGAAGTACTGTATAGGATTGGGCTCTAATACTCATTCGAATCTGTAGAAAAACTTTGCAAGAGAACAAAGTTGCATCAGTCACAGTGTGTTATAAAGTATTAGAATATTAAAGAACATCCTCTGATAATTTTTTTTTTTGTGATTGGGCAAATAGCTATTTCCCATGTCTTGATTTTCTCTAGATGAATTAAATTTGTTTACATTTTAGCTTTCTTATGCTAGTGCAGCAGTTGCCAAACTGGACACTGCTGTTGCAGTGAAAAGTCTCCCAGCATGACCAGCATTTACCATTCTGCCAGGGAAGCTCTGTAAAGACCCTCCTATAGCCTCCAAGCATTACTGTGGCCAAATGCTTCTGCCCTGACCCGACACATGGTGAGGTGCTGGAATCCGGAAGTGGTTGGCTGTGGTAATTCTTAGGGATTGTAGGAAGGTTTTTATAGAGCTTCCCCCTTGGAAAGGTGAATGCCATTCACCTGGAGGAAGGTGCAAGCGAGTTCTTGCGAGCCGGAGTCTGGAGCCCGCTGTGCTAGGGAACTTAAAGAGACTAAGAGCCAAGAGATACAAACGATCAAAACAATATCAAGCAGCATGATAAAGTATAATGTTTATAGTGTGAAGAACAGGCCAAAGCACAGTGGTAGAGCACATGTATTACAAACAGAAGGCTCCCAGTTCTATGAAGGGCTGGATGGGAAAGATCCTGCCTTAAAGTGTGAAAAACATTGCCAATCAGTGAAGATAGTACTTAGTTGGACTAGTGCTCTGACAACTTCATATGTTCAATAACAGAATCAGGAATCAGAACTAATAATCAGTTCGGCCTCCCTAGTGTTAGATCTTCACCAGTCACAGTGAACTGAATTCTCTTTTTATTAAAGACTTTATTAAAGAAGAGCGCATTAGTGACTAGAGAGCTGAATAAAACAAAGCACACAATAATACGTGATTGACAGACATGTACCAAAATCTATGGTATCAGAGTTTAAAGCAGTAAGATAAACTTAACTTTTCTAGCCAATTATAATTTCCCACTGTCTCTGTTGTATATTCTATATATTTATTTAATACCATCAATGTGTATATTGATATAATGTATGTAGTATCATTAATGTACATGACCTGAGGGACTTACAAAAATTGGACAATAGTTTGTAGTCTGAACTCGCTTGATGCATTGTCCTGGACTTTCCCTTCATGTCTAGAGGAATATAGGGCTTCTCCTATAATTGCATTACATGGAATTATTTTCAGGCAGGCTTATTAGGGCATTAAAAGATTGATTTGTCTAAACAGTCCAAAGAAAGTCCCCAGATTTGAGAGAAGGATCCAGGATTGTGTGTAAAACATGGAGAGCTGGTTTAGGTGATAAAGTATTGTCTGAACCAATCCACCGTCTAGTAATAACACAAGGGAGGGGAGTACTAATTGCATGTTTCCCCCATCCCAAGTGCAATACTTGGAACCAGGGATGTGCTGAAGTCATTCAGGCTGTCGTGAGTTGAGTCTGGAGTCAGTGCTCCACAATTTGACTCGCAAGTTATAGTGCATGTCCATTGTGACTCTACTCACGAAAATTTAGAGCACAGTCCTATGCGTGTCTACTCAGAAGTATGTCCCATTGTATTCAATGGGACCTACTCCCAGGAAAGTGCATATAGGATTGCAGCCTCAGAGTCATTTGGAGTCAAGTCCAAGTCATTTTGTGAATCAGGGAATTATGGGTCACATTCACAGAAAAAAGGGCGGCCGTGGTGTGTGTGTGTGTGTGTGTGTGTGTGTGTGTGTGTGTGTGTGTGTGTGAGAGAGAGAGAGAGAGAGAGAGAGAGAGAGAGAGAGAGAGAGAGAG
>JAJKFI010000002.1:7767847-7785107 GCA_029204185.1 Lerista edwardsae | reverse complement strand
GTAGACTGCTTCAGAATGCCGGGTGCAAGGGATTGGCAACAGGATGCAAGCATCTTGTAGTCTCGTGGGCTCCCTGAGGCACCTGGTGGGCCACTGTGAGATACAGGAAGCTGGACTAGACGGGCCTTTGTCCTGATCCAGCAGGGCTCTTCTTATGATGGCCGGCCAGTGGTAAGTATTCTTGGGGTGGGGAGGAGGCTGGGAGTGGGTGAAACTTTTCCCTTGTTGGACTCCTTTTTAAAGTAGTGGGATTGGCAACACCTGATCTGCACCTGTTATAACAGCTGTGAGATCTGGCCTTGATGAAAGATGAGAGCTTCAAACTCATTAAACCCCAAACTCATATTTGTGGCTAAAAAATATAACCCCCTCCCTGCTTCTGCCTTCTAAAGGTGCCAGATTTGCTTCATTTTTTTTCTCCCAAATGAAACCAATGTGGCTGCAGCATCCATAAACAGAACTGTAAGCAACTTGCATATTCATGTTCACATGATAGAGTGGTGTCATCGTAATGTTAGAGATCCCTTCTAGCAAATAAATTTCCTTTCTACATACTAGCAATCTCAAACGAATGGAAAATCAGCCAGAGGATAATTTCTGCAGCAAGTGTCAAGGAAGGCAATTTCATTTTTGGACCTCATTAAAGAATCTGTGAAGATTTGTGACTTTCTTCTTTACTATATTGCTTTAAACTACTGCTTGGCATGCCCTTGCACTACAGGGATGCACCTCCAAGCTTGCATGACAAAGCAGTGGATTGGATTATTCCTCCTCCTCTCATTTTAATTTCCTTTCTCAAACCAGTACATTTATTACATTAAAGAATTGCATTGCCTCATTGCGGGCACAAAAGGCCAAATAACAATTTATCTTGCAGTTGCATTTTAATCGTTTTTTGTGGATTTTTTTTTCATTTTGTAGTATCTTCTAGGCTTAACTTTTTTTTATAAACAGCAGAAGCGTACATTGATTAAATTGGGTGCAGAGACCCATACACAGAGTTGTATGATCATAAGAGCCAGATAGTTTACTGTGTAGTCATTTGATAGTTGATGAGTTTCAGCTTCATGTTTGCAAAGAAGGGGATCGTAAGGAGTGGGAATCATCTGGTTGAAAGCCCATAAAGCTGACCCCTCCCCCCAGCTGGTAGGTGGCCAAGAGATGAAGCTATCATGATTTTCACATTTCTCTCTCTCTCTCTCTCTCTCTCTCTCTCTCTCTCTCTCTCTCTCTGCCGCCTCAGGTCACTATTACAGTACTGTCCTCTTTTTAAAACAATATGGTTTTTGTTGTTGTTGTTGAAAAACTAAATAGAAACAGAAATTGGAAAATTAAGGCTCAGAACTCACCCACAACCCCATTATGAGTACTAAATGTTTTGTACTCATAATTTTGAAAACTAAATGTTTATGTTAATACGCATAACAGGTTCATTTAAGACACAGTGTGTGCCCTGGGATTGAAGAGGTTGGAAGAACAAAACACTGCTTAAGTCCCCAGAGGCCTTTGCATCAGAGTAATCTGTTCCCATTTCTTCCCTCTGCCGTCCCATACGCAAGAATGTTGGTTTTCAATTCTCTTCCTCAGCTGTAAGTTAGCGCAGTAAAATAGTAGGTGGAAGAGGATGGAGACCAGACTGAAATGGGGGGGTGTTGTTGGGCACAAAGGGCGCGGATATCAGTAGCATCAGCTCCCCCTATATTCTGAACCCCTTCCTGGCCCACCACTTACCCTCACCTACTTGGGTCCACTCAGACCACTGGTGCAGGTCAGAGTAGAAAAGTGCAGTAAAGGCCTACTCCTGGGCAAGGGAACAAATGTTCCCTTACTTAGAGGAGATCTCCGGGACTATCCCCCCTACAGGATGCAGTGTGTGCTTTGGTCGTGCGGCTGCATCAGCAGGGAGGGCGTTTGGATAAGATTGGACTGTCTTGTCATTATTCAGCTTATTCCACTTCACAGGTGCAAAACGTCATCTGTTTTCTTCTTTGTTCTGTTTCATCCTGGTTTCAGATTGGCAATTGGTTTCAGATTTCTTGAACACTCCAGTAATAGACTAAAGTAGAAGTTATTCAGGTGGGTGGTGCAGAACATTTTCTCTTGAGTCAAGGTGGAACACCTTATAGGTGTAACGGGCAGCGCAATCCTAATTAGTGTAGGAGGCCAGCCGGCCTCCTACACTGTAGGAGCTGCAGCTGTAATAGCTGTAGGCCAGGCGGCAGACCTGTGCTGCATCCTAACGCAGGTTAGGCAGTGGCTGGAATTCACAAGGCAAGAAGATAATTTCCGCTTACCCAAGGGAATTACCTTGCTATTACCTAAATAGCAGGCACAAGTCTGAGTGGTCCAGGTTGGAGCCACACAGCCCGGGGACAGGGGTTAGGATCTTATCTAACGGCCAGATCCTGACCCCACACCCTGGGCAGCCACTCCTGTGGGGCCGCCCACCCTCTTTCTTCCCCCAAACTGCTCCACCCCTTGCCGCCCTCCTACCGTCCCCCTGCTCCCAAAAGACCCCACGCTGGGCCAACTCTGCTGCTTGCATCAGCCCAGCACTCCTTGTGCTGATGTGAACGTGCTTTACAGCACATTTGTGACAGCACTGGGCCGATGCAAGCAGCTTGTGTCAGCGCAGGGAGTCTTTTCGATGGCACCCAAACATGCTGACAGATAATCTAAGCTGGACATACATCTCGGAGCTGAAGTAAGAAAGGTGCCATGAGCACAAATGCACTGGAAGAACAGTGACCGACAAACAGCACTTATGTATACCTTCTTCTTGAGCTTTATAAAAAAAAAAAATAAGAGTGCAGCATATCGAGGCAATTCTGATAGCTTTCCACTAGTAAAGGAGACATGCTGCTACTGCTAGTCTAATTGCACTAGGAGTTAATTATGTCCCCAGACCTTCTTTCTATATCAGGCACCAGTTCTTCAACCACAGCCTGAGATTTTTCATCTGACACTCTGATAGCTAAGTGGAAATTGTTGGTTTGGATAGTTGGATAAGGTCCTGGATACCCTTTTGTTATCTTGGCAGAGTGTACTAACAGAGCATATGAAATTACTTGGAAAGAGTATCTGGCATGGTGCATACAGGGAGGTATATTTCCTTCTGACTGGATGCAAGGGATATCCTGAAGGATATTGAATGTCCACCTTTCTCCCTGTAAGAGACATGCATTAAAATTTGCTTTTTTTAAATTTTCTCTCTTATAAATAAAGCCATATAATTCAAAGCTGTTGCAAAATCTAGGGATTCTGTTGCAGAATCTCTTATCCTGCCTCTTACTGGTAAGGCACCCCTGAGACTGTATAAAGTATGTCTGTATGTTGAGTCTACAGAAATGCACTGCAACCCTCCAGGGTGCCTCGCAGTTATGTAGATTTTCTCCCCCCCCCCGACCCAAAATGAGATGAGAGTAAACTCTTCCATTTTAGAGGATCATGACTTGCTACAATTAGGTATATGTATGCATGCTTGGATCTGAACTAAGTGCGCAATCCTAAGCTGCTGCTCCACTGGCTGAGGGTGTCATGCTGCAAAGCATGTTTGCAACACCAGGACAGTAAGCAGTGCCAGCAGGGAGGCCAGCACCACTCTGCTGAAGCTGCATCCACACAGGTGGCTACCGGTGGAGGTAACAAATGCAATGAGCAGTAGGAGGGTGGATCAGAGGTGAGGAGTTTCTGGTTGGTGGGGGGTGGAACAGGACGGATCAGTCCCAGGAGGAGGTCAGATCAGCAGAGTCTTTTCAGATTTGATTGTAAGCCCAGATAGAGACCCCCTTACACTGTTCAACTTGTTTTAAGCAGCATCACTCCAAGAGAATCCTGCCTCTAATGTAGATGCTTCTTGTTTTCTTGGTGACAGTAAGTCCCAAATCGGCAAATATTTTGAATTACGCACATTAGACACATTTGTATAATGTATTTATGATAGGATGCACACCTCCGGTTTAATTAACATTTGAAAAATCTCCTTTCCCACCTGGAAAAGTGGTGGTGGAAAGAAAAGAGCAGGAATGAATGTTTGGAGGGATCAATGTATGTAGGCAGAAGAATCTGGAGTGCATGGAAGGGCACCATAAACCACCTGTTCTGAAGACTTCTGAACACATACTATAGACTAGACAGCTACTGATGCTCCCAATATGTTCTGGTCCAAATGTTTATGAAGAAAATTTTGATAAGGACAATCAGAATATAAAATATAAAAAACGAAATATATAGCAATGCACATCATAATACAGATACAGTCACATTTCAAATGAACCACAAATTATAAACCATTACAAAATACTTTCTAAAACATATTCTAGCTCTGTACAAATTCAGTGAAAATAGAAAAGAACACAAACAACAAAAGCTGAAAATCGTTTAACTTCGTAAACCGGCTAAAAAAAATCCATACATTGCAGTAACCTCTAGCAACAGTCAGTCTCCAACATTGTTTCTTTCTACACCTATATACAGTATACATATGCATGCACACATCCATGCCCACCTGCCCCTCTTTAAGCACACCACCTTATGCATAGGAACATCAGCATTTAGATTACTTGTTGTCCTGGACTTTTAGCTCAGATTAACAGAATCTGTTAATATTCAGGATGGTAACAGATTCTGTATTACCATAGCTTTCGGATAGCTAAAATCACAAAGATAGGTTCACCCTCAGCAGCATTCAACAAGCATTGCAGAATGATGTTTTCAAAGTACAATATTTAACTTGAAACTATGTTTAGTTTTCATCAGTGCAGGAGACTGTGATTTTAGGAGCTGACTTCTGCCATGTAGCCTCATAATAGTGTGCAAGTGCTACTTCAAACTCCTAGGTCTTAAGAGAGGAAGTGTCCATGCAGAGGGAAAGCAATGCTACATCTGCCTTGGAGAAATTAGATCAGTGACCTTCCTATTCATTTAGTGCCAATGGCGTGAGAAAAGGAGAACTTTTCTATACAGCGATAAAGCTGGATTTTTTTTCCCTAGTTCATGCCACAGTTGTACTGAGATCGGTAATATTCTACCCCAGAGGAATCTTTATTCCAGAAACTGAAACATTTTTTGTAATAAAATGCTGAGCAAGTCTTTGAATTGAAAATTTCAGGCTACTTTTTAACTCTCTAACTTCTGGTAGATAAGGTGGGAGCTGTGAAATTATACAATGATTCTTTACGCTTACCTCTACATCTAGTGAGATCAGGAGCAGGCAGCAGACATACACATATATTCAAACTGGCGGAAATACCCATTCTTTGGACAGATTAAAAAATGTGATTACTTTCTATCCTGTTGACGGTCTAACATCTAATACTGACAGTCCAATTCTGTGTGTGTGGATTTAGAAATAAGTCTTATTGAACCATTTTGGGTGAGTATCTAAAACTATTGTTTAGATCAGCAGTTCTCAAATGTTTTAGAACCGAGATCCACTTTTTAAAATGTTACTCTGTCGCAGCCCCCCAGGCCATAGATGCCACCTCAGCATCCAGAGGCAACTGTGGGTCCACGAGGACTCCCAGGCTGTGAACATTCTCTTTCAGAGGGAGTGCTACCGCATCCAGAACAAGTTGTGAGTCTTATAACCTGCATTGCTGCTTTCCAGATCAGGAGGACCTCTGTTTTGTCCAGATTTAAGTTTATTAGCCCTCATCCAGGCCCTGACTGCTTCCAGACAGCGCTCCAGAACTTCAGCAGCCCCTTGGAACTAGGTGGAAAAGAGAGATAAGAGCTGAGTGTCATCCGCATATTGGTGACACCCAGCATCAGATCCCTGGATTACCTCCCCCAGCAGCTTCATGTAGATGTTAAACAACATGGCGGACAAGATAGGTTCCTGAAGCACCCTGCAAGTCAATGGCCAATGAGCAAAACATGGGTCCACCAGTTTTACCATCTGGATCCAATCTGTCAGGAAGGAGCGGAGGAACCACTTCCAAACACTGCCTCCAAGACCCAACCCAGCCAGCCGGCCCAGAAGCACACAATGATAGATTGTGTCAAATGCCTCTGAGACGTCCAGCAGGACCAAAAGGGACACATTCCCTGGTTCAGGTCACATTGCATTACATTTAGTACCTTTAGTGGTTGAATGAAGTATACTTGGTATATTCATTTTTCTTAACCAGCGGTCACCAAACTCATAACCACTGTGTGCCCAAAATGTGGACCCCGGTCAGAGCAGTTCTTACCATTCCTCTGGGTACCACACAAGCACCCCACTCCAACACTGCAGAGCAATGCCCTGGACAGTCACGCCTGTTTCCCACTGCCCCAGCAGATTTCTGGTTAGACACGACTGTACGGGATTGCTCTGCAGGGCCCCAGGTGGGTTGCCTGTGAGCAGCACTGCAGAACAGTAAGTGCTGCTTACAACAGAGAAGGTTTCAGCAGTGAACCAGATCCAGCTTGTGGGCCAGAGTTTGGCGACTGCTGTTCTTAACTGTAAGGTACTCTCTGCAAGTGGAGTTTTTACAAGGGTGTTTTTCTCTTCAACATGAAAGGCAGAAACACTGTTCTGTTTTAAAAATGAAAATTGGTGAATTTCCTGTGAATTAATCTGGTGCTGTGCATGTCAGCTCTGTCTTTTCAATGAATTCAATTTAATGCCTGTATTAAGCGTATAGGGAGTAGAAACCGAGACCAAAACAAGTTTGTGTTACAGGTTTGCTGTAAGGAGTACATCAAGACAATACGTGTTAAGCATTTTGCACAGTTCGAAAGGGCTGAACAAATGCTATTACATAAATTTTCCTACTCCTCCAGGTGTTTGGACTGGCCTTTTTTTGAGTCTCACTAGTTTGATTTCTAGCCAAGAATTTGGGAGCTGTATGCTATCACAATATGTGGCATGTTCCTGGTGGTGTGGCTTTTTGCAGATGTCCTGCTAATATCCCACCAATGCCAGCATTGTCCAGATGTTTCTTCAGAGCCCTTGGAGTTTCATCTAGTGCTTACAGCTGTGAATACTGTTGCTTTGCTTTCCCATAGATTCTAAACTTCAGTTTCTAAATCTTTGTATTATGTAGTTTTTTTCCAGTTCTTTTTCTTCAAAGGTTCTCCAAAGATTGCCATATCAATACATTTTACTTATTCTTTTTTTTTTCAACCACTATTATGTCCTGCATAACTTTCTTTTCTGTTTGAATGTTAAAAGTCCAACAGCATCATCTGCTCATTTTGGATACTTTTTTTTTAACTCTTGCAGCCCTGCAATAAGCATGCCAGACACAGGCTTGGGAGAAAGGGATCACTTTATTAAAACTGACAAAACCTGCAGCAGGAAAAATCTAAATTCATTCCTCCACGTGCGGGCTACTAATGTGGTGGAAATGGTGCTAGCTGTCTACCTCCCACAGGCTACACGGGCATGACAGCCTGGCTGCAAACCCCCTCGATCTTATAGCCCAAGAGAGTTCCTCACCACCAACCCCAAGGGGTTGAGACAGCTGGCCATGCAGCTACCCCAAGGCCATGCCAGCGGGAGCGCTTTGCATAACCAGCCTGGGGACTTACCAGGCCGCATTACTGACCTGGACAGGAATTGTCTGATCAGTCCTGACCCACTCCCCAGAGAGTTGCTAACCTTGGAGCTGTATGCCAAATTCCCTCACGCCCTAACTACCCCAGCCAGCACATCACCTGCTACACCGGGGGGGGGGGTAGACTAGCACTTGATCCCCACAACCCCACACAAAGCCGAAAGGCTCATCAGCCCCGGCTGCAGGTCCATTAAAAACAGATGGGAGGCAAAGAGCCTTCAGAATCTCAACCTACCCATCCTCCTCAGCATCAATGGCAGCCAATGAGCTACCCCCTTTTTCCTGCCTCGACCCGGCCTGAAGCAGAGCACAGGGTAAAACTGCCAGGGAGCTTCACCCTCATTCTGGCTTCTGTTCCCAATATTTTTCCACAAGTGTTGTTGTTGCTGCTGGTGGTGGTATTAGGTGACACCTTAGAAATACTGTCCAGATCTGCATTCATTTTTAATTTTTTTAATTGACTGATGGTTGTTCTGTATCTTTCTGTAAACCACCATGAGACGGCTAAAGTCTTATTGAGAACTTGTTGCTTCAGTCATTTATCATGATACTGTCACCATCCAATTTAGTCTGCTTCAGCAGGGAGAATTATTTCCTTCATCACTACAATCATGTTAGGCCCTGCCGTTAACTTCATTACTAGCGTTTTCCACTCCAGCTTCCAAATTTGCTCCCCCAAATAAATGACTTTGAAGCGATCAGATGTGTTCTGAGGTGAGCCAAATTCTCTATTCCAAATAGACGCTAGGGTGCTCATCCAACTGAATGATGCAATTGGCAGGACAACTTAAGGTGTTATATATCATCCATAATGGTGCTCTCAAACGGCTTGCATTTGTCACTCTTATAATTATTGTAAAGGACATAGTGTGCCTTGTTCTGTGTTATCCCCCCCTCCCCGCTTCTTATTCCTGTAATCAGCCACCTTATTTAGATTTTCTTAAAGCAATTGTCTAAGCTTCATTTAACAACATGATCAAATATTTCCTGAATTGAAAGACCCTCGTAGGGCAGCAGGTCATTATGCATAACCTAATATCAGAAATCTCAAACGGTTAAAAGTCAATCAAGCTGAAAAACAGTGTTTAAATATCTCATTGTGGGCTTCAAAAAATCTATGACCCATTGATTTTTATAGTAATAAAATGAAATATTTTCTTTGATGATTATTTACGCTTGCTCTGTTTAATTATAGTTTGAAAATGAGATCATCACCAAGCTGGATCATGAAGTTGAAGGAGGCAGAGGAGATGAACAATATAAAGTGTTATTTGACAAAATGTAAGTGTTCGTCAGCCGTGGGATTTGTGTTGGAACAGAGTTCAGAGAGATACCAATTAGACTACAGTGAACTTTGGGGCCTGGCAATAATTAAAATATGTTAATGATACAAAATATTTAAAATTACACCTTGGTGAAATGCCTGCTCCCAAGTGTGATTAACAAGGTTTTTATAATTATTTTTCAGTCTCCTGGAGCACTGCAGAAAACACAAGTACCTTGCTAAAACTGGTGAAACTTTTGTTAAGCTTGTGGTTCGGCTAATGGAGAGACTTCTCGATTACAGAACTATAATGCATGACGAAAACAAGGAGAACCGTATGAGCTGTACTGTCAACGTGCTGGTGAGTGTGAAGAAATGAACTGGTTAAATTTAGAATCAATGCTGGATTTTTACACTAATCCTGATGAGAAGCAAAGATTTTATTATTTTTGGCTAAGTGGTTAAGTAAGAGAAGCTATGGATTTTAGGGTGAAGAGTAATAGAATTAAGATATGCAGCACATAATTAAAAAGGCAAGTGAAAACTATCCTTGCTGTGATCTTGTACAGAAGATTTTAATATACTGGTGATTACGGTAGTTGCAATTTTTTTTCTTTATTTTGCAATGTTGGATTTCAACGTATGCAAGAACACTTTCCCTAAAGCCCACAAGAGCACACCAGAGAAAGGAGGTCCTTCTGGACCTCTAACCTCCCAAAGGTAGCAATCCAAAATTCAGTCTGACCTCCTGAAACTACTTCCTGGGCATGCAAAGCAAATTTGTCCCGTTCTTTGTCTCCAGAGCTCAAAGTATGTATGTATTTATTTATTTATTTATTTATTTATTTATTTATTTATTTATTTATTTATTAAATTATAAATTAAAGTAGAAAAGTTTACCAATTAGAGACCTTGCCTCTGTGCAGGACTTTTCCCTTCCCCACTCCCTCCATTCCCAGACCTTACAGTGAAAATCTTGGGATGGTCTAAATATGCACAGTATGGATAAATGAAAATACTTACAGCAAACATACTGATAGAGGGAGAACTGTACAGCCATGATTGGTATTTGTATGGCATGGATGCATTGAGCCTGGAAACTGACTAATGGAAATTCAACTTTGCATCTGACTCTGTGTGTGTGTGTGTGTGTGTGTGTGTGTGTGTGTGTGTGTGAGAGAGAGAGAGAGAGAGAGAGAGAGAATGGTACTTTTTAATTGTGGGAGGGGAAAGAATTCTTGGAAGTTGCCACTGATTGATCTATAGAGTGACACCTAGATTGGTTTCAGAATAGGCTGCCTACTTTTCGGAGTAGAATTAGAGTGACAAGATTTTGCTTGTTGGAAACTGACAAGAAAGGAAAAAATCAGAACTAAGAACATTGCATCTGAAAAACATGCAGGAAATGAGGGCAATTTATCAAACTGGAAAAGTTTAAGAGGTTTATTTTTCCTGCTCTTCTCTCTAACTTGTGTCTGTTGTGTTTTCTTCCATTTACAATTCCCTGAATCCCCACTCCTAAAGTATATTAATCTGTTTTACAATACAGCTTTTGCTGTCATGATCCATCTATGTAGAAATATATGAAATTGAAAATCTGATGATAAAATCTCATTTCAGAAAAATAGCCCAGTTATAAAAAAAAAATGTCAGAATCCTTCAGTGTTTTAAAAAGTGTTGGCTTTTGTAGGCTATAGCCTACTTTGTCAGAAGGAAGAAAAGGCTTGGAAACGTGAAATGCAAATACAGTGGGCAATGGAGGGTTAAGAGAGCAGATGGAACATAAGGTTGCTAAGGGCCATACTAGACATGATATTGGAAATGGACAAATGCTTCTCCAGTGCCCTTTAAAAAAACAAGAACCTAAAATCAAAAGTTTAGCTGGGGCTAATCCATTCCACCTCCCTTTGCAAATTCCCCAGTGTAGATTATCTGTACAGAGCTGCTATTATCTGCAATATGGCTGATCTTGCTGTGCTATAAAATCGAATCCAACCATCTACCACATCCCCTGAATTGGTCAGTTCCTATATAAACATTCCCTTCCTCTTAGCAGATTAGTGTGTACAGTCTGTGTGTGTACACTTTTTGTTTTGCCCTTGTCTGTTCTTACTTTGTCCTCCGGCCTTGTAAGGTTTTCTCTGCTTCCTTGTCCCATTAATGACTATTTTCTTCTCTGCCTAGACTGCATCTGGAATTTACTTCCATTTGTCTCTCTGATCTGTGATGTTGTCTTGTCCTGCAACAGAACACTTCACTGGAAAAGACACAGTCCTACAAAAATTTAGGCCCTGGAACTGATTATTGGTTCTTAAAAATAACGGCAGTTTGGCTTCAGTTTATGTTTTGCATGATGCCTTAACAGTATAGACATAAATGCAGAAATATTAACAGAATAGTGTAAACACAATTCTAAACATGTCCACTCAGAAGTAAGTCCCACTGAGTACAATGTGACTCACTCCCAAGTAAGTGTGCACCATATAGATTGCAACATACTGTACAATACCAGCTGTCGCCAGTCACCTCAAAATCAATATTACTAGTTAGTATCTGTCAGTACAATCTCAATTAATGTTTATTCAGAACAATCAACTTATATAATCAGTTTGAGCACCAAAAATGGTGAGTGCTCTAGTCAATCTTTCTATTACAGTACCCATTAAAAATGGCAGTTTTGTGGTTCTGCGGAGCTCAGATTCTTTTTTCAGCTAAAAGGGGTGATTCATTCACTTCTGCATGTGATGATATAGTTTACAGTCAAAGGCAGAGTTCAAAAGACTTGTGGTTCCTTCACTATGTGGGTAAATAGGTTGGAATTATGATGTTTTTCAATTTCCCAGTCAAAATGCTATTTTTTTTTTCATAATGCGTTTGTCTTTCGATACTGTGAAGGCTCCTTATTTTGAATGTGATTTGAATATTTAAAATATCAGAATATGGTGAATTTCATTATTGTCATTGAGCCAAATAGCCTTCAAATACACAAGCACACAACTGAAATGAAATTAGAATGCAATGTGTGCAAGGTATGGCTCACTGTGAAATCAAGTTCTCTAAAGCACGTTTAATGCTTTTTTGTTCCAGAATTTCTACAAAGAGATTGAAAGAGAAGAAATGTATATAAGGTTTGTATACATAACCTTTATTAGGCATTGTTATGTTTAAGTGGGGGTGGGGTGGGGTGGGAGTGAGAGACTGCAGAAATCAAAGCATCATCTTTAGAATATAGTATGCTTCATAATGTGCAGGCCACTTCCTTGCACTCAATGCACTGTTTTCAAGGGCTAACCCATCTATATTTGAAGATAGATGAGATGAGAACAAACTCAAACCTATTTTCTGTGAAGAGAAATGCTAGGGTCATTATGGCCCTATATATAATTTATATAATTTATAAATAATTTTGTTTATATAATTTTATATAAACTTATATAATTTTGCTTGATTTTTAAAATCCTGTACATGAGCACATAATGTTTAAGATACAGTAAATTTTAGAACTGGCATCCAATAGATCAGTTGCTTCATATCAGCTGTTCTCTCAGTAGGGACATAATTTCTTCAAAGAATTTTATGGAGAATCCAGATGTGGCTGCCAAATGGTTACACCCCAGTATTTTCCATGTTGTTTTCTTGGATTGACTTGAATTGAGACTATTTTTTTGAAATTTAAAAAATCTGTTGCAGTGCCAGTCTATCCAATATGGACTGGCAAAATGCTATTAAGGCCTCTTTCTGCTATTGGCCCCTTTTAATTAATAAATTTCTTCCTCCCGCTTTAAAGCTGCTTGGCTATTGGTCCTTGCATCAGTTTTTTTCCTTCCCTGAATCAGCCCTTTAAAGCATGAGTTCTTCTGACCTGCTTCTGGGGGGAGCAGACATTTCAATCATATTCTCTTGGCAGCCAAAGGAAATGTTCATTTTTTTTGATTATCACACTTGCATCCTGATATTCTTCAGCAAATTGCAGAAACTTGTATCTTCAAAATAGACTAATCATTAAAAAATATACCTTTATTGTTTTTCTTTGAGAAGAAGGCAAGAGATGGCAACAAGTTTTTCCCATTTGTATGTTTAGCCCAGCGGTCTCCAAACTCCTGCCTGCGGTCCAGATCCGGTGACCCCTGTTTCCATCCACCTAGTGCCCCACACTTACTGGTCCACTGCGGAGCACAGAAACAGCTGAGTCTACATATTCCAAGTGTTGCCGTGGCCAGCCGTGTCTACCCAGAACTATGGGCACTCAGCTTGCTGGGGCGACTGAACCAGCGATGGGATTCACAGATCGACAAGGGGAACGCTGGGCGGGACTAATGCGGGGCTTCCGCGTGATTGGCTGCCCGTCCACAGCATTCCGCAGCTGTCCTGGCCTCGGGGGGGCTGCCCCCAGTTAGCGCGCCCCACCGCTGCTTGCCCAGGCACCCGGCACGACCCTCACCTGTCCCCTGCGGCGAGCGGGAGCCCCCCCGAGGCCAGGACAGCTGCGGAACACCGCAGACAGGCTGCCACTCAAGCGGAAGTCCCACCTAAGTCCCGCCCAGCGTTCCCTTTGTCCATTTGTGAATCCCATCGCTGGACTGAACCCGGAAGTGGCTGGCTGCGGCAACATTTGGAACAGCGACTGGTTTAGACCCTCTTACCTGTAATTTCACTGAATAGAAAATAATTTAATTGTTCTGTAATTATGGTAATGATTTAGTTGTGTACAACTCATTGTTGCACTGAGAAGAATCTCTTAAGAAAACAAAGTGAGCGTTAGAGGCTGAAAATGTTTCTGCTTCAGAAAAATTACACATTTATCACAAAATCGTAACTTTTGTTACACTTTTCCAAAAACAAACACAAGCTATCGAAATGAGTAACCATTTTATAGACACTGAAGTATGATCTTACAAAATGCACCAATATATTATTCTTTATTGCTGAATTTCTTGGCATGCTGTGTCCTAAATAGTTTTTGGCGACAATGAAATAAAGATTTTAAAAAAAACCTGGGTGTATTTTACTATATTTGAACACATGAATCTTTAACCAGGATTATTTGTGACATCCTAAGAATGAATTTTATTTTGTTACCATAGGTATTTGTACAAGCTTTGTGACCTGCACAAAGAATGTGATAACTACACTGAAGCTGCCTACACATTACTTCTTCATGCAAAGCTTCTTAAGGTATAATGCTTCAGAAGTACTTAGTCTATACATTTTCTGTGATAAGCAGCAAGTGGATTTCCCAGAGTGAAGACCCACTTCTCAAATTTACTATGTGAAACTGGCAGAAACCGCTTGTGAAGGTTTTTATTTAAGGTGTCCTACGTCACCAAAACTGTGGATGTCCTGTTGAGAATATGGGACTAGTGAAACAAAACATTTTGCATAGTAACCAATGTTGAAAAGATGCAGAATTAGAGCTGCCATTGAATTGTGCTAGGACAAAGTGTTGAGGTGAATTTGGAAATTCCCAATGGAAAGAAACACACAAGAAATACCTAGGGAAAGAATTACTGAAAGTAATGGCATCATTTTGCATGCGGTGGGGAGTTGGGAATTTTACATACCCCAAATGAATCACAACAGATGTGGAACTACTCTTCATAAGCATGTGTTTTTCTATGTGTGAAAATGAGAAGGAAAATGTCCCAATGTTTGGCAGCTTTGACTATATTTTCTGCATATCTTCTAATCTCATCACATAAATCAAATTTAAAATAGCTAATTCTTTAACCTCCTGTTTATTTCAGAGAGTGCAATACGTTTCTGAGTTGATGGCAGGAGATGTTGGTGCAATTTTGCTGTGCAGGACCAAAAAGCTCCATAGCAGCTGCTGTGGCTTTCCCCTAGGCAAGAGACAAACATCCCCTTACCTTGGGGAAACCTCAAGCAGTTTCTTTGTCCACGCTGAATAGAGCAGCAGCCATTTCAGTGCCATTGTGCAGGCAGTTAGGTTAGGATTGGGCTGTTAATTTGTTCAAATAAAATAAATCGAATGAATTGCAAGAAACAATATGCACTGAACAGCAGAATTAGTTTTAAAGATGTTTTCGCTATTGCATCCCTTAGCAAATAAAAGTTCTTAGACAAGTGATTGTGATCAGTCAAGGCTCAGCCAAGATGTGCAGTTATTCCATGGCAAAATGCATATTTATTTTATTTATTTATTTAAGAAATTTCTACCCCGCCTTTCCTCTGCCAAGGCAGATGTCCAAGGCGGCTTACAATATTAAAAAGGATAAAAATAAAATATAACAGTTAACATTAAAAACAGTTAAAAACAGTATTAAACAGTAAACAATCAAGATTAAAAAACACAAACAATTTAAAAACAATTAAAAAATAAAATAAGACACAAGCCCCGTGGATCATAATAACCAGCCAGCCAACCTGTCAGCAATTAAAAGCTTTTTGGAATAAAAAGGTCTTCAGCCCCCGCCGAAATGTAAACAGAGAGGGAGCAGTTCTCAATTCGAGGGGAAGGGTGTTCCAGAGTTGGGGGGCCACCACCGAGAAGGCCCTCTGTATGTGAGCCTTGCTTATGAGTAAAAACACATAGGACTTGCAACCACTCTGGGGGTTTCTTTGTGGCAAAACCCATGCTAATCCCTCTTCTGGCCCTGTCAGTTGTCCTTGGAAGACTTCCTGTGTCTGCACATATCCCAACAGCAGGCACGTCGCGAGGGTATGGCACCCCAGGGCACGAGCCCTGGGGCGCCATAAGGGGGGGTGCGCCGTTGGCATGGCGCCCCGCCCCTGCCCGCAAATTTGCGGGCCCCTGCACCCGAGGCGCCTTGGCGGCGTCCCGGCCTACCGCTGGGGTGCTTTAAGCGCCCCAGCGGCAGCGGGGAGAAAGCCGCCGCCGCGCACCCTGAGCCGGGATGCGCGGCGGCAGCTTCCTCCTCCCCAGCTGCTGCTGGGGCGCTTTAAGCGCCGCAGCGGCGGGAGGGGGGAGAAAGCCGCTGCCGCCGCGCACCCCGAGCCGGGACGCGCGACGGCAGCTTCCTCCCCCCGCCGCTGGGGCGCTTTAAGCGCTCCAGCGGCAGCGCGGGGAAGGAAGCCGCTGCCGCACGCCCCGAGCTGGGCGTGCTGGCGGCTCCCATCCTGGGCTGCCGAGCCCACCAATGCCATGACGTCATGTGACGTCATGACGTCGCGTGACGTCATGACGTCGCGTGCCCTGGGCGCGGTTTTGCCCAGGTACGCGCCTGCCCAACAGCATTTTCCTGCCGAAAGGAGCAGGAGTTTCCCTCTGCAGGCTTGCTCTTCTGAAGGCAGAAAAATTCCTGGATCAGGCATAGTGATATGCTGCTCCCCCTTTCACAGGGACTTTTTCCCCTTGTTGTTCAGTTCTATTCTTTAACCAAGAAACCAACAAAATTAAGCTCCCCTCCCTGTTTCAGAGCAAAGAGGATCCCAAAAAATTCATTAGTGGTAACTGCCAGTTGATTGCTGGTCAACCAGGATGGAACCAACCTTACCCCGGCTGGAACCAGGAAGGGAGCCTACTGTAACCCGTGCAGTGAAATCACTAAGATTGCAGCAATGCATAATCCATTTCAGTTCAATGGTGGCCGTTCAAACTTGCACTGATTTCTTTCACCATACTTCTGGGGACTGCAGCAAGGCTATTTTTCAAAAGGCAATTGCGTACATGGTCAAAGGGAAGAAAGTGGGGTAAAAAACCACACATTCCATATGTTTGAGATTCTTATATTTATTTTTTTTATTTTTTTAAAGGAAAAGTTAGACCCCAAGAAACCCTGCAAGAACATGTACAGAAATAAATTTCTTAAATTTCCCACCACTTGGTGGGAGCCTTGATAGCCACTGACTTGTTTTGATTCACTTGGAGGAAAATGTTGGAGAAAAAAAATTTAACGTACAAAGATTCAGTACAGCACACCCAAGTCACTAAAGAATAAAAATTAGTAACCTATTAAAGTAAGGGCAGAAAAGGTTTACAGCTTATCTGCAAGACCTATCCAAAGACATTTTCAAGTTTATATACCCATTTTTACCTTAAAATTGATTGGTAAATCTTCTCTATAAGAAAGAAAATGCCACTGACGTTCAACTGACACTTAAAGGATAAAGCTGTCACTGAAGAGCTTTTTATTAAAAGTGTGTGAACTTTCCTTAATTGTTTAATATTGAGGCATTAAGGGCACAATCCTAACCCACGTTCCAGCAGCAGGGTAAGGCAATGGAGCTCCAAGTTAAGGGAACAAACATTCCTTACCTTGAGGAGGCCTCCGTGACTACTACTCTACTGCAGAACGCAGAACATGCTCCATTGGCAGAGCAATGCCAGTGTTGAAAAGTGTGTTAGGATTGCACCCTAAATACAGGGTGTAAATCTAAGTACAGGGCGCTCTCTCTCTCTCTCTCTCTCTCTCTCTCTCTCTCTCTCTCTCACACACACACACACACACACACACACACACACACACACACA
>JAJKFI010000002.1:7746272-7767837 GCA_029204185.1 Lerista edwardsae | reverse complement strand
TTCTGAAATTTTCAGTTTCTGTACATTGTTAATTGGTTGCAGCATCCTAATCTTGCATGGAAGTATAAAGTATTTCAATTTCATACTGATTTTACTTCTGCGTTATAAAATTTCAGAATCAAAATAATTTTTTTAATTTGCTGCAGTTAATTAACTGCTGCCTTCCTGCTGAATGTAAGAATGTAAGACTTAGTTAAAAAGAGGAATTAGCTCCTATAAATGAAGCAGGCTTTCTGTGATTTGAAATACTCAGTGCTGTTTGATTGTAATACAGGACAATGATTCATCATTTTCGTATGGGATAAAAACACCCCTAAACACACATATGCAAGAGGAACATACTTTTAATTTGTTCAAGGCAGCAATCCTGGGAGTATAGCCCACTGTGAATATTGTGGCTATGGGTACAAGGCACACATGATAGAGGGAAGCAGGCACACATGCACACCCAGCTGTCTCCACATACAGCATTTGTTCACTGAGTATTCAAAACCATGGGTGCAAACTCTTCCCCACGTTCAGCACTTGCCTTTATAGGCAAACACAGAACCTTTATAGGGCAACCAGGTGACAAGGCCAAGGAGTTCAATGGCATACCCCACCACCACCATATGTTCTCTCTATCTAGAAGCAGAATGCCTGAAACAGGTTTTTGTGAACATCAGGTTTGTGATGTCAGTGATGGCTTTTCAGGAAATGGATTTTATATATTGTTCACAGTGCCTTTTGAATGTTTTTATCTTAAAACCTGTTCCCTCCCATTGGCGGATTTGCACGCCAATTTATGATTTAGAGATTTTCAAAAAGTGGCTCCACCAAATGACCTGAAACTTGCACTGTAAAAAGTGTTAGGATAGACCTTTTTAGAGGTACGGTTGTTTTGACTGTCCACCCATGTCATCATTTTAGAAACAGGGGCAGAATTGGGGGGGGTTGTTTTATGGGGGGCCATTTCTGAATCTGATTGGGGCCCCCAAATATGAAATGAAAGTTGCCATTTTGGCTTCCTGTGTTAGGGCAGGGGCTAACCTTTCTCACTGAGTCAACTTTAAAGCTTTCAGGTACAATTAGCACCTGTAATAATTATTTAAATAATTGGTGGGCAAACGCGCCAATGGGACTTGGCATGTCTACTTCCATTCAAACTGTATGTAGGCAAACTGTTTCTTTGTAGGCTAACTATCTTTTTACTTTGGGAACAAGTTAGGTGAAAACATAGAGGAAACACATATCTCCTAACCTTTGTCCTGTGTTATTTCTAATGTTCTGATATGTCTTGCCTTTAGTTTTTGCAGGTTGCAGGTAAGTTCAGAGACTGTGAATAAATTATTGCATGTGGCAACAGAGACAATGTTTTTTATACTCTCCTCCACAAAACATTAGACAGCTGACACAAAACATTAGAAGGCAACTCCAAGATCAAATATCATAAGGAAATGGAAAATGGATCAAATGGAAAACAAAGTGTTGAATGTCAAATAAAGAAATAAAGAATATTCCTTCTCCTTCCCCCCCCTCCCAAGTGCATTTGTTTAGGTAGATATTCACATTTCATTATCATACTTGCAGCTGTAGGTGAAAATCTCTTACTAATTTCTAGAGTGGGTGTGTTTACCTGAGTGGCCCAGATGGTTGATTTTGAAGACAGGCATTCAGCTAGGTGATGAGATAGCTAGGTGAGGATAATTACCATGGGCAGAAATCTGCATAATGCTCTCCTATTGTTTACCCTTCCCAAAGCTATTTAGGACAATTACCATGGATAGCATCTTTAGGGACAAAAAATACAGATAAAGCTCTCCTATTCACTCCTCTAATCAATGAGAATTCGCAAGCCATTTAGAAAATCAGGTGACCACTCTTAGTGACAATCAGTCTTGTCAATGGTGCAAGAACACAGAATAAGATTCAAATAATATTCCTCCAAATCAGCACCTGGACACAGTCCAATAGCTACTGAAGAGTCATGTTTCCATCTCATAGTGGGGTGGGTGATGGGATTGATGGTTTTGCTTTGTTTCACATATGAATCATCCTTCCAGTAACTAAAGGGTTTATGAAAGGTTATTTCTTGCCTCTGTACTGTGTACTGTACAAATTAATGAGAAATATACTTTTTTTCTTCAAACTGTTCACAGCTTGTTCTAGGGCTGGGGTGGGAGGGAACCTCAAAAGGTGAACTCAGGTTCGGTTTACATCTTAGTACATTGCAAGCTGCAGAAGCCAGCTCTATGGAAAAAATAGCGTTTTTTCAAGATATTTGTAAAGCAGAGAAGGGTCAAGGAAAGTCCAAAAGAATTCTGTCTCCAGCTCATTACAGGGGGTGCAAAACAAGTAGCAGCCTGTTAGAAGCCTGCAAAACACCTAATTTAGCCTAGCAGCAGTCAAAGATATGCCAAAAATTTAGTTTTGCAAGAATGAACTTCTTACTTCAGGATCTACACTCTAGGGCCCTCTTCTGCAAATTCCTGAAGTAAGCAAGCTGTGTGCTCAGTGAACAATGTGTTTTTAAAAGATTTTCAGGGGTAAAGGTAGCCTTTTTTCAACATTTTCATATAAATTGATACACAGCACCATGGATAGTGTACCATAGTGCAAAGTAAAAATTACGCTTTCAGTCCCATCGGCGGGCAAACACACCAATTTCAGTTTAGGTATGTGGGAACACTTTGACATGGTTCCAAACACATATTAACCTTGGGGGGGGGGGAGCCTGTACATGTTTCAAAATGCAAAAAAAAAAAAAGTGGTTCGCTAATGCACCTATGGGAGGAAATGGGTTCAGTGAAGGCCATTTCATCACATTTGTAAAGCTGTTGAGGAAGTTCAATGACAATCAGCCTTTTAGAATTGCAATTACAACTTTTTGTTCTTCTGTTATATCCTCAAAGTGGCTGGGTTCAGATATAACAGGAAACAGCACATCACTCTGAGTGTTCACCCCTTTCCAAAGTGGCAGGAGCCTCTTTGGAAAGTTTTTTTAAGGGGCGGCCCGCTGGAAGTAATTGCAGTGATGTCATTAAAGGTTTCCCCACGACTGAATGGTCTTGTCGTGACCGATTGTAGAGGGCGATGCTCATCTCCATTTCTAAGCATATAGAGCCGCCGTTTGTCCAAGGACAAGCTTCTGTGGTCAGGTGGCCAGCATGACTATACGCCGTAGTGCACAGAACACCATTGCCTTCCAACCGAAGTGGTCCCTGCTACTCGCAAACTCTACTCGCATTTTTAGGTGCTTTCAAACTGCTAGGTTGGAGCTGGGACAAGCAACGGGAGCTCACTCCGTCATATAGTCTCAAGCTTCCAACCTTCCAGTCAGAAAGCCCAGCAGCAGTGGTGTAACCCGCAGTGCCACCACGTCCCTTATCCTTGTAATGTGATGTCATTACATCACCACAATCACAATTAATATAAATCAGGATTAATAGGGCTATCCATCCAGCCATGCTCTTCACTGTACTTAAAGAGGAGAATTTTATCCCATTAGAAGCAATGGCATACGGTAGGGATAAGGATAGTAAAGAGTGATCTGCAGCCCTGAATATTTGTAAACCAAGACAGTGCTTGCAGAGGCAGACCCTCGATGACATAAGTGGTGGGAGAACTTCATGCTAGGAAGTGAGTTGGAGGAGGCAGCAAGTTGGCAGTGTGCACCCATCCACCTGCACCCACCTACACACCTCCATGGTGTCCAGATCAGCTCCAGCCTCTTCTCTTGCTGTAGCATGCAAGAAGAGGTTGTTGGGGGGCACTTCTCTTCCTTGGCATCACCACCATTACTGCTAATTCCTCTAATGGTTGTTGGAAGGAAAGCTTGGAGAACCCCAGCATTCCTTCTGTGGCCATTCAAGGAAGGGGCAGTGCTGGACCAAAGGAGAGGTAAAAGGAGTGCTTATTTCTAAGGCAAGGGTTATAGGGCTTACTTCTCAATATCCAGTGCTGTCACCACTGCTGCTTCCTCTGATACCCACAGAAGGAGGTTGTCATATTTAAATGCCCTTCTCTCACTTTACAACTCCCAAGTATGGCAGGAGTGAATGTTCTTTGGGCAGATGTGCCCGTGGTAGGCACGGTAGGGGTCATCACCCCTTTTAACTGACAGTCCTTCAACCAAGCGGAAGCTGAAGGCCTATCATGCTCACCCCCTCCCAGCTGAAAAATCACAGCTGCATCCTTTTGTTCTTAATTGGCTTATCAGGCTTCGAAGTTCGGCTGTTGCTGAGAATAGAAGGCCTATTAGAGCCTCACACTGTCTAAAACAGCACAGCAGCTTCAAAATTGTTCCTGGCCTCCAAAATAGAGTCAGACCTAGCTAAAGATTTTACCTGTACCCAATAGGGGCATTTCCTGCATGGGGCATTTGAAGAGGAGGAAGACGCAGTGGCAGCAGTCAATGCTGAGGGGGAGAATTAACCCTGCCGTGAACTCTCCTTGGTGTCCTGTACTGCTGCAGCTGCCTTTCCTTCCTATACTAAGAGCTGATGGAGGGAAGACTGGCAGCCAAAGAAGCAGTGGCAGCGGCTGCACTGGATGCTGAGGGAGAGATATGTGAAGTGGTCGTGGTTATTTTCCCTGTTAATCCAGTTAATAGCAATACCAAAATTGACAATACTGTAATGTCCCTTTAAGACCTTGAAGGGGGTGGGGAGGAGAAAGAAGAGCATATAGATCCAACCATGGCAAAATCCAAAGTTCAGGCAATGCCCGTTTAAGAACTCAGAAAAGAAGATATGCAGGCAGTGCTGCAGCCGTAAAGAATGTAAGCGCAGGGAATTTTTATGAGCGCAATCCTATGTTGTGCTGGAATGGCCAAGGTGGGCCTGCACCATATCCCGCTTCCTTATGCGTTTCCTCGGCTCTGCGCCTGCTAAATAGCAGGTCATTTGTAAGGTCATTTGTACTATAAAGGGACATCGGCTTCAAAAGATGTTCACTTACATCCTGCTATGATAGTTATCAATCAGTGTTTTTCCAATCAGTGGTGCTCATCTAAGCAACCTGAATGTCCTATGTATCAAATTAATTTTTTTGCTAATACAGCTAATAGCTTCAAGGCAAGATGTCACCGCTGATGTAAAAAAATTTTTTTCCAAAACCTAAAACATCTCTTGGGCTTCTTTAAAATAGGACAAAGTTATGGGTACATTAATCACCTTTTATTCCCTTTCATTTTCTCCACTGTTTGCATTTAATGTAGTGGTCAGAAGAGCCATGTGCTGCGCATCTTACTCAGCGGGATGGATACCAGGCAGCCACACAAGGACAACTAAAAGACCAGCTCTATCAAGAAATTATCCATTATTTTGACAAGGGCAAGGTAATAAGGAAGCATGTTCCATTGCTTTTTCTGCAAAGCCGCATTCTAAAAATGTGCCGAATGGTAAAGAAAGAATTTATCAAATGACCTTCTCTGAGCTTTCACGTTGCGATCTGGGAAGTTTTATGTGAACAGCCAGCAATCTGGTGCCTGAAGACGATAATACTAACAGCAGCACATTTATAAATGCTGAATAAACCAAAAGGGCAAATATTAGTGCATGCTTTGCCAGGAAAGAAAAACAAACCATAAGGCATCTTATTCTGAAAAGATTTATTGATAACTCAAGACTGGTAAAAATGGTGGCGCTTATTGGGAGTGGGGGAGATGAAGGGAAGATGGTGGCACCACTATGTAATAAGCTATTTACTTGATTAGGTTGCTAGAGTATGTTCTGTTTTTCTTGATTTCTTTTGAACTTTCTACATTAATATATAAACATAGTTACAAACAGCTCCCTGAATTTTTAAGGGAGACACCTCTCTGTGCTTCTGTGAAATAGAGTGAGAAAGCTACTCCAGAACTGCAGAGTTCTGTATTGTCTCTAGCCCTTCTTTGAACCACAGAACTACTCCACAAACTACATTTCCAGCCTTATGGTAGCTTCTCCTGGCCTGGGAAGCAGTTATCACAAAGAGTGGACACCAACCTGCCACAAATCTCTTAAGCAGTGTTTCTCAACGAGTGATACGTGCACCATTGGTGGTATTTCAGGTGATGTCCAGTGGTATTTGTGGGGCCCTCAGACCTCCACTGCTCTTGAATCATTTGGAGCACACAGAAAGACTGATAGTGCAATCCTATACCCAGATTGCACCAGTGCTGCGTTCTTGTGCCGATCCAGTGCTGGCACAAACATACTGTCAGGCGCACCTGCACCAGTGGGTTGGGCACTGGACCACCAGCAGCAGCAGTGCAGGCGCTCAGGCACCACTGCACCTGTCTGCTGCGCCAGTTGGGCACCAGTTGAGCACCAACAGCACTCGGTCAACACAGGACATTGCGGAGGGTGTTCCAGAGGCATGCCGGGGGTGTAATGGAGCAGTGACAGACAATGGCCCACGATCAAATCCTAAGCCCCAATTTGGCCAAGGTGGCCCCAAATTGGGCTGCTGCTGTGCATGTTTACCTGCAAATCTGCAGTTGCAGATCCGAGCAGCTCATAGGGCTGGCTGGGGCTTACCTGGGTTTTTGCAGGAAGTAGCTGGAAAGAAGAACCTCTCTGATCTCAGCCTCTTTTATGCCTGCCAATTCTCCCCTGTATATCCCCTCAGGGCATTTTTCCTTCAGTCTGGCATGCTGCCATTACTATATAATAGTTGAACTGGGTGGTGGGGGAAATCAATTAAAAATAGCCTGATTGGGGACATTTGCAGACAGCACTGATAAATTGAAGAACTCTGTGATTAACCTAGAAAGAGGTTTAAATACCCTCTCCATGGTTAGAGGGGAGCGTGCTTAACACAAATTGAAAACCCCATGTTTCCCTTGTAACATCTAGTTCTGCTTTGATGAAAAGGCTTTTGCATAGCAAGAAATCGTTGCTTAAGCGTAAAGTAACTACCAGTTGCTTTTGTATGTGAGAGGAGGTGTTGTTTCCCTTGTGGACTAGGTGAACACAGGCATAAACAATTTGGCACTGAGCCTGATCCCATTGGTTGTCTTTGTCACTAACTATTAGGGACAAATGAGTGCAATTTGTGCTGTTACTGGAGGCTTCATTGATAGGTGTGCCGCACCATTTAAGTGTCCTGCTCTTAAACAGAAAGTTTGCTCAGATGGACAAATGAAGACCTATTTCCATGTGCTCCTTTGGATGTATGCCTCTTGTTTGCAGAGATGGGAGTGTAGTGTAGGAGTGTAGTCAAATGTAATCTACCATCAAGTGCTTTTGATTAAATATGCTGGGGGAAGGAGTAGTGGTTCCTGGGGCATTGTAGTGAGTGGGGCATGAAGTGAGTGAATGGGCATGAAGTGGGGAGAACAAGGTCCAAATCCCTGCTTAGTCCTGGGCAAGGCTACACTTCAGAAGAATTCTGGTAGATCAGGCCCAGATTTAGTCCAGCATCATGTTTCTCCATCACAGTGGCCAATCAGATGCCCACAGTGCTGAATGCACATCCCTCTCCCACTATTGCTCCCCTGCAACTGATCTTCAGAGGAATACTGCCTGGGAATCTGGAGCTACAAGATCCCTCAAGGTTTTTCTGAGAATAAAACAGAATAATCACCTTGAACGAGTATCCTCAGGTATGCCATCCTGAGCTCTTTAAAAGAAAGGCAGTATATAAAAGAGTTGAATAAGAATCAGAGGCAGGCTTGAGGGATTGGAAGAGAGGTGTTGCATAAGTCATGCGAAATTCAAATTTGGCATGAGGCAGACTGAAGCTAAGAAAAAGCAGCTAGCTTAAAAAAATCAAGCAATAAAACCAACAGGATCACCTTGAACTAATCCTGCAAAATATCTTGCAGCATTTCTACTTTCACCATCTGCAGCTGCTCAGGAGAAACCAGCGTCAGCGCTCATGTTATCTTAAATACTGACTTTTGCACTTCCGCTACCATGACACTAATGAGCTCTTATGAACAGCAGGCAAAATACCTGTTTACAGTGTGTCAACCTGTGCAGGGCTCTGCAAAACGAGGAATTCACAGTTTGCAAAAATATTGTTTTGTAGAACAATCTGCAAAATAAATAGATTTTGGCACCAATTGTGTATATTATTCTAGTCATAAATGAGAAGGGGTAGAAAATGCCTGCTTATTTAAGAACTGCTGAACGTCTGTTTTGTCTCCCTCGTTCTTACAGTTTGGAAAGATCAGCAAAATCTGTACTATTCTTAACTGTGTTGTCAGCATTCAAGCAACAAATGTTAGAACTCACCCTTCTGTTTACAGAGGCTCCTGAATTTTGTAACTGAAAAGTCATGTTGTTCAACTTTACTATGTCTCTTTAAACACATACAAAAGGAAGGCAGATTTGCCCAATAGTTGGTCAAGTTCGCATTAATTGGAAACAACTGTAATTAGTAAGGACCAAAAGAACATTAAAGGAACACAGTTGATATGACTTAAAATGATGTTTATTTATTTTGCAGATTTTGTGATTTGAAAGGCACAAAGTGGTGCTATGTGTTTTTATTCTTTCTCATTCCAAGCTCTCATTTTAATTTTAAATACTTTAAAAGTGTACTAGGTAGGTGATATGTGTGATATATCACACATATGTCAGCAGATATGTCAGCAGAGTGTCAGCAGATACAGCCAGATGCGGATACAACAGATCCAATTTCTAATTGGAAAAGTAATCTATTTTAATTTCTGAAAAATAACATGCACTGAAATGCTGTGCTTTGTGTTTTTTGGATATTTTAACACCAAAAAGGTGGGTTTTTGTGTTTTATGCGCATAAAAACCCCTGCTTTTTATGTGCATAAAAACCATATAAAAATATGCGCATAAAAAAGGCTGCTGGTAGCACCTGTGGCCCATCTGAGTCAGAAGGGCATTTTTGTCTACCCGTACTTGGACGATCCTTTGGTGAAGGCTGCTACGAGAGAGGGAACTCGTCGGGGCCTTCAGGAGACGTTTTCTTGCCTTCAACGTCTGGGCTTTGTAATAAACTTTGCCAAGAGTGCCTTGGAGCCATCCCAGCAGATAGAACACCTCGGTTTCCGTCTGGATACCACATCATTCAGAGTGGCTCTGTCGGCGAACAGGATAACATCCCTACTGGCTCTCACCCGCACGATACACGGCAGCCACAAGTCCGATCTCATGACCTTACAAGACATCTTTCCAAGGTATGATGGTCTCATACCAGGATGTAGTGGACTGGTGCAGATACCACATGAGACCGTTACAGGGCCTGCTAGCCCTGAGGTATAGCTCAGGGAAAGACCAGTATTGAAGTTGTGGGACTGCTGCAAAGGCTGTACAACTACATAGAAGAGTTAACCATCATCCTAGATTATACAGTTTAAGTAAGGGATGTTCTCTGCTTAGGCTTTTTCTTTTGGACTGGCTTTCCTAGAAAGATGGTGATCAGAAAAGAAAAATTCAGAATATTACAGAGGAAGGAGGAGGGAGCATGCTTGTGCCTTGGTATCTGATCTGCATCCCAGAGCCTCATAGTGCTGAGCCTATCTCTTGGATTACTTGCCATAGAACATTGCACTGAAAGCATAGTTGGCATCCCTCACTCATCTGAGTGGCTTTCGAGCCCTGTCTTGGACAAGGCCAGTCCAAACCTCTCCTGTCCCTTCCCCTGGTGCCTAAGGCATCATGCCACTACAACCCCTTTCCTTGACTCCACATACGTCTCCTCCACTTCCTTCCCCTATCTGACGTAGATAGTATTAGCATTGGTGCCTCCTCGTCTTCCACAGCCCTGCGCACAGTTTTCCCTTCCTCCTTTGAGGCTGCAGCCATTGCCTCCTTTTCCTGCTCCTTTCACTTACAGAGAGGAGTGGAAGTTGTGGTGTGGAGCAGAGGAGAGTGTGGTGATGCGGAGTGCCAGGGGATTGCCACGTGGTAAAGACAGCAGCAGTACATTCTGCAACTGGGAATGAGAGGAAAGACTTTTAAATGGAGGTTCTTCCTGTATTTGGGAGACAAAGTTATGAGACTGTGGTCAACTTTTTCTACATCACTGTTACCATTTTTTTCTGATTCTGCTGTCCCTTCTGACCCAGGTTCTGTGGCTTCCTAAATTTCTCATTTCTGCTGTCACATAAAAATCACCTTTCAGCACTTTTCACCTACTTGGTTTTTCTTCAAATAATTATCCTTATTCTGTATTGTCTCCTTCATTGTAATTTAATTTTTCCCACTTTTTCCAGACTAAAAAGCATAATTCATTTTATCAGAGCTTTGAAAGAATGATACCTTGAAGTTTTCAGGAGAGTTCTTAAGCCAAGAACTCTAATGAATTTTGTATTGTGATATGAGCAAAGAAAATAGATTGAAGCAGGAACATAGTCTTCACTTATTAGCAAAACTGATACAACCTTCACTTTCAAAATCAAATAGTTTCTGCACCTGCTTCAAGCAAGCGATGCAGTCCCAGCTTGCATTTCACTTGAATTAAATAGATTCTGCCACATTCTTCAGAGGTCAGGTTTGAACACAGATATATACATTGAACAAGACAATTGACAGACTCGGAACAATTTCATAAATGAAAAATACTGGTCTCACAGTGTAACCTTTTGTGTGTTTACTTGCTGGATTCAGTGGGACTTACTCAGAGTGCAATCCTAAACTGGAGTTAGGCCAGCATAAGCTAAGACAGCAAAGTTTGGCCAGCACAAAGGCCACCATAAAGCATGTTTGGACTACTCTCAGAGTCAGGAAGTATGGTGCACATCTTTGTGTTGGCTTCTCTGACTCCAAGAGTGGTCCAAACATACTTTCCGGTGTCCCTTGTGCTGTCCAAACTTTGCAGGCTTAGCTTATGCAGGCCTAACTCAGTTTAGGATTGCACCATCAGATAAGTGTGTATATGATTGCAGCCCTAGAGCCCAATCCTGTTCATGTCTACTCAGAGGCACACCCCATTATAGTCAATGGGGCTTACTCCCAGGTAAGTGTGGTTAGGAGTGCAGCCTAAAGTGATAGCATAACATTTGTTAACCAGAAGATAACGTCATTTTGCAGTAGCTCTTGATAGAGTGGTAGAAAACTACTAAGAAATGTACCATTTCTAGGTTTTAATGTTGCCATAGGAAAAGGTGATTTAGGAAATGTGACAAGACAGGGTATAAACATTCTACTTGAACAGACTAGTTTGGGAATCTTCCATTCAAATATGGGCAATACAAGGAAGGTACTAGATCTTCAGATTATCTTTGTTATTTTTGAAAATTGACTTCCCGAGACTGTTCTTCATTACATATTTCACTCCTGTTGATTAGACATCTATGGAGATTCTCTAATCATCAACTGAAGTACAGCTTGTAGTGCACTGCAATAACAAGTAATTACAAGTATACTGTGAAAGCATAATTTATCCATCCGTATTCGCATTATTATTTCTAACTATTACAGAAACAATGTTGGAACAAAATGTTAGATGAAACGATGCGTCTTCTTTTTTTTGCTTTTGCGCACAAACAGCCACATTCCAAATTTGATTGATGCAGCTGTGGAAATTTTTTTTTAAAAAAAGGATTGGGGAAGGGGTAGGAGCTAGCAGGAAGCTAAAATAGAAAAAAATCAAAATAGGTATAAGTGGGTGTAAGTCCCATTGACTTTGATGGGGCTGACTTCTGAGTAGACATGCATTGAATTACACTGTAACATCCCAATCCTACATAAATCCCTCCTGCCAATGTAGCTGTACCACTGGAGTGTGTGCTACATCCTACAAGCAGGGGCAGCCCAGGGGTTTCCTCTGGGTAAGCTCTCACTGCTCGGCTGTGTCTACTGGGACTGGTAGCCGCAATGTAGCTGGCAGTCTGGGGATAGGATATCGATGGCACCACTGCCACTTATATGTTCCCTCCCCAGCCTTGATCCGTCCTCCTTCCCACCCCGGTTCCTGCCCTTTTATTCGTCCACCCATGCCCACTTCTCTCTATCCACCTCATTGACTTACCATTGCTGAGGGTTGTGGATGGACTGCTGGTGTGAGGCCACAGCTTCCCACTGATTGCGGCAGTGGCCCAGCTGTGCAAAATGGTACACTGCTTTTTGTGACAGCCATAAAGTGTCATAGGATGGGAGCCTTAGTCTGTCATATTTAAGAGAACCAAAGGAGAAAAAAAAGAACATTTTTTACAAACTAGTGGGAATTAACCATAAGGAAAGACTTCGGCTGCAATCAAAAGCTATTAGACATTTAGGAGATTCTTGTCTATTTCTCAATCTCTTAAATACAGTAAAATTGGCTTAGGCCAATGTATAGATGAACAATAGTTTTTTCTCCGCAAGTATTAGGCATCATTCATACATTTAAATTCACACTTAATCCTAGCACTGATTGAGCCCTTGATCTCCTAAAAACTACCTTCTGCCATATTAAGATCATCTGTTAAAATCTTCAGGAGAGGTTCTGTTCCATGTGTTATCAATGAGCAAAGCTTGATTGGCACATGCAGAACTTTCTCCACGGTAACCTCCCAGTTATGAAACTCCCTGCCCCGGGAGGTCAAGAAATTTTTTTGTCTATCCTTTTAACGAGATACTTAAGATTTACCTGTTTCACTGATTGGCTCGTGAAGTGCTGTTGAAGCATTTCAATCTTTCATCTGTTTAATCCTTACTTTAAATCTGATTTAACTGCAAACTTTTTTTTACTTTGTTAGCTGCCTTGGGGCAATCTGGAAAACTGGGCTATGAATGAATAAAATGTGCTCAAAGGTGCCCCACCACCATGTGTAGGATATAATACGTTACCCACAACTTCAGGTACATCTGTGTACATGAGGAGTCTCCAAAGTCCAGCCCACAGCACAACCAGAAAATCCCCTCAGGAGTAGTATACCAGTGGCGAAACCTTGATATTCCATGCTGCAGCCTTGTGTCTTCACTCCCAGTCTCTGTAGAAACATGTTCTAAATAGCCACTTCTGCTGCCAATTGCCCCAGAAGGTTCTGCACCCCAATTTCACAGCAGAAGCTACTTCCTGGCACACGTTTCTGTATAAATTGGAAGCAAAGGTATGAGGCTGCGATGCGGAACAGTAAGGCTTTGCCACTGCCATGGGGGTTTTCTAGTTGCACCAGATTTGTTTGGAGGCCCCTGGTATACATGATTTGTTCGCACATATACACATACAAATAAAAGTGCATGTAAAAGCAGCTACATTCAAGGCTTGTTCCTGTGCTCCTTTTGCACTCTGACATACAACTCCATTGAAGCGTGAGCCACTCTCTTTGATTGTCTTCTGGGATGTGAGCATCCTCGTTTAGATTCTAAGGCGTTGACACTGTCTTAAACTAATATTCCTATGCTGGAACATAGTATTTTAACCTGGCATTAAATTGGATAGAAGTTCAATATTAATGAAACAGTTTCAACTTCACTGAAATACACTTCATTGGTACTGCTAAGAACCTTTTTAAAAGCGTATGAAACAAGATTTCATGTTTCATTTTAGGTAGATAAGTGCTTAATGTGAACAGTTAAATTATAGTTGTCTCCAATAAAAGAAAAGATCTCTGTTTTAGAAGCTAAGGCTTTCCCATAAAATCCAGTTGCTGAAACTTCAGGTCTGCCTTCTCATCCTCTTGGCAAAAGGAAGACATGTGTTCACTGCAGTATGCCCAGCATCTTTCACTTGTGCATTATCCAGGTAGATTTTTTTTTATTGTGTAAAGCACATACATCAAGGAAAATGCTATATATTGGCTCTCTTTTCCCACTACAGCTCATTCCTCTAGATGACTTGCCACGTCCCAGGCAGAGCTGGGAAAAGTTCCAAAGCAGGAAATCTGAGAGGCAGCAGATTGGACATTATTGACCTTCAAGAATATTTATAGATTTCAGTTATCAGAGGCTCTTGTGACAAGCACACTGTTCTTGCTCAAATAAATGTGCTGTGTTGAGTGGAGGGAACTTTTTCAAAGTTTCCACATGACTTTAGAGACAACTTTGTTTATTTTAAAAATTGGTGGTAAAATCTTTGCAGTGCTACATCGTACACGCATATATAGTTACACCTGTCCCTTTTTTACCAACAAAAATATAGATTGCACATGGTTCTTAGTGGTATCCTGTCCAATCTATGCATGACTTACTCAAAAGTAAGCCCCATTATTGTCAATAGGGCTTACTCCCAGGTAGGTGTGGATAGTATTGCAGCAATAACATGTTCTAATCTCTCAAGCCTTCAATTTGCTCCAATTTGTTCCTTTTTTAAGTGATAAAAAAATTATCTCATTTTCAGTAACCAGATTTAAAAACAATATACTCGAGGGACAGCAGGATTTACAGAGGTGGCCTACAAAAATCCTTCTCATTTAAATTATTTTCCCAAGATAGCACCATAGTCAACAAAATGGACATGAATATATACTTCTTATTTAATGTAATGTTTTACCTGTCTCTTCAGGTATAAACTTCCCACATAGGCTTACAAAATTTATTAAAACCCAACAAAGAATAATAGAGCATGAATTAAAATAAAATAAACTAGGCAGCATAAAAGCAATAAGCAAGTCAAACAAAAGGCTCCAGAAAGCCCCGGCACCAAAATGAATACAGACTTGGCACTAAGTATATCTTGCTAGCAGTGCTGGATCCAGGGTCTGGGGGGACATCAGGCCAAGCTGAATTCTGGGCTCATGCCATACTCATGTTTGCCTGTGTGCGTGCGCACATGCACTCTCCTTCTCCCATCAGACCACTCTTGGAAGATGCAAAGAGAGAGGCACCTTCTGCTGAGATCGCAGTCTTGGAGGAGAAGGAGAATTCTCCACTGGTGCTCCAGCATTGCTGAGATGCACTCTCCAAGATTACTCATCTTCCTTTTCCAGACTGGGAGAGGTTAGAAGAAGGGGTTAGAAGAGGTTAGAAGAGGTTAGAAGAAACCATCAGAGAACAGCCCTTGATCAGCACTATGATGGTGCTAAAAGAGGGGTGCCCATGCAACCCCTCTGCTGCCCTCAGAGGCTCACAATCCACTGAAAACAAGATAATTGCATAAATTAAAAAGTCAAAGCCGTAAAACAAAACTAATCTATAAAGCATTGTAAAGGGACTGAACAGACTATAAAGGGACTGTAAGGGCCATGCAAAGAACTTGATTTGGACCCATAAAAAGTTTGGGACCCATTGACATTGTTTCAGTTTCTAGGAAATGTGCTCTGAATGTTCGGTCCCAGTTTGTGTTTGAGGTTGGGCCACTGCATTTTGTACTAGCTTCAGTTAACAAACCATTCTGAAGAGTTAAGTAGACCCTGTTGCATTTTAGAAATCTACCATTCTCACAGTTATGCATTTGTAACAAGAAGTCAGAATAAATTGTACAACTATTACAACGTAAAAGTGATTGTGATTTCTCTAGATTCCTAATAGCATTCTATGAAGGGAAGTATAATTCATATTGTTAGCAAACAAATATTTTAAGAGCACAGTTCTAACCTGGAGACCCAGTTAGGCCAGCAAAGTTTGGAAGGCACAAACGCCACCGCAAAGCACATTTGGACCACTCTCGGAGTCAGGGAGGATGGCCCATGTCGGTGTGCTGGCCTCTCTGACTCCAAGAGCATTCCAAGCATACTTTACGATGTCCCTTGTGCTGCCCAAACTGTGCCGACCTAACTCCTGGTTAGGATTGTGCTCTAAAGATACTATTAACCCTGCTTTAGAGTTACTATAACCCTATAACCTTATACTATATAACCCTAAGATAAGGGTTATCTTGCAACAGTTTTATTTCCTAATCATTTGACGTGACTTGAGGAAGGTTCAACTTTCTAAGGCTATTTGTGGCTGTGATTTCCTGCCCTTGTTGATGAATGTAACCTTTTTATAGCCACTCGTATAAACTATAAAGTGAAGAGTGCAACCCTCTTCACTATAGGGGTTGGGGAATGTCCAGGTTCTTTGTTATAGCTATTGGTGAATTTCACTTGGGCAAAACATGAGAATTATGCTTCTGGTAATCATGTTGTGCATTTAACACCTCAGGGCACAACCAGTGGTGTCATTCAAATGATTTAGGAACAGGAACTCACTTTTGATTGGCACTTGTCGGGAACCCGGAACCAGCCACAGAGCCCGTTAGGATCCGGAACGCCCGTTCTGGTCCATTCCCCCTGAATGACATCACTGGGCACAACTTGACAACATAGTAGGAGATCCATGATTTACATCTTCCATATTTTTAAACAGTACACATGACTGCAGAGGCGCACAAATTGGACTGAAGCCGTGGTGCTGGTGAAAAGTCTCCTGAGGTGTTTTTGTGCTTAGGATCACCTTTCCTTGAGCTGCCATTTGTCCTCTAAGGAGAAATTCAGGGCGCAATCCTAACCTGATGTTGTGCCGGCACAGCTCTCTTGCACCAGACCAGCGCTGTGGTCTGTACAGTCACAAACGCGCTGTAAGGCAAGTCTGTGCCGTGGAATCGGTTGCTGGGCTGGCGCAAGCAGCAGCACTGGCACACAGGTGCCACCACACCTGTCAGCTGCACCGGTCAGGCACCTGCATACCTCTGCCGATGCAGGGCCAAGGGCGTGCCAGAGGCATAATGGGGCTGCGCCTTGGGCAGAAATGGGGTGGAGACAGGACACCGCCGTTCAGCCATATCCAACCCCCCGTCCCTGGGCTGGGTGGCCACAATTTGGGCTGCTCCTGGCCACATGGACTTGCACAGGTTCTTTGCTGTGTTGCTGGCACAGGTTCGAGCAGCCCCATTTGGCTGGCTGGGGCTTACCGCTTCTGCGTCCTAACATGCTTAGGATGTAGCACAGCTGTGTTAGCCTGGCTATTCCAGCGCAGGTTAGAATTGGGCTGCCTGTAATATATGGGTGCTGGTATATTTCTCCTCTTGGGACAAATAGCAGTTGGAAGAGGGAGAGGAAATCTGGATTCAAAAAATGGCATGGAGGAAAGAGTTACTGGCCCTTTCCCCATCAGCATGGTTCCAATCTAATTTGATACACCCACTCAATCTTCTCCAATCAAGGATCTCCCATTGTCTCATCTAATTGTCATCGGTTTTATCTCAGATGAAGGTTAGAAACTGCAGGTTAGAAACCAGAGCTTATCATTGATCACCAAACTTATTTTTTTAAGGGAAAGGAAGGCACATTCAAGAGAATTTCCATCTCTTGGTTAGAATGGGTACAGGCATCCCCCAGTATCCGCTGGGGTTCTGTTCTGGACCCCTCAGTGGATCCCTGAAACCGAAGATACTGGGGATGGCTTTTTAAAGATAGGGGAACATCCCTGGTTTTTCTACAACAAGGTAAAAAAAGATAATTGTTTAATGTCCCTGTATCTTTTTAATAGGTGTCCCAGTATCCATGGTATCAGTGGATAACTGAAACTGTGGATACCAAATCAGTGATATAGGCATGCCTGTACTTTGAATGTGATTCTATCACATTCTAGTTAGAACTTCCCCATTCTACTTCTTCTCAAGTACTTAAAAGTACAGTTAGGGATGCTATTATCTATTAGTTAAACATAACTAATTATATGAGAAAGTGATTGCATCATTTAATATTTTCTCAGATGAAGTCAGTTGCCTGAATAGGAAACTCGAATAAACCCTGGGCAGAAAGAATCCTATTTGAAGTTTATAGACCATCTTAGCTAACATTTATAGGCATATCCTTTGTTCTTTTACTGTTTGGAAAGAAATGGTTGAACTCTCAGATAGCATCTTTGAAATATTGAACAACCAAAGGAAAAACAATATGGGCATTGACAAATAATTTTTTTACCATTGTTGTACTTATGCAGCAATACTGATTGTACAAGCACAGAAGGGAGAAAATCAAAAGGAAGTTTGATGTGCTTTTAAACTGAAATCACTATTGGAGGTGGTAATTGCATTTTTAGGATTGATGGGGAAAGAAATGTGGGTTTTGGGGGGGGGGGTTACAGCAAAATGCCATAATAAAATCTCATTCTAACCTATTTTTAATTTTATTTTAACATCTGTGAGGAAATTGTGCACAGAATGGAAGATAGTCTGAACTTGCGTGTATGTATTAGAGATAAACTAAGTCTATAGTGCACTGAATCTGGGGCCTTGTTTTTTCTTTCAGTGTAACTATAGCTACTTTGCTTGATACTTGATGTTTAAATATAATTGATGCTTAATACATTTCCAAACTTTTAACCCTTGATATACATAGCCTAATCAGTCTTGCCAGTTTCGTAATCTACCAAAAATTGGGTTGTGACCAAATTTGGTAGGCCATGGACCCAGGGTTTGGGAACCACTGCATTGGAAGGTTCTTAAATGTGTGTGAGAACAGCCCTACTGGATCAGGCCAAGAGTCAAGCCACTTCAAATTCCTATTTCATTCAATGGCCAGTCAAGCACTTCCCTTGCTCAAACCACCACCCCACCCGTTTCTACCAAGGACAATCTGCTCCTGAGGATTATATTAGGAAACTTTTATAATAACAGAATGGCATACAGCACCAGTGACTGCTAAAGGAAGGCAGATCATAGAAAATGGGAGAGAAAAGCAATGGCACAAGTGGAAGTGGCTTTTGCTCGCATTTGTCTGCCTTTGGATTTAAACCATGTCAGATATACAGTAGTCAGTTTTACATCAATAATCAGCTAAATTTTTAGTCTCAATTACATTTTGCGATTTTTGAATTCTAAGTTAGCTTCTTCCTGTATGGAAACTAAAATTTGAGTTCAGTGAAGGTTTGTAAACAAACCAGGACTTATAACTGAATTCCCTAGATATTTATGTGGTTTTTAGGAAATAAACTATTGTCTTTGCACACACATCCCCCCCCCAATGCATAAGACGAGCAGGCTTGGGGTTAAAATATGTTACAATTTCCTTGTAACACATATACAAAGACTTGGAGTGACCTATCTCTACAGCCTTTGGTGTGGGTTCCCTTCTTTGGAGGAGACAGCAGCCACAGTTTATTCCTTCTCTGATCGTTCCTATCCTGGCTGTAAGTAAGTAAACAACTATCTATGATGATCACAGCTGATCGACACCAACCGCATGAGGAGATGGGGAACAATCTGGATTGCACCACCTGCCCCAAGACAAGAAGAATTTGAACTTGACTTTACTGTCCATGGGCAAGGGGCTCCCAGCCACTATCCACAAGCTGAGAAGTGTTTGGGGATCCATTCTTGCCTCCCATTGCCCACTCCACTTCACTAGGAAATCTATACACACACACACACACACACACACACACACACACACCAATCCCTGCCCATAATCCCTACCTGCACCATACCTTCCACATGGTGGGGGGCAGGTTTGGAGCTGGACTCCCCTAATCCCTCAGAACTCCAAAAGGGCCCTCACTCCCTGCTGCAAGTCAGTTAAAAATAAATCCACTTCTTGGACTGATGGCCCCCATCACTCAGCAGGCAATTCAAATAAACCAGGCCTCATGAGCCACAACCACATCTCTCATCTGTATCCCATAAGGGAATTTTGACATCCAGAGGTCTATCACCTGAAGGTTAGGGAACATTTGTTTCCTTGCCCCAAGTAAACCCATGCCAACCTGCTGGGTCTAATTGGACATGTACCAGCTATATCTCTGGCACATCCATGTGGACCCAAGGTCTTGAGGCTGGGAAGAGTGTTGGGATATCAGCATGTTTTCCTTTCCTGGCCCTTGATCTACCCTCCTCCCTGTTCCTTCCCTTTGACACTTCCTTCCCATCCTCTGAGCTGACCAAATGGTGTCAAGGGAGCCCTGATCTGCTGATATGAGGACCTAGTCACTTGCCACTTGTGGGGCGGCAGCAATCAACCTGCACCAGATGGAATACATTGTGTTTTGTTACTGCCATAAAAAGGCCTATGCCATCAAAATGAATATTTTGTAAATCCCAAATTGAATTGGGCCATTGAAGGCAATTGAAGGCAATTCAGTACTAGTGCTATGCCAGACTCACTGTTCCCAGGACACATTTAAAGTGGGGGGGGGGGGAAAAGAATGAAGTATAGATAGAGACCTCTGATATTTTATTTACCGTTTTTAATTACAATTGTTTACCAAGGCAGGTTTCCATTCTTACCATTTGGAACTAGACTGTGAGTTTATCAAACCATCATATCACCATGAGCTTAAAAAGCTTGATGAGATATTTTGTGTGTGAAAGTGCACTAAATACATAAATCTCTCACATACTATATTTTTTTTTGCAATGTATAAGCAATGTATTTTCCATAATATATATTATTGGTGTCTGGATTTTATTGTTTTAAGAGAAAAAAATTTGTCTTGCTAGAATGTAACTGCTTGACTGATGTTCAGATGTATTTTAACAGATGTGGGAAGAAGCCATTGCCTTGGGCAAAGAACTTGCAGAGCAGTACGAAAGTGAAACGTTTGATTATGAACAGCTCAGTGAACTGCTGGTAGGTTTTCTTTCATTTCAGTGTAAGTGAGTATAAACAAATTGTTTTCTAGAATTTTAATTTTTAATAAAGCTTTACTACTTCAATAATTATAAAAATGTATGGAGCTATTGGAAAAATTGTTGGCTTCTGAGTGATTAATTCAATGGATTTCTCAATCAATTAAGGCAAAAGTTTCTGAGAAAAGTAATCATTATGATTTTATTTAACCTCAAGCAGACTGTAGTTCAAAATAGCACATAGAGGGCATTGATTTCAGAAAGTAACTATTTCCCAGCGCTACGAACAGTGCAGTTAGTAACTATACAAAACTTCCAAGTTCATACTTGTTTTGTTTTATTCATTTTCTCAAACAATTGCTTGTTTGAGAAGATTCATCTATCTTCCATAGGTGAGTTGTTCCATAGGTGAGTTCTCTCAAATGTATTCTCCCCCCTCTCCCAGCTTGGCATATCAAATCATATTTCTGATGGCACAGAAGTAGATTCCACTGTGTTCAGTGGGGTTTGCTCTCAGGTAAGCATTCATGTCCTGTCCTACGCTAAGCAAGAGTTAGTTAATTAAGAGTTAGTTAATTGTTAGTTAATTACAACCAGAAATTCTGAAGGCGCAATCCTAACCTGGAATTAGGCCGTCACAGTTAGGCCAGCAAAGTTTGGCCTGGCACAAGGGAAAACAAAAAGCGCATTTGGACCACTCGGAGTCAGGGAGGATGGCACACGTCTGTGTGCTGGCCTCTCTGGCTCCGAGAATGGTCCAAACATACTTTACAGTGTCCCTTGTGCCAGCTAAACTTTGCTGGCCTAACTGTACCGGGGCAACTCCAGGTTAGAATTGAACCCTGAATTAGTGAAAAAAGACTGGGGTCTTGTTTATTTCCAGCCATCTTTTAATGGTGGTGTCTAGGCAGTATCCAAATATTGTTTCTACTTGGGCCTCCCAGGTTTCGTCAGATTTCTTCAGATATCCTTTTCCCAGCCATAGCACTCAATTGTGGCAAAACAGGCTATGCTGTGTGCTGTGGCGGGGGGGGGGGGAAAGGAGGCACTGATTGGGCAAACTTGGGGCAGAAGTAAAAGAAAGTATTTGTTTACCCTTCTGTAAGTTTTTCAGATGGGATGTGGTGGTGCAGTGGGTTAAACCACTGCTGCTGGGCTTTCTGACAAGAAGGTTTGGAGTTTAAGACTGCGTGATGGAGTGAGCTCCC
>JAJKFI010000002.1:7710398-7741272 GCA_029204185.1 Lerista edwardsae | reverse complement strand
TTGACCAAAGCTGCTATCCACTTCCATCTGCAACAGACAAATGAAGCTTTACCATAGTTTAGTGTGACTTCAAACTATGGTTTACAATCAGGAAGCAAACCAGAATCAGAAACCATGATCTGAAGTGGAACTACTTAGTTAAAAGGACTTGGTTAACTTCAGTTAACTGTGGGTTCATGTATTATTCATTTTAAAATATGTAATCTATAGATATCACACATTCACTCACTCACACACACCCTCTCCCTCTCCTTCCCTCCCTCCCTCCCCTCCCTCTCTCTCTCTCTCTCTCTCTCTCACACACACACACACACACACACACAGAGAGAGAGAGAGAGAGAGAGAGAGAGAGACTGCAGCTGTTTCATTACATGTCTTTTTCTTCACAGAAAAAACAAGCACAGTTCTTTGAAAATATCGTAAAAGTAATCAGACCCAAACCAGATTACTTTGCTGTTGGTTACTATGGACAAGGATTTCCAACATTTCTACGGGTAGGTTATTTTCAGCTTTTGATGAAAGCTCGCTATCAAATAATTATGTTTGCAAATGTCACTCTTCATTCTAAAAAGGATTTTTACAACAATAAATTAATGAAATATTCAGTGCATTTTAGAATCATATACTTTACAGACATACGGAATAGAATTTTACTATCGTTTTATTTAGAAAAAACTTTGTTTTTAAATCATATAATGTGCAAAGGATTATAGAACCATTGTGTAATAAATTCAGGTTACTGATTTTGCAAATATAGTAATTTAACAAGGAAAAATGTAGTTACAATGAAGGTTGTTCATATAAATTGAAGCCATTGGATTTGAGTTGTGAGACATAGCAACAATATATGAGATATGACCAGTAAGTGGCTAAGATTTTATTCTCATTTGTCCCCTAATTGAATGCATCAATCTATCAAATATACACCCAGATTATCATCTTGCTCAGTGTTTGTTACTCTCTGCATGAACTGCTGCTGCTATTCCAAAACCAGTCTTATGAAGTGACAACAAACAATTGGATCCTCTTGAGTGTTAGATTATCACAGAAGATCTATACTCTGTGAAATAAAGGGTGCAATACTATTGAACAGCTTTTCTTGGGATCCACTAGAGGTGCAGAAGGTAGTGATGGTCCCTCATCAAGGTTGTTTGAGCTGCAGATTTTTATTACTATGCCCAGTAGTGGGTTTCAGGGGGTTCGCCCAGTGGGCAACCGGTTCTAGAGAACCGGTTGTTACATGGCCGGGCCCCGCCCACTCGCTTACCTCGGCTGGCTTCGGGTTGTTGTTTTTTTGCTCCGGCTATGATGTCATAGAACCGGTTGTTAATTCATTTGAATTGCGCCACTGGTTATGCCCCATTCATGCTAAACTCCAGGGGAACAGAAATTGCTCTTACTTCTGACTACTGCACCAGAGCAAGGAGTTTAAATTCTGGGTAAAATCCTTGGAAAAAAATCAAAGCTTGGAGAACATTTCAACATAATACAGTACCATCTGTCTTAGATCTTATCTCTTCCCTGTTGGTATCACAAAAAAGTGTTGAGGTCCATGACTTATTGCACATTTTGTCACATGCATGCTAATTTAAAGTACAGTGCATTGCACCCTCTGTGGCAGATTAGTGTGTTATGATTTCGAGTTGCTAAACAGAACTCAGTGGAGAATAATTAGGAATCATAAGAGAGGTGACAAATTATCCTGATTTTTAAAAATATAAAATAGCCTTGAGTTAGCATGTTGTAGCTTCTGGGCCAGTTAAACTGCTTCGGACATTTGCTTTGGCATGGGAAAGGCAGGATATACATTTTTCAAATAAATTAATTAATAAATTGGAGTGTACCACACACAATCTTCTGATTTAAGCTCTGTATGCTTGTATCGTCAAAAGCATATTGTTATTCTAATTAATAGACCATATTTGTGTTCTACTTTTTGATGCAAAAGGTCACAATGTTGTATGTTTTTCCCTCTAGATATTCTTTTCTAAAATGTATGAAATAGTTGAAGAAACCGGCAGATATGGTTAGACAAAACAGATGCTTGCTTAGTTTTGTGGAATCTATGGTTGACATAAATTTCATTATATACTTGTTTTGTAGAACAAAGTTTTTATTTACCGAGGAAAAGAATATGAGCGTCGTGAAGATTTTGAAGCAAGGTTATTAACCCAGTTTCCAAACGCTGAAAAAATGAAGACAACATCTCCTCCAGGCGAAGACATTAAAAACTCTCCTGGGCAATGTATCCTCCAAAAGTGCACTTTTGGTGTAATCAATACTCTTCTAAGGATCTGCAGAATCCGCGAGGCCCTTCCTGTGTCTTTTTTTATATACCAGTGCTGAATATATGTTTGCTTTGGATGAAGTTCTCCTAATGCATATTTTTAACTTTGCATCAGTTAATTTCTTAACCTTAAAATTCAGATATTCAGTGCTTTACTGTAAAGCCAAAGCTTGACTTACCTCCAAAATTTCACAAGCCAGTATCGGAGCAAATTCTAAGGTACAACTGTTTTAAATGTACAATTTTTCTTTCAGCTTGCTTCTGAGCCAGCAAAAGTCTCTTGTGCTTCCTCCAAAGTGGAAGTGGAAAGTGGAAATGCCGCCTTGGGTGCCTTCGGGCAGAAAGGCAGGGTATAAATAAATAAATAAAAGTGTCGTGAATGAGCCATAAAGCATGTTCATTATATACTTGTTATATATAGTCAATATATAGGGAGCCGGTTAGGCCAGTGCATGAATATGCGTTAGCTTGCTGATGCTGGACCTTGCCTTGGAGACAATGAGTTTCTACCAGCCCAGGCAGGCCGATATGGGGTGGGAAAATGAGTGGTGGGAAAGTGGACCAGGAGGCAGACTGGGCCCAGGAGGGTGTTGGGCCTGGCCACAGAGCTGGGCAGGCTGAATCCCAACCCCTCTCCACAGTGTTATTACATGGGCCACTTGGATTTGCACCTGCAAAATCACGGGCACAGAGCTGAGAAGCCCCATAGAGATGGCTGGTGCACAACACAGGGTAAGGGGACAAAAATCCCCTTCCTCCAAGTTGCACTCTAGCCTGCACCTACCTTTGCTGGATATGGTGCAAGCAACACCAGGATTGTGCCCTTAATGATTTTGAAAGGCTGACCCTGGCTGCATATGTTATTGAGTGCCACTGTGGGTGATCACAGCACAAGAAAGGATCTAGGCAATGACTGGTCAACAGAAATACTTAGGCCCTGTTTGGTCATCACTTTTTCAACGTAGGCACTGCATAGAAAACAGATCTATCTATGGCTATTGATAGACATGAAGGCTGTATGCTACCTTTAGCTTAAGAGGCACTATGCCTCTGAATACCAGTTGCAGGGGGAGCAACAGCAGGAAAAGATTACGTTCTCCTCCCGTACATGTGCATTGCTCAAAGCAGCAACATACCTGGAATGAGTGCCGCCCCTGGACGCACCTTCCAGGGCCCCCCTCTTACCCCTCCAAATACATTTAGAGGGTTTCTGATGGCCAGGAAGACTGCATGTGGCCTTCCGAACCCTAGAAAGGCCTTCTAAGGCTTCCAGAAGGCTGAAAACAAACATTCCCTTGCCTTGAGACAAACATGATTGCCTCCCCCCATTCTAGGATGCAGCATACACTCCATTGGCGCAGCTGCATCAGCACAGGTAAGGTGGATAGGATTGGACCCTAAAATAATCATGAGATGCTAGAAAAGACTAAAATAAATATGGGGCAGATAAAGTAGGACAGCAGTTCCCAATCTTTACTATGCCACAACCTACTCTATTCAGCATGATGCTCCTGCTGGTGACAGGTGAGGTCCCAAAGGCCTTTCCTGGGTTGTGCTGGGCAGACAACACACTCTACAGGCCTATGCAGACTTCAGAATTAAATGGCATGTTGAAGCTTCTGAAAAATACTTCTGGTTTTCGGAAGCAAACCAGAGGTTGCTTTCCAAAAACGGTAGTTTTTGGAGGCTTCTGTGAGCCATTCTGAGGCCCACAGTGTCCTGTAGAGTGGGTCGCTGTCCTGGTACAACCTATAAGAGGCCTCCAGAGCCTCCCCACATCACCAAAATGGCTCTGTTTTGGAGCCAATAGAGGTGAGCCACACAGAAGTGGAGGTGGGTCACACCATGGGTGGGAGGGCCCAGGGTGTGACCTACCTGGAATGGGCTCACACGACCCACACTTTGGGAAATCCTGGACTAGTAAATGGTTTTTTGCACTTAAAATTTTTCCAGAATGCTTTGCAAGGCTATTTTAAGCCTATACCATTTGTCTCTTCATCTCTTTAATCAAAGCTACACTAATAACCCGTTAGTCAACTAGGACTTGTGCCTCCAGAGAGGTCAGTTTAAATCACTCTGCAACTGTCACTATGCAGAGAGCCATTCTTGTGCAGTGACTGCTGATTTAAAGCCACGTAGTAGCTGTATTGTGTGCCCCAGACTTCAGTGCAGAGTTTGTTACTTTATACATAACAAAATATGTATGCAATTGCATATCTCCCTTCTTTTCAGTTTCTACAGGGTGAATGAAGTTCAGCGTTTTGAGTATTCACGACCTGTTAGAAAAGGAGAGAAAAGGACTGACAACGAATTTGCGGTAATTTTTGCATGTTGTACAGGATTTCATAATAGTTATTCTGGTGGTTCTCAGCAATGCTGAAATAAATTTATGCATGTTATTGTGAGTGTCAACATTTGGTTCATTGTACTGGGGTATGTAGCTGTTAAATATGTGGTCATTTAGTATGAGAAACACACAGCTTGTCAGCCCAGAAAATCTATTTTTTTAAATGGAAGATTTAACTGCATTAACGTAAGGATTTTAGTCATGCAAATTTAACTCCTTTCTTTGAGTCCGCAATACTGTAATGTTTTTCCAAAACCATAGAATTGATCTTGTGGTCAGTAAAAGTCATCCTTTATGTTTAACCCTTTATATAGCAAAGTCTGCTTAGCTTCCTATTTCATTTACTTCATTTATTTTAGCTTCCCTGAGCTTTCTTTTTCATTAATGTTAGCTGCAAGTGCTATGAAATGATCCCTAGGCCTTCAAATATTGTTTTTGCCAGATTTTAGTGTGTCTTCATGGAGCCCACCTCCAAGGTGCATTGACCTTAAGCCAAATTGTATGGATCCACTGCATGGGACTTCATCATTTTGTCCATGCCTGCTCTACATACACAACAGAATGAGGAGGTAGAATGCTGAGGTGTAGGATGGACTTTGGACTCAGCAAATTCGTTGTCAGGATCTCAGTTGTGATCATGAGCCATTCCATGCAAACAAAATAACACACACACCCCTGCAAGTACAAAACTGGCAAAGTAAGGAAAGAGCTAAGCCCGAATCTTTCTCCCTGAGTTCGATTTAGGCAGGGTTCTGAAATGGGGAATGTATCTCCCATCTGTCATCATTCTATCACCTCAGCATTCTGCCACCTCATTTAATTCTGCTGCAAATGTAGATCCAGCCTTAGTCCAACAACAAAAGCAGGAGACACGAAACAAATGGAATTCCCAAGTTATCAAAACAGAGAAGTTAGGACAGGAACCGTTGAAAGCTTTTGAATGAGGAAACCATTTGAACGAGTTGTCCTCATTGTCCAATTACATATGTACTGCTTGCGTGAAGCCTCACACTCCTAGAATTGGCTTGGTTGAACATACACTTTATGGTTTGTTTGCTGCAACAACTGACTACGTGTATGTTTCGTGTGGGCCACAGTCCAAAGAAGGGAACTGCAGTGGATCTGAATTTCCATTTTCTTCTAAACAGCAGGCACGTGCTGTTGGGTTGAAGTGCTTGAAGACTATAGTAGGTGCACATTCAGTTTGCCACATAGACTACATGGGGCAGGGGTGGGTATAGGACAGTATAAGTGCCTGCATGCAAGCTCCTGTACATACCTAAAAGGGATTGTTGCAAGGAATAATATTGAATACTAATGTTGTTCTTGGAAGGCTAGATTTAAAGTATTCCTCTAGTGCATACAGGGGATCTGTTAGATTTCTTTTGGTGCACTTTTAAAAAACATTTTAGTGTCTGTACTGTTGATATGCTTTTTTTTTTTAATAATGGAGATATAAATTATGGATTAGACTAAAGGCTATCAATCTGCTAACATTCTACTTCAAAACTTTTCTCTTGAATTTGCAGAATATGTGGATTGAGAGAACCATTTATGTGACAGGATATAAATTACCTGGGATTTTAAGATGGTTTGAAGTCAAATCGGTTTTTATGGTAAGATCAATTCAGAAGATGTTTACTGAGGCCGCTTAATCACATGGCTACTATTTTTTAAAAAAAAAATCTGAACATGTACAGTTTGCTGATGCTTGCACTCTGTAAATGCTAATGTTGTTGGCGCTCTGGTTCAAGTTACTTTCCTCTCTTACAGGAATCTCTGCTGTGATATGTCTGGGTTCACTTGTTCATTGTAACGCCATTAGTTAATTTCATAGTAACTTTTTATAGCCAGTCCTGTCAGGGGATCAATTAAATGATCTTCAGATCCATTTATATTGTTTTTAAATTTGTTTTTAATTGTGTTCTTAATTTTTGATTGTATTGTTTAATTCTGTTTTAATTGTTTTTAATTGTGAATTGTTATATTGTTTTTATATCTATATTGTAATGCCGCCTTGGGTGCCTTCGGGCACAATAAGGCGGGGTACAAATTTAATAATAAATAAAATAAATAAATAAATTTCATTATTTTTTAATTGTATAATATGTGGTTCATGCACAGCCTTTTACACTACAAATTCAGTCCTAAGTAAAATAATTTAGGACTCTTGCGTATTAAAAACCCAGAAAACCAGTGTTTTGTAGGCACTGTTAAAAACTTAGTAACAGCCTTTAAGATGAACAGCAATAAATTAGTAATTCTCAGTATTTCTCAAATGGTTTCGCGAACTGTGGGTTGGGACGTACTAGTTGGGTCAGTGATCAATTTCAGGTGGGTCACCTAACATGTAGGGGAGCCATCATTGAAAATATGGGAAGATTGGATGCTGGAAAGGGCTCTGTTGTTATTTAAGTTGTGTCAAGGTTGTAAATAGGCTTTTTTCTTTCTAATTCACTTTGCTATTGGAAAATGCTAAGGAATCACCCAATGCTGCATTCTCAGGAAAGCAGGAGGCTCTGGTATCACAATGACGGTACTTTACTTCTGGTGGGTCCAGAACAGATTGTCATTATAAAAAGTGGGTCCCAGTGCTCAAAAGTTTGAGAACCACTGAATTAGCCTGAATTTAATTAAAATTAAATTCAAGATTAATACAAATTTGACATTCTCCCTCTCCCTCTCTCCCTCTCTCTCCCTCCCTCCCTGCTTAAATGTTCTAATAGTGAGGACTGAATCCTACCCAACTTTCCAGCACTCACAAAGCTGTGCAAATGGGGCATGTGTTGTAACCTGCAATTGGGGGCAGTCACAAAGACCTCCTCAAGGTGAGGGAATGTTTGTTCCTTTACCTCAGAGCTGCATTGCACTTATCCCAGTACTGGAAAGTTGTTAGGATTGCGTCTTAAATTTCATAATAATCCAATGGTGAAAAGACATGCATAGGATTATTCTGAGGTTAGTGATACTACTGACTAAGTGTGTATAGGATTATAGCTTTGTTGCATTGCTCTTCTCTACAGTATGTTTATATGAAAATGTACAAATGAAAAGTATTCTTTTAAAAATAGGATATGTCTGTTTTGTTTTGGAATCACATTTGTAATCTTTTTTAAAAAAACACCCAACTAGGCCAGTGGTTCCGAAACTGTGAACCATGACTCCCTGGGAGCCATGGAAACCAACCAAGAGAGCCGCAGAATCCTTGCGAAAAACCAGCCACTCTATACAATATATAGGATTGTAACTTTAATCAAGAACCATGGCCAGTTGTCCAGTAGGTCAAAGGAGCTGCCAGTCGAAAAAAGTTCGGGCTAGTTCGGAACTAGCCTATGAAGTTGTATTCAGATTGACACAAAAATTGAATGAACAAAGGCTGAAATTGCTTGAATGGTACAAAATATAACTGAATGTGATGCCCACCAATATTTAATCACTGACTAAAACATGGCAATAAATACTGCATTTGTAAGATCCTCATATTAATACTCCTTAATGTTTGTATTACATTTTCTCCTGTCCTATTTTAATACAATCCCTTCGTCTTTCTAGTTAAAACCAAATACTCTTAGATTGTGCCTGCATGGGACAGTTCAATCCAACTCATGGATTGTACATAAAGTTTCTGAATAGTACTGGTTAAGGCTTTTGTAAACAAGGATTATAGTGGCTGCACAACTGAAAGAAATACAACATCTCTGCTCAGTGTCATAACACAGGAAAACAATAAGGGTAACTTTGACTTCCTATGCATTAATAAACAATCTTATGAAACAGAAAGCAAAGTTTAGTATCCCTGAATATCTGTAACCATACGTTTTTATTCCTGATAAAAATAAAATGAAACAAGTTTCATAGAAAAGAAAATGAAAAAAGTACGTTATAATGTGCAAATTGGTTTTTTCCAAATTGTAAATTTACGAAGAACATAAAGATTACGTATTTAAATAAATACTGCTTTGAAAGTTTGGACATATTCAGGTGGATTTGTGTTATCAAGAAATAGAGAGCCCCCGGGAAAAAATGATGATTTGTTAGTTATTGCATCAGTACAATTAAATAAGATATTAGACACCACAAGTCTGTATTGTTTACTAGGATTGCAACCTTGGACCTCTCTTGGTTAGTATTTCATCTGAGACATTGCTGAAGTGTTGTAGCCAGTTTCTCCATGGGTGGTACTACTGTAATCATCTGGTCCAAAGATGAGTGATGGCCCTCCCTATCAAGAAACCCTTGTTTCAGAAATGTGTTCTGTTAAGAAGGCAGTAAAAAACAGCTTAGTTTCAGTTGGCTGATGATGCTTGTTCTATTTATAATAACCATGTTAATGGATTAAGTGAAACCACTTAATGCAAAGAAATTACTTCTGACTATGTCAAATGTATCCCTTTAATCTTCTAATACTATGGTTCTAAAAGTCTGTGTTTTGAAAAATGGTAAAATATGGAGAACAGGTTGCTGAAATAGATGCATACATTTTTTTATTCACAGATTAGGGATTGAATACAATGACTTAGAAACCACATGGATGTATGCAGTTTTACTTCATGGATTCCACTAATCTGAAAAATGTCTTGTTTCTTAAGGTGTCTTTAAGTATATTAGGTAGGGCTGTACTATCTGTCCATAACTATACTTAATATACTATAGGGAAGTGCTGATAGAGTCAGGCTCCTTCCTGACTATATAGGCCAAGAATTTCAGCAAGTGCTGAAAGGCAAGAAGAGCTTTAGCCCAAGCCAGTTGGACCCAGCCACCAACAGAACATGCATTTCATTGGTGCCAACTGCTAAAGGAATTTAAATCCAATTCCCCATGTTACAGTGCAACTACAAAATAGGTGCAACTACAAAAATAGGGGAAGGATAGGATCGGGCTGTTAGTGAAGGAAACAACCTGGCAGAAGCATGCAGGATAGTATCAAGGTGAGATTACAGGGGAGAAAACCAATTCGAAGATAATTGCACAGTGTTTGTAAGAAGATGAGATCAGCCAAAGCCAGCAACAATGAACTGAGCTGGCATTCAAGAGAAGGTTTGGAGTTCAGCAGATGGTATAAGAAAAGGGCATTCATTAACTACTCTGATCCAATGTTGTTCAGTTGTAAAGGTGGTCACTAAACTCAAAGCCGCAGTCTCAAGATTGGTGCTATTTAGATATTCTGAAGGCACTGATTTCCTTCACACTAATCATGCTCCTATTAGTGATGGATAGAACCAATAATTCTATTAATGATAGGTAGGACTGGAAGCCAGAAGTCCCCGAGAGATACCCAGTGCCATTGATAGGTGTTCTTTTGATGGCACAATTGACCTCATTCCAAAAGTGATTGATTCTCTGTGTCTCCTGCCCTTGTGTTGCCATTGTATCATCTTAATGCATAAGTAGAAAGTATTTAATGCCATTTAGTGGACATTGTAGTAAACTTAGAAAAAGGTAAAGGGAGAAAATCATTTAGTAGATTATGCTTAGTGGGGAAAATCAATAGATTATCAGTAGATGGATAATGCTTACAAGCAGGGGAAAAGTAGGAAAAAACAATTTTGACCAGGATCGCTGTCCTGTGTGTTAGGTATGTGTAAGCTGAGGTCCACCAATACAAAATGAAAAAGCAATATCTTCCTAACTGAACACATTAATATCAGTGTATATGTTGTTAAAATTCCCTGTTGTCTTGTACTGAGATTGAGCAAACAAATCCAAATAATATAAGGCAACCAAAACTGTTAGCAGGCAAGTTCAAAACTGCCAATGTGGCAGTCAATGAGAGGGTTACCATGACCAGTAATCTAGGAATACACTCTTGGATATGATGGATATCATGTACATTCTACATTCAGTTCATATTAACAGTAATATATACCTAACTTCCAGGTAATGTGGGATAATGCCAAAATTTCGCACACTAATCATGACCACTGAATGTACATATTGTTTGCTGGAGAAAATGCATAGTGACCAGGCAATGTATGAAATTGCTATCAGGTTTTGCACATTCCCTAATGTAGTGAAATTCAAACTTTTTAGATCGGGACCAGCTTTTTAGAATGGCACTCGAGTCGGGACCCACCAGAAGTAATGTCATTAACCTGGGAGTGATGTTGTGGCAGGAAGTGACATACAACATCAAGCAGGAATTGCTATCATTTTACTATAATAAAATGACACACCCTAAATGTGGCATTCATGGACTGCAGCAATTGTACAACCATGAAATATCCCTGACAGAAAGCAAGATTAGGACAAAATACTATGTAAAAGCACTGAACTAAAAACAAAATCTAAAAAAATCACTTGAAAATTCAAACTGTTAACACTCATAAAAGAAATATAACAAGAGTAAGGTCTGCAGTTTCCAAGATGGCTGCTTCCAGCTTTCTGCAACCCACCTAACATCAGGTCGCGACCTACCAAGTGGGTCACGAACCACAGTTTGAATAACACTGCCCTAACGTAATTGGCAGTCTGACAATGATGTTTATGTTCTTCCTTTGTTAGCATTCTCCGAAAACGAATATTTTCTACTCAACCTATGTTGATCCATCCACAATGAATTACTATATAGTTGCCAGTTTCTTTATAGATTTACTAGCCTTTTGTTACCCGGCGTTGCCTGGGGGACAAAGTATCCCCAGCCTCTATTAGGAGAAGGAATGAATACAGGGACAGAATCAAGCAAAGGAGCGTAATGAAATTGTCACACTCACTGAATTAGCCCCCTGGAAATAGGTCCCTCTCAGATCCGACTGGGTGCTGGAACTCTCTGGATCATTTGCAACTCTTTGCCACGCAGGCAGTGCAAAGTACTTTCGGTTTCGCTTTGGGTTAGTCCCTGTGAATCACATAACCTGCAGAATCGTCTGTGACCACAGGGTGGCAGCAGACCTGTAGCCCAATGCAATCCCCTTGGTGCCTGATGATCTGGCCCCCCTCCCCAAAAAACGGGGGGTTGTAGGGGGGTCTGACCCCCGCAGTGTTCTTTGCCAGGCTGCAAGGTACGTGTGTGCCAAGTTTCGTGGCACTCGGTCAAGGCGTGGGGAAGCCTATTCGGTACATACAGACATACAGACATACAGACCCACGTCCATTTTTATATATATAGATGGTATTGTGATGCACCACATTACATCATTCATATGGTCTTCCTCCCTTCCTTGTTTCTTCTTAACACACTGTTGCGCACAATAGCAATAGTGGCATTCACTGTTAATGTGCTAGATTGAGGAGTTTTGTCCACTCTAAATTTCTCTAATCTTCCCTTAATGACCAAGTTTAAGGTTCAGAAATATCAAACCAAGACTGAGAGAACAGATATTCCAAGTGGTTAAGACCTCCCTGGTGGACAAATACAACAGACCTGTTTGTGATGTTATTTTGCATTCCAAAATAATACACAAAATGCACTTTAAAAAATGATAATTAAAGCAGGTTAGATGTAATCAGAGTGCAGGTGTAGGAGTGACAATTAGAAAGATTTGATTATAAGTGCCTTTCAGAAATGCGTTATGCTACTGATAGCTAGATAGAAGTGTTCTTAGGTAAAGTTTATGCAAATGACTGTAATCAAATACTGCTTGTATTTTTAACACATTCCAATTAACCCTTTATATTTTCTATCCTGCTATAGCATTTGTTCGGGGAATAAATCACAAGTGACATGGGCTGTTAGCAGGAGCTTTTGCTCCTGAACGCCCTCCTAATCAAGTTGCATCTCAAACCTTTCTGGAAACTCCTCTGAATTTCAAAAGCAAACTGCCATGTGATGCAAGAGGCCTCAATAGAAAATGCTCATGCCAAATAACTGCTGCACACATGGATGCAAACATATGGAGATCTCTGGATCTCACCGTCGTGATTACTATACTCCAAGGCATTGTTCTCAACCTTTTCAGCACCAGGACCCACTTTTTAGAATGCCAATTGGTTTGGGACCCACCAGAAGTGATGTCAATGCTAGAAGTGCCATCGTTGTAACGCCAGAGCCTTCTGTTTTCTTAATAATGCAGCAATAAGTTGGGTTATTTCTCAGTCATTTTCCGATAGCACAGTGAAGCAGAAAGGAAACCTTTCTTTCTTTTGCAACCTTTACACAAGCAAAACAACCACACAGCCCTCCCCCTTTCTAGAATCCCATCTTCCCATATTTTCAGTATGGCTGCGCTAAGTTCTTCACGACCCACCTGAAATTGGCTTGTGACCCACTGATGGGTCCCGGCCCATAGTTTGGGAACCATTGTGCCAAGGGCCTCCTAATTGCTGTCATGGGGGGAAAAGGTTGGACCCTTGCTGCTGAGGTTCAACTTAGAGTCAAAGGAGGCATGACATTCAACACATCTTCTTGTTTGGCTCTTAGCTCAGTCCAAATTGCTGCATTAAGCTGCCAATGAACTTATAGTGTAGCCAAAGAGCAAGAGATCTAACTACCATGTTATACAAAAACATTGATGTGGCCAATAGGCTTTGGGAATGGTATCCACCTTGGGGAGAACTGGAAATTGCGAATTAGTGGAGGAGTATGGAAGCAGCAGGAATTGGGTTGGTCTGCATTGCAGGCTGATTTGGAAGGAGACAGGAGATCATCTGAGTGATGAGGTCTCCAGGGGGTTTAAATGGATGCTTTCAGTTGCTACCTGTTGCGAATCTTTAGGTGAACTAGGCCATCATCTCAAATAAATAGTGAAGGAGGGGAATTGTTTGTTTCTTTGGTTTTGACTGAATATCCATGTATACAAATATAAATTTTACATATGGGACAGGTCTTTTTAAAATGTATGTGGAGTGTGTAAGACCAACAGTTAAAAAAAGCAGCCCAGAACCCTCCATTCCCATCATTTGGGCACCTGTTATTTAGGAAAGGTTTCATGTGCTAAAGTTAACCTATACTAGCATTTTTATTTTTTGGAATTGACAGATCAGTTGAAAGGTTTGATGAGTATCATTCTTATTTTAGAGTATTTATTGACAGTTTTTAAACACAGTTCTCAAAGCAGTTTACATAGTAAAAAACAATTCAAAGATGGTTCCTTGACCCTAAGCAGCTAACAATTCTATGTCACCCAACAAGCCCATTTCAAGAATGATGGTTTATACTTTTCTTTCAGGTTGAAATCAGCCCACTTGAAAATGCAATAGAAACCATGCAATTAACCAATGACAAAATCAACAATATGGTTCAGCAGCATCTGAATGATCCAAATCTACCTATTAATCCTCTGTCAATGTTGCTCAATGGCATTGTAGACCCTGCAGTTATGGGTGGCTTCACCAACTATGAGAAGGTATGTCCAGTCAATCTTTTTATTAACCTCTTGGGTATTCCAGAAATGAGAGATGCACTGATGTATCATGGAATTATAATATTTTGCTAATCTAACACCCTCATCAGACATGCCATTATTCGGTAGGAAAATGCTTATGTGAACCACATGTGTGCCAACACATGCAGGACTTGCAATGTGAACACATTCACCCCAATCCAGCCACACATTCACCCCAATCCAGGTGTTTCTTCATGGTGAAGGCTACGCTAGCCGCTTCTCTGGCATTGGCAATTATTGTTTGATAGAGTTCTTGAGTCTGTACTATCCCAGATGCACCCCTCCAAAAGCAGATTGTATTTCCCCTTGAGGACTTGGTAGGACTTGCTCTCTTCCTGGGTTAGTCATATCATGAGATTCGGCACTCCACGTTTCACAGGGACATTTCCCTCTTTGTTCAGTTCTATTCTTTAACCAAGAAAGTGGGATGTTCTCTTCCGAGCAGGGAAGTAGTGGCGTTTCTTGGGGGTGCTGCCCCCCACCTCCCCCCTTGCCTACTGCCTCCCCCTGGGGGTGTTCTTAGGATTGGAGAGAGCTGCATGGTGCGCTAGGGCATTGCCTCCCTGGTATGCCACTGCAGGGAGATTCCCATAAATTGATTGACTGTTTCAGCCACTTGACTGAAGTCTTTCAAGATGACCTGGCCAAATTAGAACCAGGAAAAAGAGCCAATAGGCAACACTACAGTCTGGCAAATTCATCTCAGCTTAGTGGCAGCTGGCCAAAATCATGCCCATGTCCTTCCCCATGCTTAAGGTTCTGAGAACCACAACAAAAGTGAGGCAATTTTTCATCAGGGCACATGGGCAAAGTGATGGAGGAAAATGACACATTCCACCTTTTGCGATTTTTAAATATAAACTAGCTTTTTGTTACCCGGTGTTGCCCAGGTAACAAAATAATCTTCTAGAGTTTATGAGTTTTGCACCCCTTCTCGCCCCCCTCGCCGACAGGGGCTGAATCTGGACTCCAACTGCATTGGGAGTGTCACCGCTTACCTCGGCAACCCCGGAAAATACAGATTCGACGCCGATTTTGGCCGTTTTCAACCATCTTCACGTGGGAACCCCTGCGTACCCCCACCCCCGGGGGCACTAGGGGGGTCTGACCCCCGCAGTGTTTGTTGCCAGGCCGCAAGGTATATGCGTGCCAAGTTTCGTGTTGATTGCTCCAGGCGTTGCAGAGCCTATGCGGAACACACACACACACACACACCCTTTTTTTATATACCGTATATAGGTGTTTCTAAGGAAAAGCCATGCACCAAGGTGCTTTAGTCCAAACATAACGTAACTTAAAATATCTCATTGGGCAGATAATTAACCCATGGAATATTAAGTTTACCTAGATAACCAGCATCTTAGTAGATGGAAAATTATTACTGTTACCCAGCTTCATTTTAGCCAAATTTACTAGGGTAGTTCTTTTCCCACATTCTGTTCTCGTATCGAGAAGGCCGAGTTCCCTCCAAGCCAATTGATTGAGGTTCACCCAGGATGGCCTTCCCAAACAGAACTATGGGAAGGAAGCCAGTGGATTGACAAACAGGATGGGTCAGTACTGCTGAAACCACACAATTTCTGCAGATAAGCTTAGAGACACTTTCTACAGCTAGTTCATCTGAGTTCATCTTCTGCTGTACGCTCCTGAGCTACTTATGTAGGATACAAGCACTGCATGGGGGAGGAAACAGATGCCCTTTGAAGCCAGAAACAAGGAGAGTGCCACCAAGGAAGTCTAGGATTCCATCTCACCTCATCTAGGGATCCCTAGATTCGAATCTAGGGATTCGACTTACATATGTCAATGATATGAGGAAGCAGTGAGAGGAAGGGCATTCACTGTGGTGGCCCCCCAAATGTGGAATACTCTCCCAGACAAATTATGATTAACGATTCCTGACTGGGTTTGAAGACTTTATTTTGCATGACTTTTAGTGGTAGATAGGGTTGGAGATAGATTTGACCAGTGGATAATCAGAAGGGTTGGCTGAATCTTTTACTACCTGTTACCTTTTTATGTTTTTTTCTTTAGGTTTATGCTACTGTGGTTTTAGTATGTGATTTTATTATGTATGTATATTACTTTATTATATATTTCTTTGTCATGTTGTAAACTGCATTGGGCACCAGGTTTTGTTACCTGGAGAAAGTTGGTAAATAAATTTGTAGATAAGAAAACTAATTATTGCTCATAAAAGCTCCTCAAACTTTAAGGTGTTCACAGTTACTTTTTTCATTTGTTTCTTTAGGCTTTTTTTACCGAGAAGTATATGTATGACCATCCAGAAGATCATGAAAAAATTGAAAAACTCAAGGACTTAATAGCATGGCAGGTAAATTGCATTGCAAAGTAACCAAATGGCATTCAGAGGCGGACTCCTGTCGCTTTTGACAAAATTCAGGCATTGAAAGTATTCACTCTAGTGTACATGTTTCTATGGCATTTTGAATGCCTTGGAACAGGAGTTAAACTTTATCTTTTTGCGTCTGACAGTTTGTCATTTTGTCCTTCCAAATGTGACTAACACTATTAACACTTGATTTTATCTTCTGATGTAAAGTTCGCAATTTTAACATCTGAGTATTCTGGAACATTTAGCTGAAGAACGATGATAGTATGGTTTAGTTCATTGTCACATTTTCCCCCTATCTAGGACTGATTTATCTCGAGAGTAAAAAGAACAAAGTAAAGTATGTTAGGTATGGTAACACTGGAAAAGTGTGGAAAAGTGTGTCAGCTATAAATAATCACATCTGAATACTGCAGTAAAGATTGATACAAATAGAAATTAATGTTTAATTTTTATTATGAATATTTATTTCATGTCAAGGGTATACTAGATCCATTCTAGGTTAGATGAATAAAATGAGCAGATGGGGAAAGGATTGATATCTGAATAGTGGGAATAGTGGTAGGTTGTGATGACACAAACATGATTTTGGAAAGTGGATCTTGAAAACAGGCCTTTGTTTGGCCAGAAGGAGTAATTGCAGGTTTTTGGTAAAAGAAAGAAGGGTTAAGAGAAAACAAGTCAGGAAATGGTAAAGAAGAAAGTTGGAAAACAGTATGGATATAATTTGGCATGTGTTGTAGAACTTGGTTAAGAGCCAGGTAAGAGGTGTAATAGTAACTGAAGGCATCAATGAAAAGGAAAAATGCATTTCAAATTAATAGTCTTGCAGGGTAGTGACAGAGTGAGGGACAACAGAAAAAGTGGGAGTAGGGAATAGATACAAATTCAAGTTGATTCTTGTGATTTTTCTACAAACTGCAGAGGAAGAAAGGAGAGAGGTGATGGAATGGATCAAATTTAAAAGAGAGGTAGAAGTTTTCAGCAGGGTGGAGGAAGAGAATTGTTTGAAGAAGAGAGCAAAGGTTGGAGGAGAGAATGAACTTGTAGTGGAATAAGTCAATGTGATCAGTAAGAGATCTTCCTAAGGAAATGAGAAGGCTGGAAAATAGAATGGAAATATTTATGACAGAGGCCTGTGTGGGAGTCACTGGTTCCATCTGTCAGGCTTGCATCTGACTATTCAAAAATCAGTATTCATTTCCTCTTAGTTTTTCTTCACAAGGATGAGTAGCTAGTAAAAATAATGCTACGATGTGTTGCCATATGATGACAAGAAAGTGAAGAAATAGTGCATTGTTATTAGATGTGTGTTCTGAACACTTGTTGCTGGCTATTTCTGGAATAGACCTAGGAAAGAAGAAGGCAAAGGGCTGCATGAGAAGTTTGTCAGTTCCTCCACATGAAGCATCAGGCAACCACATGAATGAAGTAATACATGATCTAGTGCGTCCCAGATTATAGTACATTCTCTGCTGCCTGACAGCAATTCACATGGGCCAACAGCATGTGGGGGAATTTGGTTAAATAACTGAATTGGATCTAAAGCAAGAGCACAGCTTTTTATCTACCTACAGGAAAAGCTCAAATGTAGGATTTATGAAGTAGTTTCTGAGCAATAACTCTGAAGGATTGCAATAGTGTCATAGGTTGTGGCAGATGCATAGCAATGAAAATAATGTATGAATCACCGCAACGGAATATGTAAAATAGAAGTGTCTTTGAAATGTTTCCCTCAATCACTGTTCCATTCAGAAAACTGCAGAGGAAAAATTGTATTAATCAGAGAGAGGAAATTGTGCGAGCCCACTTTCTGGATCTTTGGTAACCCATAGTTGTTTAATTGCAAAGCTCAAAGCCTTTGCAAAGGTCCACTCTGTTTTATTGAGTGGGAGATATAATGGAGGGAAAAAACACTAGAAAGTAAATTTCAGCATCTGTTGCATAGTTATATGCAAATATATGTTTGGCCTCAGGATAATTTTATGATGCATTTCACAGATGTGACTGCCTGCTTTTAAAAAAACGTTACTACATTTGTGTTGCTTTATATTCAGTTCTATCCTTATTATAAGAGGAATAATTTAAATTTCCAGAGAACTGTATTTTAGGCATTGAAAAAAAGCTTACATATAATATTCAGAAATTCTCTGCAGACCATAAAAGTATTGCTGAACAAAAACTAGTGTGGTCCCCTGAAATCCTATTGATTTTTTTTTGTCCGTAAGCTTTTACAACAGATTGGATTTTCAGAGTTTTCAGCCCTACAGAGAAAAATAATTTGCTCCCAAGAGAGTAACTTAATGTCAGCGCTGTGTCATTGCCCCTAATAACTATGTTAAAAATGAATTTTAATAGTGCTCATGGATACACTATTAACCCAAAAGAGAATTAGTTTGCTAGCAAAATGTATATATAATTGCTATGTTGCATATAGATAACAGTGAACATGGCTTTATTTTAAGACAGATGTACATCATTTTCACATCTCTTGTGTATTTTCAGGTTTGCTTGCTTAAAGCTAAAAAATAATAATAAACCAACGAGATTAATAGAAACAAACATTTTTCTGGAACAGTTGCAGCTGAAGGGGAAGACACCATAATGATTTTTTTAAAATATTAAACCACAGTAACTAGAATTAAACCTTTTTGAAAATTATTTAATGCATACCAGAAAGCATCATTTTATTTCAGAGGGAGAAGCTCTAATGAAAATGGGACCAGATTGTCCAGATGCAGTCTTGGAAGAAAGAGGTTGAAATTTTGTCTGGTTTGAACTCCTCAACCAATCAAGGATGATTTAAATTTTTTATCGTTTCACAGATTCTATTGGCCTGCTAGAAAATAAAATAAACCAGAGCCTTCAGTTATGCTACTCTGATGAATGAACTGATCACTACTCGTAGTGTCAGCTTCAGAGCGCCAACAGAGAGCCAACCAAAGCCGGTTGGCGTGAGGGAGCCAACCAAAGCCGGTTGGCGTGAAGGAGGCTCAATGTCAAAGTGTCATGGGGATTGGTGGGAGGGAGGGAGGCGGGTGGGACTTGGGCGGGACGTGGGCGGGCTCAGGAGATGGCCATATGGCCACTTCCTAAGCCCGTCCATGAGGCCACAAGGTGCACGCTCCCTTGCCACAGGGAGGCTCCAGCCTCTCCTAAACAGCGTCGGATGTGGCGCTGGCCCGTCGGCCTCGCCAATCCTGTGCTGTTTAGGATTGCACCCTAAATTGGTTAATCTTTAAGATTCTACAAGACTCTTGCCTTTCCTTGTATGAAGGTGTCCCTTTAACTCACATTTTAGCAACTTGTCCAGTAGTAAATGACATCACTTTTGTAAAATTATTCATTTACCTATAAAAAGTAAAAATCAAAAAAGACCCACTAGCAAATATATACTTTGGAATTTAGCCTCTGTTGTGTCTTACTCTTCCCTCAGAGTCTTCCCACCCCTCAATGTATTGTGGTGCTCTGTAGTTAATTGACATCCGAGAGATAGCTAAAATTTGCTCTTTGATAATTAAAGAAATTGCCTTTCATTAGTCCTAATCAAAGCAGCAAGAAAGTGTCATTTTTAAAGTTTTCTTTATTGCCAAGGATAAATTCATGTGGCTATAAATAACTATGGCTGCTGTTGAAACATTGTGCTCCTTCAGTCTTTTCTTTCACAAGTGCCAAGGGAAGCAGCAGCTGCCTGTTGCTAAATGTCAACAAAACACATGTTATTCTAGATTTCATCGTGACAAGATTCCTTCAAATTGTTCAAGTGGAGTTTACTTGTGTACTACTTAATGGCTGCTTTATTTTTAAATCTGTTCGTTTAGTTCAGTGATGTTAGCAAAACCAGTTTTTAATCAGTATTATGGATTGAATTATGAATTATTAATTTGAAGCCTCTTAACTTGATTGCTATGAATAGCAAACTCAGAAATCATGTAGCTTGAAAAAAGGATTTCCCTTTCTCTTTCCTCCCTACTGGTCTCACTTTCCAGAGAAGAGACTAATAGGAAGTCTATATCTTTGGGAGTCAACTATTTTTCTTAGAGCAGGTGTTCCAAAACTATGGGGTGGGACCCACCAATTTTAGGTGGGTTGTGAAGCAGCTAGAGCAGCCATTTTGAAAATATGGGAGCTGGAAAGGGGGAGGGCTGTGTGGTTGTTTTGCTTGTGTCAAGGTTGTAAATAGATTCACATTTAGTGATTCACTTTCTGATTCACTTTGCTCTTGGCAAATGGCTGAGAAATAACCCAACTGATTGCTGCATTCTCAGGAAAGCAGCAGGCTCTGGTGTCACAATTACCATGGGTTCTGAATAGATAACCACTAAAATGTGGGTTCTGGTTCTAAACATTTGAGAAGCACTGTCAAAGAGCATTTTAAAGATCAGCTGCAGCTCCACAATACAGACTAATTAATGCAATCTTACCTTGGCATGGATATTTTGTGACAGCAACCTTACACATAAATGATTATTTTCCATTATAAAGCAGAATTAATTTTGCCTTCTCCCATCCTTATCTTTTCCACCGCAGAAATCTTTGAAAACCAATTTCTGATTAGCAATCAGTGTTGTGCATTTAACATGTAGGTCTCTACATTTTCTTAACAAATACGGTTGTGCACAGTTTCCATCAGATACTTTTTTTTTCCCAGTGTGGCACAAAGGGTCATAAATAGCATTTGTTAACCAGAAACTGGCTTTGTTTCTTCACTATTTATTCTCCTGAAATCTGTTAGGGTTGACATTAATAGTGTAGCGTGAGAGTCAGCATTCATCAACATGCTAATAGAATGCATAGTATGCCTTGGTATTCTTTTGAACTTAATATAAATGGAATATTTATTCATCTGGATGAATTTGGCTGCATCTCTCAAAACATGATGACTCCATTTATTTTAAAATACTCACTGCACAAGAACATGAACCAAGTGTAGATATGATGTTGGCTGGAATAACAAAGCCAGTAACTACTGCACAAGAACGTGTACTTATTCTCCCTTTGCCAGCCACTAAAGAGCTTAGAAGATCATGTAAAATGGCATATAATGTTGTATAGTAGTTACTGGTATTGTTTCAGAAAACCTTATTGTTATAATTTATATAAGAAAATAAACATAAGAGCCCTGCACAATCAGGCCAATGGCCCATCTAGTCCAGCTTCCTGTATTTCACAGTGGCCCATCAGATGTCTCGGAGAACACACAAGACAACAAGATACCTGTATCTTTTACTTCTTTGCATCTGGCATTCAGTGATAGCCTAATTCTAGAAAAAAGGAGGTTGTATACACTTAATGACTTGTAACCTATGATGGGCTTTTCCATAAATCTGCCCAATCCCCTTTTAAAGGCATCTAGATCATGTACAAAGAGTTCATGGCAAAGAGTTCCACAGGGTATAGTCCTAAGCAGCGGAGGACTGGCAAAGCCAATGGGCCAGCGCCATATCCAGCGTTGCTCAGGAGGGCCTGGAGCCTCCCCGCAGCAAGGGAGCATGCGCCTTTTGGCCTCATGGCCTCATGGCTTCGCGGACAGGCTTAGGATGTGGCCATATGGCCATATTAAAAATAATTTTTTGCCTTTTGACTGAAAATCAGAAACAGTAATAAAAATATTATTTCCTGTTTCAGATTCCGTTCCTGACTGAAGGTATCCGAATTCATGGCGATAAAGTAACAGAAGCCCTTAGGCCATTTCATGAGAGGATGGAAGCCTGTTTCAAGCAACTGAAAGAAAAGGTGGAAAAGCAGTATGGTGTCCGAACCCTTGTAAGTAGTCCTCTACATGTGCCATTTCTTTCAAGGTTTTTGCTATTAGGATGCATGGAAAAGGTATACTAATATTAACCTCTTTGTTTCCTAGTGATTTTTGCACTATTACTGGGGCCAATTGCACAGTGGACTGACTGTATTTGTTCAACCCATTGTCAGTTCTGTTTAATAAGAAAAACTTACCTGTGCGTGCAAGTCTGTCAAGCAAAAACTCCAGGTTGCGCGAATGTGGGTGTTATGAACGATGGGCTGGTTCACATACATGTGTATTCAATTGATACATTCCAGAAGGGTTAGGCATAGCAAAACCATAGAGACTGTCATGGCATACATTTTCATTGACTAGAGCAGTGATTCTCAAACTTTTAGCACTGGGGCCACTTTGTAAAATGACACTCTATTGGGACCCACCTAGCTTTCCAATATTTTTTATATAATTTTATATAATTTTTTATTATATAAAAAAATAATATTTCAATTTATTTCCAAGCAATAAATAACAATTTACAAGTAGTGGGACATGGTGGTGCTGCAGGTTAAACCACTGCTGCTGGGCTTTCTGACTGGAAGGTTGGCAGTTCGAAACCATGCAACGGAGTGAGCTCCTGTCACTTGTCCCAGCTCCTGCCAACCTAGCAGTTCGAAAGCACGTAAAAAATGCGAGTAGAGAAATAGGTACCACTTCGGTGGGAAGATAACGGCGTTCCGTGCGCTACGGCGTATAGTCATGCTGGCGACATGACCACGGAAGCTTGTCCTCAGACAAGCACCGGCTCTACAGGCTTAGAAACAGAGATGAGCACCGCCGTCTACGGTCCTCTATGGTCACGACTAGACCATTCGGTCGTGGGGAAACCTTCACCTCTTACCTTTCATTTACAAATAATATTTTATCTATTTAGCCATAATAAATTAGGAAGCCCTAATAAATAGCTTCAAGGCTTGAGGGGCTTAGTTATGTGATCACCTGCTCCTACTACCTGCCATTGACAGACTTGGAAAAACACATCATATCAGAATAATGGCACATTTATCTTTGCTTTTTGCAAACTGCAGGAGCTCAGTTAGCAGCTATCTGATTTTTGAATAGCCTCAGGACTTAAGGCTATTAATTATCTCCATCTTTCAATCACCCTGTTTTCATTGGAATCTCTGTGGGACCCATCAGAAATCCCAAACCACTATGTAAATCCTGACCCACAATTTGTGAAATGCAAGACTAGAACAAATGTGAAGTGTTATCCTCTGTTGGTACAGCAGATGTACAGTATATGTATACATTAGTAAAGAGACAGGGAAAAAGTTGGCTAACAGTGGAGTAAAGAGTCTCCAAAATCAAATTACCAGCTATAAGTCTGTTAATGTTTATGTGCTGAGTCTACTGCAGTGATGGCAGACCTTTTGGACTCGTTATTATATGTCAAAACTGCTGAAAGTGCTTAACTTGGCTCTGCTGGTGTGTCAACCCCTCCTCTCAAAAAATAGAGAAACAATTCTTTATTTATTTAAACAAAAAATCACAGTCCAATCATGTCTGGCTATGTATTATACAAAGAAACATCAAATAATTACAATTACAAAAATGAAAAATGGGTTTAAAAAACCCTCAGTTTTTATCAGGCATTGGTGAACACTGGTGTGTTACCCCAAACATTGTGGCATGTCACTTTTGACACACGTGTCATAGGTTCGCCATCACTGGTCTACTGTACACCAAATGAATGACCCATTCACAACAGCAGATGCTATAAAGAATACTGTCTTCCTTGCAATGCAAATTCACTATTTAAAATGGGTAAAGTATACTCTGTAGTAAGAAAGATAACTCCAATCTCAGTGGAATGTGGATATATTTTAATTTACTAATAAATTCTAGTTCAGTGGTTTCATGCTTCATACCTTTGAAGCTTGGCGAGTTTGAACTCAGCAGAAATCTGCCTTATAACAGAACTGAAATGTCTCAGGACACACTTCAGTCCCCCAGGAGAACATCAGCCTACATAGCAAGGTCTCTTATTTTGCCTTACCTTGAGGAGGCCTTTGTGACTGCCTCCCATGACAGGAGGCAGACAAACTGGGGCCGTAACCCGTTGGCACAGCTACATCAATGCTGGAAAGTTGGTTAGGATTGGGCCCTAAATTTTCCAGTGTACTGTGTTCATTGTGAAGTCTCTTTGCTTTAAAATCCAAGTAATGTGCATATTTTCAAGTTTGGAAATGAGATTAATTCCTCAAGTGACACCTTTTGAAGCATCCACGCTTTGAAGTTAGATGGACATACCAAGGAATGTAAGAGTGAAACTGTAAGGTTGCTTTAATTCATTTCTTTTTTAAAAGTTCAGGATTATGCAACTGCAGGTGATCCATGATCCATGCTTGTTGACTACAAGCCCGATTCTTGTTAAGCATCTTGTTAAATAATTCTAACAAGTGTGAGCACCTGGAAAAAAAAAATTTCATTTGTGTAGGGCTGAAGCCCTACAGTGTGGGTAGTCTGCCAGCACTGCATTGTTTTCAATGAAATTTTCATTTGGTTGTGCACCAAAGTGCATATTCCATTGAAAGTGCAGTGCTTCTAAATTGCATCTGCACTTGGACATACTTCCAAATGTGCATCTGAGTGAAGTGGGTCTATCTGCATTGCATTGCATGTGAGGGTGGATGCTATCCGTGTACATTACATTTTGACTAGGAGGTGCATTTGAATGCTTGTCTCATTTATCCTTTGCTAAATTATAGGGGGTGGGGGGAAAAACAAAGACAACGCACATTAAAGGGTATACGGTACATAATCAGTCTCCCTTTAAGCTTTACGCTTAAAGGGTCAGTCCCTCTCACAGTTTGTCTGCCAGCTGGCAATCTCTCCTGTTGCCCAGCAGTCTTATGGAGCCATCATGCAAGAAGGTTGAAGAGCAGCCGCATCCCATGGCTTATCTCACCCAGCAGCAACTGAACCAACACATTGACCTCTCATTTTTTAAAACTGTGAAGAATCAGACTGCTTTGAAACCTCAGTGATCCTTAGAAAGCAGTTGGTTCAGAGGGTACATGCCTAGATGGACAATTCCCTCTTCATCTTAGGTTTTTAAAGAGCAAGATATACCTGCATACCTCAATTTGTTATTCCACACCCCAACCCCGTTTGGATCCTCTCTGAAGGATGAGGGAGAAATGTTTGAATGCTTGAGATGCTGTTCTTTGGAAATGAGCTTGTAGTGTGAAACTATTCCCCTGTGAAAAGAAGATGGAGTAAGAGAATGCTGTGCCAGGAAAATAAAGTTGGCAGTTCAGGCGCCAGAGCAGAGTTATTGCTTTGGGGAGCCAAGGGGAGTAAACCGCCAGGTGTCTGTTATCAGATTATCACGGAGGTGAAATGCAGAGATCAAGCTGTCAATTTGTAGTTTGGCCAAAATTAGACAATTTGGAAATGGGAATTAGAGGCTATGTGCTCTGGTATGGAAGGGCCAACAGAAGTAAGGGCTCTTGGTTGGATGAAACCAGAATGGGCTGAGCTATATTTGTGACAGGTGAGCCTGGAAATTCAGCATCCCTCAGTATCCGTGCGGGATACATTCCTCCCCCTAGCAGACACTGAAAACCATGGATAAGAAGGAACCCTATCAATGTGGTTCCCTGCATGCATTACCTTTGTTTATCTTCATTACATTTGCACAAAATAACAACATGTCTTGTTTAACCAAAGGCTATAATCAGAGAGCTTATAGCAAAAGACAAGTAGGCAGAGAGGCTGTAGGCTAGAAGGGAGATGAAAAGTGAACATTAACTTCCTGTTCACTTTGTCTACCCTGCAAGCTCCCGCCCTGCCTGCTTGCCTTGCTTACAGCCTTTGGTTACAGGAAGACAAGTTATTACACGTGAATGCAGTAAATCGAACACAAACCAAGGTAATGGGCATGGGAGGAGGGCTGTGGGGAACTCCAGACAACCGGATTTCGTCTTACTTATTAAGATGGAATAGCTTTAATAAACTTTTAAATTAATTGCTGGAGTGTGTGCTTATTGGCTGACCAGAGGGACTGCTTATTTGACTATAATGATATCAAACTAAGGGCCCAATCCCGTGGGCCGTAGCGCAGGCAGTATATCACCCATGCTAGTGTCGCAAAAGGTGCTCTATGGCACCTCTAGCGCAGGCGGTAAGCCCTTACTGCCAGCCCTGAGCAAACACGGCACTGCACCATCTAGAGGCAGCAACGCAGGCTGGCGAGTGATGCATGCACTGGTCTCCAGCCCCACTGCCTTTTGGGGTGGGGTGGGAGGGCGTTCCTGTGGGGGGATGGGGCGGAACTGGCGGCAACGTTCACCACCAAGCCCAATCCACGTGTAGGGCCGTGCAGTCCTACACAGAGGCCCTTGCCGGCTAAATAGCTGGCCCAGAGGTGAGTAGGCCCATCGCCTACCCCCCGTACCACAAGGAAAGGGGACAAACGTCCTTTTCTCCTGCGAAGCCTCCCACAGCTGCCTGGCTGCTGCAGGATGCTATGGTAGCCACCTGGCTACTGCTGCTCACTCAGGCAGCTGGGCAGTTCAGGATTGGCCACAGAAATACTTATATTTAATTTGTTCCTCTTTTCACAGTTTAGCATGAAGCAAGTATACATGCGCTGACAAATTCTGTAAATCTTGGGTGCACAAACCTAGTACTGTTTTCTCTGCTTTGTCATAGTGACATATGTTGTGTATTTGGTCCTACATGAATAAATTCTTCAAGCTTATTAACTACATAAATCTTGTATGAACAATGAAACTAGGCAAAGAGATGACACATGCACAGCTATCATTTCAAAGATATGTGAGCTCTAGCTTTGTATAATTTATATCCAAGGAAGCAACTAACCAAAAATTGCTTAAGTATCACTAATGTCTGTCCCTCTGTTTTTGCAGTCAAAATATTGCAGCGTCTTTAAAACTGTAGTCCCATAAAACTGTCTGACTTACCAATGCACTTGTAATGTAACAAGTGGGAATCAAAGATCCAGACCTATGAGGTGTATTATTATTATTTTTTTTAAAAAAGAGGCTTAATTCTCTACTGAACACAATTCATGGTAATGTTGGTGCTTCTATGCAAGCGTACCTAGGCTAGGAGCCCATGGGGGCCCTATGTGTTATTGAGGTGATTGTCTGGAGACTGCTCTCATGCGTGAACCAGCAGGGGGCAGATAAAATTGTTTCTGGAATCACCAGTTGGCCATCCCTGCTCTGAAAGATAACCTTCTTCCCTTGAGAAGAGAGATATTGACAAACGCTTTTTATGTCACTTGTTTCTGTAGCAGATAATAACACTGTACAGAAATTGACTAGTAAGTTTATGTCCAGATATTATCCTCCCACCATTGCACTGATCTTCTGTGAAGACCTGTCAGAAGTGATGGCATTTTATCACTTCTGTCTGTCTTCTGTGGCACCAGCCTCCTAGTAGCTGATGGGGTGGAAAATCTGCCTGTGATCAAACAGCATGGGATTCCTATTTTGGTTGTTCAGTTATTGTGTGCATATATCCATAATTAATGGGTAACCAACCTTGAATAAATATTCCGTAAATTTGACTCTAAAAACATTAAAACTACCTTTGTTTAGCCAACTCTTGTTGTTCTTTGGACCCAACTTTACATACCACAGTCTTACATTTGTGTGTTTATAAGATTTTTGTTAATTAAGGGCCCAATCCAGAAGGTCCTTATTGCCAGCGGTACATGGGTACCACTGGCGAAAATGTTGTGAACATGCCCGAAAGCCCATCTGCAACACTTCTACACTTGTGCTAGGGCGGTGCTTCAACCCCAGGTCCCAACGCGAGCAAGCAACCAGTAAGCCTGTTTGGGGCGGGGGAGTTGGGGAGAGGAGGAACCGGGTGGGGGGGAGCCAGCCTCGAGAGGGTAGGACCCGGCGGTGGCTTCCACTGCCAGATCTTATCCCCGGATCTTAGCCTGACACGGGGCTGCTGATTTACTGATTTACTGCTGGCAAAATGGCCAACAGTGAGCCAAGGAGCCCCATTGTGGGTGACAGCCCTTTCCCCAGGAGAAGGGGAGGAATGCCCAGCTCCCGCGGGATTCAGGCGTTGCCATTTTGGTACTGCTGCTCCTGCAGGAGACAGTCAGTTCAGGATTGGGCTTTTAGTCTAATTCATAGCTAATTAGTTAGTTAATTAACTGGGTCAGGCAACCACTTTTGTGTGCATTGCATGCAATATATGTGTGAACTATCAACATACATGTGAATAATAGCATATTAAATTTGATGCTATAAAGTCTGTGTACATTTTCTTGAGACACCCTGTAGATTATGTCACCTGTTCTACAACAGAGTGAGATGTCAGGATTCCAGACTGTTTCACTTTAGATTGCAAGTGGGGAGTCATATTTTTGAATCCTCCCACATGTTACCAAAAAGCCAGCATGTAGTAAATTAGGACATAACTAAGGTTTTCCTCCCATGCGCTCGCTCACAGTGAAGTTTTGCACATGGAAAGCCATTCTAAACTATGATCCACATACCTATATACCGTCCTGATTTCCACCACCTCAGCTTACTGCCTTCCAATGCATAATATGTAAATTACATCATAAACATAACTGAAAGAGGACAAGAGAGACAGAATGATTGTTGCTATAGCCTTAATTGCAGAAAATGTAACTTGAGATACCATTCCTCATGAAGGCCTTATCTGGAAAGCATGTATGTATGTGAGTACCCCCCCCCAAATTGTATTTTTTTTAAGGTAATAGACTTATAAAGCTGTCTTGTATTAGATCTGGCATGTACTTGTTTAGTTGTGTGCCAGTAACACTATAATTATATTTGTTTTTCTTTTTGTAGCCCTTGAGTGTGGATGATAGGCGAGGCAGGCGTCCAAGGTCTATGGTCAGATCATTCACAATGCCTTCGTCTTCAAGGCCATTGTCTATTGCATCGGTTTCCTCCATCTCATCTGACAGTACACCTTCTAGACCCGGCTCTGATGGGTAAGTAGTACCTCGCTCTCTCTCTCTCTTTGGTTTCATATGTTAACATGGTTATTAGAGTATAATGCCACAGGGGCCAATCCTATCCAATTTTCCAGCACTGATGCAGCCAGCCAATAGGGCATATGCGACATCCTGAAGTGGCGGGGCAGTCACAGAGGCCTCCTCAAGGTAAGGGAATATTTTTCTTCTTACCCTGGGATTGTGTTGCAGCTGCATCGGCACTGGGAAGCTGGATAGGAACCCATAATATACATAATATAATAACCCATAATATACAATGCGTTGTGTTACATATACAAAATCTAGCACAATACCTTGTGCAAACAGAAGGCTGCCTTTCCATTTGTAGGGTCACTTTTTTCATACAGTGCTTGTCCGCTAGGTTGGACAGCCCTTCCATGGATAAAACAGCCTTGTTGCAAACAAATGGCATTTTTAAATCCAAACTTACAGAGGTTAAGTAGCCTTTATCCAGACTGCTTGGGACAGGAAGCTGTCTGGATTTTGGAATAATTGTGTTAACATAATGAGAAATGTTTCTTCTTGCTCTTCATTTTTATCTATATGGTGTCTGCTGGCCTCTTCGACATTTTTCAACAATATCTGTACAGGTACACACCACAGAGCAAAAACTAGAAGTACAGGCTATACCTGCACTGAACATGGGAATTAGCAGAAGATCTTCTCATATTCACATTAAAGAAAGTTTTAAAAAAGTCTTGTACAAAAATGTCTGGATTCTGGATGTCCAAATAAGGGATAATCTACCTGTATCTCTATTATAAGCTGCAATCACATCAAATAATTTCCTAGGTTTGCCCTCTGCAGGGGAGCCAACTTGACTTCAACATTGGGGGTGCCCGTAGCACCCCCTGATGTGATGCGATCATGCCCCCTGATGTGATGTTGCCACGCCCCCTGATGTGATGTAGCCACGCCCACACAGCAGTAAAATAGCACCTTTAAATTAAATTACATAAATCATATGCATAATCTAAATGCATGTGAAGATTACATTTATTCTGAACGCAGATAGTATATGCATCATTTCTGCCCCCCCCCATCTCCTTTCCCAGCCCTGAATATTGTCAGTTCTTCTAGGCCAAAGATGGCAAACCTATGACATGCCGTATAAGCCCTACCAGTATGAACCCTTCTGAGACAGCGATATTGCCAGTCTTATATCTTTGTTTTCTACAAATTTCAACAGGTCAGGCTGAGAGACAGTAATAGTCATGTCATGAAATGAATAATAATGGACAGAAAATAAATGCAGTGACTATTGTCCAAAAAGCAATGGATGCACGTCAGTGCCTGCCCCTACTATTGCTCCCCTGCACGTAGTACTCAGTGACTTACTGCCCTGCATCTGGAGGTTCAATAGAGCCTTCATGGATATTGGATAATAACCACTGATGGACTGACTGTATCACAAACAATAACTTCTCACAAGAACAACCCATGGACACTGCACTGGAGAATTTATTTGCAGGAACAGAAGGAATTTTTTGAAAAATAAAGACACAGATCAGAAACATCACCAGAATACCCATCACAGTTTATAATAGACTGTAATAGACTTACAGACTTTTTCTCCAGAAATCTGTCCAATCCTCTTTTACAAACCAAAGCCAGTATAAGCACATTTAAAAAATGGAGGGAAAGATCAACGGTCCAAACTACTATTAAAAAAATGGAGGTAAAGTGGGTGGAGGGGGGGAGATCTCCTGCTGAATCTTATCAAAATCCAGTTCACAGGGTGTATATCTCACAGGGTGTAGGGATCTCAGAGCCAATGGGGGGGGG
>JAJKFI010000002.1:7654209-7697875 GCA_029204185.1 Lerista edwardsae | reverse complement strand
ATAGATAGATAGATAGATAGATAGATAGATAGATAGATAGATAGATAAACTTTATTATGGTCAAAAGATGTTTTCTAGTGATACTGCTATTTTGGCTTTCTGTGGATATAGTACAGTAGAGATGGGCTCAGATTTATCCAGGTGGCTTTGAGTTGTGCTCTGTATGAGCATCAATTTCTTTTAGCCTTATGGAGAAGACCGAGCAGGAGTCAACAGCTTTTACAACGGATCAAAGGAAAGCAGTGAACAAAAACATTTTTTCCCAGCTTTCTCTTGTCTCTGTCAGAGTAACATAATGATACGCTTATTCAACCACCACAATAGATTACTAATCAATCCCTTATATTGGGTCGTTGTGATTTTTACTTAATTGTGTTTTAAGTATCCTTTGTTTATAACTGAGCGTTGAGAATAAGTAAGGCTGTTGCTGCAATCTACATTCCACTGCAGTGACTGATAAAATTCTCATTGAATTTAATTAACTGTAATGTATGTATGTATCTTATGTGTACCAAAAATTTTACAAATTTATTTTATTTATTTTATTATTTATTAGTAGATTTGTACCCCGCCTTATTGTGCCCGAAGGCACCCAAGGCGGCATTACAATATATATATAAAAACAATATAACAATTCACAATTAAAAACAATTAAAACAGAATTAAACAATACAATCAAAAATTAAGAACACAATTAAAAACAAATTTAAAAACAATATAAAAACAACAAGCCCCGTGGGTTATAATAACCAGCCAGCCTGTCAACAATTAAAAGCTTTTTGAAATAAAAAGGTCTTCAGTCCCCGCCGAAATATAAACAAAGAGGGAGCAGTTCTCAATTCTAAGGGGAGGGTGTTCCAGAGTTGGGGGGCCACCACCGAAAAGGCCCTCTTCCTGGCCGCCGCCCCTCTCACTTCTCCTGGTGGCGGCACAGTCAGGAGGGCCCCCCCAGATGATCTAAGAGTACGGGTTGGATTATATGGAAGAAGGCGGTCCCTCAAATACCCCGGACCCGAGCCGTAAAGGGCTTTAAAAGTCAAAACTAGCACTTTGAATTGGGCCCGGAACAGAACCGGCAGCCAGTGTAGTCGCCGAAGCAGCGGCTCGACAGAGTCAAACCGACGTGCTCCAGCAACCACCCGAGCCGCCGCGTTCTGTACTAGTTGTAATTTCCGGACCGTCTTCAAAGGCAGCCCCACGTAGAGCGCATTGCAATAATCTAATCTAGATGTCACTAGGGCATGGGTCACAGTGGCCAGGTCCGCACAGTTCAGGTACGGCCGCAGCTGGCGGATCAGCCGAAGCTGAGCAAAGGCTCCCCTGGCCACAGCCGCCACCTGGGACTCCAGGTGTAGCCGTGAATCCAGGAGAACCCCCAAGCTGCGAACCTGCTCCTTCAGAGGAAGTGCGACCCCATTCAGAGCAGGACGATAGTCCAATACCCGAGCCATGGATTTCCGAACCAAAAGCACCTCTGTCTTATCCGGATTTAATTTCAGCTTGTTCGCCCGCATCCAGCCCCCAACTGCCTCCAGACAGCGATCCAGGACCTCAACCGCCTCCTCAGAATCAGGGGGAAAGGAGAGATAAAGTTGGGTGTCATCAGCATATTGATGGCACCCCACTCCAAACCCCCGGATGACCTCTCCCAGCGGTTTCATGTAGATGTTAAACAGCATGGGGGATAAGATGGAACCTTGCGGCACCCCAAACCTGAGAGGTCAGGGTGCCGAACAAGCCTCCCCCAGCACCACCTTCTGGGATCTGTCAGCCAGGAAGGAGCGGAACCACTTCAAAACAGTGCCTCCAAGCCCCAACCCAGCCAGCCGACCCAGAAGGACACCATGGTTGATGGTGTCGAAAGCCGCCGAGAGGTCCAGCAGGACTAACAGGGTCGCACTTCCCCTGTCCATCCCCCGGCGCAGGTCATCCACCAAGGCGACCAAGGCAGTCTCCGTCCCGAACCCCGGCCTGAAGCCAGATTGGAATGGGTCCAGATAATCCGTTTCCTCCAGAACCCTCTGAAGCTGGGACGCCACCACCCGCTCAATCACCTTACCCAGAAATGGGATATTGGAGACTGGCCGAAAGTTGTTTAAATTTGTGGGATCCAGGGAGGGCTTCTTCAGGAGGGGGCGAACCATCGCCTGCTTCAAAGCAGGCGGGAGCACCCCCTCCCTCAGAGATGAATTCACCACCCTCCCCGTCCACTCGGCCAGCCCTCCCCGGGCAGCTCTAATTAGCCATGCCGGGCAAGGGTCGAGCGGGCAAGCAGCAGGTCTCACACTCCAGAGAATCCTGTCCACATCCTCAGGCTCTACAAGCTGAAAAGAATCCCAAATGGTAGGATAGACAGGTTCCCCAGGGACATCACTAGATATGCCCACAGCGGCGTCCAAGTCATGCCGGATCTGATCGACCTTATCTGCAAAGTGTTTTGCGAACTCGTCACAGCGAGCCTCCGTGTGCCCCTCCCTACCAGTAAGAGGGGCAAGATGTAAAAACCTGCGGACCACACGGAAAAGCTCAGCCGGACGGTTCTCTGCAGATGCAATGGTGGCAGAGAGGTGTGCCCTCTTAGCTGCCACCACTGCTCTGGAATAAGCTTTTAATTGGGCCCTAGCCCGTGTCCGGTCAGATTCGGCACGAGTCTTTCGCCACCGACGCTCTAGTCGTCTGCTCTGCCGCTTCATCGTTCGCAGCTCCTCAGAAAACCAAGGAGCCGCTCCGATTCTGCGACTGGGCAAAGGACGCTCAGGAGCGATCTCATCCAGGGCCCTGGCCATCTCCGTATTACAGAGGTCGACCAGGGCACCGGGTGGGTCTCCAACTCTGGCAACAGGAAAATCCCCCAGAGCCCTCAGGAATCCGTCTGGATCCATCAGCCTCCGAGGGCGGATCATAAAATGTGATCCCCCGCCATTGCAGAGGTGAGAAGCCGCAACGAGCCTAAATCCCACCAGACAGTGATCTGTCCATGACAAAGGAGTGATCTTAATCTCCTCCACCTCCAGATCACCATCAACCTGCCCCGCAGTAAACACCAGGTCCAGCGTGTGTCCCGCCTCATGCGTCGGGGCAGATATTCTTTGAGACAGACCCATGGTTGCCATGGAGGCCATGAAATCCTGAGCCGCAGGTGTTCCCGGGGCCTCGGCATGGACATTAAAGTCCCCCAACACCAAAAGGCGGGGGGACTCCAACACCACGCTCGAGACCAGCTCCGTCAGCTCAGGCAGGGAGACTGCTGGGCAGCAAGGCGGGCGGTACACCAACAGAATCCCTGTTCTGTCTCGCCCCTCCAACACAACGCGAAGGCACTCAAACCCGGTGGACTGCTGAACAGGGTATTTGGTGAGACAGATGGAATCCCGATAGACCATCGCAACCCCACCTCCCCGCCCCTGTAGTCGTGGCTGCTGAAGTACCCGGAAACCCGGCGGACAAATTATCAAATAGAAGAGGTTCCTTTACATTGGAACAAGAAGATTCATAAGATGTCACATTAATAAGCTGTATCCTAGAGACAGTTGCCCTTTCCCTGGTGTGGGACAATTCAGTCAAGTGATTTATACTGCCATTGTGCCAGACACCATCTGTAGAAGTCACGGGCAGCCCAATATTAACTCTGCACGCTGAGATGCAGTAGAGCCAATGCAGGATTCACTGCATCCTACACATGGAGTTGCTGTGTTAGTGACCTCATGGCAAGGGAACATTCGTCCTCTTGCCTCAAGGTAAGCCCTGGCAGCTGCCATATGGCTACTTGGATCTGCACCAGCAAAATGGCTGGCATAAATCAGAGTGCCCTTTTGTTGGTGGATCAGAGCTATAAGGGGAGGGATAGGATCCAGCAAGAGCCTGACTGCCGACCAAGCCCCCTCCCGGGTGCTGTCCACTCACCTTCCACCCTATTGCCCATCCCCCACCCCATCACCACCCTCTCCCATCCCATCCCACCCCCTCTTTGCTTTACCCCTGCCCCTCCTCGTGCCCTAGAATCTCTATGTGCCACTTGGTATGGGACTTACCTGTCTCGGCATTGCAGGGCCTGTTGGCATGAAACACCTGTGCTGGAGCTCGGGGGGTATTCCCATGGGCTAGCAGTGAAGGTAGTTCCTATCACATGCCAACTGTTAAACAACAGTGGGCATGTGGGCAACATGCCACGGGGCTGAACTTTTTCCTAGGGCCCCCGCATGCTGATGCCAGAGCTGCACTTTGCTAAATGTTATTTAAAGTAAAGCAGATCTTTACTCGCACACCAATGTACCTAAGAGCATAGCAGCCAGGCAATCTCAGGAGACTCTGCAGTGGGTGCGAGCGGGGCGCGAGCAGGCGATGGGTCTTCTTGCCTCTGCGCCAGCTTTTTTGCCAGCACAGAGGCAAGGGTTACCATGTTGAGCAGCACGGCCTGACGTGGAGGTTGGGATCTGGCAGTGAAGGTTGCCGCTGGTCCCACTTCTGTTCTGCCCTCCCCCTGCCCAGGAACGCCCTCCCGCCCCAACCAAAATGGCCGCAATGCTGGCAACGGTAGCACTCACCACCGCTGGAGTGGTGTTGCCACCTCTGCGCATCGGGGGCCGGCGTTGGTCCAGCACTTGCCCGGTACTGGCAAAAATGGGTTACCCTTACCACCGACACTGGACATGAGTTACGGAAACGTTTGCGACAATAGTGCAAGCAATACATTCGTACTGCCCACACTAAGACCATAGGATTGGGCTCTTTGTTACCAGAGACCACTTAAAAAAAACTGCAGGTTCCAGAACACAAACACAGTGCAAGCAGAAAACACAGAAAAGGGCAAGCCAAGGATTTGTTCCCCCACCCTAGTACTATTGCATTGAAATTGAACTTTTTCCCCCCTAATAGCTGTGATGTTACCTTTTACAAAGTAGAACATACTTATCACAAGGAAAACCACTCAGAAATGTTTTCTCCTTAATGTATCCAGCTATGCTCTTAGAAAGTGATATATGCTCATGCTTTATGAAGCTCATGTGTAAGATATACTCTTCCAATTGGTGCAATTTTTTTCAATCCAATGCAGATTAGTCCACTGAGGCCACAAAGACCAAAGAGCCAAGTTATTAACGTCATGGGAAGTGAAAAACGCTTTTCTGTCTCCCCATCACCACCATCTCAACCCATCACTCCAAGGACCAAGCTTTCGTTCAGTTTACAGTCCAGTAAGTCTCTGTACAACACTGCCTTTCTGATATACGTCAGCCAGCCGAGTTCCTGCAGAAGCCTGATGCCTCTGAAATGCTTTGTGGCCACTCGACTAATTAGTTTCAAACAAGAATATTTCAGTGTGTGTCCATCAAATCTCTTCCACCTTTTTTTTTCTTTTTACCTTTGTGTAAATGTATAAATATGTGACCTGTTCCAGAAAACAATTTCTCTGTTTTGCTGTATGATACACAATATGGTTCTCTGTAAGCACCCTACTTAATCATAAATACTGTAGTTCGTAATTTTAAATATCCATTAATACATGTTTTCTTCATCATCATATAGAAATAGCTTTTAATTAATCCATTCTGCTGTTTATATGAAGGAAATACTTCTAGCAAGAGGCATACTCTGAAAAATATGCGATGATTGTTATTTTAAAAGTGAATTAACCTTTGGTATTCTGGCAAGTAGATTAGTCACATTTATGCCCAGTCATTCCAGAAAGCTGTGACTGTTTGGCAGAGACACAACTGCCCGATTGACTAGTGTCCCTGCTAGCCGATCAGTTCAAAAATGGAGCGGTGGCTGCACAGAACAGTAAGCGCCGCTCGTAGCGGGGACGAAGCAATGGCGGGTTTGGCAACCACTGCTCCAAAGTATGGCTTAGAGAGCAGTCCTATACCAGTGTTGCACCAGCACTGCACTCTTGCACTGATGCAGTGCTGTTGCAAACGTGCCGTCATGCACATCTACACCAGTGAGTCTGGCGCTGGACTGGCACAAGAAGCAGTGTCGGCGCTCCGGTGCTGCTGCACCCGTCAGCTGCGCCAGTTGTGTGCCTGTTGTGCGCCGGCAGCACTCAGTCGACGCAGGACATCGCCAGGGCGTTCCAGACAACAGCCTTGCGCCAAATCCTAAGCCCCATTGCCAGCCAAGGTGGCCCCAATTCCGCCGCTGCTGTGCACGCTCACCTGCACATCAGCAGGCGCAGACTGAGCAGCCCATAGGGCTGGCTGGGGCTTACCCAAGTGCAAGGGGGAAACCTCCCGTGCGCTGCGCTGCTGCTGCCTCCTAATGGGTTTAAGATGCAGCCCTGCTGCACCGGCGCTGTTTAGAATTGGGCTGTTAGTCATTTTGTGAACATTACATCTAAATCAACACCCCGTGATATATGCTGGATCCAAGTGCATGCGTATATTTTCTTAAAGATAGCTGCATGTTCACCTTTGATAGTGCAACTAAATAAATGTCTAACTAAATAAACTGTTTGGGGTGGATATATGTAGATTGAATCCCAGTATGTCCCTTTGTCTATTCTCAACAAGCAATTAGTTCAGACTTTCTGCTTAATGTGAGTGTGAGAAGATAATCCTGCACACAGCAGCAGCATGCATTCAGCTTGCCATTGAACTCAAGCATTTGTGGCTCAGGTCTGTGTGTTTTGACTTAATGGACAGTTAAAATTGTTTCACTGAAATTGAGTCTTTTCCCCATAGTCCTCCTTTAAAGATAATTGTTGCTGCTTGAGATAAATGTTCGGATATTTTTCGTGTGCTACCAGCTATATGATATTTTATATTCGAAAGGCTGAAGAAGCCCCAGCTACTATAAAAATCTGTCGTGCAAGACAATGAGCAGAAACCTTTCACAAGTATCTAAAGCAGCATTAATTAGCATGTACCATCCCAAAAGCAAGAGTCTTTTATTGATTACTGCCTTTAGCATTTCTACAAAGATATGAGGTGGGGTGCGACCCCCGGTGAACATGCACAACTAGTGCCAGCCGACATAGTTCTAAGGCGCAATCCAAAGTGCCTGTTCAGCCAGCGCATATCAGTAGCACCAGCCAAAGAGTGTCACAAACATGCAATAAGGCATGCCTGCGCCACTCAGAAGGGGAGAAGTGCCGGTGCATGCAATTGCGCCAGCCCACAGAGGCCAAATGTGTCTTCCACACTGCCCAGGTAAACCAGGGCACCACTAGCTGAATTTGGCTGGTGCAGGGCCCGAGGGAGGGCAGGAGGGAGGCAGATTGGGGCAGAGAGAGCGTGGGCCTGTGGGCGGGTAGCCCCAGGGAGGGGGTGGTGTGTGGATCTTGTACTTGTGCCAGATTCTAACCCCTATCCTTGGCTTGGTTGTCCTTGTGTGGGCCTCTCAGATTTGCATGAGCAATTTTGCTGGCACAGATCCGAGAAGCCTCACAGGGATGGCTGGAGTTTACCCCGAGGTAAGGGGATAAGGGAATATCCCCTTACCACGAGGTGAGCTCCAGCAGTCTCCTACACTGCACTGGATACATCGTAGGCCTGGAGACCGGCCAGCGCAATATAGGATTGGGGTGCCTGTCACTTAGTTATCAACACTGAGGGAACCTTACAGCTTATATCTGAAATTAGGCATCTGAACACAGGGCTGTGGTGTTTCGTTCTTCCCCTAGTAAATATGTGGTGAGCAGCATGAGGGACCCTGCTGCAATCTCATTACCTCATGTATTCTGCATCCCCAGGACACAAATGGGCCAGGCCTCTGACCTGTTTTGGACACATGAAATTATTCCACGTTACATTGGCAGTAAGGATGTGCAGTTCAGGCGATTAAACTTTTTTGACTTATGTGAAAAACTTAAGGCAAATAGAATAATGTATCTGTCAGGAGGAGACTAGAAAACATTTTCTAAAAATGCTGCTTCTTGATAAGTATGATATATTGCTGTATTTCCTTTGAAGTTTCAAAGGGCTTTAGTTTAACATAAACAAGCGCCTACATCATACCATACAGCAACTGTGTAGAAAGAAGCTTTTGTTGTATGGAGCAGGCCTCTCCAAGAGAAAAGGTAGAGGGTGTTGTCCAGGAAGGCAGGGGTTTTCCCATATCAAATGCTTGTGTATATTGCAGTTTGAGTCTTGATTTGGGCCGGGAGGCACTGTGCCAGAATCTGTACATTCATCATCCATACATTCAGGTGGTGCAAATCAAGACTCTATTCCATAAATGTGAGGTTGAGCTCAGTGAAACAATCCCCTAATTCAGTGGTTCCCAAATTTGGGTCCAGGACCCACTAGTGAGTCATGGCCCAATTTTTGTTGGGTTGTGAGGCTGACAGGACAGATAGCTATGTGCATCAAGGGTTAATCCCAGCTACTACTTGGAGGGAGCACTGCTGCCCAATCACCATTATAGGCACACCCCTTGGCATTTATAAATCAGGCGGTAGCCTCTAAGTTTGGGAACCGCGGCTGTAATTGTTACAAGCTCCCCTTTCTTCACCTGAGACAGGAAATTAGAATGAGCCGTTGTCAATTGAAGATGAACCATCCTCCCTATTTTCCCACATCCTGGTTTTCTTCTACAGAATTCAAAACAGGGTGCATGTTTTTTTCCCTTGCATCCCATTTTATTCACACAAAGCTATGTAAAATAGGTTAGGCTAAGAGTGTTCCCAGCAAGCTTCTTGGGCTCAGTGGGAATTTGAAACTGAGTCTCCTATAGTCCTAGTGAAAGTAGTTATTTTTTGTGTTCTAACCAGGCATTGCAATGTTTCTGAGAACGCTTGGTACAGAACACAACATTGTGTGACTCAAATTCACTCCTTACAGAATTTTGCAATTTTTTTTTTGACTTAAATAAGCTTATAAACAGCCCATTGCCAAAGTCTTTTAAAAAAAGAAAAACAAAGGCATAATTAAGTGCATGTCATATTTGTGGCCACCCTGAGATATGAGTGCATAGAATATAAAAACAAAAGCTCTACGAGGAAATCTATTTTCCATCATATTGAGGCATCAGCTAATGTTTAGTTAATTTAGAGAAATATTGTGTTATGTGTTCCTCTTGGTAAGTATTTTTAGCTATTCAAACAACTAATGTTTGTTTAATATAATTATAGTAATCTCATTTAATGTAATTATAGTAATTTTCAAACATTTCAGTAGATATGTGGCTAATTGTAAATTTCATTTGTGCATTTAATTCCTGAAAGACTTTATATGGAAGAATAAATAAACTTCCATTCCATTAGATTGTGGTATACCTTAGAAAATAAATTTACCATCATTGAATTTTCAATACCGACTAAGGATAAATGGATAAGAAGCTACAACAGACAATTTGGAACGAACAGTGAATATTAAGTAGAAACGTTTCAGAAAAGGAACAATCTGGCATAACTTTTCTTTTTGATGAACAATGGTTTGAAGGAGATAAGGGGGCAGAGAAGCAACCCCCCCATGCCATGGTTTAATCCACATCTGATTATTTTCAGGATCACCCATATTTCTAATGGTTATAGGTGTCCCAAAAATAACCAGAATACATTGTGTTTTTGCCATATAGTCTTGAACATAGGCACAAGCAAACCTTGCTACTCTTGCTAATTTTTCATAGACCTCTCACACCTTTCAAAATCCAGACTGTCATAGGAAGCTGCCTTTGATCGCTACTTACTAGCCAATCTGTCTAGCTAGTATTGTCTACACCAGTGTTCTTAAACCTTGGGGTCAAGACCCCAATGGGTCTCAGTTGTGGGGTCATGGCAATTTACGGGAATGAAAAAAGTTGAAGATCACTGCATTAGAGTACCACTAGGTAAAGGGGGAGACATCTGGTTTACCCCTTCAGGTACCAAGAAGAGATTGTCAGCCCAGTCCTCAGCTGCACTGGAGCTGGCAGGCCGGTAGACCTGCGCTGCATCCAGAGCAGCTCAGGAGGCACCAGGAGCCTCCCTAGCACAAGGGCATATTTGTGTCCTTGCACCAGGGGAGGCACCAGCCTCCCCTATGGGTTCCCCAGAACTGAGGAAGCCATGTGGCCCAAATTAGGGCCAGGCAGCCTGCGAAGGTGGCCTTGGATGTGGCTTGCCCACCCCCCATTCAGTTTCACCCACCCCCCTCCCAGAACCGCCCCTGCACCAACCGAGTTCAGCTGGCCCAAAGGCACCTCAGCGCCCGCACTCCCAGGCTGGCACTACAGGCTAGCAAAGGCCTGGGAGCCTTAGCACCAATGCGGGGTGCCAGTTGGCGCCCCGCCTCGCCACTATTGATGTTGCGTAGATGTGATGGGGCACTTGGGATTGTGCTCTGTGTCCCAGTTCTGCTCAGGTTCTCAGAAATTGTGCAAAAATAGCTTTCACTAGTACCAGCTTCATAGTCACTTTTTCTGCTCTCTCTAATAAGAATATCCTAATAAGAACATATTCTAATAAGAATATTTACAGTGAACAGTGCATGGAGAGCCTTTGGGGAGTGAGCGGATAGTGTCCTGGGAGGGGTGTGGGATCAATAGTGGAGTCCCCAGTCTCATGCTTTATGTATTTATATATTGCGGTCGCGGCACAACTCTTCAGTTGAAGACCACTGGTCTACACACTGAGTGGCATGGCTCTTCAGAGTTTCAGACAGGAATCTTTTCTATCCCTATCTGGGGAGGTCAGTGATTGAAACTTCTGTACACCATATGCTTTACACATAGGGCTGTAGCCCCATATTCTTTGATATTGACATCCTAAAATGATTTGCCCCTGGTTAGCTTTGAGCTAACAACACTGTTTTCCCTTGTTTGAGTCTATCAAATAATACTTGAGCAAGTTATTGAGCAGCAAGTTAAGTGTTGCAACTTGTGAAACTACAAAAGGAGGGCAGTTTAGTTTGTCTATGTATTCCTTTCCATAGTATTAGTCGCCATAAGTGCTATTAGGATTGGCTTAATTCAAGGGTCTCCCACAGGCCAGATACGGGGTTTGGAAACACCCTTCCCTAATGTGAGCACCACTTAATATTCCGTGGAAGTAACGCTCCATTTTCAAGCTGAACTGGTGGCAGGGATGCTCTGGGCAGTCGTGTCTATGCCCAGGCATCCCAGAAGGCTATGCAGCAGGACTCCGGGCAAAGATGCAACTGCCCAGAGCATCCCTGCCACCAGCTTGAAAATGGAACAGTGCTTCCATGGAACAGTAAGCGCTGCTCAGGACTTTCTGTAACAAAGTTTCGCTACTGCTGTCTTAAATGATCTTAAAAAGATGTGTGTTGGTTTTCAGATATGGAACTAAATGGCATGAATAGTTTGGACATGACAGACATTCCTCCTCCATTGCCCCTGAAAGGCAGCATGGCAGATTATGGAAATCTCATGGAGAGCCAGGAATCCCTTAGTCCTGCCACATCGCCACCTGTACCTCTGAGAGTAAGTTTTGCAGCTATTGGTGTTTTTCTAAAGGCAAGTGGGATTTGGGATGAAGTGGGATGCAATGTGCTCAACAATTCCTTTATTATATCACTGTCTTTTTTTCTAATTACTCAAGTAACTATCAAATTGCAGAAATGTTATTTCAAAGTATCATATAGGTAAGGTAAATTTATTTGTAAGTATGCAAATCAGTCACATATCACATTATGCCCAGAACATAATAAGAACCATAGTTTCAGATGAGCTTGGTTTGACCCTACATTGAATTGGAAGGTGCTTACATATGGAAATGGGAAGATGCTAATGGGAAGGTGCTTACAAATTCCAGTCTGTTGTTTTTTTCTCCTGTGAGATAGGACTTGATTCCATTTTATACATGGAGAACTGAAGCATTTACAGAACTCAACTGAAGTGACCTGCCTAAGGGCATCCAATAGTTCATGCCTGAGCCTTGTCCCTTTAGATGTGGAACATGATCTAGATGTTACATTTCATAAATGAAACAACAGTTGTGTACTCTCTGTTTAAAACCTGAGTTGCTTTTAAATTTTACAGCTTGGTAAGGGAAGTGGTGGTGCAGCGGGTTAAACCACTGCTGCTGGGCTTTCCGACCAGAAGGTTGGGAGTTAAAGACTGCGCGACAGAGTGAGCTCCCGTTGATTGTCCCAGCTCCTGCCAACCTAGCAGTTCAAAAGCACCTAAATGCAAGTAGATAAATAGGGACCACTTCGGTGGGAAGGTAACGGTGTTCCGTGCGCTATGGCGTATAGTCATGCCGGCCACATGACCACGGAAGCTTGTCCTCGGACAAAACGCCGGCTCTGCAGGCTTTGAAACGGAGATGAGCACCGCCCCCTACAGTCGGTCACGACTAGACCATTCGGTCTTGGGGAAACCTTTACCTTTAAGGGCAAGATACTGAAACTTCATAGTTAAGCTTCTTCATTCACCTTACAATGATACAGAACTGGGGAGATCTCTGCAATAAAATGTGGCATTGAGTCAAGGATTATTGGCCATGTAATTTAATATGGCACATAAGAATAATTAGAAACAATATAGGGAGAAAAAAGACTATATCAAATATTTGTAACTGTCACTCATTGTGAGAATTTTGTTTTAGCCCCTTTGCATCCAATGAGAAGATCGTTTTTATCATAATTTCCTCACAATTGTTTTTGAATTACTCTCACTGACATTTTGAAACATGAGTAGTGATATATGCGCATACATAGTTTATATATAATGTTGCATCACAAAAATGTCTTTGGTGAAAGTTTTTCTTAATAGCACAGTTCAACATAAAATAGGATTCTTGCAAAGATCTATTATATGGAGCAAATCCACATAACAAGGCTTTTTCTGGCCTTTCAAAGGCTCACACACATCATTGCATACAAAATCAGCTGCACACTTAGCATTCAAAATCAAGAAAAGAAAGAAACTAGACAATGGAGCACTTAAATTTATAACATTGGCTCTAACGCTTGCTAAGCACACAAATAATGGCTTGATTTCCATCAGTTCGGCAGCAGATACAAAGCTGGATGATGAATGTGGCAGAGAGAGAGGGAGGAAGTAATGCATAATAACTAATATAGGCAAAAATAGTGTGTTAGCTTTCCTCCAATGTTGCAATGCACCAGTGTGAGAGAGATCTGTTTGTGGCTTGTGTTCGTGATGATACGCATCTGTGCATAGCATCATATGAGAACCAGATACATGTACATGTTTAGTACTCATCCCGTTGGTATTATGTGAAACACAGTTTTGCCATCTGCAGATTCATACTGACAACCCTACATGCTACCAGAATTCACGCTCTTAAATTCAATTTCAGTGCTTGTTGGTTTGCATTTCTGCCTGCTTTTCATTTCTCATCAGGCAGTGAAGCAATATGTGATTAAAGAACATTTGAATAAGCTTAGGAAAAACATGGAGCGGTGGTACAGTCTAATCAGATATATGCCATCTCATCTGATCACGTTTCCTGTATACAAAGCTTCACTCTCACAAACTAAATTTTCGCTCCAATGCAGGCGGGGGAGATAAGAGAAATGGTCATTCTAGAGGCATAGGAGTTGCCTGTTTGTTTTTCTGTTAGAGAGGAAAACCTGGTGCACATAATAGGGTTTTTCTTCAAGATGTGGGGAATGTTCCTTTCATACAGACAACAGGAAGGTTTGTATAGTTAGCAATGATCTGCACATGGTAGGTCTCCTGGAGCCTGTTAATTGGGCCTGTGGTAGACGGATAGAGATGGTATTGCGAAATATCCACACTATCTCCACAATATCTCAATACTGTTATTAAGACAATGTCCACAGGGAGGTAACTTCTGTGAGTGTGTCCTTAAAAATGGTTTGATGTGTATTGAATTACTGTATGATTTAATTCATTGAAACTGCAGTGGGTTTTTTTTTAAAAAAAATTTCATTTGAAAAATGCCCCGCCCCCCTCTTTTTTGGGGGGGATTTTTTAAACGCTCTTCACTCCCTCGGAAGCTGTGAGGTTAGCCACCTAATAACCTTTTGGAGCAACTTTTGCTAATAATAATAATAATAATAATAATAATAATAATAATAATAATAATACTTGGATTTATATACCGCCTTTCTTAGGCCACCAGATTTCTCTAGTGACTGTAACTCAAGGCGGTTTACATAGGCAGACTTTATTCAGAAACCCAAAGGTTTTTACAATTTTTACAGAAATGTTCTATCTTTCAAGAACTACACACATACAGATGGATCTTTCTAGATTTAGTCCTTCTTTCTGGCCACCTGTTTGTCTTCTTGCTGGCTGATAAACGGCTTCCCTGCTCCCACCAGAGAAGCAGCTGAACTTTGGCACAACTCCCTCTCACACAAGGCAGCCGAAGCTCAGCTGTTAATAGCCTTTGTCCTTCAGGAATTCTATAATTCCCAAACAGGGGCTGTTTGTATAATAGCTACTCTCTCCCCTCCAGGTTTTAGCACAGAGGTTCCTAACCTTTATTGCACCAGGACCCCCCTTTTAGGGGGCATTATCACATAACACCATCAACATGTGCTACAATACTATATGAAAATAAGCAATAAGTATCTGAGAGGTTCTGTAATGTATCAAATGTATGTGACAGTTATACATTATGCTTGGAAAGAAAGAAATGTAGGTAATAAGAATGAAAAGTAACATAGCTATGTTTACCATATGACGACCTAATAAATATAATTGCTAGCTCTGGAAAGCCAAATCATTCTGAATAAATTGTTGGTTTATATAAGAGTTAACACCAGTAAACTAATAATACGGAAGTGAACTTCTCTTGAACAACCTCAGTATTTCAAAGCATAACTCAGATTTTATTTTAAGTTTATTATGCGAGAAAAATCCTTAGTGCCTTTTATATTCCACATTTTTTTCTTGACTATATGCCTTCAAGATTGTAAAGAGTAAAAAAAATGTGTAAGTTCAGTTGCTTCTTTTAGTGCTGAAAGAAACCAAACAAACGAGAGCAATTTAGTATTTGAAATGGAAGGGACAGATTGCTTGCATGTTGCAGATGTGCCTTTTACATAAGGTTTCCATTTCCCCTGAGGGGCACGTGACTCAGGCAAATCTGCCTAGAATGGGGTTTAATTTGAACTGGCAAGCGCTATCATTATTTCAGAGAGAAAGCTTTCTCTTCGAACCTGAAGAGCACTCCAGAAACTACTGAAACAAACACAGATAATTAATGGAAAACCAAGGGAAATTTGGGTTTGTATTTCAGATACAATGCAAGTGGGAATGTTTGGGGTGCAAGGGACATTGTTCGTGAGAGTCTGTCATTTTCCCAATTTAATGTTAAAAATGTGGAAGAGAAACTATCGTATATCTGTCAGACTACAACATGCTTAGAAAAATGACAAATAGCACAGCAAGTAGCCAGCCACCCATTCATTCACCAACTCCCCAAGTGTGTCTTTCTCACCTCCAGTTCCAGGGGAGACAACAAACAAGATCGTACAAACAAGATAGCTATTTGTCATGAGTCACAAGTATGCTGAATTGATCTGAGATTATCATCACAATATCGAGTCCCTTTTAATTTTGTGTCCAGTGGACCCCTGCTTTACAATGGGTTCACTTTACAATCAAATCACTTTACAATGGACAATGGGCTCTCCGTTGTAAAACAAGGTTTATGTTCACTTGGTAGGGTAAGGTTGCATGAAAGATGATAATTCAGCGGGGTGCCACACTGCAGTATCCACTTCAGTTGTATAGCAGAGAAGTGACATTGGCTGCATACTTAATGAAGCTGTTGAAAATGACCCTGAAAGTGGTGTGTGAGCACTTCTGAAACAGCTTGACATTATCCTTACAATATGGATTTTTGTCATTGGCCATATAGCTTGATCTTTATGGGAGTAAGTGATTTACCGCACGCCTAATCTGAGCTTCTGCCTGTCATTAAATTGATTAAGCAAACTGGTAGCGCTTGTCAAGTCCTCGAATGCAAAGCATAATGTTGTTCAGCAGCTTAATATTTTAGCATTAAGGATATTAAGCTTTAATGAAAATACGGTGGGACGTGGAGGGCTGCTCATAAGATAATGAATTCACCCTTTTTGTATGACAGGAAGATCTTTTCTAAAAGAGCAGACTAGGAAGCTGGGTGTAAGAGGTGAATGAATGTATTTTGGTATTTCTCTCCCACTTCTGTCATGCCTGGGGCTGCAGTGGTTAATTCAAACCAATAAAGTTGGTAGTTTGTCTGCTTATAACAGACTTTTTCGAAACAGGGTTAGTTAATAAATACTGAGAAACCAGTTACTGTCAGCATTAAACACTAGATTTAGTTAAGAGCCATCAGCAAAATACTGTATGTAAGACTCAAGTTGGAGTGGTTAAATGGATCTACACTATTTTTCTGCATGTTGCAGCTGTATCAGAGGAAACTGCATCTGTATTGGTCCGTTGGTGTAAATTTGGTTCATCACTAAGAGGTTTTATTTCAAATTTGTTTTCTAGCAACTGCCGCCTCCATTACCAAGCAAAACACCTCCACCGCCTCCTCCAAAGACCACTCGGAAACAAACCTCTGTGGATTCTGGGATTGTCCAATGAACAAGAAAGGATACTTCCAAAGACTGAGCTGTAAAATTTCCTTTTGTTTCCCTTGAAGATGTTTCAAGATGTACACAGTGTTTATGCCACCCCAACATTTGCAACGTTCTTACATTGAGTGCAATGGTTCTCGCGCTCAGAACAAAAATATTGATATTTCCAAGTAAGATCAGAGGATCATAGATCCCAACTGCATTATAGAAGGGAGATGTAGGTGTGATATTGAGAGCGCAATCCTAAACTGGAGTTAGGCCATCATAAACTAAGCTAGCAAAGTTTGGCCAGCACCATAAAGCGTGTTTGGACTACTCTCGGAGTCAGCGAGGATGGCTCATGTCTGTGTGCTGGCCTCTCTGATTCCGAGAGTGGTCCAAACATACTTTATGGTGGCCCTTGTGCTGGCCAAATTTTGCTGGCTTAGTTTATGCCAGCCTAACTCATTTTAGGATTGCACCCGAAGTGGCATGAGATGATCCCAATCTTTTTTTTATTTAAATAGTGTCCCCACTGGCTTCTAGAAGCTTTTGCTCAATAGTATACTTTCCTTGTGACTGATAAAAGCAGTTGTCCACTCTGCCATTCTACTGGCACAAATGAGCTTTATAAAATGAATTGGCCTATTGTCAGCAGTGCAGTTTAGTATCATTGTTCTATAATCTTCAGCAGTGAATTAGGAAAACAAGAGTATTCATGAATATTTATAACTGTCATTAATGCCAGCGTCTCATAGGTTGATTGCTCTTTAAATTTCATCATAACCAAGTAAGAACCAACCACTGGCTGAATTTGCTTCTGCTTGTATTTTAGCATAGGAAATGTGTGAGGTTCCTGGGGAGGTATTAATTTATGGGGAACAGCATCATGCAGATGTTTGCAAATGCAGAAGTATTGATCATCCTTAAAATAAAATAGGAAGATTTTTGTGGAACAAACACACAAAAATAACATTTGTACTTGATTTATAATTGTGTCATTCTGTACATACCTTTTGTATATTTGATGAGCCTTACAATGTGTTTAGTTTCAATGTGCCTGCTTTAAAAGTACAGTAATAATGGTTTGATGTATCTACACATGTGACAGCATCTTCAGTGTTGATAACTGCTGAAAATGTATAAATGGCTAACTTGTATGTTATTCCCAGTGATTGAACTCTGAAATATTAGGCAGTTGTGAGAAAAACGAGAACAGAAACTAACTTTTAAAAACTGTCACTGTATTTTTTTTACTTTATAACAGACTTTATAACCTTCATAATAGTTTTAATATTTCACTGCCTCCAAAAATAAAAAATTATTTTAAAATATTTCTCTAAGAAAATAAGAGTGTTCATTAGCATTGCACAATTATGGTTTTCAGCTCCAAAGTATTTTGGGCTTTCATCAATTGCAGAGTATTGATTTGTAATTGTAAAGACAATTTATATAGAATGCATTTTATTGGGACAATGTTTCTTGTTAGGAAATTACACAATATCAAACTTCACAGTAGGCAGATGGAAAAGCAGAGCTAAAGATGAGTTAATAATACAATTATTTTTCATTTCTTCAGTTAGCTAATATACCAAAAGACTGAATTCTAAAAATTATTTTAGAGCTTGAGCATGTCCAACTGGAGTTTTGACCTTTTTCCCCCTTTGGAACATCCGACTTGGATGCTATGTCCCAAGTTAACCTTTAAAGAGGGTAATTTTTCAAAAGCAGCTTGTTGTTTGCTGGGGAGCTGTTTGAGAAACAAGTCCAAAGTCCCAATATGTGCATTTGGAACTAGCTGTGCATTTCTACAGGTTTCATCCTACATACACTATTTTAGTGCCTCTGTGGAAGGGTTTGACTTTTGCTGAGCCAAGAAGCCATACAGTAAAGGGTAGGATAAATGCCAAGTGCCCAGTCGAAAGAAGAATAGTAGGACTGCTTAGAGGAAGGACTATTTGAGGAGTGTGGTTCGCTTTATCTGACATTATCTCTGCATCCTGCCAGTGGAGAGAGGAAGAGGAGAATGCCTAAGAAAAATGTTGACGTTACCCTCATAGAGTTAGAAATAGATGCAGGGCTGGATTGGGAAACTGGAGCACTGACGACAGGAAAAAAGTACTGAAGGCACCTGGGAAGACCATAAACATGATGACAAGCCATGACACTGTGGTGTGAAGCAGAGCTTGCAGATACAGGCTGAGTATCCCTTACCCAGACTGCTTGGGACAGGAAAATGTCTGGATTTTTGAATAATTGCATAAATATAGTGAGAAATGCTTCCTCTTGCTCTTTTCACTTACGCATTTAAGTGTCTGCTGAGCTCTTCAACATTTTTCTACAATGGCACACACCACAGAACAGTGAATAGAACTTACAGCCTGTAGGTGGGAATGAGCACAAGACCTTTGAGTGTTCACATGACAGGAAGTTTTGTTTTCTTAAAACTCTTGGACAAAAATGTCAGGATTTCGGAATAGTCTGGATTTCAGATATCTGGGTAAGGGATCATCTACCTGTACTTCATAACAACTGATGGCAATTCGTAAGTGGTTTTTAGAGTACTGGGCACAGTTTTCCTCTAGTTTGTGAGATGAAACCCATATCTGCAATCTTCCAGATGTTCACACTGATGAAAAAATTGTCAGATGTAACTATTTAATTACATGTACAGAGTTTGCTGAGAAGACGCATTTCCGGCTTTCACCCAGAAGAGACAACATATAATTATGGGATTTATTTTCACAAGCTGTAGTAATGGCCACTGGCTTATGGCCCAATCCTATTCAGATGCCAAACCAGCATTGCACAGGTGCCAGTGCAACACCTCTCATATCCTAAGCCTGGCCGGGCAACACCATACCAATGGCAAACTGAGGCCAGTGCAACAAGGGTAAAATGCCAAGCCTATCCTGGCAAAGGTACAGCCCATCCCAGTAACAACCCCAGCACCCATGGAAACACTCTGTTGTCCACGGAGTGCATTATTGTTATGTCATCATCATGAAGTCAGTGCATCATCCGTTTGACATTGGGGGCCCTAATATGGAGCAGAAAGGTGCTTTTTAATAATAATAATAATAATAATAATAATAATAATAATAAAAATATTATTATTATTATTATTATTATTATATAATAGAGTTGCATGCCCTCTTTATCTCTTCATACTTGCTCTAGCTAAAGAGTGGAGAAGGTCTGAAGAGACCCATTAACAAGCAGGAGGCTTACAGATGGGTAAGGAAAAGTCAGTTTCCCTTTCCCCTCCCAAGCCTCCTGATCTGTTCCCCCTCCCACAGCATAAAGTGCAGAGCAGCCTACCTTCTTGTAGCTGCATGCTATAGCAGGGGCAAGGAGTTAATGACTCCAATAATAATGGGCTTTTAGTTAATAATGGCAGTGATCTTGAAACATTCATGAAGCACCTTTGGAGGGAAGGTGAGTCAACAAGCCCTACTATCACCCCGATGTATATAGAATGAGAAAAACTGCATTTTTCACTTTCTACCTGGATTATAGGAAGCTATAGATTACAGTATACTGTGAACAGAAGGTACGGTACACAAAGTGAGATCCTGCTATTTTAGATGTACTAAACAGACACCATCCTGAAGGTGTTGCTCTTCCGCACCCCCCGCTCTGCCGCCATATCTTCAGCTTACAGCATTAATATACCACATTTTATCAGCAAGGTCCAGTTGCCCTGACATTTCAATTTCCTTTCATTCCATTTTTATTTTACTTACTTTATTTGCAGGATTTAGACGAAATTTTGGGCTTACAATTGCCATTTCTCTGGTGATACAGGAGAATGTGGCTTTGGGGATAAATAGCCTTTTCATAAAAGGGAGTTACAATAATAAGAGTAGTTATTCTACTTGAGATAGCATTGATGGTGGGTGAACTTTTTTTCTCAATCTTACAAAAGCCTTGAAGAAATAAAAAAAACCTCAATAAGTATGTAGACTCAAATCCGTGCAGTACATGAGGTTTGCCCACTAAGAAAGTTTAGAATTGTTTAGGTGAATCACCTTATTAATTCGAACATGGAATAGAATGTTTGTTCATGCACAAGTCTGATAATGCTTGACACCTGCAAAAGACTAATAGACTGTGTGAGGCTTGACCAACACATCAGTGCTCATGACTTCCACTACCCCACACGCGTCTGTGGCAGGGTGTCTAGATGGTCCTCTTTTTCCATGACGTGTCCTACAATTCAACTATCTGTCCAGGGTAAATTTCAAAATGCCCTACATTTCAAGACAGACCAGGGGTATCGGTGTTAAGAAGGGCTGCCCACATCACATCCTTGACAGTTTATACTTTGTTCCTTGGTTTGTTGGACTGCATTAAAGGGGAGGACCCCAAAACCAACCACCTACCTACCTACTTACCTACCTACCTACCTACCTATCTAAGCTAAAACACATTTTTAGCTTTTATTTTACCCCTGCTAACTGGGCAAGAGGCACTTTTTTCAAGTGGTCTTCCTCTTATATTTAGCAGGGGGAGAGTAATTGTCCCTCTTCACCAAAGCACAGTATCTTTTCTAGTGGCTGTGGCTGGTGGTTCTTGATTGTGAGCACTTTGGGGACGGAGCCATTTAACTTAATTTTTTGCCTGTAAACTGCTTTGTGAACTTCTTGTTGAAAAGCGGTATATAAATACTCTTTGATTGATTGATCTTGTTATGTCTTACATCTGGTCCCCCTGATCTGTGGTGACATTTACAGTGGCAGCTATAACAGAGTTAAGAATCCTATTTGACAAGAATTGTGCATGTTGTTGTTGAAGGACCATGTTTGGCTCAAATTCATGAGTTTCACAGAGCAACCCTAGCGCACCCCTTGTGTCGACGCGACTTCATCGCGTCGATGCAATGGGCAGAGCGCCGGCACATGGGCACCGAGCAGTACCCCCACGTTGGTGCTCCAACTCTGAAGCCAATGCTGCAAGCAGCGTCAGCTTCAGAACACCGACGGAGAGCCTCCCTTGCGTCGACCAAAGACAGTCGGCACAAGGGATTCTCTGTCCCGTTTCAGGACAGGGATTGGTGGGAGGGGGCAGGCAGGAGGCGGGACTTGAGCGGAACCTGGACGGGCTTAGGTGGTGGCTGTACGGCCACCTCCTAAGCCTGTCAGTGAGGCCGTGCAGCCCCAATTCTGGCCGCGCAGTCTCCTCGGATCTGCGCCTGCTCTTCAGCAGGCGCAGATCCGAGGAGCACATAGGGAGCGCACGCTGGTAAGGGAGCACATGTTGCCTTGCCACGGGGAGGCTCCAGCCCATCCTAAGCAGTGCTGGATTTGGTGCTGCCCGGCCGGCCTCGCTAATCCAGCGCTGCTTAGTGTTGTACCCTCAGGGTTGATCAAAAGAGGATAAGAGGCCACCTCAATTTAGCTTTGTGTGGCAGTGGCAACTACTTTCCGCTAGGATTGTTACAATGAAGGGTATATTTCAAATAATTTATCGTGGAAATGGGAAAAAAATAGAAGAGACAATGTGAACATTGTTTAAAGTATCCTCAGCCTTAAAAACACATGTGGTAAATGAGAGCACATGTGGTATAAATGTGGGCCTAATGCTGAATGTTTATTCAGGGAGTGAAACTAGAAACAGAAGCCTCATTCAATCATGAAGCTCACCAGTGGTGGTCATAGCTATGAGGGGTGGCATGGGGAATATGGCATACACCACAATGTGCCTTGTAAACGGACCCTCCCACTCGCCATTGGAGCTATTCCAGGAAGCAACAGCAAAACGACGATATTTGGTATGGAAAGTCCTCACCTTTCAGTGCTTGACCTCTCGGGAATCAGGCTCAGTTCCACCTTGTTAGCATAGATCAGAGGAGCGGTTGTCCAGGAGGTTCTTAACAAGGGAGTGGCATTGGGAGGGGGCACATCCCCAGGCACTTCCTGTAAAAGCCATAGGGGGAAAAGGCACAGGAGAAGATACTTTCAAGGGAACTTCAGGCAATGTTTGAGCATGTTCACCATAACCATACCTGCTGTGACAATGTTGAGACTATTACCGGCAACAACAGAGACTATCTTTGTATCAACCCTAGTTCTTTAAATTCACTGTGAATGTTTTTTTTGCCAAGAACTGGAAAATGAGTTCAGCTTCTTTTCCAAAAGCTTGGCCTTGGGACTAACATAATCGTAGAAAGTTATAAGGCATTTGAAGTGATAACCAGCATTGATTGCTCCTCAATCATCACCTGACAACAGTTCTGCAAGAACTTTAATGTCCCTGAACTCTTTTACCACTCAATAGTTAAGGCTGAATGTTGAGGGCTTCATCACTTTACCATTTTCAGTTCCATCATGGGAAAGCTACTTCTGTGGACTTGTTTATTTGCAATATGGCCTACTGATTAACAGAGATTGCTGAATTGGTTGGAAGGCCAAACTGTTCCCTGTGTGCATATCATCAAAGTAGTGCTGATTAGATCTTGGCATGATTTATGTCATAGTGAAAGTGCTGCTTCCTGCTACAGCTCTGATGTTCTCCCATTCTACTCTTCCAACCCTCTGGTCTGGTTTCTGCCTACTGCACCCCACTGTGAGTACAATCCTAGGTACTAGGTAGGCCGGCGTAAGTCTCTTGGGCCAGCCCAGGAGTGTCACAAACCTGCCATAAGGCACGTTTGTGCTCACTCGGGAGAAGGCTGAGCCAGCGCACAGATGCACCATGGCTCAGCAAGGCCAGATTCAGGCCTCATGCTGCCTGGTCCAGGTAAGGTTGCCTCACAGGTTTGGCCTGCATGGGGTGTGGGGGATAGTGGAGGGAGGGTAAAATGAGGGTGGATAAGGACAGGGGGAAGGCAGACTCATGGGCAGATTGGACCGGGGAGGGGAGGGGACTGGTCCAGCCAACATAGGCCATATCCAGCCCCCTATCCCAGCCCTGTTGGCCTTACATGGGGCCCTCGGATCAGCACTAGCAGATGACACACTAGCTGCATCAGGGAGTCTGCCACGCAACACAGGCTAAGGGGAATTAATTCCCCTTACTCTGAGTTGCGCTGCAGCCAGCCATGACCCCGCCCCGGATATGGGGCAGGCCAGCTGACCTCCCTGTTCCAGCATGGGTTAGGACTGAGCTATCAAGCAGCCACTGATGCCAGATCAAAAGGTCTCTATCACCCTTCTTCACCTCTCTGCTGCCTTCAGTACAGTTGAACCCTCCATGTTGCTGAACAGCCTTCATGACATGCTGTGAATCTGTCCTCAAATGGTTCTCTTTCTACCTGCCTAATTGTTTGTTCAATGTTTCTGCAGGGGAATCCGTCCCCTCTCTTAGCACCCCCTTGTTTACAAGGACAGGCTTCTCATTATTGTGGAGGTACCTACCTGGAGATATCTCAGAAGACTGCCAGGTTGCCATGGTGCTCTCAGTGGAATCAAGTCCACTTCACTGCTATTTGAGATCTCAAACCAATTTCATAAGGACAGTGTTTTTCATTGTTTACATAGAAAGGGGCTCCTGAAAGTCTTCAAACTGACTGTGCCTTGCTCACAATAATCTTATCTGTCCTTGTAGGACATTGACATAACTTAGGAGTGTCATGTCCTAAAGGAAAAAGCAACTATTTGCAATCCAAGCACAGAACACTGGGGGCGGTTATGTCTAAAGCAGTGTTCCTCCTAAGCTGCACAGCTGGACAGCTTTCTGCATAGCTTTGTAAAGCTCAGAGCATGGTTGAAGCAGAAGCCAGCAATGATGTAATGATGTTGCCGAATGCCAAGAATATGCATCTGGGCTGCTGAATGGTGATGGGAATGTTCCATGCAGCAGCGCCCTACTCTAAAGGTTTAGATCAGCAATTTTCAACATTGGTGTGCCGCATCTGGTCCATAGGTGTGTTGTGGGAGTTTGGGGATGTCATTTATTAATAGGGCCATTGGGAGATGTGATCCCCCCACCAGCAGCATGGTGTGTCTTCTCAGTTGTCAAAAAAACTGACAATGCGCCTTGACAATTTTAGTGCCTTAATGTGCCGCAAGATGAAAAAGGTTGAAAATCACTGGTTTAAATGGTTTCTATATTGGGACTGGACAGACTGCAAGTATGCATTCTCCATCTGCCTAACCCTGGTGTGTTGAAACGCTGACCTGCAGAAAGTCCTCCTACTCCTTTGGACTTTCCTGAAATCACTGTACCATCAGGCACCCAGGAATGGTGGCTGCTTTGCCTCCCTTGCTCTTCCCCTACATTTTTTCCTTTCTCCTTGTACTTTCCCCTTTTGAACAGGGCAAGAACTGGGCAAATCAGCACCTTCTGAGCTGCCTGTTGAAAGTCTCCCTATGAACCTACTACCCAATCCTATCCCCCACTATTGACAATGCAGCTGCCCTGATGGAGTGTGTGTCACGGTGAGTGAAGCTGCGCCCCCTACAGGTGAACCGGAACGCAGGTGAAACCAGAAGTGAAGGAATAAGGCAAGACAGACGTTGTATACCGTAGTAAGAGTATTCAATTGTATTTATAGGAGCAGGCAGTCTCGTAGTCAACACACAGTCCAGGAATCAGGCATCACAGATAGGAAGCAGTTTACAGTTCAAACAATAGTTCAGGCAAGATCTTACAGTTCAGAAGCTGACAAGCAGCACCTTCCTCCTCCAGCCTTCCTTGCCTTTCCAACCCCCATGGATAGGAGTGAGGCTTCCCCTTACATACCTCCCTCAGAGGAATTGACACCAATCAGAGCTCTGGTTGTTGCGGCCCCACAATGTGTGCAGTTCTGCACGTAGGCATCCCACACAGCCAGCCTTAATGAAGGCACATTGCTTCTTCTTCTCACAGGTGCTTCTTAATTAGCTGCTCCTGTCATAGGGGTTTTCACAGAGAAAATGCACTCAGGCTTCCAGACTTCATCATATTAATTCTGGATTCCTGACAGTGTGCACTGCATCCAATGCTGCATCCAAGGCAGAATTATGCCAGCCATTTTGCTCATGTCCACCTGCTCATGTCCAGGAAAGGGGCAGGAAAGAGGGGATAGGAACTGCCATGCGCCAAGGCTCTGGTATCATAATTTGTCTTTGCTAATTCAGTTTCTGTCTGGATGATAGAAACAGTTAGCCAGCCTGCTCCTTAATAGACAGCTGGACTATACTGGAACATCTCCAAGTTCTCTGATGATCCCGATCCCTCCAGTATCTGGGAGATACTCATAGTTACAAGCAGTGCTTTTTTTGTTTAAAAAAAAAAAAGGTTCAGGAACGCACACAACTTCGTGACGTCGTGACGTCACAACGTTGCGGGGTGTGGCTTCTGTCCAGAAGCCAAACCCTGTCTCTTTGTTTTGCCGGTCGGGCACTTTAAAGTGCCCGACCGGCAGCCAGGGCGGGAGACACTGTTGCGCCTCCTGGCTCGGGGGGCGCACAGCAGCGGCTTCCCCGCCCTGGCTGCCGGCTTTTCCCGGCTGCCGCTGGCACTTTGAGGCCAGTGGCAGCAGGGAAAAGCCGGCAAAGGGCGCGCGCGGTTCCTCCCGGCAGGCGGGGGAATCAGACGCAGCTTCCCCCGCCTGATTCCCCGCCTGCCGGGACGAATCGTGCGCACCCTTTGCCGGCTTTTCCCTGCTGCCGCCGGCCTCAAAGTGCCAGCTTCCCCCCGCCTGATTCCCCGCCCACCGGGACAAAAAAGGTGGCGGAACGCCGTTCCGGTGCGTTCCATTAGAAAAAAAGCCCTGGTTACAAGCATGAATGGGAAGCACTGAGTATAGCTGACATTCTCCTATTGTAAAGAACTGAGTTTCATAGCTAATTTTTTTGAATGAATGCATTTGGTTTGCCAGTATGCCTTTTTTTCTGTTTTCCCTGGGTTTTACACAGATTTCAAAACAATTGATTTCCTTGATGAGCATTCTCAATTATGTACTCAGCACTGTAATCACAACTTAATTTAAGTTTTCCCTTTCCGTCATTCCTGTAAACAATGACCGATCATAGCCGCAATGATGTAAAACTTAGGAAATGGAACAGTTAAAGCTATTCAAACTTAGAAACATTCAGGCAACCCTTAGGACAGAAAAACAACTGGGGGAAATTAATGGGTATCCAACAATGATTTTAAAACATTGTTGTATGACTAGTTTACCTTTATGAATATCCCATAGTCTGAGACTACAGAGGTGTCTGGGGGAAGCCTCTGTTAAATTGCTGATGGTCAGCTAAGGCCTCTATTCCTGGGCAAATATTTAGGGAGCAATCCAAGGCCCTGTGTTGGGCCGACACCAACCGGCACCCTTGCATCAGCACTGCTTCAATTGGGCTAATACTAGCAGCAGCATTGGCCCAATAGCGCCAGCCGAAGCCCACACTGCCCCACTCCGGCACCAGCTGAGTTTGGCTGGCGCAAGAGCGGATCTGTGTGGGGGAGGGTGTTTCTGGGCGGGGTGGGTGTGCCGGGAGGTGTGCCGGCCCCGGGAGGGTGGGCAGGGCTGGGATGCAGCCGATTCAGGCCACGCAGCATCCTAATATCTGTGCCTGCTAAACAAAATGGGGTGGGATCGGCAGTGGTCTTCACTGCCAGATTCTATCCTCTGTGTCAGGCCGTGTGGCCCGACACAGAGGCTCTCAAATCAGTGCCAGCAAACTAGCTGGTGGAGACCTGAGGAGGCCCATTACCAGGTCAGTGCCCTTCCCCGGGGGAGGCAGTGGTGGTATCTAAAGCGGGAGGAACCAGAACGCTGGGTGGGACGTACGGTTGATTGGCAGCCCGTCCGTTCTGTTCCGCCGCCTGCCCGCCAGCCATGCGGGCTGCCCCCGGTTGGCGCGCCCCACTGCTGCTTGCCCAGGCACCCGGCGCGCCCCCCACCCATCCCCCCTGGCGAGCAGGCACCCCCTCCAAGGCTAGGGCAGCCCGCACAGCGGGCAGGCAGGCAGCGGAACCGAATGGACAGGCAGACAATCACATGTAAGTCCCGCCCAGCATACCAGTTCCTCCCGCTTTAGATACCACCACTGGGGGGAGGGGGATGAAATCCTGCCTCCTATGGCTGCTGCGGCGCCCATAGGATGCAGTGGTTGCTGTTTTAGCACTGCTGCTCCTACAGGGGCCCAGCACCACAGGACTGGAAGAGTTTCTATCCCGTTAGCCTATTTCGATTGCTGATGCTTTTTCCTTTTGTTCAACTGTTGACTTTTAACATACGTATCATTATAAAGGTCAGAATGGGCATATCCAATAAAACAAAATAGGACTACCATTACCTAAATATGGACCCAGGCATGATCAAACAATTAAGCACTATTATATTTGGATGTTGTCCATTTTTTACTTATGACATAAAAATCTAAACTCCATTTTTTTCTTATAATCCTATACCTTTTTTGTATTTCTATCATGTGTTATACTTCAGATGGCATTTGTATGAAACATATTTTTTCTATATTTCCAGTGTTCATCCATATTAAAAATGAGCAATTAGGAGTGTGTTGTTGTTGTTGTTGTTGTTGTTGTTGTTGTTGTTGTTGTTAACAACACATAAAAACACAAAACACTGTCTTTTTGGTGTTAAAAGTATCAGAATAAAAACACAAAACACATTTTTGTGTTTATTTTCCAGAAATTAAAATAGATTACTTTTCCATTTAGAAATAATATTGTGGCTGCATCTGTTGACACTATATCACCTACCTAGCAGTGATGTGTGGTGCAGGTGTGGCAGGTGAGGCAGACTTGCCCTACCAGAGTTCTTTGAAAAGTGCCTCCACTATTGCTGCAGTGGCTGTGATCCTGCAAACACTTACAAGCTGCACGCTCCAGCTGCTCAAAGCCAGTGAGTTGTGTTTGCGTGATCACAGCAGTGGTGGCATTTTCAAAAAACTCTGGTAGGGCAGTTCTGCCTCACCTGCCACACCCCCACAGCACATTGCTGTTACCTAGCTTTAAAATTAATTAAAATGAGAACTTGAAATGAGAATTTAGAATAAAAACTCACAACACCACTTTCTGCCTTTCTAATCATGAAAATTGCAAAAAAGCACCATTTTGAAAAAAAAAACTCTAACAATATCATGTCAGCACAGTTTTCACTTCTTTTCAAAATTTTCTCATTTTCCATGTTATCCTAAGAGCGAGTAAGAAACATAAACAATCAATTCCATAAGGTGATGGAGCAATACAATTGCATTTTATTTTTTCATATGAGATGTCTTTGGCTGCTTTTTATCTTGCAGGCTGTTCCATATCATCTCTATCCATTTCTTTCCTCTTCAAGTCCGCCTCCTATCCTGAGCTGGCAACAAAGTACAGAATGTCACCTGAGTTCATTCAAAACAGACAACTCATAGGTAAAAAAAGGAACTGAGCATTCTCGTGACTGCAAATTACGTCACTTTCTCCGACCAATTTTGCAGCAAATCTAACATTACCTTCTAAGCTTGGTTCTCATTATCTGAAATACAGTTATGTAAATCGACTAAAGCCTGTATTCACCGTTACAGTTAGTAGCGTATTATCCCATCTGCATGATTTCATTCAGTATAAATGTGTCCTTTAAACTAACAACCTCTTCAGTGTATTTAAATTCTAAGTTCATTATTGTTTTTAAATTTGTTTTTAATTGTGTTCTTAATTTTTGATTGTATTGTTTAATTCTGTTTTAATTGTTTTTAATTGTGAATTGTTATATTGTTTTTATATCTATATTGTAATGCCGCCTTGGGTGCCTTCGGGCACAATAAGGCGGGGTACAAATCTAATAATAAATAAATAAATAAATAAATTACGCAGCATAATAGCGACTGCATTTCTACAAATGTAATACTCTTGCTGTAGGCGATGAGGATGTCTATGACAAGACTGATTCCATATGATGGAATCTGCATTTTGTTTTCAAGTCAAGGCCATTTCACACATTAGGATTTACATATATATGCATACAATAATTCAGGGTTTGTACTCCACAAACCTGTGTGTTGAAGTTCACTATTAAGCATATGAGTGAAGTATTGGCCAAGAATTGGCCATGGTTCCCTACTGCACGTACCACACAGTTGCAAAGATGTTGGCTGTTGTCTAATGAAGGAAGTATTTAGTAGTAGTAGTAGTAGTAGTAGTAGTAGTAGTAGTAGTAGTATCATCTCTGGGACTGTAACTGTTGTACAGGCGAAAATATGGTCAGCCATATTCATTTCTTCTGTTGCTTTGGCACTGGCTATCATAGCAAATTCATAGCCCAACGGCAAGGCAGGCACAGGGAGAAAGAACAGGGAGAGTGAACAATACAAGGTTCTTGGGTGAACCAATCAAAAGTTCCTCTACTGTGACTAAAGAATCCCTGCTGAGTTCTGCCTTTGTTCTCCCACCCAGTAGAGGGAGGTAGTTAATCATCACTAAATTGCTCCTAGATTGAGCTTAATCATGGAGTTGGTGAAGACTGTTAGAGATGAAACTTTTCCTTTGTTTTACAAGTTGTTTTTCCCAAACTCAGGAATTCAAGGAGATGGCTCCAGTCACAATACAGTACATCAAATATGCTGTCACAGCTAGATTTGACGCTGGAAGGCTTCACTTACAGTTCGGAGGCATGAAAGAAAATTCCATTTATACTTGAGGAGTAAACAAGTCCCTGTTCAAATCAGAAGTATTGAATTTCATGGGTTAATTAAGCAGGGAAGGGAGCAATTAGATGGTTCAAGTGGAAAGCATGGCCTTCCTGGCCTTTGGATCTGCAGCCTTCTTGGTCTAGCCATTTGCTCTCCAAGTACACGTGTTGAGATGCATGACTCTTGCTTGTCTTGATTTAAACAGAACTAACAGAAATCAAATATTGATTATGAAGCAGACTATGCTGTCCATAATTTTCTAGGATAAAAGGTGGCAAGTATAGTTGCCTGGGTTCTCCTGGATCCACAGCTACACCTGGAGTCCCAGGTGGCGGCGGTGGCCAGGGGACCCTTTGCTCAGCTTCGGCTGATTCGCCAGCTGCGGGCCGTACCTGAGCTGTGCGGACCTGGCCACTGTGACTCATGCCCTAGTGACATCTAGATTAGATTATTGCAATGCGCTCTACATGGGGCTGCCTTTGAAGACGGTCCGGAAATTACAACTAGTACAGAACGCGGTGGCTCGGGTGGTTGCTGGGGCACATCAGTTTGACTCTGTCGAGCTGTTGCTTCGGCGACTACACTGGCTGCCGGTTCTGTTCCGGGCCCAATTCAAGGTGCTGGTTTTGACTTTTAAAGCCCTTTACGGCTCGGGTCCGGGGTATTTGAGGGACCGCCTCCTTCCATATAATCCAACCCGTACTCTTAGATCATCTGGGGGGGGGCCCTTTTGACTGTGCTGCCACCAGGAAAAGTGAGAGGGGCGGCGGCCAGGAAGAGGGCCATCTTGGTGGTGGCCCCCCAACTCTGGAACACCCTCCCCTTAGAATTGAGAACTGCTCCCTCTTTGTTAACATTTTGGCGGGGGCTGAAGACCTTTTTATTCCAAAAAGCTTTTAACTGTTGACAGGCTGGCTGGCTGGTTCGTTACATTTTTATATTTTATTTTATGATCCACTGGGCTTGTTGTTTTTAAATTGTATTGTTTTGTTTTAATTTTGTTTTATTGTATTGTTTTAATATTGTTTTTAAATTGCTTTTTAATGTTAACTTTTATATTGTATTTTTATGTTGTAATGCCGCCTTGGGTGCCTCCGGGCAAAAAGTCGGGATAGAAATCTAATAAATAATAATAATAATAGGGTGAGTTTGGATTTGGATCTAATATGGATCTATATTTTTGGCTGCTAGCCCAAAATGGCTTTCTCAGGACTCTTTCATCCAGAAAAATGGAAGACCAAGAATGGGGGTGAAGGTCCTTTAGAGCTTCGCTTCCTCTTTACCCGACACTCTGCAGCGACGGGCAGAGGCCGGAAATTGGGGGCAGCCGATTGGCTGCTGCATGGTGGGGGCTGGGCAGGCTGTCATCTGAGGGCTGCGTGCCGTCGCCTGTCAGTCCGCTTCTGTTTCTGAAGCTCTGTCAGACTCTGCTGCCTTGACCCTTCGGGGTTGGTGGAGATGGGCTCTCCTGGGCTCAAGACCAGGGGAATTTGCAGTCAGGCTGTCATGCCCGTGTAGCCCGGGGGAAGTTACGGCTCGTGCTGTTTCCTCCAAAAGTAGCCCACATGTTGTGGGGCGGTTTTAGATCCCCTGTGGCAGATTTTTCCCATGTTATTGTTAATAAAGTGACCTATTATCCCAAGCCTGTGTCTGGAGTCATTATTCATAGTTGAAAGAGTAAATGTACAATTTCATAACATGTTTCACAGCCTAATCCTGAGCCTGGCAGTGCCCAGGGCTTCAGCAGCACCAAAATGGCGACTGCTGGACTCTGGCCTTGCCAGAATACTGCTGAAGGGCTCCTCAGGGGAAGGGAGTATTTGCCCCCTTCCCCTGGGGAGACTGCAGCTGGCGGCAATGGGTCTCCTCAGCTATGCCCCCGTGTTTGAAAGGGCTCAGAATTGAGGAGGCCCATGTTAGGCAACCTGGCTCCAGACAGGGTTCAGGAAGCTGCCACCCTTCCCAACCCTCTCATGGGCCCGATCCTCCCCTCCTCCCACCCAGTTCCATCAACTCACCACCACCCCTGCCTGAATCTAATTAGCACCAGCCCAGTGCTGGAGGTGGTTGCTTGTGATATGTCATGAATGTGCTTTACGGCACATTTGCAACACTTTTAGTCAGTGGTACGCAAGTAACACCGGTAATAAGGGCCTGTGAATGGGGCCCTCAGTCTCTTCTTCCTGGGCTCTTGAAGGATTAGGACTCTGCACATCTGCTTTCAAATGACATCCTGACCCTTCCCTTTTACATGGTGTTTGGAATTATACACAATGATAGTTCGTTGTTCGTTAAGTAGAACTGGGAGATGCCTTCATGGATCACAAATGGCAGATTCTCTGACCTGCTTGTCCACCCGGATATTGAACTGCATTTTGTGAAAGAGATTTTGCCTCTTCTCCGGTTATCTACCGCCTCTTATTTGAAAGAAGCTTCAGTACAAATATTGGCTTGCTTTCCGTTCAGGAGCGATCTGTCCCCAGAGCAGTGTGACCTCAACTTGGCAGGTAATTGACAGGAGGGCACTGATCTTTAATGGGAATAAAGCAGCATAGCTGGGCTTCCTCTGGGATTTTGACAGGGTTATCTAACACATAATTATGTAACTTCAGCAGGAATGTTTTCTTTTTCTGTAGGCCATTGTAGTACCAGAGAGGAACGATTTTACTGCTTAGAACTTGGTTTCTTTTCTTTTTTCCCCTCTTCCTCTGGTACTCTTTGTTTCTGGCTGACAACAGGCATTAGCTGATGGTACAACATAATTGGAAGTGAGCAGTGGCCACAAAAAAGCTGTGTGGGAGGCAGTTCCTTTCTTTTAAGATCATGTTCGCAAGGCGGATGCTTCTCTGTCTCTGCGATTCCCCACCTCCTCCAACTGTCCAATGTTGTACAGCTGAATTTGTAAACTCCAGAATTGCTGTACAACAAGAGCCACCGGCTTTAACCGCAGTGATGGAACAGCATTGCATCCTCCCTGAAAGGGGGGGGTGTTGGATACGTGCCAGCACCAGCTTGCCTAAGGCAAAATCCTGCATTGGTTCCCCCATGGTGCCCACCCATCTACCCCCCCCCAGGTGGTGCTCTGGGTGCTCCTGCTGTCACCAGTATTGAGGGTTCGAGGGTTGTCTGAGCCTGGCCAACCTCTGATGCCATCCCTGTGTTTAAGATGACATCCTATTAAAGGAAGATGGGATGCCGAAGTGGGATATCAGCAGTGGTGTCATCTACTCTAGCGGAGACGGAACGCTGGGCGGGACTTACGTTTGATTGGCTGCCTGCCCGTTTGCTTCCGCCGCCTTCCTGCTTGCCCAGGCACCTGGTGCGGCCCCCACCTGTCACCCCCCCGCGTCCATCATGGAGCTGGGTGAGCAGCGGTGGGGCGCGGTGACCAAGGGCAGCCCGCGTGGCGGGGGGAAGGCGGCGGCTGCCAATCAAACATAAATCCCACCCAGCGTTCCGTCTCTGCGAGAGTAGATGACACCACTGGATATCAGCCAGTAAGGCATGCTGCACTGCTACTCCCCTTCTGAGATCTCTGCAATAGTCTTGGATTGTCTGATGCGTTGGCAGGGGTGCTAGGGGTAGGATGAACACAAAGGGGCCCAGAGAGTAAGAGCCCAATGTTGTTTATTTGGAGTGTTTATAGCAGAGTTGGGGGCTTGTGGACCCATTCAGCGCTTGCCTAGCGCGATCGGAGCGGAGGAACGAAGAGATCGCTACATTTCAATAACAAAGTCTTTTATTGGTTACAGTAGCGATAGTTAGAAAGTGAGAAGTTCTATTTGCCGGTCAGCGAAAGCCGGCGAAGGCTTGCCGCGTACAAGCGGCTTTTCAACGCATGTTGATACATTCTCAGTTACAGTCTCAGTCTCAGTGCGCACACAGTAAAAATATAAGTTATATAGGAACAAAGGGGTGTAGCCAGAGCATATCTGGTAGGTGGATACCTGAAGACCCTTGTGCCCCATGTTAACCAATGGGGTGACCCTTTGAACATCATGATCTCATGAGAAAGTGGATGTTTGCTAGCCAGCGCTTCCCGTGAGAAACATTGCCTGCTTATGTTACACTATCTAAAGGGAGTTCAGCTACTGTGTAGCAGGTTGCACTAACAAGCTGGGAAGCTGACCACCTCAAGGACACGCAGGTGCTCTATCTGATCTGGAGACGGAGAGACGGAATGCCAGTTTCCACCAGTTCTGGAGTGTGTGGTGTGAAACTGCAACACCCCCCCATTGCGTCTCGGAAGTCATCTTTTGGCGCCAAATCTAACATTTGAACTGCTTGTTTGAATTGTGGCGCAGGAAGTGCTTTGGTCAGGACATCCGCGATGTTCTCCTGCGATGGACAGTAAAGCACGTCAATGTCCCCGTTTTGGACTGCTTCTCTGACATGTTTATGCTTTATGTCAACATGCTTAGAGTGCATCCGGATTCGTTCTGACCCAGCAATCTGGATTGCGGACTGGTTGTCCATCCAGATCTGGATTGGATTTGTTTGTGGAGCATCCAAATCCGACATCAATTGCCTGAGCAGGTGTAGGTAGTTGGTCACATGACTCAGGGCTGTGTACTCACTCTCTAGAGTAGAACACGCGATAGTCTTTTGCTTGTGTGACCCCCAATCTATCACGCAATCCCCAAGGCGTATGGCATAGCCCGTGGTAGATCTCCTTGTGTCATCCCCCCCAAAGTCACTGTCTGCAAAAACTTCCAATTGCAGTGCTCCTTTTGGGGTGATGTGGTACTTGTGGTTACTTGTGCCTTTCAAGTACCTGAGGATGCGTTTCAAGGCTATCCAATCTGCCTGTGTGGGATTTGCAGCTTTTCTGCTCAGGTGATTGACTGCAACGCTAATGTCTGGGCGCGTCCAGCACGCTAGATGTGTGAGTGAACCCAACAGTGAAAGGAACATGTTCTGGTTTGGAAATGGTGCAGACTCTTCTGCTTTTTCCCCTCTCCCCATCACTATTGGAGTTGATACAACCTTGCAGTCTTGCATGCCCCATATCTGGAGTAGATCGTGGATCTTTTTCTCCTGACTGAGGAGAAAACCGGCACTGTCAGCTGTGCGTTCGATCTCTACCCCTAGGTATTGACTGACAGGACCAAGACATTTAAGTGTGAATGTCTTTTGAAGTTGTAGTGTGATCTGATTGATCTGTTGTGTTGTCTTTGCGAGGACCAGCAAATCATCAACAAAACATAACAGAACACATAATTTCTCTCCTTTTCCCTTTCTGAAAAGGCATGGATCAGCTGTGGAGGGGGTGAACCCCAATTTTTGCAGCTGCTCTTTAAGGCATAAGTGCCAGCTCCTCCCGCTTTGTTTCAGACCATAAACAGCTGTCCTGAGGCGAAAATGTGAGTAATCGCTTTGCACACCTGGAGGTATTGTGATATATACCTCTTCCTGCAGGTCTGCGTGCAAGTAGGCTGTCCCAACATCAAAATGGTGAACTTGATAACCTCTGCTGGCTGCTACGGCAAGCGCTGCGCGTAGCGTGGTGGCTGCAAGTGTTGGTGAATAGATTTCCTCGAAATCTACACCTGGGATTTGTTTACAGCCACGGATCACTAAACGGGCTTTCTTTAATGGCTCAGCACCTTCCCGATCCTTGAGAACAAACACCCATCTGGAATCAATTGCGTGTTTTCCAGCTGGTAATGTTGCTGGCTCAAAGACCTTTAAGTCGTGCATTGCCTTTAATTCAGTCCGAATAGCTTGTAGCCATTCTTCCTTCTGGGCTTGCGGTAGCTCCATGACATCTTGATATGTCTGAGGTACCTTTCCTACCTCTACCTGGTAGGTTAATCTTTGGGGTGGGACCCCACGCAAAGCCCTTGGAGGAAGGATGCGTCTGGTCGGAACAGCTTGTTCCGGTGTAGCTTCCTCTGAAGAAGTGCTTGTATCTAACCCTGGAGTGGCCCCCCCCTCCTCCAGCAGCCTGTCAGGGCGTACTGGTGTGGCAGGAGGTGGCAGGAGGTGTGGAGTTGATGCTGGTTGATCGGGAGTGCTTTCTAATCTTGCTTCCCCCCCATTTTCTCCAGCTTGTGTGGGGATGCTGACTGTTCTGTCAGCATGATCTGGCAGTAAACCTTGCTCAGAGAAATCGTAAGAGTTGGATATTGTGACAGTTTTGTGGTCAGGATTGAGGAATTTGAGCGCTTTGCAATTCAGTTCAAACCCAATAAACTGCAGCCGCCTGGCACGCGGGTCATCTTTTCTGCGTGTTTCCCGATCTGCATGTACAAAGGCGTATGATCCAAACGTCTTTAGAAATGCAAGATTGGGAGGTTTGCCGAATAGCTTGGTGTAGGGGACCCCGTCAATCGAACGGTGGTAAACTCGATTTGAAATAAATACAGAATATTTCATCGCCTCTCCCCACAACCCTTTGGGTAGTTTTGACTGCTCCATCAGCGCTCTGACCATGCCCTGGAGCTCACCGTTTTTCCTCTCCGCAACCCCGTTATGTTCTGGGGTGCGGGGGGCGGTGAGCCGGTGGGTGATGCCCTGCCTTTCCAACCATTGAGACATCTCCCTACTCAGAAATTCACCTCCCCGGTCGGTTTGGATCGCCACCAGGTGATGCCCAAACCGTTTTTCCGCCCACCTGACCCAATTGCGGATTTTATTAGCAGCTTCAGACTTCTGGCGCAATAAAAATGCAAAACTATACCTCGTAGCATCGTCCACGAGCGTAAGAACGTATTGCGCCCCCCCTGCTGTCTTCTTCACAGGGCCGATTAAGTCCATATGCACCAGCTGTAAGGGGGTTTGAGTCTGGCGGTTGCTGAACTTCGGGATGGATGCGCGATGCGATTTAGTAAGTTTACACACATCACAGTCCACAAAAGCATCGCAGTCTTTTAAGTCCATTCCGTGCACAAGTTCAGCTGTCTTTTTCACATAGTCATGATTTAAATGTCCTAATCGAAGGTGCCACACGTGCCCACAGGATCGGTGCCTTGGTTGATTGAAGCACACAGTTGCCTGTTGATTCCCTGTTGTCTCTGCTCCAAGCACGAACAGCCGATACACTCGGGGGACAGCCACACAAAGATTCCCCCTCTCAAGTGTGCAGACGTCGTCTTGGAAAGTCACTTTAAATCCATCTTCTTGGAGGGTGCCAAGGCTGAGCAGATTCCTCGACATTGTTGGCACACACAGCACATTCTTCAAGGTAGTCTGCAGTTGTGGCAGAAAAACCTCTCCAGCGCAAACTACTGGCGCTGTTGTTCCATTTGCGAGTGCGACAGTTTCACGATCTGTCTCGCACTTGCTCGTGAGTAAGTCAGCGGATGTTACGATATGGTGGCTTGCTCCCGAGTCCAACAACCAGGATCCTCGCGTGCGCCTACCTTCCGTTGAGCCCACGAAAGCGATACTCGCTTTGGGATGTTGTGCATGGGGCTTTGGAAACTGTCCTTGCCCCGTGCCCTGCTCACCTTGGGGTTTTTTCTTCTTTTTAGAGCCTCCTTTCTTCTTGGCACACTGGTATGCGAGATGTTGGGTTGATCCGCACACATAGCACTGTCTCACACTGGCGCACACTTGCGCCTGGGACTCATTCTTGGGCTGCTGCTGCTTTTTCCCAGAAATATTGTTTTTCCCCTTTCGGAATTCTCGCTCCCTCTGGTTGTCTGCCCTTTTGTCCGCTTCCTCGAGAAGACGTGCGACGACAAGGGTGACAGTCAGTTGTGCTGCAGGGATGGATTCCAAAGTCAGGGTAAACATGTCCCAAGTCTCATCCAGGGAATTGAGGATTGCGAAAACTTTAAGCCTTTCCTCGACACGTTCCCCGATTGCCTCAAGATCTTTGAGGTTTTGCTGCATTGCTCTTAGGTGGACACGCAAGTCCCCCCCCGGTTCAAGACGCGATCTCCACAGCTTGCGCGTCAGAACCATGCTGGAAGTCAGGGATGCACGTGCAAACAACTCTCTTAATGTGGTCCAATAGTCCATAGCATGTCCGAGGTCGCGAACATAGACTAAGAGATCCTCTGAGATTGCAAGACCGATGGTAGCCTTCGCCTTCCTGTCAGCTGCTTCTTCTGCAGCGTTCGTGGGAAGCGCTTGAGTGTGCTGCCAAAGGTCTTCCCTTTCCAGCAGCAACCGCATCTTGTGTGCCCATTGCACATAGTTGCTGTCATTGAGAAGTGGAATGGGAATGTTGAAAGGCGCCGGCGGGGCGGCGGGAGGTTGCTGCGCCATCCCGATTCCGGGCCCAGCGGGCTGCAGCGGTGGAACTTGAGGTGGTATCAGAGGGATGAAAGGACCTTGTCCTGGGGCGAGTGGCGGTGGCGGGACAGGTGCTTGGCCGTCGGGAGCCCCCGGAAGGGGAATGAGAGGTCCGAGATCGTCCGATTCGCTCTCCTCACTTTCCCCGGATTGCTCGGGTTCTCCTGGGTCGCCAACGTCCTCTTCCCCCGCCTCGTCACCGAGGTCTTCTACCTTGACTTCCTCTGTCTCCTCCTTGTCTCCACCGGTAGCTCCTTCCTCATCAGACATCTGTCAGGATGTCCGCGGGTATAGGGGTGCAGCCACATTCACCACTCAGTCTCTGCTCCGTGGATTGGGTCCGCGGCAAACCCCTGCAGGGTTACGGCTGAATCTTCCATAACCTGTTGTTTATTTGGAGTGTTTATAGCAGAGTTGGGGGCTTGTGGACCCATTCAGCGCTTGCCTAGCGCGATCGGAGCGGAGGAACGAAGAGATCGCTACATTTCAATAACAAAGTCTTTTATTGGTTACAGTAGCGATAGTTAGAAAGTGAGAAGTTCTATTTGCCGGTCAGCGAAAGCCGGCGAAGGCTTGCCGCGTACAAGCGGCTTTTCAACGCATGTTGATACATTCTCAGTTACAGTCTCAGTCTCAGTGCGCACACAGTAAAAATATAAGTTATATAGGAACAAAGGGGTGTAGCCAGAGCATATCTGGTAGGTGGATACCTGAAGACCCTTGTGCCCCATGTTAACCAATGGGGTGACCCTTTGAACATCATGATCTCATGAGAAAGTGGATGTTTGCTAGCCAGCGCTTCCCGTGAGAAACATTGCCTGCTTCTGTTACACTATCTAAAGGGAGTTCAGCTACTGTGTAGCAGGTTGCACTAACAAGCTGGGAAGCTGACCACCTCAAGGACACGCAGGTGCTCTATCTGATCTGGAGACGGAGAGACGGAATGCCAGTTTCCACCAGTTCTGGAGTGTGTGGTGTGAAACTGCAACACCCAATCCTATCCAAATTTCCAGGGCTGATGTATCCATGCCAATGGGGACTGCGCCACATCCTGCAGTGGGGATGCAGTCAGGGAGACCTGCTCAAGGTAGGGGAACATTTGTGAGGGCCCAATCCTACCCAACTTTCCAGCGATTGTGAAGCTGTAATGCATCCTCACAAGGATGCATTACAGCTTCACCAGTGCTGGAAAGTTGGATAGGATTGGGCCCTCACTCTATTTTCCTCACACCCAACACTTGATTGCTAGGAGATTCAACACAGGCAGTGGTGTTATTCAGGCAGAACGGCCCGGTACGCCGTTCCACCAGTTCAGCGGACGGGCCCCAGCTGCGCTGCCTCTCCGGAGGACGGGCGAGCTGCTGCTGGGCCCACCTGCCCTCGCTTGCGTCCAGAATCGCTCTAAAATGGAGCGATTCTGGCACAGTGAGGCTTGGGGAGGGCGTAGCAGCCCTCCGCCATAGGGGCGGAGGGCTGTCAATCATCCGAGTGTTCCGGTAGTTGGCGCGCTCGGATGACATCACTGAACACGGGCAGGAGGAAGTACTACTTCATAGAATGCATCATGTATTAAACCAATTCACTGCCATGGGGTGTGGAGAATGGCCACCAGCCCAGGCAGCATTGCAAGTTGATGAGAAAAATTCATGAATGGCAAGTCTGTCACTGGCTATTGACAGTGGCTACTACTGACAGCTGCCTCCAGTTTCGGACGTGCCTCTCAATATCAATTGCTGGGAAACAGTAGCAGGAATGGGTAATTTGCTAGCAAATGTCCTTCTTGGCAGCTGGCTTGCCATTGTGTGAAATGGGATCCTGGACTAAATGGTCTTTTGATCTGATCCAGAATCTCCTGGCACTGGATCTAATCAGTTGCAACAAAGGGTTGCAACGAGTGGAGAATAGTCTAAGATGTGACATATTTTTTGAACAGTTTCTTGAGGCTGAATTTGAGATGAAGGATCTCAAAGTCCTTCATGACTTCTCTGAGCTCTCTTGTACCTGGAAAATGGACAGGGTTCATTTTGTATATCTCCTCTTCAACTCTCTCCAGTGTCACTGTCCACAGAACTCTCAGCTTGACTTCAGAGGAAAATAAGAACCACTACTCCTCCTGGTGCACAAATGACATCTGAAAATGGCTAAAATTGTGTCCATTTACATGTATAGGTTGAGTATCCTTTATCTGGACTGCTAGAGATAGGAAGGTGTCTGGGTTTCGGATATGTCTGGATTTCGGAATAATTGCATAAATATAATGAGAAATGCTTCCTCTTGCTCTTTTCACTGTTTGGCATTTGGGTGTCTGCCTCTGACCTCTTCAACATTTTTCCACAATGGCACACACCACAGAGCAGAGAATAGAATTTACCACCTGTACATGGGAATGAGCACAAGACCTTCTGTTTGTAGAAAGTTTTTTTTAAAAAGGCCTTGGACAAAGATGTCTGGATTACAGATGTCTGGATAAGGAATCATCTACCTGTACTATATATGTCATTTGGTTGACATCCTTGTCAGCATTAGTCTCAGGGCGCAATCCTAACCTGGACTTAGGCTGGCACAGTTAGGCCAGCAAAATTTGGCTGGTACAAGGGCCATCATAAAGCATTTTCGGACCACTCTCAGAGTCAGGGTGGATGGTGCACATCTGTGTGCTGGCCTCTCTGACTCCAAGAGTGGTCCAAACATGCTTTACAGTGGCTCTTGGGCCAGCCAAAGTTTGCTGGCCTAACTGTGCCAGCCTAACTTCAGGTTAGGATTGCGCTTTCAGTCAAAGAGTTCTTACTCGGCTAGTTGGTTTCCATCTAGGAAGACTGCTGGTGCTTTGTCTCAAAGCACCTCTGATTCTTATTTTGATCATGTCTCAAATAAGCCATTTATATATTTTATCCCTTCATTATTGCTTAAAGAAGAATATCCTTCCTAGCTGAAGGAACAAAATATAATTTAGCAGCTATTTGATGAAAGAATTCACAAAACCTTTGCATACAATGGGAAAGAAATCTGAATCCAGCCCTGACTTTTTGTCTCAAACTCTTTTAAGCTTGGCCTATTTAAATTGTTCGCAAGGAGTTCATTAAGAGATAATGCTTTAATAGCTGAAGATACGGCTTTCACCAGTGTCCATGTTGTAAAGGAAATAAATCAATATGTCTGTTGTGTTTTATTTTTGAGATAAGGACAATTGGAAGGGAAGAATGAAGCACCCACCTATAATGTGATAATTTACCTATAGTTGAATGCCTCATGTTCCTTCTTCCTTTCATTTTAAAACAAAATGATGGAACAGAGGAAAACACCTTCGGTCAAGAACAAATCTGGCTGAGAACAAAATAGGACACATGCTAGCACTGTGGTTTTTGGGAAATTATGTGCACACATCCTGTCTCTTGCTGTAAACTACTGTGACAGCCATGATTTGAAAAGAGCAACAAAAAAGGGTTCTTAACTTACAGACTGCCCCAGAGCGCACAAGACATCCTTGATGACCTGCTCCATTATTTTCAGGTTAAGAAAGTAAGTCTCTTTCTCTGACTTAATTTGTAGGCTTATTTATTTTGGATCATTTTGAAGACATTCCTTCCTAGATTTTATTTGTTTTTAAAGCCAGAAAGCCTTTTCTCTCCTTTTCTTTTTCAAGTGGTGGTAGACTGTTATTGCGCTGATTCAGTTTCTAAAATCTTCAATTTAGGACCCAACTATGTGTAGTAGTATTCAAAATTCAGGCACTATACAAGGTTCAGTGGCAGCTACTGTGGGCCATTCATTGAACAAATGAAAGGTTTGTCCTGATGGAACACAAAGGTGTAAGTTGGGTGTTTCCAGGGATGCTTTTATCCCTAGATGCATTTTCTTCACTGAATAACCATTTTGCTACTATTTTAAAAAGTGGAACATAGATTTCTGCCATAGTCTCCCTACAACAGTGGTAAGGAAAGAAAGAACTTGCTGGAGTCAAGGCAGAAGTGGATGAATTTATGTCTCATTGAGATCCAGATGGGGTCAACTTGTGGCAGCAAAGCTTTTTGCCAATTGCTTTCTTTGTGCATGAACTCTCACTGAGGGGCAAGGGGGAGTTATAGACAATGGAAGCTGAGAACAGTGAACACAGCATATGAAACAGCACTGGCACCAGCAGATGTTTGTCACCCAATCTCAAATAAGACGACAATGATCATAATAATTAGTAGTAGCATTTGTATTGTGCTCTTTCTTTTGAAAGGAAGAGTGTGCAAACCCATTCATATTAAAGTGTGCATTGGATTCAGAAAACCATCATGTTCCAAAGTGAATCACCCCACTTTGGAGCCAGTTCTAAATGAAGCAAGCCAGCAAGGCCTCTCCAAAGCACACTGGACCAAAGCAAAGCCAGCTGAACCAGTAGGGACATTTACAAAGGTATACGGAAGTATTAATATGTTGATATATTCCCATATTGCAGCTGGGAAGCTGAGGCTCAGCAGGATAAAGGCCTCCTCTCAGTTCATGTCAGAGGCAAGATTCAACGAGGAAAATATTGATTTACAGCTCAGCTCCTGAACTCTGAATAATGCAACATTATTTCAAGTATTCAGCTATCTGATATTAGGCATGGCACATCTTCCAAATGAAGACATTGCAGTTCAGCAATGTTTTTCTTTCTCCGTCTAAGAGAGGGGTCAAGCCTGGTCCTTCCTGAAGCTTCTTCCTTTCTCCAGATCTCTGCAAAATGGCAGGTAACTACCTTGGTTCCTCTTCATAGTGTGCCTTCAACAGTTGTTGACAGCAATGGTTTAAGTAGCAGGGGACTTATAGGCTGTGTCCCTGCTAAAGGGGTAAGAGGCACTTTTTTCAAATGGCATTTCTGTTATATTTAGCAGTGGGAGAGTAATTGTCCCTCTTCACCCCGAGCAGTGTCTTTTCTAGTGGCTGTTGCTGGTGGTGTTCTGCATCTTTTATAGATTGTGAGCCCTTTTGGGTCAGGGAGCCAACTAACTGTTGTTGTTGTTAGCCTGTAAACCACTTAGTGTTGAAAAGCAGTGTATAAATACAGTGTATTTATAAATTGATTATAGCAACTCGACATCACCTCTTGCTTTTTTGACACAAACTTATAAACAGATCTAGATACAAGATGCCTATTGAAAGTTTGTTCTGTTTCAGAACCAAGAGTAAGGCTGGATTCAGACATGCCCTTTGCAGCATGACATCCACAGTAACATGGTCCAGTCCCTCAGCAGCACCATATAGGCAGATGGGTGTGGTAATAATGAATATTCTACATCAGTACCACCAACCCTCCACATAACAGCAACATGACATTACCATGACATTACTCTAACTCATGTGGTAGTTCTTTAAAAATGTGTGTTTCTAAACACACACACACACACACACACACACACACAGAGAGAGAGAGAGAGAGAGAGAGAGAGAGAGAGAGAGAGAGAG